>OX243853.2:18852572-20052572 GCA_945859575.2 Herminia tarsipennalis | reverse complement strand
CGTCCGTGTTTGGGTCACAGAAGTACGTATGTGTAAGTATCAAATTTAATTATTGGATTATTAATTTGGTCATTAGATTTTGAGCAAATTGGCTGGCTTAAACATACAGACAGATAGAAATGCGAGTGATCCTATAAGGGTTCCGATTTCAGGGTTCCGTAGCTAAAATGGTAAAACGAAACCCTTATAATTTCGCCATGTCCGTCCTTCCGTCCGCAGCTTAACTCAGAGACTGTTTGTTAGAACTTCTAACTTAGAAGAAAACTACAGCCTTCTAACTTAGAAGGCTGTAGTTTTGGATCGATACACATATTACTTTTTCTCACCTCTTGTGGGATATCATTAGATAGGTCTTTTAAAAACGTTTCGGGGTTGCGAAGACCATTTTTATGAAACAAAAATAACAGAAACCGACTTCTTAAGCCGTATTATACGGATGGAGGACTACGGAACCCTACATAGTGCGTGGCCCGATTTGCACTTGCCTGGTTTTTCCTTTTTAGATACGGAACCCTAAAACTAGCAACAACACAGATTAAATTTAAACATAACTTGTTTGTGTCAGAACCGCACCGTGTTCCCGGAGCAGAAGATCTCCCGAGAGTGCAACGATCACCTGCGAGCTCTGCAGCTGCAGCGCTGCGTGCTGCAGGCGCCGCTGCAGGCCGCTGCCGCCAGCCCCTACGCGCACTGCCTCGACGCGCTGCACTCCCAGCGCGACGTGCTGCGTGAGTACGCTGCGCTCGTAGCTGCAAACCTCACACAGGACCCTCCGACATTGTATAAACCTTGTGATTCCAGTGAAGCTGAACGGCGACGAGGCCATGACCCGCGAGCAGTTCCTGCAGAGCCTGCTGTTCACCGTCACCGCCGTCTGCAATACCACCGAGTGTTCCGCGCAGGCCGCCTACCTGGTATACATACACGCTGTTTCAATTCTTATCACATAGTATGTATCTACAACAGGTTTAATATGAAACTCGTGTAATGTTTGTGTGTCCGCAGCTGTCTGTGAGCGACAGTCACAAGTCGGTAGCGCAGGACGGCGTGCCGGACGTGTGCGGCCTGCACAACTGCGTCGCCGCCATACACGACACCTGCGTCAGGATCCTGCTCGACCGTTCTGAAGAGGTGAGTAAATATTCCTGTGATATACGGGGCGTACCCGAGGGAGGAGGAGCTATCCTCCTCCGAATTTTCTCCGCCCTCCCTCCTCCTACGCAATTCTAATAGGCAGAGAACACCCCCCGCGAGTGTCTGGCATTTGGCCTATTGCTATTTACCATGGACTGTATTTATATGGTTTGTATTTATAAAATAATTATATAAAAAAAAATGTGTGGCACTCGGGGACTGCCGCAGTAAAGCTATTGCATAGCATTTTTTACCAACTTATGCAATTATAAATATTTATTTATTTTTTATTTATGCAGTATTTTTGTTTTTTTCTTTTCATTACATTTCGGAGCAGCTCGTCTCGATCTGTGCGAGCTTCGTACAGTCGTACCATATACATATACGTTAAGCGAACACTCGGCCGAGCTATATGGTAGGCGGAGTGGGGGGTGTTAGTTTTTATTTTCGTTACGGAATTTCTTGATTCGGTCGCCACGCTCAAAATCCGCGATAAAAGCTATGCAATAGCTTAAAAAATAGGCGTACTCAGAATTATTTCTCGGCCGAAGTCAGGCTAGGTTATAAACTTATAACGCTTTTATTATAATATAACACCGGCTAAAGATGCAAAAAAATTGCCTGAACTGAAATCCTGAATTCGCCACTAGTCGGTCAGTACTCGGTAAATGTATACAAGAAAATACCGATTTTTTTTTTATTTTAAGTAAACTGTACTGATTTTGTTCCCAAGCAATGACGTCATCAATCTGTTAACTTGTCACTCAGGTGGTAGAAGAGAAGAGAATCCTGGAGAAGCAGGTGGAGGAGTTGCTGAAAGACCTGGAGACGTGCGCGGAGAAGACGCAGGACACGGAATTGAAACAGGCGCTCAACACTTGCAGGAAAGATGTTAGCTTCTCTTCAAAGGCGCTGGGTAATGCTATTCAAGAGAAAAAGTCCACGGTAAGAATATATGTGACATCGCACATAATATTCTATTTTATAATGAATATCGAGACTATTATTAATTAATTGTGAATGGTAACAATGTAAATCTAAATTTTATAGTAACATAGTATTTTCGGTTGTTGTTTATTCAACCATTTTTAACTGTGTCTTCTTAGCTTTTGCCGTATGTAGCCAACCGTTTTGTCTCTTTATTGTTTGTAAGGAATTCGTTGCAATAAGATTGACCGGGTGGTCGGACTTTAAAAAACCATGAATCCAATAGATAAATTTCGGTAACTATACGTACACGAAGGTTATAAAAATTCAAACTATACGCCCAGTGGGCGTTGGCCGCATTTTTGTTTTCTTAATTCGATAGTATGGAGTTTTATGGCAGGCTCGAAGGATCAAGCGTGGTGAAAAAAAAAATGGTGGTATGCAAAGTCAGTTTACGGACGGTAGTTTACGTTATATTGATGACATTGTATACCATGCCTGCGACACATAATATATATAAATATATATGCAATTGCACTGCCTCTGTGGCGAGGTGGGAGTGTGTCCGACTGCTATGCAAGAGGTTGTGGGTTCGATTCCCACACGGGACACCACTTTGTGTGATCCACAAATTGTTGTCTCGAGTCTGGGTGTGTCCGTGACTTGTATGTTTGTAAAGTCCCCCGCGACACAGGGCTTGTACCTTAGTGCGGGAGTCATCTTTTCAAAAAAGAAAAAAAAAAAAAAAAAAAAAAATGTCGCTGCAATCGCCAAAAAAATGATGATATTGTAATAAATAACCATGCCTGTGACAGTTTTAGTGGACACAATACTTCAATTTATCAGCACTCGGAACGTGACGAACCGTGACACTTTATCGTGCGTGCATCCGTTCATCGACTTATAAGACGTTCTCACGTGAAAAGAGTTCGGTATCCGTTCCCAGGACGTGCTCACGTCGCTGGCGCTGCGCCTGTCGTCCGACGTACGCTGCGTGGGCGCCGCGCTGAGGGACCGCGCGGTTGCGCCCCCCGCGCAAGACCCGGGGCACTGCGACGAGGTCGTCAAGCACTCCACGTATGTACCACACACCGAGTACCGCAGTTGGATCGACGTCACTAGGCCGGACTGAACTTGGCGACAAGTGGTTCAGTGGTAGATGCATTTTTTGGAAGTAAATGGTGACAGGAAGCGGGGGGCGGGGGTGGTAACTAAACTAAGAGAATTAGTATTACTAACTCATGTTTTTAACCAAAAAGAAAATTAAATTTTTTGAAACTTTCTTTAGTATTTACTGTAACTCTTCAAAATTTAAACTTTTATGAGCTCGTATAAATTATATTTTTATAATGTTAAATTCAAATTTTGTTAGTATTTTTAATCGATAAAACATAATTAATCGTTTTCATAAGTAATTTTAGGGTCGCATCTCTATGACATGCGCGAAAATGATATTAACCTAACTTCAATCCGGTCGAGTTACGTTGATCCAACTGTACTTAAATTTTTGTTTACGGAACAATGCCAAATATGTAGAGTCTCTTCCACAAGTTACATAGTGTTGTCCAACTGTCCCTATTTTATCTCTGTAATATCCTATTGTTTCTCTCTTATTATCGATATTTGATTTTTGTGTTACGTATAAATTCGAAATCTATCATTATTATTAGTAACACCGCACAATCACAGCGTAGTGGTACAAAAATGGGATTTAAAACCAAATAATGAGAGATCATAAAAATATATATCATTGTCACGGTTTTTGTCTATTTTACAAAACACTGCTATGTGATTATTCCAGAGCCCTATTATCGAACACCCAAGAGCTGATCAAGGAGATCAAGCTATCACCAGAGCAGACAGCCGTCATCAAGTGGACCACGTTCACAAAGAGGCGAGAGGTACTCACCGCTTTCGACGCGCTCCTCAAGAGTATCAAGTCAGTTACCTTTGTCTTTGTCATTAATAATAATAATTATTATTTATTTATTTATAAAAAAATACTACCCACGCAGTATGGAGTAATCCTGTGCCATAGAACACAAAGTATTGCCAAACTTTTTTTTTTTCTTCCTTTTTTTTTTTTTTAAAGACCATTCCCGCGTTAGGGTACAAGCCTGTGTCGCGGGGGACTTTACAAACATACAAGTCACGGAAACAAAGTACACCCTGACTCAGGACGACAATTTGTGGATCACACAAAGTGGTGTCCCGTGTGGGAATCGAACCCATGACCTCTCGCGTAGCAGTCGGACACACTCCCAACGCGCCACAGAGGCAGTCAGACTAACAATTTATGAGTCATACAAAGTATACTATAACAGTCATACTTGCATCATTATCTTATTTAGCACTGAAGCATCCCTCTTGCTCCGCAAGGAAGTACCGTCATAAGACTTTGTTACAAGTACAATTTAAGTAATGTTGTATGTTATTTGTGCAGGTTATGTGGTCAAAAAGTTAACATTCTGGAAGATGATTCGGTAAGTACAGCCCCTTTTTGTATATTTATATTGTTAATAAGCGGAGTTTTAATGAGATTTATAAGTACTTTTCCTTAATTACTACAAAGTATAATATTTTTTGAATTGAAAACTTCTTTAGCGGCGTTGTGCACTTTTGGTATGGGTAAAAATGTTGAACTCGCGTCAGGACACGTGACCTGATCGAAAAATCGTAAGACGGAGAGAGCGTAGATCGCCGGCGCGGCGTAGGAGAGGAGGTAATATCCCCCTCTCTTTCTACCGCGCGGTGAAAATGTATGCATGCTATACCGTATTGCAACGGCCGTGGTCACGGGTAGACTGACCACGGCCGTTGCAATACAGTCGAAACGTCGGGTAATAAAACAAAACAAAGGTATTTAGTATTAAAATAAAATATTTACGCGAAAGACCCGTAGCTTATAAAATTCCACTGCGTAATAGTTCTGAAATGTTACATTGTTACATGTTATATAAATTGTCATGTTTGTGTACGATAAATTGTCATGTATATTTAACCACATAAATTATAGTAAAGCCAAATGATTCCCTAACTATTCCAAAATATTCAAAAATGCACAACGTTAATGTTCAAGTTTTCATATCTGCCGGCAATCCCGAGTGCAACCCGTTGTTTTTTGATTAACGTATTGATTATACACATATTTATTTTAAGACCGAAAGGGGACAGAATAAAAACAACTTTTTTATCTGTTTCAGGAACAAAAGAGTTACGTGCAGATACAGTAAGTGTTATTTTAAATTGTATCTATGTGTTAAGATTTGTTCATATTGCACTGTAAAATAATTACAATCGCATACCTATGTGAATGTGATATATTGCTTTTCCATCAATTACTGTAAACAGCACTTAAACAAATATTTTCATGTTTAAAGTTGAGTATAATAATAATATATAATAATAATAATATCTTGAGAAACTCACACAACGTTATCTGATTCAAAATTAAGCAGAGCTTGTACTATGGCAACCAGACAACTGATAAACATACATATATATTGCTTAATACATACATATTATAGATAAATTACACCCAGATACAGAATAAATCATCGTGCTCATCACACTAAGTTATATCATGTTCACTAACCACTAGACCAATAGGCAACGCACCTGTTGTTGCACCTCGTTGTACGTGATTGTCACAAATATCTTCCCGCACCAGGTCTGCCACTGCGTTCAAATGGCTGCACAAGCCGATGGCCAAGAGCGACGTGAAAGCCAACGGACAACAAGCCGTCAAGAACCTCATTGAAGTTGGGAAACAGGTACCACACGATATGTCATATTTGCCAAACTACTTGGCAATATATGATTAGGTATAAATGAGACAAAAGATGTAGTATAGTCTGGTTATAATTATCTAAAGGTGCATCTTATATACTAACGACTTCGTGTTGATAACAGATAGTGGAAACATTTAATAGATACTGAACGTGCGATAAGGAACATAAGATTGTGATGTAGATTGTAGATACAGCACAAAGATATTGTACTGTAACAGTACACCCCCCTTTAAAAAAAAAAAATATGGTAATAGTGTTTACAATATAAATTTGACCTAGACCTTACTAGTTATTTGCTGATGTATATAAATAATAATGCTATTGTACGCGGTGGAATTTGATGACGCCTGTTGTGGTGTGATTTGCTGACGTCTGTAATTTTGACTTAGCTGTTGCACGAGTGTTTATTATTTTTTTCCGTTAAACTCTTCATTCTTCTGTCCAGTGTTTTCATTATGCCGTAAATTAGGATCACGCCGATTGTTAAAATAATCTGTCCCATTGCAACATTTCTTGTCCACCGTAAGTCCTCCTGGATCAGGTTACGGAGTTGGTCCGCTTCGTTTTGATTGAGGCAATTGTCCGTATTGTATGTTATCTGGTCCTTAGAACTTTGATTTCCCATTTTAGATGTCTTGTTGTTACGAGTAGTTGTGAATTAATGGTATATGTTAAGATCTATGTTAATATATATACGAATAGCTTGCTTATATCAGCGATTTTTTATAGACGTACTACTGGCTTTACTTTACGTCCCGATCGTGTAGTGTACGTGTGTGAATGCCTGTCGCAATCCTTTGAATCTGGCACGTAGTTTGATTCGTCATTGATCATGAAAGCTGGTTTCAATCTATCAATTGATATCACTGTCTCTTTATCCCTAATTCTAATGCAAAATGTTTTATCTGTTTTACTAATTACTGGGTAGGGTCCTTCATACGGCGGTGTCAGGGCTTTCTTAATTCTATCACACCGAACAAATACGTGTGAGCATTCTTTGAGTTCGGGATGCACAAATATAGCTTGATTGTGTTTTTTTCTTTTCGGAATTGATGTCATTTGTGTGATGTCCTTTTGAATTTGTTTTACAAACTCTTCGTACGTTGATAACTGTGCTGCTGATGACTCAAAAAATCCTCCAGGGAGTCGTATTGGCGTTCCATATGTCATCTCTGCTGAACTATAACCTGTGTCTTCTCGCAAGCTACTCCGCAACCCGAGTAAAACTGTTGGAATTTCTTTTAACCAATTTTCGTTGGATTCTCTTGTCATTAACGCCGCCTTTAAAGTTCTATGAAATCTCTCTATCATTCCATTGGATTGTGGATGATAAGGTGTTGTCCTAATTTTATGTATTCCCAAAAATTGTGAGAGTGACTCAAATATTCTTGATTCAAACTGTCGGCCTTGATCCGTAGTAATGCGCAATGGACATCCAAAACGAGTAATCCATCCCTCGAAAAGTGTCTTGGCTACTGTTTCTGCAGTTATATCTTCTACCGGAAATATTTCGGGCCATGACGTACAACGATCTATGATTGTGATTAAATATCTCTTCCCTTGTGAAATCGGAAGTGGTCCGACGATGTCAATATGTAAATGTTCAAAACGTTGCGCTGTCATAAATGTACCAGGAGGTGATATCGTATGTCGTTGTATTTTTGATTTTTGGCAGGCTATACATGATCTACACCAGTTATTGATATCTTTGTTCATATACGGCCATAAATACCTTTGGGTTATCATTTTTCTCGTAGTTCTTTTTCCTGGATGGCTCATACCATGAATGGTATCGAAAATTTGTTTGCGAAAATGCTTTGGTAAGTAGGGGCGGCTTTTTCCAGTAGAGGTGTCGCAGGTGATGTTTATTGTGGAACCCGGAAGCGTAATGTTTTTGAATTTTAATCTTTTATTGTCATGTAATTTACTTAGTTCATTATCTGTTGATTGACATTTTTCCAATTCAGCGTAATCGATAGGTGATGGCACGTATATTTCCTCTATTCGAGATAAGGCATCGGCGGTAATATTGTCACGTCCGCTTATGTGTTGAATGTTGGTACTGTATTGTGAAATGAAATCTAACTGCCGCGCGGTGTATCGTTTGATGATGGTTTTTGGGAGAATGCGTATGTCAAAGGTCGGTGATCCGTAAATATTGTAAATTCTCTTCCCTCGATTAATCTGTGAAAATGTTTGACGGCCATGTATATTCCTAACAGCTCTCTGTCAAACGTAGAATATTTTTGTTGAGTTTCGCTCAATTTTTGTGAAAAAAATCCTAATGGTTCCCAATTGCGTCCGGATTTTTGTTGTAAAACTCCACCAACGCAAGTAGCACTAGCGTCGGTCATGAGCGCTAGTGATGCGTTGCGGGAAGGATGCGCTGTTAACACTGCGTTTTTCATGCTTTCCTTGCATTTTTCGTAAGCTTTGTCTGCTTCCGTTGTCCAAGGAACAGGTGAATTATCGTTCTTTTTTGAACCATGTAGATATTCGTTTAAAATTCTTTGATTTTCCGCTGCGCATGGAATATTACTTCTGTAGAAATTGACCATGCCCAAAAATCTTCTTAATTCTTGAATTGTTTTCGGTTTGGGAAATTCCATGATTGCTTTGTAATTTTCTTCGGTAGGGAGTATTCCTTGGCTCGTTATATGATAACCTAAGAAATCTATTTCCCTTCTGAGAAATTCGCATTTTTCGAGATTAATGGTTATTCCATTCTCGTGTAAACGTTTGAAAACCGTTTCTAAATGCTGATAATGCAAATCTTCGTTGTCCGATGCAATGAGACAGTCGTCTACAAATATAAATACGTAGTTTAAATCTCTAAATAAGGAATCCATGAATCGTTGAAATGTTTGTGCCGCATTGCGTAATCCGAAAGGCATTCTTAAGTACTCAAAAAGTCCAAAAGGTGTGATGATGGCTGTTTTTTCTATATCTTTAACAGGAATACAATGGTATGCTTTACGTATATCTATCTTGCTTAGTATCTTCTTATTTTCTAATATGTATGTAAAGTCAGTTAATCTTGGTAGTGGGTATTTGTCCGGTACTGTCGTGCTATTGAGCATTCGATAGTCTCCGCATGGTCTCCATTCGCCATTTTTCTTTTTTACCATATGTAATGGGCTTGCCCATGGGCTATCTGACGGTCGGCAAATTCCGAGTTCTATCATATTTTGAAATTCCTTTTTGGCTATGTCGTATTTTTCTGGAGGTAATGGTCTTGCCCGAGCTGCGACGGGTGGTCCTGTAGTGATAATGTGATGTTCAATCTTATGTTTGGGCGCATTGCGGAGAGAGGACCCTTTCGTGATGTCTTCGTATTTGTTTAAAAGTTGCGTAATACGTGGATTCGTTCCCACTGCGATATTACGAATTGTTTGTTGTGTCGCTTTTTCCGAAGTTACATGCGTTGTCAGCTCTGTAACTTTGTCGATAAGTTTGCGACCTGCTATGTCGACTAATAGTTTATAGTGCTCTAGAAAATCTGCTCCAATTATTGGTTGTGTAACATCGGCGATTACAAAATTCCATTTATAACATCGTTGTAGTCCTAAATTCAAGGTAAGCGTCTTCTCGCCGTAAGTCCTAATTTTAGTCCCATTTGCAGCGTATAGTGTGTATTGTTCATTTTGTAAAACTGAATGTCTCTGTTGCTTGCTAATGACTGAAATATTTGCGCCCGTGTCAATCAAAAACTTCATACCACTTTTTCGGTCGGTAATGGTGAGGCGATTGGATGGGTGGATTGCACAGAGTTTCGCCGTTGTCTGTGCTCTTATTCGTTTCCCTGGTTCCGTACGTAAGTCATTGGTTTCCAACTGCATGGTTTAATGCAGTTCTTTGCATATTTTCCGAATCTTTCGTGGTAGTAACAAAATCGATTTGCTCCTCTATAGTTTGTTCTCGGCCTCATAATCGGGAATTGTTGACGTTTCTTGAAATGATTGTGCGTGTTGGGTCGATAGCCATATTGACCTTGCTGAATTGCGTCAATATCTATCTGTAATTTTGCTAGCTGGGCTAAAATGCATGCTGTATTGTTGTCGTTTGAAGTGTCGTTGCTAACAGCTGATATTTCGGTTACTTTTGAATTCATTATTATTTTGTCTGCAATTTGGCTCAGTTTGTCAATTTCCATGTCTTCCGTAACTGCTAGAACCGTAGTAACTGATGTTGGTAAAAGCCTGAACCATAGTAGTTTAATTGTTTCGTCACTGATTTTTCCTCTCCCGAGGACTCGCATTTGACGTAATAACTGCGAAGGTTTTTGATCACCGAGTTCTGTCTCTGATATTAATTTTTGAAACTGTCGCTGTTCTGTTTCTTCGTAACAATCAATTAAACGTTCCTTGATGTTTTTGTATTTATCTGTAGTCGGTGGTGAAGTGATTAGGTCACTAACCTGTAGTATTTCTTCCTTGGATAACTTTGCTATTACTGTACAGTATTTGTATTCGTCTCCTTGCTTCTGTGGTGCTAATATGGCTTCTAGTTGCGTGAACCATAATCTTGGTTGGTCTTTCCAAAATTCCGGAATGCGGGATAAAACCGAGGTGCCAGCAGCTACTTCAAGTGTTCCTTGCTGATTTATGTTCGCCTTGCACGGTGATTGTGCCATGTTTCTTGCTGCGTATTCGTTCGTCGGGGTCACCAATTTGCCAAACTACTTGGCAATATATGATTAGGTATAAATGAGACAAAAGATGTAGTATAGTCTGGTTATAATTATCTAAAGGTGCATCTTATATACTAACGACTTCGTGTTGATAACAGATAGTGGAAACATTTAATAGATACTGAACGTGCGATAAGGAACATAAGATTGTGATGTAGATTGTAGATACAGCACAAAGATATTGTACTGTAACATCATACATCAATTATATATTTTTAAACTACTTTTTTTTACCATTTGACATTTGTCGGGAGTATTTACCTGTTGTATTACTCGAACCGCGATCGTAGGGGTACCGTCCTTACGCCGTTAACTTCTCCGGCACTGAGACATTAGATCGACGCCTCAGAATGTTTAATTTATTTCCTAGAACAAATTTTAAAATTATACTTATTAAGCTGGAATTGCCATAGTAGCTTCGTTTTGACGAGACACCCTATGTACACGACAACTTTATATAGTGACACAATACTAAAAAAAAACAGGTGTTAAAAATGACAAACTTAACTTTGATGTTAGAAAACTATAATCCCCATACATCAACATAGGCCGCGATTAATTTACCAACCGTGTACCGTTATAACCATAAGTCATATATAAAAAGTTCAACATCTCGTCAAAATGAAGCTACCATAGCAATTCCAGCTTGATATGTATCATTTTAAAATTTGTTCTAGGGAACCTGTACTAACAATTTTACGGCATTTTATTTATTTTTAAAGAAGGCTTACAAACTAATTACAAACAAAACTTAATTACACATTTATGTTTTAAAAAAATGCTTATAAAAAGCCGTCACTGATCGCGGTGTACACAATGATCGCGGGTTTGAGTCCCGTCTGAGACGAAACATTTTCCTTCATACATTTAAAAGCTAATTTAATTAGCGTAGTTTTCTGCTTAAAAAATATATAAAATCCATTGTTTTTAGTCTACAGAAATTGACTTGCAAATAATAATATAATCTTTAGACTAAGTTTGATCGCTTCAACCTATATGATGTCCCACTGCTGGGTACGTAATTACGTACGAACCTACTTATTGTAGATCCTGGGGGTAATAGCCATAATCACCACGCTTGGCGAGCGAGTTGGCGATCGCAGTAAGACTTTAAAGTACGCAGATAAGGCTACTGCCCATCCTCTGGTGTGACATTCCTTAGTCGCCTTGATGACACTCACGGGAAGAGATGGGGTGGTTATACTTAAGCCGGTACCACAATATAACAAATAATATTAGGAGAGCTGATGGTAATTTTTGGGCAGGCTGAAGCTAAGCTAAATTGATTAACTCTCATATATTTTTTAAGAAACCATTTTTTGCAAATATAATATGACTTGACACATTTTGATTTGGTTGAGACTTCAAAATTAATGTTTAAAGAGTGAAAAAATCAATAAGCCAGATTATTTAGTCTTAAGCTAAGCCAGGCGCTTGCAAAATTATTTCGCAAAAAAATGGAAAAATATATTCGAAGCACGCTGAAATAGTAACAGGATTATATAAAATTAATAATATACTCGTATGTTTGAAAAATACAGATAAGAACGGTTCGATATTAATCGTAAAATCGTAGTATAAAAGATATAACACTTATAAAAGTTTATTTCGCACCCTATTCCCTAGTCAGGTTTACGGTTTTCTGTTTTGGGTACTATAGAAGCAGTATTAGACGAGTTTTCGGCGTGCCTCAAATAGCTACCCAAAAACGACCACCAGCTCTCGGACTATAATGAAGATAATACATGTTCTGTTTACAACTCGCAGTTGTCAGAGGAGCTCGACGGCGCGGACAAGGAGGAGCTGCGCCACGTGCTGGAGGAGACGGAACAGCTGCTCGCGCTCTGCTGCAAGAAGTACGACCAGGAGCAGTACAGGTATACCCTTCATCATTATGCCATTTTATTCCAACCTGTCCATTGAAGCGGAGCGAGGCTGCGGTAAAACGGAGTATACTGGAATATAGTGGAGAGCTTATGCAATAAATTAATGCAATTTATATGCATAACACAAGCCATTGAGCTTAGCTGGAGGGGTTAACAGGATTGCACGTAATATGGGACCATAATCCTGAATTGCCAGTTATCTTAAAAAAATAAGGATAAGTATTTCGGGGGAAATCCGGCCAGGTGTAACAGCAACGGGGGCAGGTGGTGACTGACCCTTACAATAACCACAAAGTGCTTTTTTTTTTAAACATCGGTAAAAAAATTGGCTCATATATGAGCTGACGTCCGTATGTTATGTGTGTCAGTGTTGCCACCTATGATTTTAAAAAGCGCTAAACGCTGTGCGCCATATTTGAATATAGCTCTAAAAATGTACGAGATTTCCCTAGATGATTTTGACTCCGTGACGAAAGGCGAAAACCTAAGCCCCTTCCATCCGACTCTGTGACCAAGCGTGTATTTTAAAGACAACGACAACAACCACAGAACGGGTCACGTAGTATGGGTACGTTCCCTTAGGTATCGAGGATCAGTTTAACATGGTATTGTATTCCATCGCAGCCTCCTAATGGATCGCATCCGCGAGCTGCAGAAGGCGGTGGAACGCGCGGCCGTCACGCGCGTGGTCGAGGACTTCATGTTCGCTGAACAGCCGCTGCAAGATCTTGATATACTCGCTGATGCTGAGAGAGGTAGGACACTCACTATATGTGTTAATGCCATTTTGTGTTTTTCTTTTAAAGGCAAAATCTTTCTGAAAGATAAAAAAAAAGTATATATAATATAAATCGACTGCCTCTGTGGCGCGGTGGGAGTGTGTCCGACTGCTACGCAAGAGGTCGTGGGTTCGATTCCCACACGGGACACCACTTTGTGTGATCCACAAATTGTTGTTCCGAGTCTGGGTGTACTTTGTGTCCGTGACTTGTATGTTTGTAAAGTCCCCCGCGATACAGGGCTTGAACATTAAAATGTGACACAGTAAAAAATCTATCAAAATTATACAATTTTATAGATTACTGCTCTTAATTGTACGGATATTTCAGGTAACTTATGATTTATTCTGTGACGTTTTGTATACCATTTTGTATACCATATTGCAACGACCGTGGCCGCAGGTTGGCAGGCAACCCATGACCACGGCCATTGCAATACGTTGTAGAGTATCTGCAAATACTCTGCTATAGTGACACTAGGTATTTTGGCAAGTTATTGGCACCTGTCGGACCAACGGCGAGAAAAAGAGTAGCGAGTAGCGATTTTATCGCTCAAGACACGTACATTTATGTAGATCCCGTGTAAACAAAAGAGATTCAGATATTAATAGTCGATCACTCATCGGTCCCACTGCTGGCGAGTATTCGCTCTACTCTGCATCACTTTTGTTTACACGGACGCGATCTACAAAATAAATCTGTTGTACTTTTCTTGAGCGATAAATCGCTACTCGCCTCTCGCTCATTGTCGTTGGTGGGACAGGTGCCATTAATATAAATTTTATATAATGATGGATCGAGGACACTGCCCTGTGGTACTCCGCAACTAGTAATGCAAAAAAGGTTTGTCTTTTATTTTTAAATTTAATTTTGAAATTACGGTTACGATTACTTCATATAATATGATTTTCCAAAATTTAAGACGTTTCATCTGACTCCGTAAGCTTCAAGTTTATCGAGTAAAAATTGTGGTTAACATAGTCGAATGCGTGTTTTAAATCATAGAAAAAAGCAATATATTAAGCATTATTCAAAAAGACATGTAGCTAAATTAACGTTCTTTTTTGCTTACATATTTTGTTCTAAACATATTAACTTTTTCAAAGTAACCCATGATTGCCTTTTTTTCGAATAAGTATGTCTGCAAAAATATTTATTCTCTTATTTTTGTTACAAGATAATTCTATTTTCCAAACTATAATACTAATTACAGATATTAAGAATATGGATTTTAGATTTTCCCTTCGTCCAATCAACTTTGGTGTTAAAAATTTGGTGTCATTCATCGATCGTCCTCTTCTAAAGTCTCACGTGCCCAGTCAACCGCCGTATTGTGTATAATTGTCGAGCTCACTGGCAATACTGCGACCTGGCATTCCAGACGCGTCGGCGCGCCAGTTCCTGCTGGAGCGCAAGATCGCGGAGCTGCTGGCGCAGCTGGCGCGCGTGCGCGGCACGGCGCGGCTCGTGGCGCGCACGGGCGCCGTGGAGCCGCGCCGCGCCAGCGAGCTGGACAGCTGCAGCGAACAGGTGCGGCGAAGCCTTTCTTCACTTTATAACATTTGAGCTTTTCTTGTAATATTATAAAGCTGAACAGTTTGTTTGTTTGTTTGTTTGAACGCGATAATCTCAGGTCCAAATCAAAAAAATATTTTACTGTTGAATAGCCCATTTATCGAGGAAGGTTATAGACTATATAACATCACGCTACGACTAAAAGGAGCGGAGCAGCAATGAAAAATGTTGCAACAATGGGGAAAATTTACGCAGACGAAGTTGCGTGGGTCAGCTAGTTTGTAACATAAAGGTGTGGTCATATTTCAGCAGCCGACAGTGTAATTCACCTAAGTTATAAGTATTGCACTTACTATGTTTTATTGATTTTACGTAGTTGAATATTACATAGTTATGTTCCGTTTTTTTTATAAAATTTCAGTAATGGAAAGGTGAATTGATTGTGGTTTGATTTGATGTTTTGATTGATTTGATTCTTTAATTATTATGACAAAACATTTTAAGACATACTTTTTTGTCATTAAAAAATAATTAATAAAATTTTAGGGTAGTCCAATTTTTATAAAATTAAACATATGTACTCTGTATTATGGGCACTTAGCAACTCTTGAATTTAACCACACCTTTCTGTTGCACGTTATGTAAAAGATGAAAATATTGCCGTGTAAATCATGGATACTATTTTTTAATATTTTCTTTTTCAGACTGATTTGTTGGCTCCGATGTTGGTGAAGGCTGCAGAAGAGAGAATTCACAAAGCTGATGACCAGGTACAATATAAAAAAAATATTTATACACAGCACCGACTCCATATATGAGTAGAGGAATATCTTACGATTCTTCTATCTATATTTATACTTATGTGGCGTTTTAGCGTTACTATTTTATTGTAAAATCATTTGTACACCATAGGTTTTAGATGGACTTTACTTTTAAACTGAAGAACCGGTGTCAATTAGTGTGATGACTATAGTAAAAATAAATTAAATTTCAGTACCCAGGCAATAGAGCATCCTAACATGATCTGAATAAACGTGTGAGTGTTATTCGACAATTTAACGTGTGTAACAATTTATAATCAGCAAAACAATTGACGATCCTGAGTGGTCGAGTCCATACAAATTTCTGAAGAGCGTGTCGTTTTGACATTTCATAAAAATACACTAATTTGACTTGACAGTCACATCCCCATTTTCCAGTCAAACAAATATGTAAATTGGAGTATAGATACAAATAGTAGAACGTGTACACGCAGGCGGCGATAGCGAAGTACCAGGCGCTGCTGAGCTCGTACACCGAGGCGCTGGGCCGCGTGCGCGCGCTGTGCGACCAGGCCGTGGACCCCATGCAGTTCGTGCAGGCGGCCGCCGACACCATGCAGCGCCTGCGGGACGACGCCGCCGGCCTCGGGCCGCTCGACGGCGCCCTCACCTCCGCTGCCATCACCAAGTCAGCACCCATACCTTTTCATTTCATTTTTACGCTTTTTGCCATCTAATTTAGCTTTAAACCTTCATCTTAAAGGGTCATCTAAATCATTTTTATGTTTTGATTTATTCTCATTGTTCAAGGACTCGAGTCATATCAAGTTTCTTGTCTGTGTCTGTCCGGAATATCAACGGTACTATTTGAATTTAGATTGAACCGGTAGAGTAGTGACTCAATGATCCCCACTAGATCCACCCTTATCTTTATGCTTCCAATAACAGCTCCCTAACCGGAGAAGTCGAGGATAGAACAAAGTGGCGTGCAATTGGAGAGGCCTATGTCCAGCAGTGGACTGCGATAGGCTGATGATGAACAGCCCCCTGAACAGGTGGCATAAAGCCTAGTCGAATATAATGACACGCTTGCAAAACCGGGAATGATCTTTGATTAATTTTCATATTCATGATTTTGCACACGGAACTACATCATTTTATTTGAAAGTCGTTCTATTCGATTGTGATTCAATTCGATTAATATTTTTTCTGGTTGTCTAGAGAGGCAGTATAGTAATGCTGTAATGTGTTCGCAGACTGGCCAACCGCGTGATTCACGTGGGGCTGTCGTCCAGCAGCGCGCGCGACGACCCCGAGCTGCAGCGCGCGCTGGAGGGCGCCCAGCGCCAGCTGGCGGCCGCCACGCCCGCGCCCGACACGCGCGCCAGCAAGCTGCCCGACTGGAAGGACACCACCGCCATGGTAGCTATACCCGCCCTGGCGAACGGGTCACCGCGATGCCATCCCGATGGCCACAGGGGAACTTTTGGAACAGGCGCAAAAGACTATTGCTTAAAAAATCAATGGAGCGCTTGAGCTAATTGCCTGCTTGGAAACTTGAGCGGTCCCAACGGTATCGGGCGGGCCCTTCCCGCTTCTAACTTACTGCTCTAGTACTTTAGGTCATAATGTTGTATGAAGTTTATTTGAATATGTTTTTTTCTAAATAATACACAAAATACGGTCCACTTTGCACCCGTTATTTAAGTGTAACTGAATTCATACAACCTGTACACTTTGTCCGGCAGATGATGCGTGCGACGGGCGAGGTGGAGTCGTACCTGGGCGGAGAGGGCATCTTCAAGCAGCAGCCCGACACCGACCAGCCCATCTACGTGAGTACTGCACACTCTACTTCTAACTGTTTATATTTGTTCATATAATGATACATCGTGTGTGTTACAGAACGAGGCACTGAACCTGCACGTGGCGATCCGCGAGTGGTCGTCGCGCGACAACGAGATCGTGGCGGTCGCCAAGCGCATGGCCGTGCTCATGGCCAAGCTCTCCGGGTACATGAACGCAGGTGAGCGCACACATACTTATACGAGATCGTGGCGGTCGCCAAGCGCATGGCCGTGCTCATGGCCAAGCTCTCCGGGTACATGAACGCAGGTGAGCGCACACATACTTATACGAGATCGTGGCGGTCGCCAAGCGCATGGCCGTGCTCATGGCCAAGCTCTCCGGGTACATGAACGCAGGTGAGCGCACACATACTTATACGAGATCGTGGCGGTCGCCAAGCGCATGGCCGTGCTCATGGCCAAGCTCTCCGGGTACATGAACGCAGGTGAGCGCACACATACTTATACGAGATCGTGGCGGTCGCCAAGCGCATGGCCGTGCTCATGGCCAAGCTCTCCGGGTACATGAACGCAGGTGAGCGCACACATACTTATACGAGATCGTGGCGGTCGCCAAGCGCATGGCCGTGCTCATGGCCAAGCTCTCCGGGTACATGAACGCAGGTGAGCGCACACATACTTATACGAGATCGTGGCGGTCGCCAAGCGCATGGCCGTGCTCATGGCCAAGCTCTCCGGGTACATGAACGCAGGTGAGCGCACACATACTTATACGAGATCGTGGCGGTCGCCAAGCGCATGGCCGTGCTCATGGCCAAGCTCTCCGGGTACATGAACGCAGGTGAGCGCACACATACTTATACTAGATCGTGGCGGTCGCCAAGCGCATGGCCGTGCTCATGGCCAAGCTCTCCGGGTACATGAACGCAGGTGAGCGCACACATACTTATACGAGATCGTGGCGGTCGCCAAGCGCATGGCCGTGCTCATGGCCAAGCTCTCCGGGTACATGAACGCAGGTGAGCGCACACATACTTATACTAGATCGTGGCGGTCGCCAAGCGCATGGCCGTGCTCATGGCCAAGCTCTCCGGGTACATGAACGCAGGTGAGCGCACACATACTTATACGAGATCGTGGCGGTCGCCAAGCGCATGGCCGTGCTCATGGCCAAGCTCTCCGGGTACATGAACGCAGGTGAGCGCACACATACTTATACGAGATCGTGGCGGTCGCCAAGCGCATGGCCGTGCTCATGGCCAAGCTCTCCGGGTACATGAACGCAGGTGAGCGCACACATACTTATACGAGATCGTGGCGGTCGCCAAGCGCATGGCCGTGCTCATGGCCAAGCTCTCCGGGTACATGAACGCAGGTGAGCGCACACATACTTATACTAGATCGTGGCGGTCGCCAAGCGCATGGCCGTGCTCATGGCCAAGCTCTCCGGGTACATGAACGCAGGTGAGCGCACACATACTTATACGAGATCGTGGCGGTCGCCAAGCGCATGGCCGTGCTCATGGCCAAGCTCTCCGGGTACATGAACGCAGGTGAGCGCACACATACTTATACTAGATCGTGGCGGTCGCCAAGCGCATGGCCGTGCTCATGGCCAAGCTCTCCGGGTACATGAACGCAGGTGAGCGCACACATACTTATACGAGATCGTGGCGGTCGCCAAGCGCATGGCCGTGCTCATGGCCAAGCTTTCCGGGTACATGAACGCAGGTGAGCGCACACATACTTATACTAGATCGTGGCGGTCGCCAAGCGCATGGCCGTGCTCATGGCCAAGCTCTCCGGGTACATGAACGCAGGTGAGCGCACACATACTTATACGAGATCGTGGCGGTCGCCAAGCGCATGGCCGTGCTCATGGCCAAGCTCTCCGGGTACATGAACGCAGGTGAGCGCACACATACTTATACTAGATCGTGGCGGTCGCCAAGCGCATGGCCGTGCTCATGGCCAAGCTCTCCGGGTACATGAACGCAGGTGAGCGCACACATACTTATACTAGATCGTGGCGGTCGCCAAGCGCATGGCCGTGCTCATGGCCAAGCTCTCCGGGTACATGAACGCAGGTGAGCGCACACATACTTATACTAGATCGTGGCGGTCGCCAAGCGCATGGCCGTGCTCATGGCCAAGCTCTCCGGGTACATGAACGCAGGTGAGCGCACACATACTTATACTAGATCGTGGCGGTCGCCAAGCGCATGGCCGTGCTCATGGCCAAGCTCTCCGGGTACATGAACGCAGGTGAGCGCACACATACTTATACGAGATCGTGGCGGTCGCCAAGCGCATGGCCGTGCTCATGGCCAAGCTCTCCGGGTACATGAACGCAGGTGAGCGCACACATACTTATACTAGATCGTGGCGGTCGCCAAGCGCATGGCCGTGCTCATGGCCAAGCTCTCCGGGTACATGAACGCAGGTGAGCGCACACATACTTATACTAGATCGTGGCGGTCGCCAAGCGCATGGCCGTGCTCATGGCCAAGCTCTCCGGGTACATGAACGCAGGTGAGCGCACACATACTTATACTAGATCGTGGCGGTCGCCAAGCGCATGGCCGTGCTCATGGCCAAGCTCTCCGGGTACATGAACGCAGGTGAGCGCACACATACTTATACTAGATCGTGGCGGTCGCCAAGCGCATGGCCGTGCTCATGGCCAAGCTCTCCGGGTACATGAACGCAGGTGAGCGCACACATACTTATACTAGATCGTGGCGGTCGCCAAGCGCATGGCCGTGCTCATGGCCAAGCTCTCCGGGTACATGAACGCAGGTGAGCGCACACATACTTACAAGTTCTCAATCAAACATCTAAACATCATCCTCATCACCTCGATACTTTGAAATTCACCACAGTGCGTTTCAAAACTCTATTTTTTGCCACGCACATCTTTCTTGTGGAATCAAATGTCGCCAGCTGTATTTCATCATCAACGCATCCGCTGTGGTTTGGCGGATGTCCATGAGCAGCGGTCTTCACTTACCAGCACGTGAGAAGCTTGTTCGTTTGCGCCCGATTGCATAAAAAAGTGTACTATCCAAATTCTCACTTCTGATATATAGCTACCAGGTGTGATATCTATGTAAAAGTTCCCAACGTTAACTTTAGTTGTGCCGATTATATTTAATCAGAAGATTCTCCCCTTTGTCCCAATATAAACATAATTATATTGCGAGGAAATAATGACAATGATCTCTCATTGTCATTATTTCTGAACAGGTGGCATAAAGCCTAGTCGAATATAATGACACGCTTGCAAAACCTGGGAATCTTCGATTAGGCAGGAAAAGTTTTCTAGATCTTTTTTCTTTCTATCCAATTTAATTCAAAATTCTTCATTCACTTAGGATGCAAACCAACACACATCATGTATTGCCAAGTTCGCAAATGATAGGTAAAGACGGAGAAAAGAACCTGGCAATAAAAACTCGCGGCCACTCTTTTCAAATTGCCAATTTTACAATGTTTGAATGTATTATGTCTTTGTATGATGGTAGGACATCACTTTCGGCTACAGCTAAAATTTTGCTAGAACTCACTGCCATTATAATGCGTGCTTCAAAATCTTCGAATACCTTATGACACATGTCCCACCGCTGGCGATGAGCGAGAAGCAAGTAGTGATTTTATCACTTAAGAAACGTACAATATATGTATATTGTAGATCCCGTCGGTAAACAAAAGAGACGAAGTATAGAGCGAGTACTCGGCGGCAGTGGGAACGGTCTAAGGTCAACTATTAATATCTGTATATTTTTTGTTTACACAGGATCTACATAAGTATGTACGTTTCTCAAGCGATTAAATCGCTACTCGCTGCTCGCTTTCTCGCCGTTGGTGGGACAGGTGCCTTAAAGCAGAATTTCCAAAGTCTATTCTTATTGGGACTTGACTTTCCCTACTTATAAAGATTGTTTGTGTTTCAATTTTATATTCCTTGCTTCGATAGTTTTTGATCTGCTTTGATAAATAATTTAGTCAGCAGCTGCTGACTAAATTGGGTAGTTGACTACAATAAAAGTAAATTATTTTATACTAATCAGGTAATATTAGAACTTAAAATGCTCTGAAAATATGTGTTCTTTTACAATTAAACATGTTTTTGAATTTAAAATCATGAAAACGAATACTAAAAGTAATGATTTGACAATAGGAACTTATGACATCATGCGTTGCTATTCCATACACATTTCTATAGAGCTTGTCGTTTTGACATTTCATAAAAAGAGACTGATTTGACTTGACAGTCAACATCCCCATTATTTATCTTTATAAGTATATCGATTTTGAACTAAAAAAGACAACCATAAATTGCAGACAAACAACACGAGGTGCTGACGACATCAAAGTCCATAGTGTCAGAGTCGCACGAGGTCGCGCGCCTCGCCAAGAAGCTCGCGCACGAGTGCTCCGACCACAGGATCAAAACTGTGAGTATCGTGCTTAGACCACAAACTAACAAAAACGTATATACAATACCTATAAGTATGGTCTCCTAACCGTTGTTGGTCAGAGACTAGTCACGCAGCAGGAGATTTTATAGTGCAGTGTATGCGCAGACACAAGTGCACTCTCTATTCCATCACTCTCATATTTTGATGGAACGGTAAATCCGCACGATCGAAGAGAGATTGGGCGTAGGACGGACATCTTTACATGCAGGGGCGGATTCAGGATTTAATTCTGGGGAGGGCACGAAAGGCAAATGTCCATGCCGGTTCTAACATGTTTACGACGGAGGAGGAGGGGGGAGGGTGCATTCCGTTTTGGCCTAGCTGGCCAAGTGTAAGTTGCATACACGATGGGGAGGGGGGGGGGTTCCCAAAAAAGCCTAGCCTGAGTTTTGTTAATGGTATTGGTAATGGTAGGTTTATCTGCCCTAATATTCGTGAATAGTATTGGTAAGGTTCATATTTTTGTCATGTGTATTGAGTTTAGTTATTCTCCTGGAATAGTATTGGTAAGGCGGCTTAATTCGACCTGCGGCCAAATTCGACCTGAGTTTTATCAAGGATATTGTGAGGTGGCAAGTTTTATGAAAAACTAACTTCAGACCGTTTAATTTAGATTGCGCTAATTTTAATACTTAATATCCAATACCAATTTCCAGAACCTGCTGCAAGTATGCGAGCGTATCCCAACGATCAGCGGTCAGCTGAAGATGCTGACGACGGTGAAGGGCTCGGCGCTGGGCCAGCAGGGCTCGCACGAGGACAAGGAGGCCATGGCCATGCTCGTGGGGAACGCGCAGAGTCTTATGATCAGCGTAACTATATTTAAAGTGTTATTGCTTTGGTCAGGACGAATTAATGGAGACGAGTCAGCTAATCTTTGCAGCCTCGGCTTACTCGCCCTCGGCGTCTTCGGCTCCTAAAGCCGCGTCCATACTAATGTAACGCGAATACTGTAGGTGTTCGCCTAAAAACCGAGAACCGACGCATCATTGCGAGCGTTATATGTAATGCTCGTAGTGCCGTCCACACATTCGTCCGTCCGTACATTACGCGTTACGCTCGTTTGGACGCGGCATAAGAGGTCTCTCGTCTCTCTCTTTCTCGAAGTAACGGAGAAGAGATTCGTTACGTCAAGGCTACGCTTTTGGCCTCTCTATATCTGTTTGTGAACACGCTTAGCTACGCCCGTGACTCAATATTTCCATACCAAATTTCATCTAAATCGGTATAACGGTTTAAGCGTGAAAATCTAACAGACAGACACACACTTCTATATTTATAATATTAGTTTGGATTTCGCAAATTTATTTTCGGGCAATTTTGACAGATCTTTTTTTGAGTTAATGGCAAATTAGAAAATTTGCGAACTAATTTCTGGCATTGGCAAGTATTTATTTTATTGTACACTTAACTGTACAAAAACTCGGTCTTATAGATTTTACACAATTTCACATACTTTCACTCTGAAGCTACGCTGTGAAAATCATTTATTTTATTTAAAAAAACATTTCAGATTCAAGACGTAGTGAAGGCCGCCGCCAGCGCTTCCGTGAAGATCATGTCTCAGCGAGGTCCCAAGATCAAGTGGGTGCGCAAGACTTACTACTGACCAGTCACCACCACCCAATACTTACTTGTAATGTGAGCTCTATTCCAAAGGCATAAAGTTGCATTTATATTATTTTTATATAGTAAAATATGTAAGAATAAAATATTGTTTTTCATGAATTATATTTATGGGTTAACCTTAAAATAATATTTATAATATTATCTTATATATATATTAAATATATATATTAGTCAGTCAGGACACAGATCCCTGTCATAACTGACTGACAAATCAACGCACAGCCTAAGCCGTTGATCGTTGAAACTTGAAACGTTGAGTATGTATTCCTTAAATAATAATAATAACATCTTGGGACAACTCACACAACGCTATCTGATCCCAAACTAAGCAGAGCTTGTACTATGGAAACCAGACAACTGATAAATATACTTATATATTTCTAAATACATACATATTATAGATAAATAACACCCAGACATACAATAAACAATCGTGCTCATCACACAAAGTTTTATCCTGGGTGGAGATCGAACCCACGACCTCTTGCGTACCAGTCGGATACATTCCCACCACGCCACAGAGTCAGTCAAATAATGTAGGCATTCATCTTTTTCATCCGAAATTCATCCCCTAAGAGGGGTAAGATAGTAGTTGTAAGTTTGTATGAAACTCCGACAGTTTTAAAGTCAGATCTGTCAAAAATATGTTACGTTTTTTGGTTTAAAATAATAAAATACGGGCTTCAACGTTTTTGCATAATCCACCCCTAAAGGGGTGATAGGGGCTGCAAGTTTATTTGAAACTCCGTCAGTTTCAAAGTTATATCTGCGTAATTATTTGACGTGTTGCTTTAAATGGAGAAACACGTAATTCCGTGTTTTTAAAAATCAACCCCTAAGAATGTAAAACGGGGTTTGTAAGTTGGTATGAAACTCCGTCAGTTTTAAACTTAAATCTGTGAACATTTGTATTTGCCTTTGTGGTTGTAAATAAAGATGCACGTTTTAATTAAAAGCGAAAATCAACCGACGCCGCGGGCGACAGCTATTACATTTAATAAATGTGAAAGTTGTTATGATAAAGTGTTTCTTACGTTTTCAGGCTTAAACCGCTCAATCGATTTGAATTAAATTTGGTATAGAGATAGTTTTTGCTAGATAGTAGAGAAGGAAAAAGATGGGAAGACGAAATAAAGCTAACAGCGGGGCCCAACTGGAAGAGAGTTGCAAAGGACAGAAAGCAATTGAATAGAGAAGGCCTATGCCAAGAGGCACACTGAACTAAGAGACTTTCTTTAAGAAGGGAAAAAAATAGTTCAGGATAAAAGGCTGATTGATTGATAGAGATAGTTTGAGTAAGAAGAAGGACATAGGATTATTGCTTTTATTTTAACTGACATGACGCGGCCGAAAGCTACTATTATTATAAAGCTACTCCCTGCCTCCCGCTACAGAGGGCCACACCCGCTCAGTTACCTGACAGGTGACAATGAATATCTTACTTAAACAAGCATTTGCGTTCATCTAAAGAAACTTATGATTGTGATGCCTTTGTTTGAGGAGATGTGAAATAATTTAAAGAATTTAAAAAAATAGACTCCAATTATTAAATAACATATATTTATTATATCTAATACAATGTCGATAATGATTACTTAATACCCCACGACAAGGTATTCATAAATACAACAGATTTTGATTTGATGAAAATTAATTATTACAGTTTTAATATTAATTCTACTATGGAAATGTCAAACAACTACTTTTTACTTAAAACTATTGATAACTATAATGTAATTATTAAATCATTGCGTGCTTTATACATTTAGCGGGACGAAACATCTTATCCAATGAGTTTAGGTGGTTTAACAAAATTATTACATATTTAGCTCCATGCAGGCAGACAAACAACAAAAAAAAATCTCGGTCACCGGTGCCCGCATAGCGCTCAATATGGTAAAAGATGTCGTTTCAGATTTCCATAGTAAATGAGATGAGTGCGTGCGAGCGAGACGCGCATATACTTGGTGTGTATACGTGCGTCCCGCTCGCTCGCGGTGCTACTATAACTCTAGAGTATTTGGTACATTTGACACGAGTCGATCACAGTCCTGCAGGTTTACTTCCTTCTGCGAGCCTGTGGGGACAAACGAATACAGATTAATAAAGCTCGGATAGCATCTTTCATTACTTAATCGATACGGAGTCTACGAATTAAGTTACTAATGCGTTGTAAATCATTTTTTTTACCCGATTGCGCCAGAATGAGAGCAGCGATTGCGCCAATTATGTATGTTGAGTGAAATTACTGGGCAAATGAGACTTAAGTATGAAATAATGTTTCAAAGATAATATTTGCCAAACAAGAACTCTTGCGGCATTGATACTGTTATGAGCTCCCGTGACGCTTACCATCAGGCGCACGACTTGCTCGTATCTTCATTTCGTAGTATAAAAAAATAAAATAAAAATGTTTGTATGTCCATTACCTTGGCATGGTCTATGAATGTTACCATGTGTCGTTGGATAGGTACGTCTCAAATGCGGTAATGACTTAAGCAATATAATTGTTCTCATATTTCATTTCAGCAGAGGGTTTTTATAATAATATGTTGGAATCAAATCAAATAAAAACACCTTTCTAGAATTCTTTCATCCTGGACTGATTTAAGACGAATACCATATTTCAGGGGAGCCAAATTCCATAATTCCATGTTTATGGGGCGCCAAAATGTTAAGGGTTTAATACCATGTTAGGGGTAGAGACTGCATTATCAAGTTTTTGCCCTGGCTTGAAACAATGTTAGATCTGGTAGGAGTAACTAAACTCACCACTTCCTTCCTATCCTTGGTGACGCAAATGGAGCGCACCCTGAAGGGGTCGACGTATCCACACGTGCAGTCCTGCACGGCGCTCTCGTGCAGCAGCTTCTGCGAGATGGCAGCCGCCGCCGTCTGCACGAACTGCTTCTGCTGCGCAGCGGTCAGGTGGTGGAAGTTCGTTGACGAGAATACCACGCCGTCAGTCTGGAATTACAAATATTATATTAGCAAGAAGAATAAGAGAACGACGAAAACGATTCGTAAGCCTCCTGGCAGTTAAACATCGTTTCTCTATCCTGCTGTAGTATGCGAGCACTGTCCTACAACGTGAAAACGGACTCCCTAAGATAAAATAAATAGTTGAAAACATTTTTAAAAGCAAAAGCTCTAAAAGGAAGAATATTTTTTAAATGAAAACATACCTAATAATTTGTTATATTATGCTATTTGTTAAGCTTGTCGCAAGGTCGATACCAAGACCTTCTAGCGATTTGACTCTACTCAAGACTACTAACTACCGTTCCCCCTTCCGGCTCCATCATCAGACTCCGAAAATTATCTAGGATCGGAGTACAGTTGGATCAACGTAACTAGGCCGGACTGAAGTAGGCGACAAGTGGTTGCGCAAATGCATTTTTTGGAAGTAAATGGTGACAGGAAGCGGGGGGCGGGGGCGGTAACTAAACCAAGAGAATTAGAGATGCGATTGAGCATGACATTGTCATAATTAGTATTACTAATTCATGTTTTTTTTGTCATTATTTTGGTAAAGAAATTGTTTTTCAAAGTTTCTTTAGTATTTACTGTAACTGTTTTAAATTTAAACTTTTATGAACTCGTATAAATAGTGTTAGTATTTTTAATCGATTAATCGTTTTCGTAAGTAATTTTAGGGTCGCATCTCTATGACATGCGCGAAAGTGATAAAAACCTAACTTCAATCCGGTCAAGATACGTTGATCGTACTGTACTTATCAAGACGAATCAAATGAGCCCAAACTTGTTAGGTTTATTTTTTTAGGAGTTTCTACGGCCACCTTCCGACTCCAACATCAGACCTGATCTGATGGTGCCATAACATAGCATAACGTTAGCCTAATGGATAAGGCATCGGTCTCGCAATCATGAGATCGCGGGTTCGAATCCTGCCCTTTATACTACCGACGTGAACCCACTCCTAACACAAGCCATTGAGTTTAGCTGGAGGGGTTAACAGGATTGCTAGTAATGTGGGACCCCAATCTCACATTGCTAGTTATCTTTTCAAATGAAAAAAAAAACTTGAGCCCAATCGAATGCCAGGAAGTGGTACTAATTCAGCTTACAAGATTTGACCAACACAATTTTACAAACAAACTAACTAACACCCACACAGGGAAAGTTAAAATAAACGCTTGTACGAGTAAATTAAGACTTAAGATATTAAGAGAAGTTTTATATTTTTTTTAATTCCATTTTTTAGACAGGTCGTGTTGATTGTTCTGTCCCATATGGAACCCAAAATTTATTACACCGCAAATGAATGCACTCCCACTGCGCACCAAGGCTGTCAGTAAAATACTTCGGGATCGTGACATCGAAGTAAAGTCGAACGAAATAAAAAAATGGTTACGTTGAGCCGGTACCATAAAATTATACAATCCAATATCGGGGTTACCACAACATGATGATACAAGAGCTTCATAACAATAGAGCTTTAAAGTGTATCTCTACTCACCGACTCGACGAAGTCTCTGCACGCGTCAGAGGTGACCTCCAGAGTGGAGCGGAGCGCCTCGGCATCCTTGCCGACCTTCTTGTCACCGAGCATGATCACGGCGCGCTCCGTGTAACCTGTCACATTACACACTTGGTTAGACTCAGTGAGCCACAGAGGCTAAATATGCAGTTATATCTGTGAATAAAAACTTTTTTACAAAAAAATATTACGGACATCAAAAATAAATACAGGGCAACTAAAAAGCAAAAACTAATATTTATTTGGCACCAACTTCAAAATGTTAATTTGTTGTTGTTATTCTAGGTAGATATTATTTTTTGCTTTATAGGCGCCTTGTGTTTATTTTTAAAGTCGGTAATATTTAAAAAAAGTTTTTATTTCTTAGTTTTTAGTCGGTTGGTTTGAAATCCACTTAAGTTACATTAAGCTAATGTCAACTGCTCAAATTCCTTTACAAAATATTGCTTGCCCCGATGCAGGGCCGTTAATTGTTGAGGAGTTCACATGATAGTTCACTATCAGCTCTATTACATTGTGTAATAGTAGTATGACGAGAATAGAATGCTACTCAAACCGTGAAATATTTAATAGGTCCGCTCGTCATTTCTGGTCTTCATCATCAGTTCTACTTCACCAATAGGTGCTTTTTGAGAGTAAATGCACGAATCACTATGAAATGTACCTAAATCACTGTAGGTGTGCCTTTAATATTTGAAGCGTTCCCTCGATTTCCCCAGGATCCCATCATCAGATCGTGAACTGATGACAACTTGGAAGTATACTCTTTCAAACACCAAAATATTTTTTCAAATCGGTCCAGTCGTCTTAGCGTAATCGGTGAACAAACCGTACAAAAAAAAACATACAGTCGAATTGAGAACTTCCTCCTTTTTGAAGTCGGTTGAAAAGGCAGCACACTAAGCTGTTACCATTTTCACAGCCTCTTACATGAAAACACTTGTTTTACATGAATAGAGTTGAATGTATATTATGATGATAGGAGTCATTTTTTGGGTCCTATTGCAAAATTTTGCTGGATAAAATGACTCAGATTGCTAAGGGAAAAAAAAGACTGGATATTATAGAAGGTACCAACCGACAATGTTTTTGTAGTTCTTGCCTCCTCCGACCTTGATGCTGGGAGTGACTGCGACAATGGAGTGAGAGTACGCCATGTTCTCGAACATCGTGCCGTATGCCAAAGCGCGAGCTGCCTCCAGCTGAGGAAATTATGGAAAATGTTATGTATTATATGTCGACGATGTAGTGACGAGTATCTATGTTATGTGATGCTAATGTCCGGCTTTTATAAACTGGCATTAGAAAAAGACAGGGGAGAGGGGGAAGAAAATGACGGGAGAATTGTCACGAAAATGAGCTGCTTCTGTGACCTGCCAACGTGCACACTGAGAGACAAAGACAAATGTATACCGAAAAGCGTAATGTAATTGTCATCACTCATTTTCGTGACCAAGCTATTAAATAACGAATTACCACATCTTTTTAAAGACTTGGACCCTTACCAAGAAGAAGTGACTGATGCATTCCTCTCCGACGACGTTGACGGTGTGTTTGATAGCACCAGCGCGCAGCGGCAGATCGAAGATAGAGTTGTAGCTCGCAACCACATTGGTTAGACCTACGGAATTCATTAAGGATATTACCAACAGGTCATAAAAATCAAAGAAACCAAATTCATGTTTCAATAAATTTAAAATTAGGAAAAGTTCTTAAAACGTGTTTTGAAAAACTTACCAAATTCGATGGTAAGTGCGTCGTATATATTCGCGATAGTGGAGGCTAACTGCAATACGGGGTCTTTGCCGTGGTCGATCTTGTGCAGGTTGTAGCGGCTATTGTCTTCGAACTTTACTTTACCGTTCTTCAGTCTCACTGAAATGTTCCGACAAGTTTAGTTAATTTGCATTAAAATTACAATATGTGTAACTTTCAAGGGTTTTATGATTTTGCATCTGAGATGTAATTCCAGCATGGCTAGGTGCCGGCAAGAGACGTGAGCATTGTGAGCGTGTTTGAGAGTAGCGTGGCGTGAAGTCTGCGTCTGTAGGAATCTACTGCATTCCACTACTTCTACTTTATGATTGGTGGGCTAACCCAGACCCTTCTAACACACTACCGGGCCGGACCGATATCAGAATGTCAGTAAATCACAATAGACCACAGAGTAACAGTTTTCTAATGAAAGGACCCAGGACGACAGGTGGCCCGACAGACTGGAGGCGGCCTAGTAATGAGCCTATAAATTATGAGATTGATATAATAATAAAAAGAGTTGATCTTAATACTCACAGTCAGTATCGTAGAGAATGGGGTGTGGGAACCTGCTGGTGATGCCAACTAGGTACACTTTCACGTCGGTGATGTGTTTGGCCTTCAGCGCGTCAAGCACTTGTCCTACAAGTGGCACCACTATGTTTTTGTAGTTCTTCTCGTTGTCCTGGATAAAATAACAGTCGCTCGATAAAATAACATAGCAAAGAGCATTTTCTTGCGTTTATTTCTGCAGGGTTGTCCGACTTAAACACGGACTACATTGATTTAAAAATATAAAACTATATACCGTGGTAGTTTCGACGGTGACGATGATGTCAGCTTGCTTGTTGGGAACCTTGATTTCGTAGCTCTCACCAACGCTCCTGGGTTTGTCTGCGTCCCTACATTGCACGCAGACCTCGGGCAGCACGGCGGGCAGTAGGCCGGACACTGCCAGCGCCGCGTACCCGCGCGCCAGGTCACAGGCCTGGTGGAGCGCCTCAGCAGACTCGCCCGAACATGCGTGGATGCACGCTTGCCTGAAAAAGTATGGTTGGTTAGAATAAAAACATTTAGAGATAGATCAAGCCATGGATTAAGATTTTTTTTGACGCGAAGAAAAGTATGATATAGATATAGAACATATATGTATGAATACAAAAATTGCATTTTTAGATAATAGAACAGTATGATATAGATATAGAACATATATGTATGAATACAATAATTACTACTAAATAGTCTGTAGTCGCCTTGTCAGGGTCGGTGACAATCCTAATAAGTCGACGTAATTCTTCTCACATTGTGGCCTTCTTGGCACATTCGTCACACTTAGTACCCCCGACTACGACCGCCAAGAGTGTAACGACATAGAAAAAGTGTATGGTACCTAAATGGTGCAATATCGAGGAAGAGGCTCAGTGGTCTGAGCGGCGAGGCTCCTCCAAACACCTGCTCGCAGGCGGGCGGCAGCGCCATACCGTGGAGCTGGTGGTGGCTGTGCTCCGGCACCTGTACCGTCGGGCAGCTGCGCGCCAAACGGTACGAGTTACCGAACTCGCTCTCTGACTCGCAAATCTGAAACAAGTTCGTCAGATTATAAAACGCTGTTGGTTATGTGCAAATCCTGAGTCTTATGATGAATTTTGTGTTTGTTAGACATGTTGGTTTACCGGTGAACGTAGAAATTTATCTGTAATTCTTACAGAATAGTTGACTTCACCTGTAAAATCGCACCTGACTGGTTTGGTTGGCAACGTTGTTATATATATTTTTTTATGTGTGTATCAGTGTCCACCATATATTTTGGGTTTTTAATTTTTCAAGACTGCTGAAGGACGACAGTAATGTAATTTTTCACTCAAAAATTGGTTTAAGTAAAGCGCATACCTTTCCATTAGGCATCCTGAAGTCATCGAATGGCTCGTTGTTGCCATCTCCGAGCAGACCTCGCAGCTTGCCCAAATAGTAACCGTTTACTTCAACGTAGCAAACCTGTAGACATAAACAATATGTTCATAGAGTCGAATCTGATGAAAAGTAAAGTAACTGACTAACTGTCTATCGTTGAGAAGTAGTTTACCTCAAGTTTGCTGGTACAGTAGACCATGATGCCGTAGAGGGAACCGAATCCGATGCGACCGTTGGGTTGACGGAAGGCAAATGAATCTTTCTCGCCGACTGGGAATCCGTGGTTAGCGCCGTTCAAGGTTACCTGCGGATAAAGAGCCTTTTACAGAATGAAGCGGGGATAGTGTAATGGCTAAGGCATCGGTCTTGCAATCGTGAGGTCGTGGGTTCAAATCCTGCTCATTATACTACCGACGTGAACCCACTCCTAACACAAGCCATAGAGCTTAGCTGGTAGCCTGGCTGGCTTACTAGTAATGTGGGACCACAATCCCACACTACTAGTTATTTAAAAAAAAATACAGAATAAGAAAGACATAAATTACATCAACGTTGTAAACACAGCAATCACGATAAGTCGTTGACAGAATTGGCTGGGACCTACGTTTACAAGCCAAGTTCACAGAGCCATAGTTGCGCTAAAAAAAAATAACGCAAACGAGACTCACGGCTCCCCTTTTTGAATCGCTCAAAGTTGTATGGTCAAAATAATAAAACATTACCTGTCCGTTGGCCTTCAGTTCGATGATGGAACCGCTCTTGTCTTCCAAGACGATTGACTTGGGCGCGCCGTTGTCCAACTGCATGAGGAGCGTGAAGTTCCTGTCGACGTGGTCGTGCGCGAGCACATAGCGGCACTTGCCGGGGAAGGTCAGATGCCGCCCGTCGAACGTGAAGATGTGCTGGCCGTTTACAACCACCGCACGGACTGCAGAACAACAGGAATTCATAAAATGTCATTGGGCAATGTGTCAACCAATATGAAGAGTTGGAGAGACGCTTCTGTAAAATCATAGCGATGTATTGTTCAATATTAAACACATACAAAATATTCTCCAAAGTGAAATTAAAGTGGCAAAGAACACTTACGTTTGGCAGGTACTTCGTCGAAGGGATTCAGGCTCCTGGGCCTGTAAGCCTTGATCAGAGCAAGGACGTCTGGAACGTCTCCGTGCAGGAGCTGGTTGATAAGACTGGCGGAAGCTGAGCCTCCGAACGACGGAGTTGATTGAAGGCTTCCAGATGAACCGAACGGTGACAGCTAAAAAACAAAAAAATATATTACAGGATTTGAAGATATTCGTCCGTCTGTGATAAGTTTATAATTTATTGGTTGGTTCTATCATGGTGGTTGGTCCAATTGTAAAGAATTCTGAAGAAAAGGTTCTGATTGTCAGGAAATTATGATTATGATAGCCTACATCATGATTATAGGATTTGTTTAATAAAGATTGCGAATTGCTGGAATTGGAATTGCCTGGATTTTTTTTCAAGTCAGGATAATATTTTATTGAACAAAGTATTAACCGGGTTGAAGGCAGCTGGGCCAGCAGGCACTCCAAACTGGCCGAGCTGGTTGCGGATGAACTGAGCAAATGAAGTGACGGCGGTGGCCAGCTTCTGGTATATTTCACGTAGTTCCCTCTGGTCGTCGCACTTCTCTTGTCTCAGTTTCTAAAAAAAATGAAAATTACTTGAAATTATTTTACAGTCTATGATATTCCAATTTCCAGTTGCGGAAAATGGTCATTTTCAATTAAATATAAAACAAACGATTTTCTCATTTGCTAACAAATACATATCTAAGTGATTAATCCTTACCTTCATGACGTATTTGTGGAGCGCTTCAGCGAAGTCTCTAATTTCTGGCGTGGGCAATAGCGGTTGTAGTGCGTTGTAGATATCCTGGAGGAGAGCTAGGGCTTGTTCTGGCACCGACAACTCTTCCCACTAAAAACAAAGTAGAATTTTTTATATTACAATATAAATTTAAATGACAGCAGCAGGTAATTAATTTGTATAGGTGTCAAAATTAAAAAACTTTGTTTTTATATGTTACCTTTTCTTTAATTACTGAAACGATGGGCAGGTTCTTGAATTGTTCGCTGATTTCGTTGTAGAATTGTGCGACGCGAGAGCGGTACTCCTTCAGTTGGGCTACGAGCAGCCTGGTCAGGTCTGGTGAATAAATAATGGACGTAAGACTTAATCCCAAAGACACTGCCTAATAGATAACACTAAAGATATCCTATTTTATTGTTAGGAAACAATAAGATTATGAATTAATTAGTTAAAAAATGATTTGTAGTTATAATAATACCGTAAGTAGGTATAGGAGACATAACAAAACTTACATCCAGTATTAAAAATAGATTATCGTCAATGTCTGCACACGTTTTTGTTCCCTTTTTAGGGTTCCGTAGACAAAATGGCAAAACGGACGGACGGACGGACATGGCGAAATGGTTCCGTTTCGCCATGTCCGTCCGTCCGCAACTTTGCTCAGAGACTGTTAGTGCTAGAAGACTGTAATTTTGCGGAAAAAGTGGAATTATAAAATCTTGAAAAAAGTTTTTTTATGTGTATAAGTAAAGTGGGGATGTCCCCACTTTACTTATTCAGTAAAGTGGGGATGTGATTTTAAATACCTACCCCATCGTGTTACACACCTACCCCAGGTATCATTAGATAGGTCTTTTAAAAACGTTTAGGAGTTGGGAAGACTATTTTTAGATTTAGGGATCCGTTCGTGAAATACTGCAAATTTTTGTTAGAGTCAAGTGTCGCTTCCCCCCCCCCCATGCCAGCTAAATGGTTGATGTTGGGTATGTGAAAAAAAACACGGTAGTAGTATATATAGTGAAATTAAATGGAAAACTATCACAGCTAAGTAGGCTTTACAAGTTTACGAGTTCATCAACAACATTTTAAATTTCATTTTACAAATTCCATTGAAAATTATTATTGAAAATTATTATTAAGACGTAAGTATTAAACAAAAATAACAGAAAACCTACTTCTTAAGCCGCATTATTCGGATGAGGGGATACGAAACCCTACATTGTGCATGCACTTGTCCGGTTTTGTATCTGCAATCGGCTCTTCAGCCATAATCAGATGTTGTCGATGAACTGTTTTAGGTGTTATACCATGGAATACTACTATCAAATGTGAAGGACCAACTTATAAGGCCTATACTCTCACTGGACCCCATGGCCATCGTTTGAGGCTTTTTACATAATTTTGGTCTTTTAACAGGTGTTTTGCTAGAGTATTGTTGTTGTCTTAGTCTTTCTTTGTATTTCTTCCTGTAGGTATTGACTTTCTCTTTAATGGTCGGAATTTGGCATTTCAAGATAATCGTGTATCTCTAAGTTTCTCACAAACCAGTGTGCACAGTAAAGTGAGTTTGAAACCTCTGGAGAATCTACCAGTTAGAGTTGCTAGCAGATCCCTAGATCTCTATTCCGTAGGTGTAAATCTGTTTTATAATGTCTGCATATGAACAACAACGACTTACCCTTGAAGATATTAGTGAGGATGTTGGTGAGCTCCTCGAGTTCAGGCTTGTGCTTGTCATAGAAGTCTTGGACAATGCCAGCGAAGTGAGAGACGATAGAGATAACGCCGTCCAGGAATTCGTTCAACACGCCGGCGATGGTCGCGTACAATTGCTTAACTTGGGGCTCGATCTGGAAATATATTTGAATGTTAGTGGTGCTTTCTAAAGTATTTCTAAGTATCAATATCAAGGTAATTATGTGTATAGTTCGAAATAAAAACTCATTATAAAATTGTGCCTTCATGGACAGTGTAGTATAAGAACACATTAAGGTGCGGGGTTTCTTAAAAAAGTAACCCCAAAGTAAAAACAACTCAAGAATATGTTACGCAGTTACACAATGCTGGGCAGGTAATGAGTCTAAAATACTGTACCGGCGCAGTTCGTTATCTTGTTTAAAGGAGCGACTGCTGTCATGGTGGTGTAGTACTTATATGACTAAAACGCTGTAGTTATTAGTAAAAGTTAAAATCTATCGGTCAACTGCTAGACATTTTTGCGGCACAATATCGGGTCCTCTACCTCTCAAATTATGTATAAGTAAAATAAAACTGACCTGTTTCTCATACATCTCCTGGATTTTCTTCGCGGTCTCAATGTACGTCTCCGTGATCTTATCCACGATGGGCTTAGTAGCCTGTACGACTTCATCGATAATTTTGGCTAGGTACTGGACGATTTCATTGCTGCAAATAAAGAATTGCTAGTTATCTTTAAAAAAATAAAAAATAAAGAAATGGATTTTCCATGATCAAGAAAGTAATAAATAAAAAGACTTGTTCATCTTCTTCCAGGCAATTCAATTTAAGCGCTTGCTGGATTTCCTAATATTCAAACAACATTTTCCTAACCAGTATTATAAGATACTTACAAAGCATGAGATATATCCTTGAGCACTTGGTCATCAGCGATCTCCTGGTAGAACTTGGTGAGGTCCTCCTGGTACGCCCTCTCCACATTCTTCAACGTTGGCTCCACGCGCTTTAGAACAGCCTTGAAGTCAGTGTTGGCCTTCTCACCGAGCTGCTGGACACGAGCGGCTAGGTTGTCTATGTCCTTTCTTAGAGCGGTCTAGTAAAACAAAATAGTTGTGAAAATTAAGATTTATTATGTTTCTAAAGTTTGATTGCTACTGTATCTAATTAACTACAAAGTTTTTGCTTACCTACTTATCCAAAACGGATAACCAATTTAGAATAACCAATTTAGTGGTACAATAAAAAGATGTAGTAGTAAACTTACCAGGAAGTATTGGAAGTTATCTTTAGACGCGCCATAGTCGCTCTTGACCAGGTCATCTTGGATGAAGAGAGCTCCATGTGCGATGTTCTTCTTCTCTCCGCCCAGCAGGATGTCGGCGCTGACGTCGATGCGCTTCTCCGGCTGGATGTGGCCGACGATGGACAGTTTGCGGTCAGACTCATCTACACAACAAACAAGGACAGTTAAATTGTATAGCTGTAAACTACTAAGTGACTACAACATAATGGCCTAACAATTTCTTTGTAATCTTAGTAGATATTTCAATTGACTGTAAAGATTTTTAGGATTTCCTTGTATAAAATGGCAATTCAGTTACTACTATACTATTGAAAACAAGCATTAAAACATTAATACCCTTATACCCATAACTTTGTTTGGACCCAGACTGATCAGTGCTGCATTCCACAGAACACTTCAAAGTAATCACCGCTATAACCTGTAGTGAACTCGAAGTACTGGTAGTCCCTGGCGAGCGCAGACACCTGCACTGGCTTGCCTTCTAGTAGACAGAACTTCATATCGCACTTCTGCAGGTTTTCGGTGACAGTTGCTGATCCTTCTACGTCGATCACTTTGACGAGAGGAGTGTTCACCTGGGGAGAGTTAGGAAAAAATAGTTTTGCTTACATGGCTGACAACTGTAAATGTTTTCTCACAATCTATTTAGCTTCAAGTTTTAATTACAGATAAAATTGTGTAATCGTTTAATTTATCAGAAACTTACCAAGAACTTCACGTGAGAGGGTGATCCTTCCAGTAAAATCTTCGATTCGCGGTTCTGAGGAAAATTATATTATTTATTTAAAACCCTTAATAAATTTACCTTATAATCTACGAAAATTATAAAATAAACTTACAGCTCCCAGGACGGGGTGAGAGATGGCTGCAGTAGTCTCAAACTTGAAGGAGTTTTGTGCGGGGCGCTGCACGCCTCCACGGATTTTAAGGAGAGCCTCCTGTAGGAATAATGTTACTTAAATAAGACTGTTCCATCTATTATTAAAGTATTCAAAAAGCGCAGAATAAACATATGGTATCTTTCAATCAAGTTAATATGATAACTTTAACAAACCTTCTGCATCTTAGGATGGTTAAAGCCGAATTCGGCGACAGCAGACTGTTGGTTCTCATTGCTAACGTCCAGGTCCACCAAGAACCTGGCTGAAGTCTTGTGACCCGACCTGTTCTTGTCCATGTCCAGGCATAGCTCACCGCGGATGGGGAACGGCAGCCCTTTGTTAGTCGGGTAATTGACAACAGATTCGAGAGCCAACACGCGTTGAGGTAGATGCACGTTGATTCCAGATTTGTAATCTGTGGAAGATAATCCATTAGATATAAACTATGAAAGCAAAAAGAAAACATAAATCAATCATACATATTTTACTCTTTTTTAATAAAAAGGATTGTTAAAAAATACTCACGTCCGAATTCGGGAGTGTTATAGACGTGGAGATGGTACTTCTTATCTTCTTTGTTGATGTGGACGTCCATGGTATACTGAGGCAGCTTCTTGTCTGAGACTTCGTCCTTGATGTTAAGACCGAATTCGGGAGCGATGCCAAGCTTGCGCAGATCGAAGCTGGCGCTTACGGTGTTTAGGATTACTCCTGTTTCTATAGGGAAAATAAATATTTCATACTTATTACTCTGCCATTTTTTTTGCTACCTTTATTTTAATGAACTACTAAGTTATAATTAGACTATTCTCATCAATATCACTAATGGATTTACTATCATTAAAACCTACCGTACTCGAAAGGGTTGGACTAAAAAATATCGATTGATTTTGAATTTGTAAACTTTATAACTTACTGGACAAGTCAATCTTCGAGACCAGTTCAGCATGAGCGCACTGCTTCTTCTGCTCGCAGTATAAGTATGAGTTCTTGTACTCTAGATTTGTAACCTTAGATTCGGCCACGTAGCTATACTCTCCGATCGTCGTATCGAAGAATGTCTGGAAATCAACGTACGAAACTTAACTTGGATCTATTTACACCATATTTTATCTTATATATTAGATTTTTTTTAACATCGGGTAAATAAAAGGTTCGAACCTTTAAACATTTCACGCAATTTAGTCCCGATGATATTCTTATAACCGTGAATAAAGTATTTCCTTAGATAATTAAAATTATTAATATTTAATATTAAAAAAATCTCTTGAGATTCATATTTACAACGTACCTCTATACCCTTTTCGTTGCCCTCTCCAAGGATGGTACGAATATACTTGAAGTTGGCAGACTTTTGCTCATCTAAGACCTTTATTGCTCCGGAACCTTCGATGATCATTTTGGGGCCCTCCTGCTTGCTGACGTATGAAGTGCTGGAGGGGAAGAAAATATATAAATACGATTAAACTGGCTAGCTTTTCTATAAAATTCTCTGTAGATCTCTTTTGTGACATATTAAATGTCATCAAAATATTTATCTGGCTTTTATAATATTGTAACTATGGTTTTACCTTCCACTAAGTACGTTCTTGTTGTCATTAATAGCGTGGAACTCCAGCCTCTTGCCGCTTCCAGCGTCTTTGCTGGCAATTTCCACGTTGTAGTTCTTCCAGCCGAATTTCTCAGAATTGGCGACTGTCTTGATGTTAACATTATCTTTCTGGATGCTGGCTTCGCTGACCACGTCCAAGGAAACATCACGGATGTTCTCTACCTTCACTTCCAACTTGCCCTGTGTTGAACTCAGGGAGGAGCCTTTCACGTACAGTCTGAAGCAAAATTATTAATTAATATGGTATTTTTGAAAAGTACTACTACACTACAGCTCCTCTATGGATTTATGTTACCCATAACCTTAATCTTTATTACATTAGTATTTATTCTAGGGCGTGGTTCACCTTAATGTTGAACTTCATTCAAAATCATTTAGTTAGTCAAAATCAATTTATGATTGATTTATACAATTTTATTAATGAAATGGTCAGCATTGGCAATCAATAATAAGTTACCAAATACAATTAGAATATTACCTTTGAATAAATTTAGAAATGTGATGTTTTCTTGGCTTCTGGATAAATGTTTTTATTCAGTGAATGAATTTCTAAATTGTACATTTTGACATTATAATAATATTGGGTATTACTTGTTTTGACCATAATCATCTTAATTTCAAGTAGTAACTGAATATTGACATTATACCTGAATACCTACATTATTTCTAATTATATCATTTGACATTAACACTTATTATTAAATTATATATCTTGACATTGTAACTAATTGATAATTGTACATTTTGACATTATAATAATATTGGGTATTACTTATTAGACCGTAATCATCTTAATTTCAATTGGTAACTGAATATTGACATTATATCTGAATAACTACATTATTTCTAATTATATTATTTGACATTAACACTTATTATTAAATTATATATCTTGACATTGTAACTAATTGATAAATAATTTGCATCATTAAATATTTCCTTAAAATTTATGAAATGTAAGTTGTGCATGCGTACTTAATCAAATATTTCTGCACCAAAATCTGGTAGTATATGTGAACCAATTTACAATGTATGACCTCAATGTACCATATACTGAGAAATAAATATATTATTATTATTATTATTATTATAATCCGGCCGTGCTGGCACTGTGTTTACTACCGGTTCCAATTGTATATTGCAACACTATATTTTTAAATGTATTAATGGTTGAATATGGTTGCATCATCATTTTTCACGAAAGTACGAGTACCTATTGTGGGTTAACTTGTATCGTTACGTAATTACCTGCTGGGTTTAGGGTTTCCGGGGCTGGAGTATTTCATGTCGATGAGAGGGTTAGACTTTGAAGAGACCAAGTGTACGTCCGACTTGTAGATGCGGCCGTCGGCATCGATGGTTACGTCTGAGATGTAGGTGTCAGGAGATGGGTTCTAAAAACAATGAATTATCTTGGTAATACTGGGAGACATCATTAGGATATATCTGAATATTTAGCCTCTGTTTGTGTAATAAAATTTTAAAAAATCTTGCAGGACCTGAAAAAGGTACTAAGTCCTGTACTTTTATAATTTAAGACTAACTATTGTACACTTAGTTTTTAAAAAAACAATTTGAATTTAAATTTAATCATTAATTTGTTGCCAGTTTTAAGTCTAAATAACTGTGATTTTGTTTGATTATATTTGCATGTAGATATTTTAAAATTGTTTATAACAACGTCATAAATCTTAAGCCGATATAGCTCACCTTAGAATGAACGGTAAACTCGAGTTTCTTTAGTTTCTCTATTCCAGGAGTGTTGGTTTTGATGCTAAGAGTGTTGTCTCGAGGCGCCACGGAGGTATCCACCTCTACACCGGCAGACTTGCCCTTACCGTACTTCGTCTTTAGCTCGACGTGGCTATCGTATTTGTCATCTATAAACAAGAAATAAACAATAATAAGTAAATTATATAATTTTGAAATTTAACAAGAAATAATCCACCATCAGACAAGTTTTAACTTCAGAGAAACTTTAACAAGAAAATTATTTTACTAGTCTTGCTCATGATTTCGCCCGAACGGATGTCGAAAATCGCAATAAAATGGTTTCCGACATCAATCTATATTGAACGGTGTTCAGGAGATTTTGCGTGAAACAATATCAAACTTTCATACATTCTCAAAGACTTACTCGTTGAGATATTAGTAGGCCTATGTGTCATTAATAGATGCTCTTGAAAAATCAAGGGCCAATTGGATATTGAAAAAGACAGCATCTTGGTAAAAACTAATAGTTTTGTTGCACATTTTCACATGTGTAAATTATAGATAATGTAGTAGTTTTGTTTTACTAAGAGGGATTTTATATTATTTGCGCTGTGTTGGTTTAAATATCTACAAAAGTTTGGTTTATGTTAAGTACTTACTGTTCTTGCTATTTCTGTAGTTAACATCGAAGGAGACGGGGTCGACATGTGGCACCACGACCTTGACGGTGCCGCGGCCCGCCTCAGGTCCGACCTTGCCGTTAGCATCGATCTTGTACAGGTCAGCGTTCACTTGGACAGATTCCACGATGGTGTACTGAAAGAACAAAATAATTGAGCTGTTAAATAAGAAATAAGCCTCTAAGACTACTTCAAATTAGGTGTCACCATCAACCTGGAGAATATGGAAGAAAAACTTGATCTTTATAATTACCTCAGCCTCGTCAGAGTTTTCAGCTTGCGCGTACAGTATGGTGTTCACCCACTTAATGTCATGGGCCTTTTCGAAGGGCAGCCTTATAGTTACGGTGTAGTCGTCCAAGTACCTATGAAACATCATTTTGTGTTAAATTTTGATTAATTGAGTATGTTTAAGGAGTTTAGGAATTAAAAAGGAAGTATTTTTACTAAATTGCTTACTTCTTATCACCCTTCTCTAAAAGTTTGGCTACCCAATCTCCATTAACCTCCACGTTAGTGTTATCTCCATAGCTGGCCTTCAGACGGTATTTGTCGTCTCGTACGGTGGCAGATGCTGCGCCGTTGTAGAATGCTGTCAGGGAGAACGGCTTGGGAATCAGGTTCCCGGTGACTTCGTTCTGGAGGAGAATAATGCATTGATTAGAAAAATGCGTGCATCTGATATGCCAAGTTCAATTTCAAAGTGACTATTTTTTTATGAAACCTTAATATTTTAAAGTAATTAAAGTCAGAGTTTTTAAATGTTTAAATTCTAAGATCTCCTTACAAAGATATTCGCAAGACTTCCGATTTTGACAATATGACAAACAAAGAATTAGGAAAATAAGAAACACTATCGATTATTACATCCATGTTCAAGATATTTTACGCTTTGTAAAGTTGGATTTGTTACGTAAAATATGTCAACGAATGTAAGTTTATGTTTTTGTTGCTCTTTATGTTCTTTGCTCAAACATAGCTATTACCTTAATTTCAAACTTGAACTTGTCGCCCTCAATGTTGTTCTTCACTGCTAAGGTCTCAAGCAGTTTCTTGCCGCCCTTGAGCTTCACTTCCACCTGGCCTTGGTAGTCGTAGATGTCCTTCTCAAAATTGGTGTTAACGATCTTTCCTTCGTAAACGATGCTGGAGCCAGCTTGTCCACGCTTGGGTGCGTCATTGATTGTGACCTTAGCATGCCCGTTGTAGAACTGCAAATATCGTAATCAATTTATTAATCAGAATCGAGGGATAAAGATACAAATAGTACTTCAGTACCAGGACTGAAAGTTTATGAGGGAGTGGTAGCCGCCGTTAATATAATATTATAAGTCAAAAGCCAATTACAAAAGTTATATTTTTCTATAATCTAATTGATATAATCTAAGTGGGCATCTTGTTCTAATCTTTTCCTTTTCATTTCAGTGTCAGAAGGCTAAGTGCGGTTTTCTTGTTCACCCTGGTAAAACTAACTAACTAAATAGGTTTTCATTTTCTTTTTCCTGAGTTTGTTTGAATATTTGAAAAATATTTCAGCCACCTAAATGTTATAATTGTAAATAGATGTTTGTGGACAAAATTTGAGAGTTAATAACTCGTAATGGCGTTAATCAAAGGTCATCGAAATATGTAAACAAAGTCAATTAAGTGTGCAGGTAATAAAAACGATTTACAGAACTTACGTCATTGTTAAATGAAACATCTCGGTCGACCTTGAAAGAGATGCACCTCTCGGTAGGCAGCACCACCTCCACAAGTCCTTGGGTCTTGCCAACTGTATCCAGAACTCCATCTTGATGGACGTTTACTTCGAATTTCTTGCCGTTGTATTCAAATTTGTTCCTGAAAAAAGTCATGCTTTAATAGAATCGTGCAAACACAAAATCTCAATTATTCAAAGACAAAAGTTTAAATTACGAGTATATCAACAGTGGTTAAATTCGCTCGCTTTGAAACATTCAACAAATTTATTATTGTATTGTAATACAAGTTTATTCCACAAAACTTACTTGGAATCGACCAGTTTTTCAGTCCTCTTAGTAGCGGTACTTATGTGCAACTTGTCATTGTTATCTTTCTCATAGTTGAGGAATAAGTCCACGTCAAAGCCGTAGTTCGGGGCTTTTGCATTGAACTTGAAATCTCCCTTGAGTTTACGTTGAGACTAAAACAAAAAAAAATACAGTTTTTTTAGCTTTTCTTTAAGTGCGGAATGAATCTCTACAGTATATTGACACTGATACTGTTCTAGTGTACTAAGTTGATTCAGGTGCTTGTGTGTAAAACACATGACTAATAACATGTGTATAAATAAATCATTAACAATTTCAATTACCCAAAGCATTTACGATGAGTAAACTAACTGAAAATAAGAAGTTCTACTCAAAACCTACCCTTTTAAAGTCAACGATGATCATGCCGTTGCCCACACCGTTATTATCAGTAACTTGGAACTCGCCGTTGGCAGAGACAGCGTTCTTGACGACGAGCTTCAGTTTTCCTTTAGCGTTGGCCCCACGTGTGATAGTCAGCGAGTAGTCTAGGACCTCACCCTGAGCTTCTGTCACTTTGGCATGTGAGGCATATGAAGCAGCTGTTTCTTTCACACCAACATCAAATCTAGAGATTAAATATTAATTAAAAAATATAGCAAAATGAATTTTGATTCAAAAGTGAACGTAAGATTTTAAGTGTAGTTACTTACTTAATGTCTTGGCTCTTGCTGCCCATAGTCACTTTGAAATGTCCAAGAGCGCCAATATTCACGTTATTAGGCTTGTTTTTGTGCAGAACTACTCCTGACAGCTCGTATTTGCCAATGTTTTTGAACTCAACGTAATTCTCAAAGTTAGACTTGTCAGCAGATTCGATGTCTCTCTTGGAGAAAACTTCGACTCCATTTTTGTCGTACTCAGCCTTCACCTTAAGACTGTAGTCACCTGGCTTCTTGATCTGAGTCCTGCCATTCAAATCGAATGAAACTTTCTTGTCTATGTATAATCCTTCCACTTCAACGTCAATCTTCTTTGCGTCAACATCAGCATCGAATCGAGCTTTCAAAGGTACGGCATACACTTCAACTGAAAAAATAATAAACCTATATAAATTTATTCTTATATGTTTATACTTGGCTATCAATCTCGTATACTGCTGCTGTTGAAATCTTATAAAAGACATATTCATGAATGCTTACACTTGTTCTTAGTAATCAGGTTGAAGTCTTTCTCTGATGCCGTGTGGTATTTGTACATTTGTGCAAAAACAACGCGGTTCTTCGTTTCGTCTAACGTACCGCCGTACACTAAATCGAACTCGTTGCGAATCTAAAGAAACAAAAAACATTAAAATCGGTGTCTCTCCTAGCACACATAAAGGATCAAGAATCTTAAAATAACTTTCTACTTACAACTTGGTCATATTCGAAGTGTCCGGTTAGCTTGAAGTTGATGTACGGGTTTAGTTTGTTCGTAAACTGAATAGTAACGTCGTTGTTCTTTACTGAACCCTTTAGGGTCGCTAAGTCTTTCACAGTGACATCGAATTCTGTGTTCTTAGAACCAGAAGCAGCGAAGTGCCCATCGATGCAGATGGGTTCCTGCCTACTTGGTAGATTTAATTTGACATCCTCAATCGTATACCTTCTATTGGCATCATGGACTTCTTCAATAATCTTTCCGGAGATAGGGATATTGTGTTTTTCTTGATCACCGGGCATTCTATATTCAGCAACAGGTGTAAACACTCTTCGAGGGCCGCTACCCTGGACTTTGAAGCCTACTTTGCCATAGATTTCACTGACATCGTATTTACCCTTCACAAGCAGAGTCAATTCAGATGGGCTACGGGACATGGACACTTGGCCGGAGATAGTCTTGAGAGGATGTTCTAGGGCGATTTGAGCTCCTAATTCTCGTTCGTTTTGGACATATCCGCCTGTCAATTGGGCGCGGCCGTGCTTCGCTCCTTCAGCATCCAATAATAACTCAAAGCTTCGTCTACCTGATTGGTCTGATCGTACAATTCCCTTAACGTGGTATCCCCTAAGGGTCTGCTTCTCCATCCATAGACGTAATTTGGCAGCACCAGACAGGGGGTAGCTAGCTAGGAACTTAGAGATAGAATTCTGAGCGTCCGGTCCAGAAAACGTAAACGGTACGGCGACTTCTCCACAAACTGTAAGACCTAAGAAGTCAGCAGCTTGGTCAAAGCAGGCAGAAGATTCTTTTACAACACTGTCAGTCTTTACAGGAGTGCGTTTTTCAGTTTGACCACTTTCGGCGGAGAAGTAAACCAAGTCATTGGAAGCTGTAACAATCTCTTGCTTATCAATGGGTAGACCGAATTGAAGATCGAATCCACGTCCACCTTCCAAGACCTTGGCGACGACATGTGTCCCGGTTGAACTATGCAAGTTAATGATGACCTTTAAACCGGCAGTGACAGCACCAGCGTCTACCAAAAAAGCGCCACTGACTTCGATATCAGTGCTGGGTACCAATTTGATATCGATCTTGGCGTCCTGGGGACTTTTTATGCACTGGCGGATGTCAACGTCGGTTGCGGCCTCGAGGCGACCAGTGGCGGCGCCAACTAAGTCAATTTTAAGTGGTAAACCAGTAGATGTGGGATAAGCTAGTTCAGCATCCAAAAACAGAAGATGGGCACGAACTTCTTTCTGCAAACAATAGTAAGTAACATAAAATTTAAAGCCTGATTCATATTAATACAAACGAAAAATAACACAAATCTAAATGTTTTTACCTGGAAGTGTTTAGCTTCATTGATTCCCTTGTTGATTTGCTCCATGACCTCGCTCATAACTTTGTCAAAGTCGAAGCCTTTGTCATCTCCGAGAGATAAGAATATGGCATCAGTACCGAACAGTTTGACGTATAGATCGAAGTCCAATTCATTGTTGTAAGGAGTCGATTCGGCTTTAAGCTGTAAGTAAAAAAATGAATAATAATTTACACTTGCCTCCGAATGAAGGGAAATCAACTACCCAGGAACAAATTTTTAACTTAAAAAAAATAACGGTGAGTACTCACATTTTTATCAAAGCCGTCTACCTCAGTCTTAATAGAGCGACGTCCTCTATTTAAAGCATTGTCAGCTTTCTCTTTGTACTCGGCGAGTGGGGTTGCGATATACTTCTTGTAGATGTTTTGAGGATCCTCAGTGCGGAAGAAACCCTTAGGTCCAAATATATGCTCCACCACACGATCTAAATTACCTTGGCGGCCTCCAACCTACGGGATCATTACAATCATAAATTTAAATATTATTTACGAAATTATCATAAATTGGTTCATTGGGCCTATGTTAAGATTGAGGTAAAAAGGTAGGAAATTATCACTGCTGGGATTGATAAATCGCGGGCAGAATAATAGTACCCTGTAATGAAGATTCTCACCTCAAGAACGTTCAATTTGTGTCCAAAGACCTCGGCAGTCAGGTTGACGGCGACGGACCTCGGCAGGAACGAGTCTTGAGAGTAAATAACGTTGGTCTCCACATTTCCACCAATACCAAGAGCATCGATATTGAAAGATTCTTCCTCAGAGAAAGAGTATTTCCTGCAAATTATAAAAATGTTAAATGTATATTTTATTTATTTATCACTTTATGTACAAATATACACTATTTGTACATTATGTGATAAATAAATAAAAGGCGGACTTTATGCTTATAGCATTCTCTGCCTCTTTGGGTGATGTAAATATACGAGTAAAACTGGGAAGACTAGATATAAGTCTTTTATAATATGATGCTTTATATAAAGTTCGGATTATTTCAGTTTAATGTTGGTTATTGTTTATACCTGACGTCATTGTTGAACTTGTTAGGAGTGCGAATGAGTCCGTAGTGCTGGCGAGCGAGCTGCTTGTCGGGGTTGGAGGATGAGCGGATGTTGCGCAAAGAGGTCGAGATGAAGTTGCCCACTGAAATATACCCGGTTTGTTACTTTACGTGTTAACTTTGTAACAGGTTTCTACTACGAAAATCTTACTACAGTACTCAAAGTTGAAGATAGACTTACCTTGATGAACGGGCTCAGATTCTAGCAAGTTCTTGATCTCAGTGGCGGAGTGTGCGCAGGGACATGCGATGATGGCGAGATACGCCTTGATGCGGATCTCAGAGTCGAGCTGACGGTTTTTCATGATATTGATGGCTGCGGTCTTCAACTGTCCGTAATTTTTTTTAAATTAATACATTTTAAAAACAAGATGATGTAAGTAAATACACATGGTGAGCAGAGAACGCTATTTTTAATTTTAAGAGAAAACTTGCAGCTAATGAATATTTAATAGTTTGTACTTTGGTGGAAGACATTTTACCTTAGCCGCACAAGGATCAGCCTGGAAAGCTTCAAGAATTGCAGCCTTGACTCGGGGCTTGACTTTGTTGTCGAGAGCACCGCGCGACAGCTGGTCAATAAGATTGTCTTCCAAGTGGTAGATATTTCGTATTCCTTTCAGTACTGCTAATACCTGTGATATTAATTAAATTACGAATAATATTTGACAGATAAAAAAATGATTTATGAACATCTATTAAAGTGTATTATCCTTAAAAGGTTTTTTTTATCAGGTGGTTATTCATTAAAATGATCTTAAAACTTACGTTGTCTTCGTCAACCTTCGTCTTCGGGGAGCAATCCTGCAACTTAGCTGCAAACTTCTTGCTCAGAGCTGTCACTCCATCATTTTTGACTTTATGGCATTGATGTTGGCGGCAGAAGGCTCCAGCTAAGGCGCCTACTCCAAGGTACGCTTCTTTAGGCAGATTCGGTATGTCCAATATAGTCTGAATAAAAGAATATTTACTTGTTTTAGCAAATGGTAACAATGGAATACATTAAATAAATCAATGTTTTTTTATTTGATTACATAATTCCTAGAAAACAATTAAATAACTCACAGCAGCGGCCTTCAAAGCATCGTTGCTGACGCGCCTGACGTTGCCCAGAGAGAGAAACACCAGTCTCTGTTCGAGTGGCCCCAGTTTCTTGTCATTTAGCAGCTTGATAGAAGCCTCGACGCTGTAGCCGGTACCAGCTCGAAGCAGGCCGTCGAGGAAGACACGCCTGTTTAAGATCTCAGGTAAGTACACGAAGACATATAGACATTTGAAACATGCTGTATAGAAAAAACTTACTTTTGGACGTTGTTGTCTTTGACTTGGTTGTAGACCGACAGCAGATCGTCTTTGTTTGCCGTGCGTAAAATCTGAAAGATGTTACTTAGTTAGCATTTAACTCCAAATATACTAATATTAAAAAGCTGAAAAGTTTGTTTGTTTGAACTACTAATCTGAATTGAAAAATTCTTTCACTTGGGTAGCCCATTTACATCAACAGTTTTATTTTATGATCTCAATTTGAAAACATTTTTTTATTGTCTCGATCATGCTCTCGTCCATGTTAAGATAATATCATTACCCTGACAAGCTGCGCGAAGTTGCCAGCAGACTTGGAGCTGGCTTCAGTGGCGAGGGTCTTAGCAGTCTCCTTAACGGCGGTTAGGGCCGATCTCATGTCGCTTTGACTCGAAGCACCACCGTGGGGGTTTTCGAAGATTACTGAGCGAGATTGTGTGCAGTGGCCTGGAGAAGAATTTAAGATATTTTTTTTATAAAGAGAAATACATCAAAATATTTTTAGCCAATAAAAATAATGAACATTAAGTTCAGAGTTTGTATTATAAACTTACTTGGTGTATTTGCAGCCCTTGTCTTGTCATTAAGCGTGAGCTTGGTGTGGACCTTAGCCCTGGCGCCATTTTCGCCAACAGAGAAGGGTTTGTACAGGTACTCTTCAGTCGCGGCAACCTTTTCAGGTACACCATTGTTTACCTTGGTCTCCACATTCAAGCTAGATCCGAGGATTTGTGTGTCTTTGATTTCCTGGTGAAAACATTTTTAACATTATGATTAATTGCTATTATTATAAACAAGCTTCCAAAGTTAACACCAGCTTAGGCCCGCCAGGTACAAACACTTCATAGTCAAGGAATATTGGCGTGAGTAAATTCAAACTCTGTTGTTAAGCAGTTAAGCATAATTTACAGCATACGGGTATACAACTGTCTAGTGTGATACAAAGTTTTAAAATGTAACATGTGCTTGCAAAGCGAGTGTATTTGAAAACTAACGAACATTTTCATTCCGCGACTGTATCGTCAAATGATAACTTACAGCGTGGGGATTGAAGACGCCAGAAATCAGCTCGTTCTTGGTTTGTTCGCGGTAGCCACAGCGGGACAGGTCGCGACTGCGGTGGACCAGCACTGCACCACCCTCTTGAGACGACGACACTTCTGTTGGGCAGGTACCGAAGATATCCACCTGGAAAAATAGAACAATGAGTATATGGTGTACATAAATGTCTTCATGATTGTGCATAACCTACTACCTACATAATGTATACTATACGTAAATAAATAAATTATAAATACTATCCTTTAAAGTGTGCTTAAGGAAAATGAAAATAAAATAACCTTATTTAAATGGGGAAAAAATATGTTGTATGTTGACATTAAACACTATATTGGTGATAATTTAATATAACAGTTATTGCTCAGGGTGAGAGATGATATAACGATGTAAACCCTCTGCGTACACACGTTGTGGGTATTGTTAATCCAATGTTAACTACTTTGCAACTAAGTTTACCTGAGTGGAAGGCTTCTGTTCAGTCTGCAGCAGCGAGATGATGGCTCTCTTGATGTTAAGAGAACGGCGGGTGTCGCCCTCCTCAGCGCACAGCTCGGCGCCCAGGCGGCCATCTTGTAACGTGAAGCGTACTGGTTTCTCGATACCAGGCGGGCTCTGGTACTTCTATTCGAGCCAAACAAAGTAAAGTAGTTGTAGTAAGTAGGTGTAACGCGAAAATATCTACATCCAAATCCACAAAATTAATATACTGCTTGCTTAAGACTAAGTAGGTAATTTTTTGGATTCGGGCTATTATGTTTATTGCTAACCTTGCCATCAGGGCCAGAGATAACCACAGTCTGCACAGCCAATTCATGCACACAGTTGCCGACCGCAGACACAGAGACCTGTCCCAGGAGCTTCACACTGGTCTCTTGGTTGGATGCTCCCGTCAAGTAGATAGTCACGGTACCTTCGACTCCATAGTTATACTTGTGTCCGTTTAAAAACGCTTGGGTCGTTGGTGCTGGAGATAAATAACACAAATACATAAAGTTAATCTATTCTGTAATTTGTATAAGTACGAGTAAATAAAAAAATATGGGCGTCCCTCAGGGATCAATTCTAGGCCATTACCCTATCGTAGAGGCTTTCACTGAAGATATTGATATGATTATAATTTTAATTAAATAAATATTATATTTAAATTAAATAAAAATGTTATACTTACATCCTGTGCAACCTATGGAGCATTTATCTGAAACAAACAAAAATATTCTGTTAGTTATTGTACCAGTACCTAATATTACCTGATAAATGATAATCTGCTGGTAATAACATTGATCTATTTGTGCTCACTTAGACTACCTACCTATATACTTAAACCTTTCTTAAATTACATTTTTGAATACGAAAGGATAACAAATCCAACTGTCTATCTGCCTTAACTCTACGTTATACCTTTATCTGAGATGTTAAGATTGAGATAATATTCTGACGGTGATACTAACAGGAGATAAAACGAACTTAGTCAAATCCACTACTGTACGTCATACAAGAATCAAGATTATTTTTACCACCTGAGTTGACATATCAATACATATGCGAATGATTCATAAGATGATCATCTCACAACATTATACAATGCCCTGCATAAGAAAATCGCTGATAAAATTGTAAACAAAGATATGATAGTAAACTACCCACATAATCTTAGTGTTCAAAATAGTATAAAATAAAATATAGAGGCTAAAATGACATCAAGTGAAATCATAAATAACTATCAATCTCAATTAAATTATTCTGTCAAGGGAGAAAGCAACAATCAATCATTTAGAATAAATGGGTTGACTTGAGGCTATCAGCTGTGAATAAAGTAAATAATTAGAAACATATAAACACACAAGGGTCAAGGTACGGTACTGATATTAATTAGTAACACAACAAAGTAGATCCCGGATCCATGTGATCCGAGGTCGCACTTATCTTAGATTGAATCAGCAATGCTTTATGAGAGTCGATACCTACTAAGGGTTTTTTTTGAAAGATTATTTCAATTTCAGATACGAGTTACGTAGTGACCAAATATTTATTACAAATTTTTCTTTTCTTTTCAAATAACAAGCTTCTCGCCTGATGGCAGGTGTTTACCATGTCTATTGCCATCATTGCTATATTTATATATGACAGAAAACAGGTTTTTTTAACATTTGAAACTGCTTTCATTAAAATTAAAGATATTAGTACGTTTTCCATCACAGAGAGAGGATCACCGTTCCTCTGGGTGTGACCCCTGCGCGAGCGCATCGATTATCCAATTCGACGCGGAGGGGACTTGTCTTGTCCCCGAGTTTGGCGACCCGAACTGACCTCTAACTAAAAGCATATTCGGCCTATATTCCAGAAAGTTCTTTGTTATAAAAACAGGATGAGTGGTGAAATTAATGTTCAAAGTCTAACTAGGTACTGAAGATTATTTTGACTATATTGCAGAACGCTTTGGTGATGAGGGGTAGGTAGGTATACATTTTACTCAATTCTCGAAACTCATGAGTTAAATCATTTAACTCATGAGTTTCGAGTTTCCTTATTACGTTGACACATTATGTGTCAACGTAATAGGGAAACGTAGAAGGTCTACCCTCTACCATATTACGTTGACAATTAAAGTACTGTAGGTATGGTAAAGGTACGTTCGGGCATTATCTTATATTATATTTAAGTACAGGACAATGAATTAAAGTTTACGATTCGTCGTTCGGGAACGGAAAAAAGCTCTTAGCGTCAGTTAATCTAAGAGCGACGTTAAACAGACACATCCGTACACAATACAGCGGGGCAGCGGAAAAATTGATGACGTTCATTGACTGACAAGCTCGAGACATACGATACTAGGTAATTGATGTATTAGTAGAAGTAAATGAGTGTTCGGTGGTGGACAAAGTAGTACCAACTTAAGTAAAAATCATATTGAAACTGCAACAGTCAGATGAACGGAGCACCTAAGATGACGTGGCAAAAATATCATAAATGTATTCAGCAGTTAAGATATTCTTACTCGTTCTTTATTAAGATTTTAGAAAGGTATACCTAAGCCCTCTTCCACCAGGGATCTTTCTAAACATACAATTTAACGGACACGAGGACACCTTGATCAGGAACAAACATTTACTGATCTCACAAAGCTCTGCCCCATGTAGAAAGAACCCGCAACCTCGTGCACAACAGTAGAACGCATTTCCACTGCGTCACCGAGGTATCTTTGAGACCAAACGTACCTATATAGATTGAAATTTGGGGAAGGTAATAAGTAGCTAATTCATAGTTTGTAACTACTAAATTCTGTCTAAAACGGTTTCATTACAAAGTGCAGTGTTTAGGCATGGTCAATTACAATTGCAATGCCAGTGACAATGGATACACAAGAGGAAGCTTACCATTTCACAGAATTATCAAATTAGAAAAAAAATGGCAGAACCACAAATTCTAACAAAGAACAATAAGAGATAAACATACAGATAAAATTAATCTAATAATGATAGTTTTGAGCTCAAGAGTGCAAATGTTATCGTTAAGATATTATTAACTGTTTCATCATCGGGTGAATACTGGCCATTGTCAAGGTTTTTTGGTGATAATTATTTTGATAGTAAATTAATATTAGTGTTGTTTAGGTACTTTTTGTTTGGAATATTTATAGGGAGCAATAGATCAAACGTGTTATGCCAAGAAAATTTAAAATCGATTTACTTTAAGTTTGACTTAAATAGTTACGAGTATATGCCATGTTTGATTTGATAATTTGATTCATATTCTGTCAATATTACAAACAAAGTTATTTTAAAGAAAAGCTGCTTAAGTTAATTAAATTATAACAAATGAATTCGAAGTACAAAGACGCATGGCTATATAATGTTTCAACGTGCATCATGTGTCACGAAACACGATCCATATTATTTGTATTTAGCAGAACTTATGACAATTATGTTCTTCAGAATTCTGCGAACAATTATCACACCATTGTTTGAAATTGACCCCTTTGAATAAATGATCAAGGATGGATGGAGTAGTTTACTTTTCATCAAATTACTATAATTCACACCAAAGTGACCATTGTTATTAAAAAGTTTTGTTGTTTCTAAGATAGAATAGAAGAATAAGAATGCTGATGTTATTCCTTTCGTTTACCATTCTTTGTTTCAATAGAGAATTGATTCGTAGGAATGTCATTTTGTATTTATATAAGATTTATCATTGTTGTATTGGAATGAATCTATGCATTTTGTACCTTTTGTGAAAATATCTGTTTTTTAAGATTGATATTATTAGCTTACTGGTTTAATTAATGAAGGCAATGATACCTATGCCAATTCCATTACCCGCCGCTGACATTGGGCCAAGTGATAGTACAATCTCAGGTCAAAGTTCAACTCTATCTATGTTTGTTGCAAATAATAAGTTGTTAGCTCATTATCTGTCGTCGTTAACGACACTTTGTTCGGTGTTGTACCTATGCGGTCAATTTTACACGTTTTTTTGCCTGATAAAACTGTTACTTTGATGATTGGGAACTCAGATTAAATTGGCGCTGGTAAATATATCTATAACTTTACAAAATTGTCGACTTTGTATGCTACTAAACGGGACAAAGCTTTAGTCATGCTTATTGCCATATACATTGCAGTTTATATAATTTAATCAATATCATAATACCTTATATTATGCATCATTACCTATTATTATCCTGTTTGATATTGGTATTTCCTTTATCAATAATTCTGTAATTTTGCTCTTAGTGAAATAAAAATATTTATTTAGCAAAAATGTAGTACAAAGCAGCAAATAATCTATACTAATATTATAAAGCGGAAGAGTTTGTTTGTTTGTTTAAACGCGCTAATCTCAGGAACTACTGGTCTGATTTGAAAAAATCTTTTTTTTGTTGGATAGCCCATTTATCGAGGAAGGCTATAGGCTATATAACATTGCGCTACGACTAATAGGAGCGGAGCAGCGACGAGAAATATTGCAAAAACGGGGAAAATTTACGCATATGAAGTTGCGCGGGACAGCTAGTAATTACATATACGTCTAATACATTCTACCACAACAATGGTATGCAAAAGTATTAATTGTTTATTATTCTAAAAGTTTATTAAAATGGTTACAATAGTTTGTTAGTTAATGTTAAAATTAATACATATGGTCAATCTCAGTTTTGGTCAATCTATATTCATAAAAAATATATGTAAAAGTTTAACATTAATTAAATTAGATTATTCTGTTTATGTCATGAAATCATTTAAATTATAAACAATGTAATTGAAAATAAAACATTTAAATTAAATATTTTTTTCTTGCCGCTTTATCATCATTATTTTATATGTTTGTTTGTTGCTGGGCGGATTGGAAAAGATAGTGGATTTATAACAGATTTAGATTTTTGAAATTAAGAACACGGACATGTTTTACCTAACGCTGAAACGAATGTGTAGGTTGTCTTTTTATTAAGTCTGTATTGAAGCATCATAGTTTCAAACTTAAAATAAAAGAAACCGGAACAGAGTTTCAGTGACAAGTGATTTTCAAGTGATTCTGGTGCCAATAGAACGGACTAAATCTGAGTGAATTGAAATGAAAACTGAAACTACATGTATCTATTTTAGGATGCCAAATCGGTTAACGGTATTATTATAGTTTCCACTCTAAATATTGATTAATTTAGTTTGTAATTAGCCAGTTTAACTTTTTAGTCATCTTTATCTTTACTTACTATAAAATAAAGTCGCTCCCGCTGTATGTGTGCTTAGATCTTTTGAACTACACAATGGATTTTAATGCAGTTTTTAGCAATAGATAGAGTGATTCAAGAGGTAGGTTTATATGTATAATAAATCATCCTGCAGGAATGGGATCCACGCGTACGAAGTCGCGCGTGTTCGCTAGTATAGTATAAAACAAAGTCGGTTTCCGCTGTGCTGTAAGTACGTCGTCGCTTAGATCTTCGAAATTACTCAACCGATTTTGATGCGGTCTTCTTTCGGATGGTTTATAGATATACATGAATATTATGTGTTAAGACTGCTAATAAATATTATAACACATGTATAACTAAGAAACATTAAGAATAAATATTTACTTCATTCAATCAATCACAGCATTTCACAATAGAAATTATAGGAAGTGGTGATGAATGATGACACAAATAGTATGTTGGTTTGTTATTAAGTATATTTCTATTGTCTATTATGATTGTAATAAAAGGAAGAATACATACAAACTAAAAACAACAACTAGGTTTCTGTGGATCACAACAATGTCGTCTCATGAAGGGATCGAACCCGCAAACGTCAACCTCAAAATTTCATTAGTTTTATCCTCTATTACTATGAATATTTAATTTTACACAATCAAACAAATAAAAGTACCTATTATTTTATAGATATCAACCAATATTCTATTGAATAGGCCCTTGCAACTTTTACTTAAGCTTTGTATAAAAACAAAAAATAGCAAAAAAAAATAATCTAATTTTGCAAAACAAAAGTTACAAAAGCACGCTAAGAAATAAAAATAAAAAAGCACTCACCATTGCCGTATGTAGGTTTCCATAAAACGGAAACTAATAATAAAACACTTAAAATGCTAATACTACTTTTCCCCATCTTGAAAATGGGTAAAGGAACCACATAAAAATCAGTCTTTTTATTGATACAATACTTTTGTCCGTCGGCTGCCTGCTTCTAAAGGCAAATGCGCGAGAGTCGATCGTCGCACCTCCTTTTATAGACGCTAGCGATCGACCAATCAGATGGCTCTAAATTGATACATACAATATCTAATAGGAATATTTGTTTGGTGACATAACTAAAACATGGCCATAGGTCGTATGCGTGTTCTAGGCCATTAGGAGGACCATTTGAGAGGTAGAGCTTTGTTTCAGTTGGTTTGGACGGTGGAGTCGGCATTAATTCGGTAAGGTAATGTTATTATATTGGTGATAGCTTTTGATTGGTTATGTGTGTGAACACTGACTCATACACACGGAGATACTATCAGTTAGGAAATCTAAACGGTCAGTGGACAATGTTGTTGTAAATTTGTGCTTAGTTTAATATATATGTATGTATTTGTACCTAATCCTAGAATATCTTGTTTTTCTGATAAATAAATCCGTGGTATAGCTATCTATGTCAGCCTATACATTTAAAAAAAATAGTATATTTATAATAATAGGATAGGTCGATAGAGTAGGTGCAAGCTAGGAATGTGGAACTTCTTAACTTGCGTATTTGAAAGAAATTAAAGAAATGAGTTAAAAATACATTATTAATGTCCCTTTTCTTACTTTTACTGTATATTGTAATACACAGAATATACCTACATATATGAAACCAATTGAACGAAATCATCGAAATTTTGCCAGGAGGTGGCTACTTCGGACTAGAATCGACAGTGACAGATTGTTCGTCTAAAGGATTCTAGTGACCATAATTCTTAGAAATGACAATGAGAGACCGATCGGATAGGGAGATGTAACCGCCCGTAAAAGTTATTGAGTTTTTGAGTATTTGACTCTGAAAGGCGTCGTATGCGCTACGAGCAACAAAAATATTGTTATCGTTTGACTCAAAAGAATTTATATTTTTAATCTATACTTAATATTATAAAGCAGAAGAGCTTGTTTGTTTAAACGCGATAACATCAGGAATTACTGGTCTGAATTGAAAGCAATTTTTACTGTTGGATAGTCCATTTATCGACGAAGACTATACGCTATATAACATCACGTTACGACTAATAGGGGCTGAGCAACAATGAAAAATATTGCACAGGTCAGCTGGTTTATACTAATAATAATAATATTTTAAGAGGTAAGATTTGATTGTTTGTTGGCATTGAATAAGCTTTGAAACTACTGGATTGATTTTAAAAAATCTTTCACTATTAGAAAGCTGCATTATCGGGGAGTAACATAGATTATATTTTGTTGTCAAAAATTTAGAGATCCCTACGAAAATTGCAATAATGTAACTCAAGGTATAAAAAACTGCGATATGACACCCGTGCGATGCCGAGACAGGCAACTAGTGTGTTATTACTATGTTTAGCTCCAAAACGTATAAACAAATTGGATGCCTTTTTTATCAGGAAAGCTTGTTTAACCAGGATGGTGTTTAGTTTTGTTTCATCAAAATCCGTTGAGCCATTTTCAAGATAATCATTTTTTTTCTCAAGTGTTGGAGATCTTTAGGTACTTGAAAATTAACTTTACCTGTAATACATAGGTACTGACATATCTTGCAACTGAATTTTAGACATACTCTCTCATAACTTACAGAGTTAATAAATACAGGTATCAATTTAGGTTCGAATCCTGATCAATATACTACCGACATGAACCCACTCCTAACACAAGCCTTTGAGCTTAGCTGGAGGGGTTATCAAGATTGCTAGTAATGTGGGACTCAATCCCACGTTGCTAGTTATCTTTAAAAAAAAAAGACACACTATTGTGCTAAATTGCAAAATGGCAAAAACGGAACCCTTAAAGTTTCGTCATGTCCGTCTGTCTGTCTGTCCGTCCGTATGTCACAGGAATTTTACTCAAAGACTCCTCAATGAATATTTATGAAATTTGGTAAAAAGGTGTCTTGTAGTAGCCGCTACTTAGTTTGATAGCTAAATAATAATAATAAGTATTTTTAGGGGGGGGGGGGGCACTCCATACATGTAACAGAAGATAAATTCTTTGTTTTCAGCAAACATTCGACAGCTCTTTCAAAAACATTTTAAGGTTTTTAATAAATATTTTTGGAAATAATCGCTCTGAAAGTTGCATAAATCGTGTTCCCCCCCCCCCCTCCCAGTTAACTTTTGAACCGTAGGACAAAAAAAATCGAACATTTTCGGATACCAGTGTATCCGAAAATGTTCGATTTTTTTTCTTTGAGTCATTGCCGAAAAACTGCGTTTCTCAAGAAAGGCGCGTAAGTGCTATGAACTTACGCTCTTCTGCTGATGCAATTATTTAAGGCTGCATTATAAAATAACCGGGCAAGAGCATGTTGGACCATGCTCAGTGCAGGGTTCCGCACTGAGCATGGTCCAACATGCTCTTGCCCGGTTATTTTTAATTTTTATTAAATAATGAGATGGGACATCAAAGAGAATTGACGGTAGCGCTCTTTCCACAGTGATCATATTAAACCAACTGTTGGTGAAGGAAACTGTTTATCAAATCAAGCAGAAGCAACTTCGAAAATCCCAAAAAAACCTTAAAGAACGTTATCTGTGCGAAGCGATTGAAGATCTCTCTCGTATGTGCTACATTTTCCGTGTTTGTTCAAGGTTTATATGCCTCTTGGAAAAAAAATATTTTTTGATTTGCGCTCCTGTCAGCTAGTGACCACGACCGTAGCCCTAAGCAATTTAGTATTATATTTTTTTATCTAAAGGTAATTTATTAAAAAGAAAATATACAATGTTATAAAATACGTTACGCTAGATTACCCCACGAACGAACTATATACAAACTATATGTTCGTAAACTTTCGCGATTTGTACACATTATAGAATTTTATAATCTACGAGTATTAATCGCGTAAATATTTTATTTTAAGGCTGACGTGACCACGGCCGTTGCAATACGGTCGAAACGGGTAATAAACAAATGTAGCCTTAAAATAAAATATTTACGCGATTAAGACCCGTAGCTTATAAAATTCTTTAATATATACAAACTATTAACATTATTTAAAATTTACTTAGTAAACTACAAAAAAAAGGATTACATTTTTAATTGTGTTGTTTTTGTAATTATTTATGATGTATTTTACATCTCCTTTATACTTAAATAAATATATTTTATTTCTTTCTTTTTTTCAATCCCTCGAAGAATGAATTTCTGCACGTATTTTATTAAAGCGTAAGATTTAGGTACAAAACGACGAAATTCGCGACAAGCGGCGTCTTATGTTCCGGATCCCATTTTCGTATCCCAACTCTCATTTGTAGAATTTTTTAGGTTTTCTAAACACTAATACCGACTGCTAAATCTTGCTCTCCCACCCCTTTTCTCGGACGCCGGAATTCTTCCCCCCTAAAACCTGCACTCCTACGAGTTCCGTACAAGTACGATTCAAAACCTCAATATATTCTGATATGTACGTTAACTTTTTGTCAGACGTAGAGTTGCATTTTGTAACCTAAGTGAATAAAGTATTTTGACTTAGACTTTCTATATCGAAATGGGTACCTCAATATATTCTGTTATGTACGTTAACTATTGTGTTAAGGAGCTATTGCCTAACTTTGAATTACGAATTGTAGTAGGTATTGTTGTACCTACACTTGTATAGGTACCTACCACTCGTGTTGAGAGAACGATAAAATATAGTGAAGTTTCTTAGCTAGTTAACAAAGTGTGGTTTATCTAATAACATTAATTATACTTATTATCATATAAGTAATAAATGTCTTCTATACATATTAAATAAGTAAACAGAAGTAGGCATTTCTTAATATTTAATAATAATCATTTATTTAAAGTAAGTTTGACTCAATTTGTTAATAATTACATTTTACTTAAAACTATGCTAGTAGCTAGTCTAAACAAAACGTATAACAATAGTATGTGCCTACACAAATCACCGCTGTATCATTCCATGTCAAATATTACAGAAATGAATCATGTAGACACAATGAAATCTATTTATTTACAATCATGTTCATGATGCTGTTTTTTTTTTTTTTTTTTTTTTTTTAATTTTTTTTTTTTAAGGGTTTTTTATACAATATATACGTACATATCAAACCCATAGTACCTTTCATACATTAAGCACATAAGGTTCAAACTACTAATAACTAAGTACCCAACAAATAAAAATTAAAATTAAAAATAAAGAATTAAAGATAACTATTAATAACCCTAAATATTTTTTTTGCATCTTTTGACACAGGGTACGCCAAGATTTTGTTGAACATGCCAACATCCAATTTGTTAATTTTAAATTGAGACATCAATACTTGTCTTTCCGATTCGTATCGAGCACACTCCACTAAAACATGATGTGCATCTTCTACTCTCCCACAGGTTTCACAGTTCGGAGAACTGGTAAGATTCATCATGTGTTTAAACTTGTTGAGAGGAATGTGTCCGGATCTGAACCGGAAAGCTATTACAATAAGTTTCCTATTTAATGTACTTCCTTGAAACCAAGGCACATGAGGGGGCTCGCACTGTATCGATTTATACCAGATTCCTTTTTCTAGTGCAATTTTATTAAAGTATACTTTCCAAATATTGTAGCAACTTTTTCGATATTTAGGTAACATTTCTGAGTAACTCGGTTTTATAACAATTTCTCTACCTTGACATATTCCTTGCCTTGCTAACAGGTCAGCCCTCTCATTGCCCCGCAACCCTATATGTGATGGAACCCATTGCAACGCCAGATTAACACCACTACAACACAATTCGTCAATTTCTGATAAAACTCTATATGCTATCGGAAATCCTCTGTCTCCAGAGCTTTTTGCTTTACGCTTTTTGCGCATTGTGATGTAAAAACAGTCAACGCGCGCCTCAGCGAACATCCCTGGTGTGATATAAAAACGGGGCAGCCCCAACAGCTCCTTGAACGCATTATTATATGACACGGAGGGTGTTCTACAATACGCTCGTAACAGTAGGATTTCAACTTGTGTTGAACATCGTGCAAACCTGCGAGCTAGCATATTCGCTCTCACTGAGAACGCCCTCCGTTCCCTTTCTATGTCCTGATCGTCCTTGAGCCACGGAGTTAGGATGTGACCCAAGTACTTAAAAGAGTATACTGTTTGTCCTCCATTAAGAATTGTATTGTATTATTGTATTAGAAATTTTACCCCCGGTCTCAAAAACCATGATTTGAGTTTTCTTTGCATTGTATACAAGCCCATGACTTTAAGCGTACTTCTCACAAATGGCTAAAAGTTTTTCAGGCCGCAGGGCGATGCGCTCAGTAGCGTGATGCCATGTGCATAATTTATATTATTAACACAAATTCTGTCAGTATGACATCCGACCTTAGCGCTGCTGAGTTTACCGATCAGTTAGTTCACATACAAGTTCAAAAGCGTTGGTGCTCCGCATTCCAACCCATATGATGCTGACACGGCGCCTGCCCATCCCACTCTGTTGACCTGGTTTCCATACCTATATTTAAAAAATATTGATGAATTAATATTGAAAAAAATATTGATGGTGGTACTTTAGACTCGTGCAACTTATTCCTTATGATATCGTATGAAACCAGGTCAAAAGCCCTAGAAAGTTCCAGAAAATAGGAGTAAAATAAATAGACGTACTACGCTAGCATAATAATTGACATGCTTAACACATACGATAGCGCTGTCTGTGGACAGTCCGGGACAAAAAGTGAATTGATTGTCATGTAAATTAACATATTTACTCAACTGTGTATTAAGCATACTATCAAGCACCTTAGTACTTCGTGCGGCTGATAAAACTAACTATAGGCCCATTTGTTTGGCTACTGTCTTAAAGCGAAAGAAATGGGCCTATAGTTGGTCGCCTATCTTGTTTTTGAAAATAATGGGTACTACTACAGTACACAACATCTTTTTAAAGTATATAGCATCGACAATACTCGGGGCAAGTCAGGGCCCGCATACCGAATATGCTCGATGCTAAGGCCGTCGTGTCCCAGGAATTTGCCTTTCCTCATACAATTTATAATCCTAGTAATTTGTTTAGACTTAAAATGTGTAGTCAATTCCTCGCCAACCATAATATCAAGCATAGATTTTACTTGGAAACGATCCATAAAAAGTTTATCGATCTCCCTTGGCTCGGTCTTACCGCAGACGTTCACAGAAAGTCCCATCTTTTAATTCAATTGATTAGTATGTTTCCAATAACTACGAAAATCATTACGCGATACGCGAATGGTGTGACGCTAGTATGTCCATTTTAATTTTAGTTTCATGATCTTGTTCTTTATGTCAAACTAACCAACAGTTTTGCTATTACACCTTGATTTGACCTTACTGGTGCATCTTTGGCGCAAATATTTCAATTTTTACATGAAATATTAACACATGTTTTTGAAATATTAGAATAGTATAGATCGAAACCTTTCAATATTTCACGCGATTAAGTCCCGATAATATTCTGTAATAATCGCGAAAGTTTAAAAACAAGTGTTTTAGGAAATTTCGGAGTTAGCTTTAAGGACACTTGGCAGCAAGCTTCTTACGATTACAAAGTACTGAGTAGCAGGAAATATGTCTATTCTTGGTTATAGGATTATCCCAAGAGTTACTGGCTTAAATCCCTATCAGCTAAAACATCAAAGGACCAACAAACTGCCGCTACGCCGTTTGTATAAGTTAGGGTTTGCTTAAAGAGAAATAACACATTTATTGTTCTTTCTAAAACAATAGAATTTACCTATATGAATAGGTGATTCTATTTCGTAGTATATAACAATAAAAGAATTGCCGGTTGTAAAAGAATTGTCGGTTGTTTATTTTTAAAAAAGGATGCTTTCCAAGAAACTGATTTCTTTGGAAAATGTATTATAGTTTTAATGTTGGAGTGCAATGAGGCGGTCGGCAATAATGTTTTTTTATTTCTATGGCAAGATTTTTTTATTTGTTATTGATATTATCAGACAAATAGTAGTACTTTAAATCTGAATATTAATTTATTCACACCCGTAAGGTTCCTCTATAGGTTCTACTGTAAACCCTATTTTATGGTTTAATATTTTTATTGTGAAGAAGAACTAGCAATATGGTCTGCACAGGTACTAGCAATCTTGTTAACCCCTCCAGATATGTGTGTTCACGTCGGTAGTATAATGGATTCGAACCTGAACCCAAGGTTATCTGGAAGAGAACGCAATTTAACGTAAGACCGTATCTTATACCACTAGGTCTTTATGCACGTGTAATTTGTTAATGTCCTCTAATTGGTAAACAATAGTATCTATCTAGTATACCAAAAAAAATACTGACATCTTTTTGTAGATGACTGTGTTCATAGATAGTAGTTATTGACACAACGCTCATAGGTCATTATCATTGCCTACTTCACTGTTGTAATAAAAGGGACGTTATAGACGTAGTCGTGGTTGGACACAGATACAACTATCAGCATTAAGTGTTGAATTAATCCCAATATGACATTACCATGTGTATCTCGAACACAAACAAAGTCACAGATAATTATTAGTTTGTGTAATATTTCAACATCATTAAAAAAGTGAAATACTGTAATAAAGTTTGTCATTATGTGACAACTCAGTGTGGGAACTCAGTTTTTGGTCAAATTGGGTTACAGTCGAAGTTCAATTTAGAATTCAATTCCCTTTTTTTTATCTAACTCACGAGTTTTTAAGTTTGCGATTAAGAGAGGAACACGTGACAACGTTTATAAATGTTACCAATACCATGGGACACCACTAGTACTTTGGTGTTGGTGACGAAGACATCAAATAAGTAATTGTATTTTCACACCATCCATAATTTGACTTTACATCAGGTACAGCCAGATTAACATTACGAAATCTGAAATTAGTTTTATGGTATCCAAATATATAATCCCGCTAATGTCAACGGTTTCACTTGTAAACGTCAAGTTTAACAATATATTCAGTTTTCAGATATTTACATTCATGATATTTATTCAGTTTTTAGTCTCATGTAATTTTTTTATCAAAACTAAAGTCACCAAACTGTTTTACATGTAGGTAAATAAAAAAATGTATTAAATATTACATCTATACTAATATTATAAAGCAGAAGAGTTTGTTTGTTTGCTTTGTTTGTTTGTTTGTTTGTTTAAACGCGCTAATCTCAGGAACTACTGGTCCGATTTGAAAAAATCTTTTTTTGTTAGATAGCCCAATTATCGAGGAAGGCTATAGGCTATATAACATCGCGCTACGGCTAATAGGAGCGGAGTAGCGACGTGAAATGTTGCAAAAACGGGGAAAATTTACGCATACGAAGTTGCGCGGGACAGCTAGTGGCAACATAAAGCTTCGAAACAGACGAAGTCATGTTCTCAGCGATGAAGAGGATTTCAAGCGACTATGAGTACAGGTAAATTAACTTGAAGAAATTTTTGCGTTTGTAGTAGTGTATGGTCAGCAAATAAAAAAAACAACATTTTATTTTTAGTTTTTATTGTTTTAAAGGTAATATACGTTTGTGGCTGGAGCACACCAAATGCGTGCACGTCTACGCATACGCACTACGTACTAATACGGTCGTGAAAATGTGTATCCACCGCATTGTAATCTATGGAACTGTATGAGGCAGACAAGCCAGTTCCAAACATTACAAGCATTGAATGCCGGTTTTCACTTCAGTGAAGACGTGTATGAATTAGGTGTTCTCCGGCCATAAATGTTTTATTCTAATAATTCATCAACCCCAGGCATATCACAATCATCCCCATCCTCGCTTTCATCAGATGAATTATTTAAATTAATTATGATTCGTTCTGATATTGTGTCTAAAGCTGCGTCTCTACCCTGATATTTGCTTTCCTCCTCAATAGCATGCAAACAAACTTTTCTCCATTCCTCTACAGTTATGGCGTTCATTTTTTCTTCAGCTAATGACATTATAACCTTCATATTCATTGCGACATTCTTTTTTGCGACATATGTTTTCACTATCCCCCATATATTTTCTATAGGATTAAACTCCGGATGGTATGGTGGTAAACGCAGCACAGTATGACCGTGCTGTCGTAATATTTCGTCTATCTTGTACTCTATAAATCTCGCCTTGTTTTGCAGAATCAGTTCATATAATTGAGGCTTAAGCAACGTGGATGAATGCTCAATGTTTCGAAATGTCAGCCAGTCTATCATTTGCTGTTTTCTAGAATTACTATTCGGTGCAGGATTTTGTATTGAGTTATGATATGGTGCGTTGTCAACAACAACAACACTATTTGGTTGTAAGTTGGGTATTAATTGAGTTTGAATCCACCTTGAATAGTTGTCATAGTTCATATTGTTGTGGTAATCTCCACTTTTTTGGTCGGCTTTAAACATAAGCAATGCATTTGGTATAAAGCCATCGATACCACCGGCATGAACAATGATTAAGCGGTTGCCTTTCGATATATGTTGCTTCAAACCTGAAGTGCTTCCATCTGACCAAGATTTCGAGAGGGTATGTGATGTATGTATATATGTTTCGTCGGTGTAAACAATTGGTCGGCGTTGTTCACGATATTCAGCAATTTTCATCAAATAATTAATTCGCAAGTATCTAATTTCGTGTTTTTCCATAAGAAGTTTCCGGTTATCTTCTGTTTGCTTCCAATTAAAACCTAATGACATGACGTGTTTTCGTAACGTGCTGACACAACCTTTATAATCGATATCTTCTTTCAATTTTGAGTGCAAAGTTTTTAAAGTGGGAACTTCTTTATTTGTGATGTGGAAGTCATGAATTGTTCTTCTGATAACTTGCTGATCAAAGTTATCGATTACTATTGTAGGTTTACGATTCGGTTTCTTTTTAGGAGATTTAAATGTTACTTCCTGATCTGAAGGACGACATTTGCTTTCTGATACTACCTTTCTGACGGATGCTATTGAAATTCCTGTTGATTTAGCAACTAATTGAGTGGGGGTCATAATACTGCTCGGGTTGTTATTACACTCATTTTCGAAATATTTGTACAAACAGTACAAAACTTCCTTAGTTTGAGAAGTCAAAGGCTTGCCTCGACCATGTTTTAACACTGGAGCCATTTTGAATTATCAATATAAAGTTACAACACTTACACACTTGAAATTAAACACTTCAACAAATATTTTAACAATAATAACAAACAATAACAACAATCAACAAATACAAAATTTCACAATGAAACTACTACGTATCTAATAATTATAATTTTTTAATGAAATGCGTGCTTTATGTTCTAACGGTATCAAGCGACTGACGTCAGACTGCACGTGGCACCTGCGGACAGAGTAAACTGGTTTATTCTGGTTTTGTGCGTGTTTCCACTTTCCACTATCAAGTGACGATTTATTTATTTGTTTTGTTTCGTAATTATTATGGTCAAAACTTTTTACCTATAGCTAAACTACTATCATCTAAAGAACGACACGATATTTTATTGTTTCACGGTAGTCGCCTTGTCGTTTGCTCAAGGACGTGAAATTGAATGACATATTTTTTTTAATAAAGTCAAAACCTTTTTCTTTAAAATAAAAACTTGTTTTTATTGAAAACAGAAATCAGAGTGTTGCTAGGGATAAGTATTAAATTAAATAGTAATGTTAGGATATTGAAACATTTTTGTAAGGGCCAGAACGATATAGTGGAAACGCGCTCTAATATCTAAGTAACATACACACCACTACATATGCAAAAATTTCTCGAGACTAATTTCACTGTAGTCGCTTGAAAAGTCGCATAGTTCTAAAGGAATCAATACTAATATTATAAAGCTGAAGAGTTTGTTTGTTTAAACGCGATAGTATTCATTTATTTATTAGGAGCTATTTCTAATCCGAATTGAAAAAATATTTATATTATTATTTATTATTATTATTGGATAGCCTATTTATCTAGGAAGGCTATAGGCTATATCACGCTACGACCAAAAGGAGCGGAGCAGCAATGAGAAATGTTGCAAAAACGGGGAAAATTTACGCAGACGAAGTTGCGCGGGTCAGCTAGTATAATATAAACAAACATTGAAAGAAGTTTCTTGAAGATAATTTCACCCTGCATGAAAGTTTTGTCATTTAATACATTATTATACCTAATTGCATACATTCATTTTTACATATATCTACCTAATTTCAACTTAACGCGGAAACCTGCGATATGTTCCTAATTGTTCGTGCGCCCATCTAGACAATTCGTCTATTATTTAACTAAACTACAACATATATTTGGAGGTTGAATCAGTTTCATTCATAGAGTTCAACGAGTGTGCTGTGATAACTTCAAACATGTCATTAATACACTTTGAGATTAGTTTCATTATTTTTAAAGTTGATTTAAGTATCATCTATAATTAGTAATAGTTCACTAATGTCCTATTAGTAAACTTATTTATTAACATTAAAGCATGCTAACGATCGAACAACTTGTTAATGAGCTTTACTTAGATAAACAAAGTCTTTAGTAGGAACAATAACAATACCTATATTTATTATAACAATGAATACCTCCTTTGTCGCTGTTTCTGATAAGTTTATAATATACTTTCAGGGTGCAATATACCTACACAAAAAATACTAACAATTATTAACTATGTCTTTATGTACTCGTTCCTTGAACGTAGTTTGCTTCGTCGATTAAAAATACACTTAAAACAGGCCAAGTGCGAATGGGACCCGTGCACTGAGGGTTCCGTACAAACTTATAGATGTATAAATAGTTCAATCATCGCAGGAATCTTTAAAGTCACACACTGTGTCAACCAGGTTACAGTAATTGTTGCATGTTACCCAAAGCATTTCAGGCCACGGTAAAATATAATTGCTAGTACCTAATTTAAAAAGAAATAGTTGTCAAATTACATTAATAAGTAATAAATCGTTAAAAAAACTGAAATACGGCATGTATTATAGGAGCAGTATAAACGATTCTAAGAAACTTAATTTCCAGTTATGTCTAACTTTTGTTATTAGTTATTTTGTAATCTCCAACTTGACATAGTCTCATATTTTTAACGGGATCTCTGTATCGAAATAATAATGAACGATTTATATAATATAAGGCAACTAACACAAGACCATTGACACATGATTCCAAATTAAAGAGAGCCTAAAAAATTGAAATGCAATATCAACGTTTAAAACATTCATGTTTTTAATATTACCACACCTTCTTACAATTATTGCCTCCGACTACCTGATTTTAAATATGAACGGTATCCTGTTTCTGTCTGTGTTTTAGTTTTTTTTTATTTAGTACTTTTTAGCCGTTGCAGGATATTTGCATAATGATTCAATAAGAACTATTTGTTTCATTATTAACGTCTTTTTTTCTATGATTAGCTACTTCAAACATTTTTTAAACATAAATATATTTTGTACTTGCCTTTTAAAGCTCTTTGATTTATATCCTACTCGTTGCTATTAGAAAAAAATAAGCATCTGGATTTTTTTTAATTCTTGAAAATCCAATAATACACTCGCGTTATCAAAGTGCAGCTAATTACGCATCATATATTAAGATCGGTTGAGCCCTTGAGGAGTTATGAGCATACACACATGCGCGTCAAGCACAACCCTCCTGCGCAGTCGGGTTAAGGTGCTTTTCAATCGAGTTAAAAAAAGGTGGGGGACTGTATCTTTTCTTGTGAGTTTGTTACTCGATTACGTTTTTTGCGTTTGAAAGGGTATACTTCTAACTTTTCTGGTTGGTTGGATCTGGTATTGGGATCTTGGGAACTCTTCAAATAATAAAAGCACTTTATGCTCGTCATACTACTATTACACCATGAAATAGAGCTGATGGTGAGGTATTATGTGATGTAAACTTCTCAACAATTAACGGTACTGCATCGGAGTAATCAATATTTTGTAAAATAATTTCAGCAGTTGACATTAGGCTATTGTAACTTATATGATTTACTCGTACAAACCGACAACTAAAAAGTAAGAAATAAAAACTTAAAAAAATTAACCGACTTCAAAATCAAATAAAGGCAACTTTTATTATTAAATTATATACATTTTAAGTTGGTGCCAAATAAAATATAAAAAGTACTAGGTATTTCATGGCACCAACATGTTGGTTGGTGGTTAAACACACAACATTCAAAATGTTTATTTATTTTTTGTTGTTTTATATTATTTTATCAGTTGCCTTATATTTAATTTTAAAGTTGGTTATATTTTTTTGTAAAAAAGTTTTTTACGTAGACTTTTAGAATGTTTGACGTTGAATCAAATAATTTCTAGCAATCGTTTAAGCGAAGACGCATTAATGGTTCCATTACAGAGGTTAATTAGTTTAACTAACAATATATTAGTATGAAAACAACACACATAAAATAATAAAATATATTTTAATATTGGAGTACCACAAGGACTTATTTTTTCATTTAGAGATTTCTAACTTAGTCTACAAATTGGAGATCTTTCTCAAATTGTTTGAAATTGAAATACCTAGTCCGGCTATAAGTTCTGTTACAAATGAAAATGCAATTTTTTTAACTATATAATGTAATATTAAAACTTATATGTACATATTTATTAAAGTCTCAGCAAAAAATAAAAACTGTGACTGGCCACGAATCTATGGATTTACGCACTGTTTCCAAGGGAAATTTCACCACTGCTTGCTCCAAAGATTTTTTAAGAGACTTAATGTCTCCGTGTCGTATAAAGTCCGGAACGTTGGTTTCAAGCCAGGCTTGGGTAGTTCGTGCCTTGTGACCAAGTGCTGAGTCCTGCAGGAAAGTCCACGGTACATTTTTAAAAAGTGTATTGCTGAGAGGTTTCACAACACGATCCAAGACTGTCTCTTGATACACTTTGGCCAAACCATCACTGACGCAGAATAATGACCACGCTGTACCTTTCCGACCACTTGAGCAGCTTCATTGGAACTGTGAGCGTACACTTTATCGTTTTGCTTATTGTAGTGCTCTTCAATCGTGAAATTTTTTCATCGGTAAAGAAGATATTTCTGTGCCCTTCACCTGCGTATCGCGACAGAAGGTGTTTTATTCGTTCCACTCTCTTTAATTGTAAAGATTGATTTAGGGCATGTCCTGTATATCGACTATAAGCATCGAGTTTCAGGTCTTGTTTTATAATACGCGACAGAGTCCTCGCGGGAATCATCATTTCTCGTGATAATTTTTTTTGCTTCCTAATGGGATTTCGACGAATTCTGGATTTAACAGCATTAACGCCAGCGGCCACCCCGATCTTTTGTGGTCTTCGACAGAGGAAGTGTTGTTGTATCTGTTGATAGTACCTACGATATACGAACATACGGCTGATATCAAGCTTTTGAAGTGTCTGCTCCATACCCAGTTTGTGCAAGACGATCACCGCAATCCTATTTTCTTTAACACCCCAATCCATATTGTAATTTGATAATGAACACGAAAAAATATGTGAAATGGGGCGAAATCGAAAGAACTTTTAAAAATAATAAACGCGTTCCAAATTCAAGGTAATTAAAAACTTCAAAAAAAGAACAGTTTTTATGTAACAGTATTAATGGCCGGGCTAGTTATATAATGATGAACTAGTACTTAACATATATATAAATTATTACGATAAACACTTTGTTTATAGATGCGAACGTTGCTCCCTCGATACCAAAGGGGCAATAACAAAATCTTAACGATTGTTTATTTAAAGATAATTTAATATTGTTTTATAATTGTTATTTACTAAGAATATATTGGTACAACACTTCCTATAGACAACTAGGACATTGATTTTCCCTGAGGTTAAATATCAGTTTGTATTCTGTTTTCATCAACTGCTTGTTACTTGCAAGTGTACAATGTCCTCTACTAAAACCGTTGTTCATTCGATAAAACATTTCTAAGTCTTTACATAGAAATATCTTAGGTATATTTTGTAAAGCTCCTATGATTGCGTGAAACAGTTTAGTGCAGGACAAGAAAAAATATATTTTGGTGTTTTAAAAAAAAAATACGGGACTTTTTATTTCCATGTTAAAGTGACAAACGTTTTCGGAACAGTAACTATAGTTAATGGGCTCGTAAACGAGAGACGAGCGTACACGCAAATGTCCCGCGAGGTATCGACACGACACGAGAAAAGTCAATGAGATTTTCATAACAGAGCCACCAGCGAACCCAATAACGTCTAAAATAAAATGTTATCTCAAATGGTCGTACCCTAGTCAGCAATTAGTAGGCCGCGCGTGTAACCCCTCGGGCTGAATCTCATATTGTTATAGTTAGGTTGTTAGTAGGTACCTGCTCGTTGTTAAACTATGGTTATATTGCTGACAAAAATAGATAGACATTTTGAAGTTGGTGCCTGAAAATGTAATTTTTATGTTTTAGGCACCAACTTCAAAATGTGTATCTATTTTTGTCAGCAGTTTTTGTTGTTGCACCTGTATTAATTTATATTTAATATATTTTATACAAAGTTTTTATTTTTTACTTTTTAGTGGGTTAGTTTGTAATTTATCTAAATTACAATAGCATAATGTCAACTACTCATTTATTTTCACAAAATATTGCTTTTCCCGATGCACGGTCGTTATCTGTTGAGGAGTTAATATGATACTTCACTATCAGCTCTACTACATACTGTAATAGTATGACGAGCATAAAGTGCTACACAATGCCATATCAAGGTAATCGAATCGCAAACCGTGAAATATTAAACAGTTCGGCTGGTCATCTATAGTCTTCATCATCAGTTCCACTTCATCAATTAGTACTTTTTGAGAGTAAACACACAAACCACTATGAAATTTACCTAAATCACTTTAGGTGTGCCTTTAACATTTAAAGAGTTCCCTCGATTTCTCCAGGATCCCACCATCAGAACCTTATCTGATAACAATGGGACCTACTTGGAAGTGTACTCTCTCAAATACAAAAAGAGGTTTTTCAAATCGGTTCATCTGTCTTCGCATAATTGGTGGACACACATAAAATAAAATAAAAAATACATACAGACGAACATAGAACCTCCACCTTTTAAAAACAATAATATGTGTGACAAGTTATCAATAATATTATTAAGATTAATCGATTTCCTCAGGCAGTTCAGAGTAGTAATTATAGCATTTGGATAGATCAAACTTCAGCACTGACGAAGATTTCATGTTGTGGGACTAATAAGCAAGAACATTCGTTCCCAGAAAAAAAAAAAATATACATGTGTATCAATGCGTCCGAAGTTGCAGTAAAACCGAGCTCTAATAACTATCATATGGCATATATATCTTTATTGTAACGAACTAACAGTTGCTTATTTAAAACAATAATTTTACAATAAAATTGAAGACATTATTTTTTTCAATTCAAAATCCAATATTTTCATCTTTTCAGTGACGAATCACATTTTCATCTGTCACAAACTCACAATCCGTTAGCAAACAAAACATGCAATATAGAAGATGAACAAATCCATGAGAACTTCATGAGCGACACCTACGTGCAGAACGTGTGTGTGTGTGTTTGATGTGCGTTATTATTATTGGACCACTACTTTTGAAGAGAACAAAAAGGCTTGTTCTTTAACTTAAAGAGACGAATGTAGGGAATTTGTGGTTTCAACAAGATGGCGCCACGGCTCGAATTTCCATGTTTCTTTTGCGTACACTTTTCCGAACGTTTTATCTCTTTATGGGGTGATTTAGAATGGCCAGCGCGCTCGCCAAATTTAGCACCCTGTGATTTCTTTTTATGAGTATATCCTAAATCCTTGTTGAATACTAATCATCCAAAAACCGTCGATAAATAATATTCGTGATAGGCACAGTTAAGCTGCATGAAAAAATATATACTACAAAATCGCGTGAATCGACGGGTACCCGTGTATCCGTGACCACGGCCGTTGCAATACGGTCGAAACCTCAGGCAATAAACAAGGTATTTTACATTAAATTATTCACGCGATGAATGTTCAAATGTGTAAAATGAAATCGTCAAAGTTTATCAACATATACAATTATGCTGGACAAAGTGTATCCAAAACTTCAGATTTCGACTCTCCAAAAATATTGAGCATAACGGTGGCCACATTCAAGACATGATTTTTAAAACGCAATAAAAAATATAACGTTTCCTTGTAGTCTGAATAAATTACAATTATATGTTCAATACTTTTCGTTTTAGCATTGTATTTAAGGAAGTTTCCACGCCGCATCCTGTACAAATAAATGTTTGGGTTTTTATGTTTTAAATTTTTCATATAGCTATTGAAATGAAGATTATTGTATTTCAGCGTTTTTAGAAAGTCAACACTTATGGGGCAAAATACCAGTTCTGAAGTTAGATCTATAAAATAAAAAAAATATGATGTTGAAAATTAAGGAAATACGTATTTCAGTGTCTCAGTGAAATCGACAGGCTAGGGAATAAAATATAAAAAGAGGATCTGTCACACGTTAAAAAATATGATGTTAAAAATTAGGGAAATACGTATTTCAGTGTCTCAGTGAAATCGACAGGTTAGGGAATAAAATATAGAAAAGGATCTGTCACACGTTAGATAGTCAGCAAACAACCAGTAGGAAAATTTAATCGTCACTAATATGTCTTACGGCCAGTCTCAATAATCAATCTATCGATGGATTTGGCTACTAGAGGTAGAATTTTGACATATTTTGTATGGAGTTTACGTCAGATATATAACTCTAGTAGCCACATCTATCGGTAGTTAGATTATTGAGACCGGTCGTTAGTCATTAGTCATTACCTAAAGTGTTGCATCTTCCATGGTGTCTGTTGCAGTATTGTGGCAAAGTTATAGCGTTTTCTTTTTGTCGAACAACAGCAGAACGTATAGTGGACAGTGTATGTTCTAAATAAGTATTACAATCTAAATCCTCCTGTGGTGCAAAATCTAGATCTAGGTACGACGGATTTTAGCAACGAAATCATTTGAGTGGTGGTTGATCGATACAGACACGTGCGACATCGCTTACATCCGGCAACAATGAGATAAAATAGTGCAAAATACACAAACATACAATGTAATGTTGTTACCACAATCAGCCCTTATCATCCAGTATAGATAATGTTTAACGAACGGGAACGATCACGTAGGAAAATTCATTCATTGCATCCGTGGCCTCGTGACTAATTTACATCCTATTTCGATTTATCCTTAAATTTTAATAAAATCTTAGGTTTCGATACGCGTGTTTATTAGGACTTATTTTAGCTTTTGATACTGGAAAGGTTTCAGACAAAAGCTATAAGATCTATGTTTGACATTCCAAAATGCATCCATAGCAAATACATTCTGCACGATCTAAAGCTTGACACCGTTAAACAAGAAATTGCCGCTAGAAGTTCAAAATACCAACATAAATTAAGCATGCATGTTAATGCTCTAGCTTCTGAACTGAAGTGTGACGGAAGCACAACTTTTACGAGACTGAGAAGGAATAGCGTTCCGAATCTCATGAAACGATTCATCAAAGAATAGTGAGAGTTGTCAATGGGCAACTCCTCTTGATTGAAAAAATAAATAAAACCATAATCGGACATAGCTCAGAGATCGTAATAGCTAAATGTCGTTGACAGATTGCTGTGCTAAGCAGGATTTAAAAACTTAGATAGCTTGGGGCCAATATAGGCAACTTTTACAACGATTGCATTAGGAAGAAATTGGTGCAATATGAACGTGTTGGATATTTTTTTATACTGTGATATGAGGAGACGAACAGGCACCTCATGGTAAGCGTCAGTGTCACCCAAATCCTTGTTTGGGTGACACTGACGCAGCACTGACTGAAAATGTCCCGTGCTGCGCTCGAGACATTAGTTCATAAGTCTCATTTTCCCAGTAATTACAATTGCTACAGCGCCCTTTAACCGAGACACAGTGACGTGTTAATATCACTATTTCACGGAAGAATAACAGGCTGTACCCACCAATACGGCCTATGGATTAGACCTACCACGCGTTAGATGCAATCACTTACTTCTATTCTGGATTTATAGATATAGGTTTGCCTATTCCACATGCATCGAGACTACCGGATGGTAAGACATAAACTAGTAAGGCTAATTTATACACATAATATTTTTTTATATTGCTCGGTTGGACCCCATCCAAAATAGCACGTACTAAACCTACACAACCAGCCCACTCTACTACGACTACGATTTGGTCTGTCAAGTCCTTTCTTGAAGGCACATGACTAATCCGGATGACACTCCCTGTACCAAAGCCAATCTAATTGTTTATTCTACGTGGCGCGCTATCAGAAGTTCTTGTAGCCTAGCCTAGACTTTTATTTTTTCCCCTTAAAAGTGCCCTAAGTTACCGTACCATGTGGTGTGTGTTATATTTAAAGTTTGCACAATCTTCTGGATACAATTTTACTTGTTTTTCAGAAACAAATAACATCATAATAAGGAAATGTTATTGTATCTTCACCAATCAGTTCACGATAAATTACAAATAAGTACAATCAACGAATTCTTGGAACCACTTCAATAAAATTAGTTGAATAACACTGCAACAAGATACACATGGAATTATGCTTACTTATTTGCTGCTGGTCGGGCTGTTTTAATTTTTTTTTTTTTTAATATCTTTAACTTATAAACAAACATACGATCGGTGCAAAAATATGGCGCATTACCTCAAACATAATGAAACAGCCTACATTTTTTTACCCGACTGCACAAGAAGAAGGATTATGTTATTCGAGTGTATGTATGGATTGATAAATTTCTCCTTGAGAGGTGTAGTTGATAGTCTCAGCTGTGGTGGTGACACTTGGTACCTACATCAAAATTAGAATCGGTTATCGCGATAAAAACTATTCTATGTCCTTCCCGGGAAAGGTATTTATTCAAAATTATCAATGTGGGATTGTAGGTAACACATTACTAAGATAAACTGCTTGTGTTAGGAGTAGCTTCACTTCGGTAGTATAATGGGTTGGACTCGAACCCGTGAGCTTTTTTGCAAATGTTTGTCACTCGTGTAATCATGATAGTGACGTGCCATTTCTGAATGTTGCAATAGTGTTATTATCTAGTTTCGGAATATCACAGTATTTTTGTTTACATTAAGTACAGAACTGGACTAAGAATGTATCCCTGTGGCACACCAAGCTATAGGTATTTTTTCAGTTTTGTATATGCATATTTTTGTCTTACTCTAAACATTCTCTCAATACGGCAACTTTTGTTTTGTAACATACCTACGAAAACTGTATGTTCTCATTTTTCAATAAGCCCATTTTGGCGAGCTTTAAACAACTGATAAACATACTTAACACCCAGACACAGAATAAACCATAGTGCTCAACACACAAAGTTTTATCCTGGGTGGTGATCGAGCCCCCGACCTCTTGCGTAGCACTCGGATACACTCCCACCGCGCCACAAGGGCAATTGATTTAGTTGGTACAAATGTACTTGCATGGGATAAACCTCAAACGAATTCTAGGAGAACGGTAGCTACCAACCTAATCTACAACTATTAGAATAAGATTTGTTATTGAATTCCCCTAGAGAATATTCCGTTCGAATATTCGGGGAATCCCGATACTGCAACAATGTAGAAAGACTAGATAATAATGAATGCTACAGACCTTTAACACCAATGAGATCCGTGATCATATTCACGACACCAATATGTCAAACATTGCGCTTTTGAACTTTGGTGTTTTAGATATTTCCGATGCACTATGTCACCCTCGCAAATTCACAGATTTCGTTTATTAAAATTATGTTAGTACATCATGTTAATAAACGAGATTACGTGAAAAGCATTAGTATGCTTGGTAAAAACGACTTTTCCAATTACCCTCGAAACATTTTATTTCGAGGGTAATTGGAAAAAGTCGCATTTAGTCATAAAATAAAAGTTAGAGTATATTTCAAATATACTCGAACTTTTATTTTAACTTAGTAAGTATACTAGCGCGCTGAGTCGACGACGATTGCATTACTTGATAACAGAATTTGAAGACACTATTTTGTACTTGGAGTAAATTTAATCTTGTTATTTTTTGATTTCGTATGTTGATGTGTCATCTGCATTCATGTTCCAAAATTTCGTTTATCAGTTTTTGGAAGATTGATTTCATTTATTTTGCTAATATTTAGGGTTCTGTACCTCAAAAGGAATAAACGAAACCCTTATAGGTTCACTCGTGTTTCTGTCTGTCCGTCTGTAACAGCCGTTTTGCTCCGAATTTACTAAACCGATTAAGTTTAAATTTGGTGCAGATATGTATTTCTACTGTATATTACCCAAACACGTACGTGTAACGTAAATGTTAATACTTCAGCCTCTCAGCAGACGGAGCGAACGTGAACGGTGACGTCATACTTTTTTGTAAGTGCAGCCGGTCATCGATTTATAAGACGTTATCACGTCAAAAGTTTGGCTTACTGTAAGGATATCAAGTATTTTATTTTTATAGTTTTAAAATAATTACTTTCACAGTTATTCAGGAAAAACCATGAATATAGACCACTCCCTCCTCCTCTCCCAGTTATCTCCGAAGCTACTGATATTAATATTTTGAAAAAAAAAATGTAAAAGATAATTCTTAATATAAATATAAATTGCAGGAAAAATAATAAAAAGTCTGAATTTTGAACTTTATGGGGCATGTGAAGAAATTAAAAAAAAACCTTTAAAAATGATATGGTATAACATGAAAACGAATGAATGGGTTTTGGTGTAAGGTCTCGAATATATATGTTTAAAAGTTATTTAAAAAGTTTATGAAAATCGACTCTCTCTTTGAAATTACTGAGCTTATAATTTTGAAAAAAAGTAGTGTGTAGACAATGTGGTAACCTAGCCTGTTTTCCATTGGTCTAGCTAAAGGTTAGTGTCGTATCCTCTTATTCGTAAGCATTTTAATTTATTCAATTTTCAAAATTGAATAGAAACTCTTATAAATATTATTGTTTTTAAACTTTCGCGATTTTTATACATATTAGATATATTTCGGGACTTAATCGCGTGAATTATTTAAAGGTACGAACCTTTTATTTACCCGACGTTTCGATCGAATTGCACCGATCAGTCGACCCGTGACCACGAACTCTCGATATAGTCGTTTATTATGTATTTAAGATAGATCATAGTTTTATGTTAGATCATTTAAAGACAATATGCAAATCCACTAACAGTGAGACTTTCTTTTTTACTTTTTACATTGACAAGGTTTTCAAAAACTGGAGTAGTTTGGAAAGGGTTATCCTCTGACTACAGAATTATCCACGGTCTTATGACAGTGTTTAATACTGTGTAGCTCTCAAGAAAGTTCTAGCTTGTAGTTATAATGTTACACAAGAGGTTAAGGTTAAGAATCATATTGTCTATCTGGAAGGTTACCTACATCCGGTGGCAGTCAGCACTAAGCAACGTCAAATCGCCCAGCTGCTATTTGTTCATATCTAACAGCGCGGGTCACTGACGGCTTGTGATAATAACTATTGATTTTGCAAATGTTTATAATTGCAGCATGTATCCGGGTGAATTACTTACGATAATTATACTCACGTTTTCTACAGTCCAAGGTGCAAGTACTAGCTAAGCTTAGCCACCTGAACAGCTTAACGCATTTATTCAGTGAACAATGTATAACTTCAACAGCTTAGACGACTACTTAGACGACTGTAACGAAGTCACTTGATATATTGATAACAACCTATTGAAGACTTTAATTCCCAGTTTAAAATATTCTTATACTTACGAATAGCAAAGCGATCAAGCTATAGTTGAGGGAATTGCGAAAAACAAATAGCGTGTTCCCGAGTGCCTCGTCGATTCCGTCACGTGCGGTCGCACTCCCGCTCTCTTTCTCGTTCTAGTAAATGACAGTTCTTAGTGTCAGAAACCCAACCTAACGGGCGATCAGTGGGGGCATTAACATTCTTCTCGTAGAGTATAATTGTTCTCTGTCTAGGGTTCTAGTAGCCCTGGACTACTTATGATTAAGCACCGTTTGAGCAGCTTTAAAAACTATTGGACGTAGCGCTGCAATTTTTAGAAGACACTGCGCTGCGGGAGAATTGGTGACTCGATGAATACGTTCGGCCACTTTGTTCTTGCCCTCTGGCTTCAGTCTATTTAGTCATCAGCCAAGCCTTGCTGATGGTATATCTACGTAGTGCGTAGGGACAGACTTTGCGAGAGGGGACTCCTCTAGTTAGTCAGAATTGCTAATTTCATCTGCTTTAAGAGGTTGGTGCTGTGTCGTGCCACGAACGACGAGCATGACTCAATTAAGTAGAACTTAGCTCAATAGTTACAGGTCAAATACTCCGCTCCAAAAGTAATGGTATGATTTTAATTGCCCTTCAAACTCTTGCGCCTCAACTGAGAGTGCTGAATGAAGCCAGTTTTTAAGGTTGATAAACCGTTTGCCCATGCTCATGGTTTGTTTATCGGTGAATCAAATCTTTAAAAGAAAATATTGCGAAACAAGTTATCGAATGCCTGACAGGATTTATTTGGCTCTAGGGCGACGCTATAAAAATATATAGGGAGATCCAAAAAGGAGGAGCCATTAGCGACACCAAACCTAATTGAACTAGATTGGCCTCAGTGTTCTACAAATGTTATGGCCACTCCTCTGAAAAATGGCCTGGCTCTGAACAAGTCTAAAGCACTACGGCAAAAGTGCCTGTATTTAGACGACAGAGGGGAACAAATAATGCTTCCTTCCGAAAAATATTATCGTGCAGTCATAGTCTCTATGACTCAGTTTTTTCACTGACCTTAAAGGCCTTCAAAGTTGCAATACTGCAAAGACCTCAGAGATCAGTCGTCGCCACGCCGTCTTTAAATAAACTTTGGCAGTTTATTTAAAGATCTATGTATATATGTTTTATCGAAACGAGCCATCAATTCCACGGGCACTATGACAAAACATCATGTGGTTTAAAGTCGATTCGACTCCGTCAATGAGTCGTATATCGAGAATTTTTGCGTATGTTAAAAATAGGCGCTGAAGAATGGTTCACCCGTGGCGCTGTTCTGAAGTATACAATGTGTAACAAAAAAGTTTGGGCAGATTTCAACCACGGATTGTATGTTATCAGTAAATATTGTCCCCTAACATGCAGCGTTTATAAGCAGGAGTTAGGTAGGCAGAGGGCGCTCAGTCTGAAGCTTCTCCACTATCTGGGGCTCTAAACTTAAGCTAATTGGCCCTACGGTGGACTAGGCCCTGCGTTCAGGTTTGATTCTTGGTCTACTGACTGATTACCAAAGATTGCCTCAAATACCTACTTACTTCTGCGAAAATAGTAATTTTCTGCAAGTGAACCACGACTTTAGCCGCTACCTATTGTGTGATTGATAAGTAATAATGAGTAAAACAAGTTCATGCGTAAATTTGTTATCAATATTCTCCTTATCAGAGTAACGAGATAACTGAGTTAACAAAATAGGCAACGACCGTCATTGAACCCTGGACGATTAGGTACCGAAACACAATCTCTCTTTAAGAAATATGAATGAACACTTAGTATCTATATTAAGACCAAAGACCTTTTGTTAAGATTTTCACTCTCTACGCTTACATTAACCTGTTTGTTAGTCATATTTATGGCTCAGTAACGTTGAAAACATGCTTTTGTTTTTTCTAGGAATAATTATTAGACGTTACTAGTAATCGCCCGCCGCTCGGCCCACATGGTTGTCGATTATCCTTAAATTAAATTTGTTATATCCTTTCCAGGGACTCAAACTACCTCCATATCAAATTTCATCTAAATAGGTTCAGTGGCTGAAGCATGAAAACGTATCATACTGACAGAGATACTTTCTAATTTATAATTTTAGTTAAGATAAGACTAGAAACACGCATAGATTTGCAAAATCTAAAAAAAGGGTGTTTTTTGCCAAATATGTAAAAAAAGTATGAATTAAAGATTTTAGTGAAACAAATTACAATTCTTATAGTATTTTTATGCGTATTAAATAAGATTATTTGGAAGAGTAGTAGGTTGAAATGATGCGGATAGATTACATTATCTACATACTTAGTTACTTAGCAACTACTTACAGATCAAGCTTGTACAAAAATGTCCCACTGAATGGTATAATGCGGCAATATATTTTACATTTGATAATCAAAGTTGTTGTTCAGATTGATTGATTTAAAATAAATATTCATAAATAATAGCGTTAATTAAGGAAACTTTCCTGTTTATGTTTTGTTCTGTATAATGTTATGATAATTACATAAGTTTAAATTGCTTAATTAACTAATACAAAATACGAATATGTTTGGATGTTTGTTTTGGTAAAATTTAGTATAGTGATAGTGTAAAAGTTGACTATGGAAGTACGTAGCCTATTTTTTTGCGAGAACGAATATTCACGCGAGTGAAGTAACAGGATAAAATTAGTAATACTTTTAAAATTAGTAATAATTAGTAATTACGATAATATAAGGTAAGTAAGTCCCAGATTTGAATATTAATTATGATGTAGAGAAAGAGATGATTTAAATATCAAATTAGTAACGCAGTAGCGGTGATGTGAGTGATTAATAAATATTTCAGCCTAGTCTGGGATAACTACTTCGTGTTCATTTTTTAAATGTTTATAAATTCTACTGAAACGTAGCGACTTTTACCTTAGTGCACAAATAAAAAAAAATGGAATTGCGACTCAAGAGAACTTAAAGAAGTCACGTAATAAATAAATAAACTTGAGCAAGTCCTGACGGTCTTGAGACGTGGATACTTATGGTTGGGCTAGTCCACAAATTTAAAGTTGGACAGCGAGCTATGCTTGGAGTCTTTTTAAAGGATAAAATGTGTTACGTGTTACCAACATAGCACGCAACCTGCGTGCTATGTCGGCAACACGCTGAAGTAGCAATTGGCTGGCGATAGACCGGGTGTCGTAGCGTAAATTGGGAGAGGCTTATGTCTGGCAGTGGCCTCTAACGGTACAGGCTGAATAATTTATTTCATATTCATAATACAAAATAATCAACCCTTCAGTCCTAAAACGTTTCCACTGCCGAAACACAGGCTATATCTTCAAGAGAGCAGTACCTATTCACTAAATATTAATATCATTAGAGTAACAATATTACTCAGAAGTCCAAATTAAATTGATATGTCCTCGTATGACTTTTGACCCCAACAATATCAAGATATAAATAAACGAAAGTTCAAATAACTATTTGTATACTTATATAATGTATAATTAATTAGTCAACTCGGCAATTACATATAACAAACGCTCTGGTTACTAGCTAACTCTTTCTAGTCTTATTTAGTACCTAAACCAGCCGTAATCAACCTTATTTTTTAAGAGACCACAAATACGTGTTGCTTGTTTTTTTTACATATAACAATCTAGTCTATCCTAGGTTGTCAATCCATCTGTTTGGGGGTCGTTTACAGAGGTGCGGTTTCATTTATAAATAAATAATATCTTGGGAAAATTTATGGTAAAATAAATACAAAACTCGTCAATTATATATTTTCCAACATAGAGCCAAGTCAATTAAAGTTGACAGGGAGGGCAACTTGACGTCCTAGCAGTAGCAAGCCCGAGATGGTGTCTCAAAGTGTTCCACGCGTGTCTCGTGTCACACAGCATTGTTAGAGCAAAGGTCAAAGCCTGCTGATGATAGAGGCATAAGTACTGCGGGGGATACTTTTTACTTCAACCCCGGTTGTAAGTTACTGTGACAGTATACCGTGTATTTTTAAGTCGATTCGACTCTGGCGTACTAAGTACTGTCGGCGTTCCGTTGTAGAAGAGCGATTCGTGGGAAGTTTTCGAAAAAAGGCTATAGAGTTGATAGTTCTAATCTTATGCTAGCTGTAAATCTCGCATTCATATAAAATCAGTCACGATTCATTACTTCGATACTCCTGAGAAAAAAAAAACTTTTAGCGTTTATTTTGAACAAATAATCTTTTAATTGAGCCCGATAATACTAATAATTTAAGCAGTATATAGGTAAGTTACTATGTGCCATATAACTTTGTACATTGACATTAGCAATGAGTTTCTAAATGCAAAGAGGAATATTTCCGTGTCAACTAAAGTTATCGGTACGATAAATCGACCAATGCCCTCTTTATACAGACAGTATCCTACTACTTTGTTCTTGGTCAACCTGAACAATTATTAAAACTGTAAGGGTTCGTCGAAAACATTTCAACTTTTCAATGTCAACGAGATCTATTCGTTGACATTGAAGAAATAACTCTCGCAATAGGACATCCTTAGCGAGACATTAATCAATATTCAAACCAAGGACAAAACAGATTTTTATTCGGTCACTATATATTTTTTTCCTAATATTTATAAAAAAATTATAAATACAATAAATTTATATTTACAGAAAATGGAAGAAATAATATACCTGGTGTTTGTCGTTTTTTTCTACAAGTTCCGAAACAATAAGGTGTTTAACCACAAAAGTCTATTAAGAAGTTACAGACAAAAAAGATTTGAATCTATCTAAATTCAAGCGGAACGATAAATGTAGGCAATTCGAAAAAAAAACATGTCAATTATTGTAAACAAAACATAGATACAAAGCACTTTTTTTCAAAAAAGTGCTTTGTATCAATGTAAGAAAGCTGGAATGTCTACAATAGCTTGCAGAAGCCAGCCCCCCTGACAGCCAGGACGGGTTTCTGCAAGAATAGAAATAGTTCAACTGATTAGTTGAGCTATGTAAACTAAAGCAAAAGACGATTTCATGTTTCTAATTTCTAAACCGACTTCTGTAGACCATTGACAAAGATCTGTTCTTTGTTATATAGAAGTTACAAGAACGAAGAACAACGAATATTTTGTTCTTGACTTTTAAAGACACCAATTCTCTAGGTTAACTTCATGTTAGGTGTTCGGATGACTACTTCGTGTGTGAACCGAGAGGCTAGAGTACTCTCCGGGGCACGGAGGGGTCGCGATAGGTAATCAGCGGCGGTTATCTCAGACCTACAGCGCTGCTCACACTCCACAGAGGTCGATGATTCTGCGCAGTAACCGCTTGATTTACATACGAATCTAATTATAGGTAGGTACTGTAGCAGGTGGATCGAACTTACGATTCCCTCGCATGAACCGTCTTTGATATTTATGAAACTCTATCATAATATATAAATAAATGTCAGTCAAGAACTGCCAGTTTGATGGCCGACCGATTCGCGTCGTTAATTGTTTGATTATTATATTATATAGTGATTAATATTAGCGAGTACCACGTATATGTGCTTGATAGGTGGTGATGTACTTGTAGGTTTAATATTTCAGAAATATACTTTGTGTTTATGTGGGGAAACCCATATCTTTTATTTGAATACCCAATACCAGTTGTTGAGGAACAGCCCCGGCACTTGCTCGTCCAAGAGCTACGTCATTAAAGTAATTATTATAGGCATTTCTTGCCAAAGACTTTACAAATACAATAATTGCATTTTTGAAAGATAGAAAAATTTGAATCCAGACTCAGGAATCGAACCCGAGACTTCCGTAGCCAAACCGGGGCCAGAAGCGAACCACCTATCTGGACTATGTTACTAGATATCAAATTCTTCTATCTCTTAATGCTTACGGGTTAGGCCCCCGTAGCGACATCGAGTCGGTAGTTAAAGAACTATCACGGCTTTTGTTATTGCTTCGTTACAGAGAGCATTTTAACAAATTATGATGACGCAGGCCGAATATTAAAGTAATTATTATAGGCATTTCTTGCCAAAGACTTTACAAATACAATAATTGCATTTTTGAAAGATAGAAAAATTTGAATCCAGAGTCATGAATCGAACCCGAGACTTCCGTAGCCAAACCGGGGCCAGAAGCGAACCACCTATCTGGACTATGTTACTAGATATCAAATTCTTCTATCTCTTAATGCTTACGGGTTACTTTAATATTCGGCCTGCGTCATCATAATTTGTTAAAATGCTCTCTGTAACGAAGCAATAACAAAAGCCGTGATAGTTCTTTAACTACCGACTCGATGTCGCTACGGGGGCCTAACCCGTAAGCATTAAGAGATAGAAGAATTTGATATCTAGTAACATAGTCCAGATAGCCAAACCGGGGCCACATTCGCTTCTGGCCCCGGTTTGGCTACGGAAGTCTCGGGTTCGATTCCTGACTCTGGATTCAAATTTTTCTATCTTTCAAAAATGAAATTATTGTATTTGTAAAGCTACGTCATTGCTACAGCACATACCTATCACACTTCAAATACTTTTTTTGTAAAGCTAGTGGATGCAGAACCAAGTGTTTGTTACTTCAACAATCTTTGATCTGGAAATAATTTGTAGTTTAAAATTTACAAACATTGTAAAACACAGGGATTTAAAATTAAATTATTTAAAATAGCCGTGAGTTTTTTGCCTGGGTCCTTTTTTTTCGCTGTCGCGCCAAGCCCCCGCGAACTGTCATAGTCATAGTAATTTATTGGTAAGGAATTCTTACTTAATTAAGGAACAAAAATAAAAATAGTCAATAGAATACAGGTCAAAATCTTGTCATAATAGTGGTGTCAAAATCTTGTCATAATAGTGATTAGAGAACTGCACTTAGAAAGGTAACGCGCATGCGCGGCGGACATATTTGAGCGCACCGAGCATGCTCCAGTTCTTGCCGCGAAAACAAAAAAAATAACGTGATTATGGATCCTGGTCTTTTGACACCAGCTCTACATCTAGCTTTGTGAACTTGGCACAAATGTAAATGTAGAATCTTGCAATTCTATAAACGACTCATCACAAGTGCAAAGACTGGACATGTAGTATAGTTGAGCGATAAAAAAATGTAGAGTCGAAAGTTTATTTTACATATGTTTAAACACGGGGGTCGATGTCCTCTTTAACAAACTACGCTTTAATTACATATGAGATTCCAAAATAAACATTGACAAACCAAGATATCTACAATATCAAATTTTGCTTATTGTGAATGAGTCTGCCAACATTTTCTAGCTGTAATTGTTGTGTAAGTGAGTGGTAAGTGCATATTCTCAATTTAATAAATTAATATCACGTTTAACACAAATCTATTTCCTACTTAATACCTAGGAATGTAAACGACTTGCTTGTATCTCGATGTACTCGTAGGTACCAAGCTCACACTGTCAAAATTTACCGATGGTATAAATTTATTTATGTATTGGAATTTGATTCTACGTTATATTAAGTTACTTTCCTACGGCTCTTGTAGAAGTGTAAGAAGTTGCAGCTTACACTACAGCTGTATAATGTAGGCCTTTGTATTATGCAATTCTGACCCGCGACCTCACGATTGTGAGTCCAATAAAATTGTTAAAATTTTTAAATGTTTGAAGGCTTTTAAAATATTAATTTATTTTCAATTAACGCTGGCTACAAAGCTAGATTATGATATAAAGAATTGATATTAATTTTAAGCTTTGACTTACGACCTTAAACAGAGGAGTAATCACTTATGCGCGTTCGCTTTATCGACTAGGGTACCCTTAAGGTTCATTTCCGTTCATCGCGGCCGATGCGACAATAGTCAGAGTATAAGAATGTATGGTGCCGTTTCCGAGGTAAGTGACAGACGCGCGCGGCCGACGACTGTCGTAAGCTGCGCGCGCACTGTGAATATTGTCGCATCGGCCGCGCGCGTCAGACGCTTGTCGTAAGCCGCTCGCGGCTCGCGATCGGCCGCGATGCACGGAAATGAACCTTTAAAGTGACGGCATGAGAGTCACCGGTGACTTAAAATTGAGTGATGTTAACCGAAGATTCTAAGCACAATCTGTCCGCTGTAGAAATTTGACAACAAAATAACACCATTTCTATACCATACATAATAATGCAATTAGGTACAGCACCAAGGGAAATACGACATACCTACCAACTGTACGTGCCATATACTATCCGTTGCTGAAATTTGACCACACTTTATGTTACTCGTTTTACCTTCCTATACCTAAGTATAAAGGTACCTACATAAATTAAAGTTAAGTTAGAAGGTTAGAGTTCTGTAAACAACTCTAGGTAGATGCTGATAAGTGACACATTGGTATCACGATGTTTGTACATTACCAGCTAATTATTGTCACATAGTGCACTTTGACGCCATTGCGGCTAACGGATTGTACTTTTGAACTGAACATTTTAAGGAACTCCTGACTTTTTAATTCTTCCGCAGTAGGGTACAAGCCCTGTGTCGCGAGGAACTTTACAAACATACAGATCACGGACACTCAGACTCGAAGCAACAATTTTTGGATCACACAAAGTGGTGTCCCGTGTGGGAATCGAACCCACTACCTCTGCGCTACCGAGAAAATAACAGTTTGACTGGCCTGTTGGTCTAGTGATTAGTGGGTTTGATTGCAATGCCAGAGATCGTGGGTTCCCTACCCTGGATAAAACTTTGTGTGATGAACATGATGGTTTAATTTGTGTCTGGGTGCAATTTATCTACATTATGTATGTATTTAGAAATATATAAGTTTGTTTATCAGTTGTCTGGTTACCATAATACATACAGGCTTTCCCTAGTTTGGGATCAGATGCCGTTGTGTGAGTTTGTGACCACAGTCGGTGTAACCGGGTCGAAACGTCAAGCATAAGGTAAATACTTTATCTTTAATAAACGTTTATTCCCGTGTCAAATTGTATATACATTTATAATGCAACGCGTAAATTTAAAAGTTATAATGATGATTGTTATAAAAACTATTGAAGGGATTTCGATGACATTTACAGTAACGTAGTTTAACATCATCATCATCGTCGCCTGTAAACGTCCGCTGCTGAACATAGGTCTCTCCTACGCACTTCCACAAGCACATAAGCATAGAAAAGTAAGCATAACGCAGGTGCAAACTGGTTATAGCCAAATCTATTTGAAGAAGCTACACTATGAGACATGAGTTTATGTCATAACGCCAAGAAACGATTTTTGAAAATAACACCTTTCTAAGGAGGTAATGGGGGATGGATTGTAGGTTGTATGAAACTCTGCGTTACTTGAAGTTGACTCAGCAATGTCATAGATTGTATTCAGTTTTTATATGTTGCATAATAGATGTTTATCTGAGTTTAAGTTATCACGTTGAAAGTAGATAAACATAATGATTTATTCAGTTCATTTATTTAGTTTATTCTAATGCTAAGGATTGAGAAAAAGTTAATATTTTAAAAAAACATAACCCTTCTTTGTATTCGGGTAAAAAGCAAAACAAATCCTGTTTCATTACATGAGAACCTAAATAGATACATTATATTTACCAAAAAATTAAAGTACCTACCTATCTACCTTACCCACTTGAGATATTATATTAATTTAAATAATAATAAAATAAAAATAAAATCCTAAACTGTTTCAAATAATCAGTGATGTGACTTTAAAATACAGGTTATTGAAATTAGAAGTTTGGATGCGTGACAGAGTACTTATCAAATAGAATCCAATTGTTTTACAATTAAGTAAAACACGTTTGCAATAACAGTTGGAAGTTAGATGAAGTAATTTCTTGTAGACTGGCGACCTGTAATACAGGTTTGGTATGAAACCTACTAGGTAGATATGCCGTATAGGTGTACAAGATCAAGATACAGACTACAGAATTATATAATTTTGAATTAATGAGTCTTGATGAACTTAGTATTGTGCCTCCGACTGCATGAAATTATATAATTATGTAGGGGATCTTGTTTTCATATTTTTTGTGCAGGCGAGTTTTTTATTTTTATAATTTATTTTTTTATTTAATACTTTTAATGGTTGAAGAATGTAACCGATGTAACAACTAACTTTTATCACAGCTATTGTCAAGTATTGAAAATTGAAAAAATAATGGTAGTTAGCTAACTTTTTCAGTATTACAGTCATAATCAAGTTATACCTTTTCGAAATGCTTAAGATAAGTTCTTTAATTTAATACCCATATTGCAGTATTCAAAACAACTTTTTTTTCACATTTATTTTGACATCTCACAGCCGCCATGTTTGTTTTTTTCAAACGTCACATATTTAAAAACACTTGGGCGATCAAGACGAATCTAACGACGTCTATTGTATATGTCAGGTTCAATATATGTAACCATAGATGTAAGTTATAACATTAGGTATGAGAGAGTAAAAATGAACGATACTATTATATAATTTATATTACTGTCAGGTATTTATATATTTCGTGATGTCAGGACCTTTTACGTAGTTATATCTGTGTGATGTACCAGGTTGTAACACACGGAAAATCAACTTTTACATGCCAATAATGTAATTATTATTTAGCACTTAAGTACCTATGTGAAGTTTGATTGGCTTCACTACTGACATCTATTATAATATTAATAGTAGTAAACTTGGATTCAATAAAGAATAACTAGATGGCGCTAATAGTGACGTATGTTTATAAATATGTATGTACATTTAAATGTATATATGTAGGTACGTATACTCTCGCATCCAGGAAGTGTTCTGCTATTGCTAACTTGTTAGTTTGTCGGTTTTTCACAGCCGCGATACTAGGAACTATAACAGCTGCAATCAACTTTGTAGACGCCAGGTGTCTGTAGAGGAATTACATCCTTAGTAATACGTAGGTAGGTGCTTAGCTACCTTGGAGTGCGGACTATATACAGTCTTAATGCAATAAAGTATTGAGTAAAAAAAAAATCTGCGGACTGTTTCAACTTCGTCCGTCAGTCCGTTCACGTACGGTAGAAAAGCTGGACCTCTGTCAAACCCCGATCGGGAGTCTCTGCGTTTCGTACGTCGTGTGCAAATATAAAAGGTGTGTTCTGAGGTCGTGTGCTTCCTCGATATGCATTTCACTGTACATTCTGAACATGTGTGAGCTCATTTTCTAAATGTTTAGGGTCACAAACGTCATATACTCTATTTGTCAGCGATGTTACCACGGATTGCAGATGTCTTGAATGGTGGTGCAAGTCAGCATGTAAGTACCTGTCTGTGTGGGTCGGTTTTCTGTACACAGTGTGTGCCAAGGTACCATAGTCTCTAACCATTATTTTAACATCGAGAAAGGCAAACGAAAAAAACGAAATCTTATCTTAGGGTGTATGAAGTTTAAGTTTTAGCAAATTGTTCTACTTCCTGTCTACCGCCCTTCATAATTAACATTTGTATCTATCTCTATCAGAATAACACCTAAACACGCGAGGGCGCGTATTTCTCTGCATGTAGATGCGTGATCTGCTACACCGCACGTGAATACGTTTTCTGTGTGTTACGTAAGCGTGTTTTCTATACAAAGCGAGGTAGTTACAACAAGCATCATAAGAATACGCACTCCCGCGCTAATCTCCGCTGCGGGGCTGTGTGCCAATCGTCTAAGTATTTTCATTTCTAAAGGAATTAAGTTGATAGTTTATAAAACGCAATGAGGTTTTTATAACAAAATTGGAAATTATATTGCACAATATTTCTAAAATGAGAGGAAATAGGAACATTAGAAAATATAATTTAGAAGACTAGTGGCGCTTCTAGTGGCGCAACATATCACTATGTAAACTTATTAAACGATCACTTACCTCTTTAGTCCACAGCGCCATCTATGTTCTTTAGAAGAAAACGTCTTCTTATGCGGCTTCGGTGACTTCATGATTTTCTGAAAATAATAAACTTAGATTACTATCACGTAGGTAATACAAGTTCTTATAGCCCCCGATGCAAAAAGAGATGTGTTATGGGTTTAATCAGAGTGGTTCTTTAGATATATTGAAGACTAGCTGTGCCCGCGACTTCGTTCGCGTGGAAGTTGGGTTGATAATAAGGTAGTTTATATTACAATTTAACTTCTGTGTAAAGCATATTGGAAACATGCTCCACAATGCTCTGTGGCATCTATGGATATTAGGGCCTAGCTTAAATCAGGGCCCAACCTATGGCAGGGTAAGCCAAGCAAATGCCCAGTGCAGCAAAATGAAGGGCGACAAAGTTTATGGCGCCAGAAGGTTAGAAGACAAATTATAAAAATTCCCATGCTTATCACCTCGATAAAAAAGTATTTTAGCAAAATGATTTGCATCATATCAAATATTATTAATATTGAAAAATTCCCCCCTCCCCCGTCACGCGAGTACTTGGGCGATTTCGGGTTAAATGAAGCCCAAAATCGCCCAAGTACTCACGCGAAATTTTGTGTTAAAGAGCTTCGATTCTGACTGCGAAAGGTCGAAAATTCCGATTGATTTTAAACCTCCGACTCTAACTTCGGCTCCGACACTTTTAAATCGGACGTTTTAATCGGAGGTAGGTACCTAGCGTGCGGCGGCCGCTCCTTCAAGTTAATTTATACTTAAGTAATAAAGGTATGATGGAAAAAACTCTCACATATTCCCTATGATCGCGTCTAAAGTCCACCCACTTTGTGTCCGTGTTTGTAAACTCCCCCGCGAAATAGGGCTAGTGTGAGTTATGTTTTTAAAAAATATCCTGTTTTTAAAACATTGCATTCCCGTGGTACTTGTGATGCGTGTTCAAACAAACAGACAACATTCAAACGTTTCTAAAAGATATACTCAGTTATCTTTTTTTGTGTTTAAATACTATTTCTAAACTTATTTCAATATTTTTTTTCACTCACTTTTGAAGATTTAAATATTATTTTATAATGTCTACATTGGCACAGATAATATAATACTATACAACATTTGTGAATTAAAAAATAGGTGTCTGTCGCAAATTAAGATCATCATATATTCATATAGATTTTCATTTAGATTCTACGTAAGAATTTCAGATTTTATTTTAAATCAATTTTCCCGATTCTTTTTAATTTGTATTTAAACGCCATCTATTTTCTAAACTGGATAAGTTTCTTTTAATACTTAAACTATCATGCATATTAAACGTAGGTAAGCAAGGTACATACCCTTAATTTATTTACGCGATTAAGTTTATCAACATTTGTAGATAAGCAATTTTGGCACTCAGAAGAAATCGAATCACAGATGGCGCCACGTGTTTCATTTTTATATAACATGGACTTAATCGTTCATTTTTTTAAGCAACTAACATTTATAAATTCTAGAAAATATAAAGTAGTTACTGTTTATTTGTAATGTAATATTGTTTTTCATTTCTACATTCATATCATAATTACGATTCATTCAAAACAATGATAAAGGTGCCTATTGATTAATATGAAAATTTCTCAAACAAAGTAAACATGTTAAAGTCGGAAATAAGAGCTTGTATAATAAGTATACCTTTAGAAAAATACTTAAAAAGAATAGAAAAAAAACACAATAAGAGACATACATACTTGAGACTCGATCCTCTAACCTCGCTCGTCCAATACCGCTACTTGTGCCAATGGACCACGTCAACCGTTACAAATATGATTAAAATAGGTGATCTTAAGAAATTGAAAATGTTGTGTTTAGCTCCTTATAGTTTTAGCGTGAAGTTATTGTTTCCATGGGTTACAATTGTAAATAATGTCTTATTGTGGAAAAAAATGTGAAAAACCATAATGGTTCGACCAAACATACGTTGCTGCTCGCTCCCCATAGACGATAGCGTAATGATTCATAGTGTAAGTAATGACCTATAGTATTTACAACAAAACTGCAAATTTTCATGAAGATCCGTCAATTGTTTTATAACGATAAATAGCTACAGACATTATCCGTTATTGCTTAGCTCCTATGGGAGATAGCGTGATAAATTATAGCCTATATGTTAATCCAGACTTATTAGAATACACATACAAAATTTCAACCGAATCTGTCTGGTAGTTTTTGCGTGATGCGTGTTCAAACAAACAGACAGACAGACAGACATTTCTAAAAATGTAGGAATGTGTTTAAATACTCTTTTCGAACATTTCCCAATTTTTTTTTTCACTATGTTCGGCCATGTACAGACACGTTAAATTTACAATTTTATTATATGTATAGAATAGATAGATAGAAGATAGAAGAAGAAGATAAACCAACTTATCGTGTCTGGGATTGTAAAGCAGATAACATTGTATTGTTTAATCTACGCTAAGACGGTAAAAAAGAGCTTAGATATATCAGCCGAACCGGTGCACACAGGATCTTGTGTAAACGTAGCGTCTCAGGACTATATCCTGGAGAGGAGCGCCAAAAAGTGTAAGCATGTTTTAAGGGCTGATTTTTTAATATTACGTCTCTTAGGTGGAGTGAAGAAATAGCCTGCGGTCAGTCAGCTGGATTCCAAAGTAAAAGTCGTCTGGGCGCCAAACGCTACTTAACGCTATATAAAACTTGAAAATGAATTTGGAAATTGTATATTGATTAGGAATGACGTTTACGATCGTCAGTCATCCTGTAACAGGGCTGATCAGTCACGCGTTAAAGTTGTAAAAAATCGGTACATCTTGCAACTACTTTTTACCCAACTTTGTATGCATGTATGTACGTAATATTCTTTAATATTTTATTACTTCATATCTTTAAAACTACAGGACGGATTTAAAGAATTAAGACGTCTTTAGGTTTGAAAAAAACAAACATGGAGGCTGTGAGATATCAAGAACAAGAGGTGTGGAAAAAAAAGTTTATTCTAATTTCGCAATTTGGTTATCAAATTAAAGGGCTCATCGTAAGCATTGCGAAAAAGTATCACATATATAAGACTGTAATACTAAAAAAGTCAATTAGCAACCATTTTTTATTTCAATTTTCAATACATGACAGTGCGTTGAAAGTTAATTGTTACATCCGTTACATCCTACAACCACTAAAAAGTATTAAATAAAAAAATAAAAAATTCAAAATAAAAAAAAGCCGCCTGCGCAAATAGGATGCAAACAAAAAACAAGATTCCCTACATGTGTAATATAATGCTGTCGGATGCATTAATTAGTTTTTTTTTATTTTGAAAATTTATTTTTAAAAGCTAAAATTAGATAAGAATAATGCAATATTCACAAAAAATACAGTTAGTTAGTATATTTCTTCAACAGATGCCATCACTCGCTAAATAAAGGACTGGTGTTTACGGAAGAAAGCCTGCGTCTAAAAAATAATGGTTGTTGCAATCAAGCTAGTAACATTTCATATGTTCATATGTTACGGCGGCAGATGGCGTGACGATTATCTTAAAATCGTAATAAATCTTTACTAATGTTATAAAGCAGACGAGTTTGTTTGGTTGAACGCGCTAAGCTCGTAGACTACTGGTTCCCTCACGGAGACATCGCTAAGCTGCCATCAGTCGACCCGTGACCACGATCTGTGCTATTCGATCGAAACGTTGGGAAAATGAAAGGTAAAATAATTCACGCGATTAAGTCCTGAAATAAATCTATTACTGGTTCCAATTGAATTAAAAAATATTTTAGTGTTGGATAGCCCATTCATCGAGTAAGTCTGTACACTGTGCCAATAGGAACGGAGTTGCGAAAACAAGGAATATAGACACAGCCAAAGTTGCGCGGGTAAAATTCGACATCTCAGGTATGGTTTCAGTACCGAAGTGGTTTACGGCGTTGGGTTCAGATCGACTTTGATGGTCCGTTCGATTACCACCCGAGCGAAATTTTCCATTATTCATTTAATATGAGAAGGGAACGGTTACCCTTGTATGATACGGTTCACAAAGAGGTGACTGTTAGCTCTTTCAACCCCTACTCCATAAATTTAAGCGATCTTCACCTAGTTTCAAAAACGTGAGATTTACTATCGACTGGTGTATAATAGATGGCCACTTACAGTTAGTACTGCTTTACCTATAGAATTTATTGCTAAATGTATATATCCAAGATTTATGCGTTTAAACTTATGTGTCACACCGAGTGATTAATTTAACGAGTATAAATCTACGATTGGTATTGGGCTAGTGGGGGTTCGATTTCCACCAAGGATAAATCTTTGAGTTATAAGCACGATTGTTTATTCTGCGTCTGGGTGTACATTATTTATGAAATTAATGTATTTAGGAATTTGTAAGGTATATTTATCTGCTGTCCTTGCCATAGTTCAGGCTCTGTACTATGGCAAACGGACAGTTTAAAGTGCAAAGTTTATATTTCAAAGTAATGCCTCAACATTAATAAGATATATAGAATATTTATATAGTGGATGAGGTTCTGTATAGCTAGGTTATTTATATACTCTATATAAAGGAGTATTGTGCTGGTTACCATTGGATGGTGATAAACTGCTTCCGTGAGTGATTTTAAAGTACACATTATGCATTAGTGTATTACTACATCATTACTTACTTAACTTAAATTTGATACAGTCTTTTGAGAAACAGTCTATTGATTAGTAGCAAAATAAATTTATAGCTTATTTTGGGAATCTATACTAATATATAAAGCGGAAGAGTTTGTTTGTTTGTTTAAACGCGCTAATCTCAGGAACTACTGGTCCGATTTAATCTTCCCGCGCACCCCGCTCACCCACCCGTTAACATCACCCCGCGCTCCCTTCTCACCGCGCAGGCGATATACGAGTTAAGCGGTCGGCCTATAGTATCTTAATAAAATACAGTCTTCTAAGGATATTTACTTGTGCTTACCTACTGTTTTCATAAAATACACCGTGTATTAAGTGGATACGTACTACATACAGCCTTATTTAACAAGAGTATTCTATGCAAGAATATATAATAAGTTGCACAAATCAATTCTGGAAATAGAAAATATAATGATATTTAAGAGTAAAATTATTAATATATTAATTGAAAATGCATACTATTCCGTAGATGAATATATTTCTCATAGCTTGTAAGAATTTTAATTTCAAATGTTTTTTTTAAATTATATTTTTTAATTATTTTGTTTGTATTTAATTCCGATTATTATTATTATTTTCAATAATGTATTCCATTGTATGCCGTGAAGTAAAGTATTCCTGTTTTTATACAATTTGAAATAAATAAATAAACACAATACCGCGTAGAACACCTGTGAATCTCTTTCGAGATTAGCTACGTAGAAGATATTATAGTGCACAAACGCACTCTTATTGGGTTATGAAACCGATAGGACGGAAATCTGACGTAACCACAGAGAGATTGGGCGCAAGACCGACGGCTCTCCAAGGTACGGATGGGTGTGACATATTTCGAAAACGGTCACCCATTTATAAACCGACAGTGGCAGGGTTGCTTAATCTTGCAGATATCTCAATCTGCTCAGTCGCCACTGAGTCACGGGCCCGTACAATAATGAGAGATAACCCTTAGAACGGGCATTTTTGTTAGAGGTTTACACATAACAGTACAATAAAATCTTAAGATAGCCTCAATAAATATTGTCCGTATACAAATTTTAATACTTAACAAAACAGTCTCGTCCCATATTCAAGAACATTGCAACGGGGCCAACGCCAACCTCCCGAGCATCGCAGAATTTTACTTTAAAATTTTATAGCCTTGCAAAAGGCATAATTTCTGATATATCGTTGTCGTTCTAAAGTATGAGAAAGCGTAATTATAAAGACATAGCCTCTTTGGCAGCAGAAAACTAAAAGCTAAGCGATAAAAGTGAGTTACGATATAAATAAGAATGAGACCGCTTGGATTTGAATTTAGGACGCGTGAATTTTAGTTTGAAATCCGCTTGATCATAATGTTGGCGATACACATGCCTGTAAAGGTGCATTCAGACGTGTGGTAAGCAGGTCGGCAAGCAGTCTGACCGGGCCGGTGGCGGTGGCACAAAAAACTGTTCACAAACAGCCGAGCAGCACATTCGCGCCTATACGCTCGCACCCGTGTTCGCGCTCTTGAATGTCGCTTTCAACGTGATCGTGAAGACCCACTATAAAACAGATTACAGTGGCGTGCATGCTACTCGTAGTTGCATGTTGCTCGCGTCTTTCTTAGGGAGCGTCTAAACGGGCAATTTGTGGCGGCAATGCTGTGGCCGGCAACATGGCAGTACTCTCCAATATTATTTCCCGCAATGTTGCCCGGCCAATTTAGTTGTTGTTTCAGTTGCCCTCTATTTTGTTGTTGCCGGTTGTGTAGCCGGTTTAAGAGACTGGATCATGCACCATACAATTGTAGACATATTGCCATTATTGGCCGAGCAATTAGTTGCCAATAGAGCCGCCACTAATTGCCGTAAAAAATGGCCCGTTTAGACACCCCTTTAGACTTGCGACATCAAACGGACATGAGCAAGCGAGGCGAGGCGAGGCAAAAGGAAAAGAAACGAGTGTACCTATGTTATGTTTCGTGGTCGTCAAGTTTAGCGGTGCCTTGACAAGACTGTAGTATAATCGCCATGAGAGGGTACGGGACCTTATCCACCAGCAGGGGTTATTATCACAAGATACCAAGAGTACAGCAGGTCCCTTTTCCACATACATAGACATTGCTCATGGACACTAAATCTCGGGAACCTGGTGGTAGCCTTATGGTTAAGGCATTGGACTCGTGAGGTCGCGGATTCGAATCCTACCCATTATGCAACCGACGTGAGCCCACTCCTGACACAAGCCATTGAGCTTAGCTGGAGGGATTAACAGGATTGTTAGTAATATAGGACCCATGTTTTTACGTTATCGCAATCGAAACTTTTACCGCGTAAGGTTCTCTGATTGGTTAAGAGCTCCTAGAGGCCAATCGAAGCGCCAAACGTCGTAAACGTGTCGATCGCGTTAACGTAAAACAATCTCGCACTAGGCATACTGTAATCCGTAAACGATGTATCAAAGTTACCTTCTCAATATTTGTGCTACTGTAGATTGTTTTATGTTCCAATTCTTTGAATTATTCGTTTATGACATGTCCGGTCTCTCACGAGTTTGAGCACTGGCGATGAAAACACTTTCTTATAAAAGAAAAGTTTCCATCAGATCTTGATTTTTGAAAATTTAATTTCGAAACATTGTTTGATAATAAAGTTCGAAGCGGCGGTAGCCTAATGGATAAGGCATCGGTCTCGCAATCGTGAGGTCGCGGGTTCGAATCCTACTATTATACTAACGACGTGAACCCACTCCTAACACAAGCCATTGAGCTTAGATGGAGGGGTTAACAGGATTGCTAGTAATGTGGAACCCAATCCCACATTGCTAGTTATATTTAAAAAAAAAAAAAAATGTAAAGATATAATATCGGAGTTAATTATATTTATATCATTATAATAACATACTAATTTAGAAAAACTCGTTGTTGTTGTTATTAATTTCCAATTAGTTTACTGTTCCTACTTACACATTCCATATCTATATCACCCTAAGGTAGACTGGCAGAGAATACTTTTAGCATAAAATCCGCTTCTGTATAACTTTGTGCATAAAGTTTTAATTAAACAAATAAAAATATGTACAGCCGCGATACATCAGTATCCCAAATGAACAGATGTGGTGAAAGAGGACTGCGGATGCAACGGACAGAGCGACGATTTCATATGATCACGACTCTTATTCATGAGGATACGAGTAAGAAGAAGAATGATATTATAAACATTGATATGACTAAATTAATAGGTACCTTTTAAAACTAGCTCTAAAATAATGGTTAAAAATATGAAAATGGTTAAAAGGCTTGTACCTAATGAAGTACATTATGTTGATAACACCACTTTGTTTTACATAGGTAGGTATTTGTACAAAGGGTGTGCACGAGCCCCTGGGGTTTTTAATCGAGAGTTACGGCTGTCGGAACCACTTGGTTATCATTGCTTACATACCAACTTTTATACATTTTAGAGTATTTTGAATTTCTGGTTTTAAAAAAGATAGTATAAATTGTCAGCGGCTATAAATCGCCGCTCGCTGGCGGCCGCCCAAATGTTCACTTGTATAATCTACCCCGCAGCACTGAACCACCAAGTACACACGCCCATAGTAAAGTGAGGGCACATCTCAAAATGTTGAGTTTTTTTAGTTTTTTAACTGATTTCAAACAGAAGGAGGTTCTCAATTGGATAAATATATTCTATGTTCGGGCATAGCTTCGTCACATACAGCTGATTACTAATAACCACCCACTAGTGGCTTCTTTGCATAACACTAAATAGTTTTGTAATATCAGTTTTGAAAATACATATTAATAATAATAATAATTTATTCACTTAGGAAGCAAAATACTACACTTGTGAAAAGTCGATTCTAAATTTACTTGTAATGCCTGTTCTTTTCTCCGGCTTTACCTAAAAGCCGGAGAAAAGAACAGGCAATAAAAACTCGTGGCCACTCTTTTCAAATTGCCAATGTTTACAATGTTTCTCTGTTTATAAACTGTATATGCAGGTAAGGTGCTGCCACCATTATATTATACACCATATTAGAGGAATGATGCAAAAAAAAAGAAGGCAAAAAATACCTTAACCACTCACCACTTACTTTCGTCACAGTGATTTTATTCCGAGGTTATGTTTTTCTTTTAAGACGACTCCTCCCGTGTGGGAATCGAACCCACGACCTCTTGCGTAGCAGTCGGATACACTCCCACCGCGCCACAGAGGCAGTAAGTCATAAGGCTGTGACACCCTGGAATATAATAATTGTGTTTTTTGTCAGGTTTAGGGCCTAAACCTCACAATAAACAACGATTTTACTCCAATAAGCAACAGTATATTTTAAAACTGATATTACAAAGTTATTTAGTGTTATATAAAGAAATCACGAGCTGGAGGTAATTGGTATTTTAAAAATCACCCTATAAAGACGCATTTTGAAAATTCATTTCGTTTTTCTTATCTTTTGTTTGAAAGAGAATTCGATTCCGAAATGAGTAAAGATCTGATGATTAGTTTCGGAGATAGACAACCAAACTTGTATTGTTTTGATTGATGTTGGTTAGATTTTTTTTTTTGTAAAAAATTTAATGCGGGCATAAAGCAGGCATTTTGTTAGCAGTTCTATCAACTGTCTTTCACAGAAAGAAATATTAGGGATATAGTACCCTTTCTGACCATCCTCTCCCGCACCTGTATCTTCCCGAATTCCCAGTCTTTAAATGCGTTTTCCCAAAAAGTATAATTTATGAGATATGCCCTTGTACAATGATCGACAGTATTCTTAGTTTTTGATAACATGACTGCCCTGTTTGTCTGGTGGTTAGTGACCCTGACTGCTAAGCCAGAGGTCGTAGGTTCGATCCCCACCCAGAATAAATCTTTATGTGATAAGCACGGTTGTTTATTTTACTGTCTGAATTCGGGGTAATAAATCCAGGTACATCTTAGCAAAAGTAAAGATAAATCCTTGCGGAGTCCGACTCGCAATTGGTTGACATTATTTTTCAAGTGAAGTTAGTAAATTATATACCTAGTCACTAGCTGATCCGTGCAACTTCGTTTGCGTAATTTTTTCCCGTTTGTGCAACATTTCTCATTGCTGCTCCGCTCTTGTTGGTCGTAGCGTGTTGTTATATAGTATATGGCCTTCCTCGATAAATGGGCTACCTAATAGAAAAATATCTTTTCAATTCGGACCTGTAGTTCAAACAAACAAACTCTTCAGAGTTATAATATTAGTATAGATTATTTTTCCAAAGTTTTAAAACGATTTCTTGTTCAAAACAATCAGAACGTCCTAATCAATTATCTACTTAAAAGTATTAAACTGGACTTATTCACAAAGTAAAAACGTTTTCTTAGTAACAAGAAATTATAATAACCTAAAGCTTTCGCTTTTGCCCGCGGCTTCGCCCGCGTGGGTGTCGGTTATCGCGACAGAAACTATTCTATGTCCTTTTTCGGTACTCCAACTAACTACCTGCATACCAATTTTCAACTAAATAGGTCAGTTTAAGCGTGAAAACTTTCACACTTATAATTTAAGTTTGGATGTCACTATTGCAATTTGATTTGATTGCATATCGATTGCATATTGACCTCTATAGGGTTATTCCAAGATAGATCTTTAGATTGAATTTTCAAAACAGAAAAAGATAAAACATTTGCTAGTTAATTTTAACTAGCAGACGTTTTAAAGGCAGTTCCTCTAAAAAAGTCTGCTAATTTATTTACTTTAATTATGATTATGGAAGCCTGAATGCTAAGCAATATAGACGTCGTGGGTTCGATTCTCATCATGCTTATATATCATATGTGTGATGATCACGGTTGTTTATTATGTCTGGGTACTCAAAGATCTTGAAAAATAATCTTGTGTGAGTTGTCTGATATTAAATAAATCGATTAATATTGTTTCGTTACAGAGATCCCGTAAAAAAAAGTTAGGCGCTAATAACAAAAAATAGATTTAACTGGAAATCATTTTGTTTGCAGTTCCAAAAATATTACATAGATAAATTACACCCAGACACAGAATAAACTATAACATAGGGTCACTAACCACTAGACCAACAGTAACTATACTAGCTGTCCCGCGCAATATTGTCTGCGTAATATTCCCCATTTTTGTAACATTTCTCATCGCTGCTCCGCTCCTATTTGGTCGTAGCGTGATGTTATATAGCCTATAGCCTATTCCTCAATAAATGGGATATCGAACAGTAAAATAATTTTTCAATTCATATCAGTAGTTACTGAAATTACCGCGTTCAAACAAACAAACAAACTCAGCGTTATAATATAAGTATAGATTATAATCGTTGTTATTAAAATACTTAAACGCCCCACTAATGTCAACTACAGTACTACACTACAGTAGACTTTGTAACTACAGCAGTAAACTCTGTAAACATTCCTTTCGAATCGGACGAGGGTTTCTTTTCATACTGTATAATCCAAGAGTCATTTTTGTTCGAGATTTTCTTACGAGACAATAAATCACTTCAAAATATGTTATGAAATCACAAAACCAACTCCATTTCAAACATCTGACAACTAGGTATGCTCTTGTTGACGTCTAGCAAGACTTTCTTACGTCACATTCAATATGAACAACAGGGTGCGTTGCAACGACTTTGAATTTCCTGCTCGTATCTCGGAGTTTTTAACTATTATTTTCATAATTTTTGATAAATTATATAAAAATACTGGCATAAACACAATTCTAACTCAATAATATTTTAATCGCGTTAATAATAGAATCGCATGTAGCCTTTACCCTCTTCTGTTTTTTTGTATGTTGATGCTCCCGTCCACACCGTAGGGGGCTAATTCATTTAAAACTTGATCATAACAGTTTATTGCTTGCGTGAGAGTTTCATGTTGTAATGGTTGCAGCACCTTACTGGCTTTAACTGTATATATACAAATATATTGTAAAAAATGGTATTTAAAAAAAATGGCCATGAGTTTTTATTGCCAAGTTCTTCTCTCACGGCTTTACTCTTGCGAACTTGGCATTTTAAATGTAGAATCATTCAATTCCAAATTTTCTCCAACGTTGCATTTGTAACCTAAATTTATAAAGTATTTTCGACTGCCTCTGTGGCGCGGTGGGAGTGTATGCGACTGCTACGTAAGAGGTCCTGGGTTCGATTCCCACCCAGGATAAAACTTTGTGTGAAGAGCACGATGGTTTATTCTGTCTGTCCTGGGTGTTATTTATCTATAATATGTATGTATTTAGAAATATATAAGTTTATCAGTTGTCTGGTTTCCATAGTACAAGCTCTACTTAGTTTGGGATCAGATAGCCTTGTGTGAGTTGTCCCAAAATATTATTATATTATTATTATTATTTTGACTTTGACTTTGAACTTTTGTTATCATCAAATGCATATTCCCTGAAATTACCATACGGTGCAGTATGTAGTTTTGTTGATAAAAAATGTGAACAAGACAACAAACCTATTGCACCTTCCTCCCAAAGGGTACGTTACCCTAAGTTATCAAGTTGTTGCCCTGCCTCGAGATAACCCTTAATCCGGCACTGGTACTACACCAAAAATAAATACAGCTCAGTTAATGATATACCGGCCTAAGAATAGTACCACCCCATCTCTGCCCGTGGGTGTCGTCAAGGCGACTAAGGGATTTCACACCGGAGGACGGGCAGAAGCGTCCTCTGCGTACTTTAAAGCCTCACTGCGATCGCCAACCCTCTCGCCAAGCGTGGTGATTATGGCATTTTCCCCCAGGATCTAATAAGTAGGTTCTACTGGGGAGACCCGTGCCCAGCAGTGGGACATTATAAGGGTTGACGTGAAATGACGTCTCTGTATTAATTTTTCATGTTTTTAAAATTTCATGAATTACTAATTAGGTACTAACAAAGATTTAGGGAACCTAGAAGATTACAAGTATTAGAATTGCGTGATTTTCACGTTATTATGATCTATTAGGGCTAAATTTGTGAAATAAAAAGAGTACATATGTTTGTTTGTCCATAATTTCTCGGAAACTAGAGATCACATTGTGACTATTTTATTTAAAAATAATTCATATTTATCGGTTTGGTAGTTTGGAAGATATGAACTAAAATGTGAGAATTTGACGGCTTTGCTTACATTTTTACGAGCTACCAGTGTGGTGTCAAAGGAATAAACATCTCAAAACCTTTGTCAAACAGTACATAATATAATTTTTATTTTTAACCGAGAGCTTCTAAGCAGGCATATGTGTCAAATTTTATAAGAGTAATATATGTATGCATGCAAGTCCGCGCATATTCAAAAGCCTTTAATGTTCCCTAAGTTGGAGTATTTACCTACGTATATTTTTCAACGTAGAAAATAGTGCAAGTGTTATCAAAATAGGATTAGTAGTTTGACAGATATGAATTAAAACGCGTACATTTGACGCCCTGGCTTAAACTGTTACGAGGTACCTTAGTCAAATAGTAATGTAAAAAATATTTATAATTTTTACTTCACATCTAAAAATTATTAAATAAATAGCCATTAAAAAAAATAGACTTCATACCTTAAATTTGTAATTAATAACAGCCCAATAAAACATAAAAACTACCTGCTATTTACTGGCACCATCTTCAAAATGTTTATTTATTCATAATGTATGTACCTACTTTTCTTTGTCCCTTTTTAAGATTTTAGTTAATAATAACACATTACAGTTTTTAAGTTTGTTATATTCTTTAAATTACTTTTTATTAATACTTTTTATTTCCTGTTTATTGACTTATACGAATTATATAAATAAACAGACGTACTCGAAATAAATCGCAAAGAATTTAATGGAAATTAAAATAAGTTAACTTACGGGCACGCGGCTAGGCCTGATACGCACGTGACGTCTTCTTGTTACTTCCAATCTGAAATTAATAAAAAAATATTAATAACATTTTACGGCATAATACTTAATACTTGAAGTTAACCCAGTGGAAGATGAATAGGAGCACATAACTCAATAGTGGGACAACATAGGCTAATAGTTCTAAATAATTTGAAATGTATTTACATTTCAAATTATTGTTTTATCTGTGTTTAAAAAAAAAATGTGACTAATCTATCAACCTGCAACTCAAACCACTAAATGGATTGGGTCCATAGAAGTTATTATGACGCAGGAACGGATTTTTTTGAAAATTAATTCGTAATGGGGTGAAACAAGGATCTCAGATTGACATGGATGACAAATGTTCTATTATAATTAATAATTATCGTATTATGTAAATATACTTGCTAGAAAGCAAATAGATATACTACTGAGGAAAGATCAAAAACCATTAAAATTCAAATTATTACAATTTACATAATATCAACATACATCGCAAAAGACTGCGCGGTCGAAGATAAAAACAAATTAATAATTTATCTAGGAACCACTACACAAATCTACGCAAAAATACAATCTAAAGGGTACAAGTTTTGTTACGGACCCAGTAAACGTCCTTGGGTGACACCCGCCATATATCACATCGTGCATATCGTAAAAACTAATTGAGGAAAAGGGTTACTGCTGAAATACATTGTAGATGTGAGAGTTGATAATATATATTTTTCAATTCTAAGGAGTTCTATGAATAATATTATTAATGGAGCTCAACATGTTCTAAAATGAGGTGTTGCAGAGCGCTTAAATTCTGAAATATTCTTCATTGTGTTTTGGATACTAAATTAACATATCACTGTAGACATTTTTTTGTATTGTACGAGCTACGTTGTTCATTGAGCTGCACATGGGTCACAAGTTTACAACATGTCGCAATAGCATAGTTTGCATTAAGTTTACTTATTTAAAAAAAAAATGAAATATATTTTTTTACTTTCATAATTTGGCCTACATTTTACCTATGAGTAGTATTGTAAGCATACTATCTTAACTATTTTATTAACCAAGGATCTATTAAAATACCATCCGTACTAAAAAAAAGTCAGCACGTTTCTAGTCAGTTATTGTCTATAGCTGAATCAACGAGACGAGATAAAATATTTGTATTTCCCTCAAGCTAAATATCATCAATAAATAAATCGCAAAAAGCTGCTTTTACAGCAATAGAAACAAATCAAAATATACTTTATTAAGGCACATTATAGTTCCTTAATGCAAAACGTGTTTTCATCTCGTTTCGTTGGTCCATGTATAAAATAAGTGCCGATACTCACATGTTCTTCCACAATATTGATTAAAGTTTTCATTTTCATCTGAAAACATACTTAGAAAAACATTAAACAATATATCAATTATAAGGAACACCAAAATTTATTCACCAAATATTTTTTTAAGAAAGATGGGCCATTTCGGTTTAGTATGAAACACACATAGTCGAACACGACGTTGCTACTCGACACAGGTTTCTAAGTTTCTAATGTAGTTAGGATTTTAAGATCTTCAGTACTCGTAATTATGTTTTCTCTCTCTGAAAAGTTGTCGGCCGTTAACCGAGTGGATTTGGCACAAATGTTCAAAAATATGTATGATAAAAACGTTAAAAAAACGAAATATGATAAATTAAAACTTAAATGATACCCAAAGAATTATCAGCCAATAATTCAAAGAGCACCTTTAAAATTATAAAAATTAAACAAGTTATAAAACTACTCAATAATAAACAAAAACAGAAACTAAGAAACGTACTACAAAATTAAGTGACGTACAAATCAATCAATACGAATGAAGAAAGAAAAGCCCAAACGATATTCTATAATCTATCATGAAACATTATTATTTATGTACATCGAGTGCCAAGCCTCCTCCACTGGAAAGAGGCCGACAATACGCAGATAAGAGAAACACAATCCAAATCGAATATGTTAATAGCGTACTCCGTACACACACACGCGAGATGAAACCCAGGCGAGAATCCCAGACCAATGATGTCATTCTTTTATTAAGATCCATCACTTGATTTTTGCCTAAAAATCAGCCTATTTTATATCTAATTGGAATCGAATGGCTTAGTCTAGACTATACTTAGTCTAGTCTAGAATATTATGGGTAGTTATGGTTGTGCACGTTATTAGGTCCATTTGATATAGTGACCAGTTTACGAGGTAATAAAGACATTCACGCTGGATTTCCCCAATTCCTAGAGTCGGATAATGTTGACGACAGCTTAAAAAGTTTTAGCTTTTTTTTAAACTTGTTTTATTATTGTATATTGGAATGCTATTCAGCTCACTAATGCAATTTGTGTAATATGTAGGTAGTGTATTCTTTTTGGAAGTTTCTACTTCTGCTCATCTTTGCGATCGAGGTTAATATGTGCGTTTTATTTACCTCCTTTAACTCAATCGTTTGCAGCAAAATATGATGTCTGCGTTGTTTAAGTAAAATAAGATATTTCGATAATAGTACAGTTGTCTGTCACATTTCGATGCCGTTTTTGTTTCTCTGTGTGTATACCTCTATGTGCTATTGCAATGATCTCTCGCATTGCGTGTTCGTTGTCTGTGTCGTGGTGTCGCGGCGGCGGCCGAGGGTCGGCGGCTCGCGCAAGGATCTGTCGCACCACGTCCCGAGGCGGCGCCCCTAGCGGCGTCGGTCGCGATGACAGCCCCAGCTGGTGAACCACAAGCAATATTAGTATATCAGTCTGCTTCGTATAAACAAGGCTACGGTTCGTCATTGAGTTGGAATTGTTTAAAAAAAACATTTCCTAATACTATCGGCTATCCAACAGTAAAATATTTTTTCAGTGCAGCCCAGTAGTTCCTGAGATTATCGCGTTCAAACAAACAAACAAACTCTTAGAGAGATGAAAAATAGATGTTGTCCGATTCTCAGACCTACCCGCATATTGGGTAGGTCTGAGAATCGGTCACACAAAATTTCATCAAAATCGGTCAAGCCGTTTCGGAGGAGTATGGCAACGAAAACTGTGACACGAGAATTTTATATATTAGATAGTGTTTAATTGTTTTAGAGTCTGAATCAAATTAAGAATATTATATATAACTGTTCCATTTTCATGGTTAGCATTGAATCCTAAATTTGCTATATTGTCATTAGAATTAAAGTACGAAGCCATCCATCAGGTGTCTCACCTTGGCTAATATCTGTGACTTGATGCGTTCCAAGCGCTGAGGATCTGAGGGGTGTGGCGTGTGCGGTGGGTGCGGGGGATGTGGGGGGTGCGGGCGGTGCGCGTGCGCGGCGGCGGCAGCGGTCGCTCGGCACGGCGCCAGCGCGAGCGCCGCACACACGAGGAGCCAGGCGCGCATGGGCGCCTAGCCGCGGCGCCTCACCCCGCGCCATCGAAGCCGCGCCAACGCGACATCTCCGCGCCTGTAACACATACAGATAATACTGTTAGAATTAAATTAATTTTGGGCTACTGCATACCGAGCCACCAGTGGCTGCGCTCGATGATCAAGACGGGCCACTAGATGTAGCTACCAGAAAATCTACGAATATAAATTTAGGTCATTATTGACTTTAATGTAGTCGACCAAATGGACTTGTTTGACTACTATGCTAAATAAATAGTATCTATACGACAAGAAGCTGCTGCAAAATTGAAGACAAGACATAAAATTCGTACGTTTTATAGGTTTGGAATGAATGAAAAAGAGTAAAAGATGCATGAAATTTTAGCAACGACCAACGATTTTATGTCTCTCACAGAAAACCAAAATAAAATTCATACAGGATGACAAAAGGTAGATACCAACAAAGATTAAATACAATTCAATATAAAAATAAATTAAAGCTTTTCGTTTAGAAGCTAATTGATATGCTGCATTTAAAAATTGGCTTTCTCAAAAGACCCGCAATAAGTTACACTTGCGATTTTTAAAACTTTAGGTTAATCCAGTGAAGGAAATGGTACTCTCGAATTATACCCAGAACCTTTAAGTACGAAGTGTTGGCAGGATCGATCTCAGATTATAATCCGTCTTCAACTGGGTCAAACCGATTCATAGCTTTCATTAAAGTAAGTAATTGAAAACTTAAAAGTTTATCAACTGTAGAATGTTTAATTACTGTTTTAATAGTTTGAAAGACGGTCATATTTTTACTACGTATGATTTATGGAACCACATTTTAAAGATTGCTTCAGTTTTAGAAAACCTGACATTTCCAGTGTTTAACTGATATCGGAGTAACACCCTTTCTAGTACATAAGTTGTATAATGTGACATGCAGAACTGTTGTACGTAGATATATTGTTCGGTTTACTAAAAGGGTACCGAAGTATTTTAGATACGTAATACTAAAAAAGTTAGTTAGCAACATTTAAAAAAAAAAAAAATTCAATACTTGACTATAGCTGCGTTAAAAGTTAGTTGTTACTTAAAAAATAAAAAAACCGCCAACTCTAAAAAGATCGAAACAAGATCAACATTATATAAAATCATCAGTCGGAAGCACTATATCTGCTAAATTCATCGAGATTCATTAGCCTCCGACTGTATGATAGAAATATTAGATATGGAAGGTGAATCAATTATTGAACCATTTAAAATTTTCAAAATAGTATTAGTTTTTCGTATTATTTAATTTTTACTAAAATTGCACGGACCGCGGGGTTATGAAAATTGGTACAGCTAAATTTTATATGCGAAAGGAGTGCAGAAACCTAGTGTTTTAAATAATATCCATAAGAAATACATTACACACAACCAAACATACTGAGTTTCGTTTTAAAACAAATAGAAATACTTAATATCATATTATTTATACAGCTAATAAAGTTATAATTTATAAAAGTATTCACAATAGTCCAATTTCGACCACTTTGCGACCACTAGAAATGATAAAAAAGCATTTGTCTACGGTACTGAACATCAAGCCTTAATGTTAAAATAATTTATTGTAATTATTGAACATTTTATTGATTGGCCCATTGAATTCGTTTTTTGCAATAACCATCCAAAAATGTGAAAGTAAATAAAATAAAATTTAAATAAAGGACATTTTAAAATCTTAATTACTCGAAAGATTAAGTAAGAGAATTAATTGACTAATCTATATTCCAGCTACAGTCGAAACATGCCAGTATGTTTTTTTTGTTTTTTTTAAATTCAAAATGTCCAAATGTCCAATCCCAATATATTCAAGTCACTAAATGTCCTATTCTCGGAATGCTCCCTCAATTTTCATAACCCAAAGCACAAAAAAAATGAGAATTTGGTAATTGTCAACAAGATGACGCGTTGACATTCTAGGAATTGGAGATTCTGAAACCGTTGGACATTTTGGGAGTTGAACATTCGGAACCTGAACGATTGCTAAAAAAATCCACCCTTAGGACTGGCCACTCAATATCTAAGTGCGCAAAAGCCACAACATTACTAAGTATCAGGCTCACTGAAATGACAGTAATGTTGTGGCTTTAGCTGACTCATAAATAATTATTACATATAGGGAGTATAGACACGAGATACACCGTTAACTTGTGATCGTTTTGAAGCCTCAAATGTTAAACTCCATATCAATAATATAGTCAATAAAAGAATATCAGTTTAATAAAATATTAAGACTTTTTTATAAAGTGCCCAAGTTAAACTTTTGGTGATGTAACAGTGTATTATGATAGAAGTGCGGTAGGTTGAAAATTACAGCCGAGGCGACAATTCTAAGAAAGCAGAGGCTGTAGTTATCAAAGCGCACGAATGTCATACGACGTTTTATAACATATTTGCGAGGAAATAAATAAAAAAACAATACAGCGAAAAGAAAAAGCGGGCGGATTAATTTTTACAATAACGCACAAGTACGTAATGAGATACATTACAATATTGAAATTGGTGAAATAGGAGACCATTTACGAGCACATCTATATCTATACTTCTATAACTATATCTACACTATCTATACTAATATTATAAAGAGGAAAGATTTGATTGTTTGTTTGTATTGAATAGGCTCCGAAACTACTGGACGTGAAGCTTGTGCGCGTTAGAGCGGTTGTGAAGATACACTAACCCCGGGTGACATAGGCTATTTTTTATCCCTGCATTCCCACGGGAACGGGAACTACGCGGGTGTAACCGCGAGGCGTCCGCTAGTGTGTTATAAAACTATGAATGACATCTATCTTATGATCGCAGTACCTATACGTGAAATCGAGTAGCATTACTACAAGTGCACGTAATCCTGCTTACCGTCTTAAATCTTCTCAATCTGTAGGAACGTAACATGATAAACGAACCCACGACATCTATTAAAGATTGTCACAACAAACAACAAGTCGTAATGGTCTCAATTAACTTATGAAGTGAAACTAGGTAAGCAGAGCATTAGGCCATCAATTACTTCCAGTTGATTCATCGCCGGTATTATATCAAGGGCACAGAGAACAAGGATAGGGTGACACCCTCGGGGGTGTGTTCCAAGTTACAAGTCAACAGCGGTTTTTGACGACATGGGCGGTTTAAAAAGTATACTACGTCTTTGGACGACTCGCACACGGCCGACTATACAATAGCAACTAGACAACCATAAACATACTTAGCTATTTCTAAATATACAGGATGATTTGTAATTTAATAACCTCCCGCTAGTGGCTTCTTTACATAACGCTAAATAACTTTGTGATGTCAGTTTTGGAAAATATTTAATATGAGGGTTAATCCCCTAATCACCTACCAGTTGTTTTTGGAGTAATGACCTTAACCATCTACTTCTCAGGTGTGTGGTAAATGGTTGTGTGACAAAAAGTAAATGGTAGGTGTTGAAGGGTTAATTTGTATTTTTTTTTTTATTATATTAGGAAATTATTTGGTGTAATGTAAGGACACCCAGAGCCCAGTGCGCATGACACAAAGATTTATCCTGGGTAGGAATTGAACATACGACATCTGCCTAAGCGGTCTTAATCACTAACCACTAGACCAACAGGCTTATCTATAATGCTACCAATGTTTGAGGTGGTAGTTTTAAAATCGTTCCTTTATTATACATAGATCAAATCTTAAAACGTTTCATAATTGTGCTCGCTTTTGTTTATTTTAAAATCAATTTTGGAATGAAAGTTTCATTTCAATGTACTAAATTCATTGTTTTATAACTCACTTTAGCGTTCGCCTTTTTAACCATAAAGGAGATTAAAGCTGAAACTTTTTTAATAAGTAACAAAAACGGTGGTCTGATGATATGTGAATGTGGTCTTCTTGAGACTTACAAAGTCGTACAAGATCTTTGGGATTCGGTAGAATGAAGAAATACGATAGCTCCGAGCATGACTCGATGGTGGGGTGGAAGTCCTGTCGTGGTTTCGAGTTTTATCTGATTAAATTCCTTTATATATTTAGATACAAAAATTATTTCACTGACGATCTATTTCTGCAACGAACAATATAATTATCTTTACACAATGTAAAAAAAAGGTCACTTTTTGTGTCTGAACGCTTAAATCTTCTAAATTACGCACGCTTTTTTACTATCATTCTGATAATTTCTTATGGATGGTTTATTTATGTATAATACACGCATATTGTGTGTATGGATGTGTGTGTGTACGTGCATGTGTGTATGTGCAAACATTTTTCGTATAGCATAAAAGCTCAGACACCACAACAAGATTTTACTTCAAGAAATCATATAAAAAAAAGAAAATGAAAATAATATTGAAAACTTGCAGAGTTGTAAGCCATCATACTTGTCTTGTGTTCTTCGCAGTGCAGTGCTCATGGTGTCGAGTAGTACGTAACCCATGGTTATAATTGATTGATTACATTTCACATAACATTGTGAACAGGATTTGGACTGTTAATATGATCAATAAATTAATTAATGATTGATTAATTAACTACCCCATGAGATTGTGTTACAGATTCTGAGCAAACTACTTTCAGGTTTGCTCTATACCAAGAATAGCGTATTTGCGAAATAGTGTACATTAGCAGGCCTTTTGAGAATCATATTCTGAATATCATCATAACTGAACACCCTGAGGCATTGTATTATTGCTACTTAAATTTAAATCTGTTATATTTTTGTATGTCTATTTAACTAATGTGTATTTTGATAGCAAATATTCCTTTCATTTAACACTTTTCAGAACAAGCTAACTTGATAATCATCAAGACGACTTAATATATAGAACATAATATAATTGAAATCAACGGTAGGTCACATACACACACACACACACACACAAATCACCTTAATTTCATATTCATAGATTCACCAATACTGCTTTTCATAATTCACCATTATCGCTATCGCTCATGATTTATATCGCTCCGAAGATTTTACGAGCAACGCTCACGTCAACTTTTACCTTGGTACAGTTTAACGTCAGTTAAAGGTTCGAATCCGGCACTTTTTAGTGTTGTTGCGGTACTTTTTGCGATGTATTATGTATATTTTTGTTTTATAGAATAACTTTATCTGTTGGGTTTCGAATTTTCGGTTATTGGCGGTTTGTGGGACACTGTAGATGGATTACGAAAGTAAGTTTATTTTATAAGGGGATTGTATTATAATTAAATTGAATAGGCAGGAGTGATTATCAGAAACGTTATCGCTTCTTTTATTAGGGCAAAAACGGAATTGTTATAGTTTCGTCATGAAAGACTACTTAATCAATCTTGATGAAATTTGGTGAAAAGGTGTCTTGTAGTAGCCGCTACTTAGTTTGATAGCTAAATAATAATATTTTTTTTATATTTATATATATATGTAGGGGGGGCACCACATACATGTAACAGAAGCAGATTTTTTTTTAGCAAACATCAACGTGTTGCACATCATTCGACAGGTCTTTCAAAAACTTTTTAAGGTTGCTAATAAACTTTTTTAATTGAGTTAATATTTTTGGAAATAATCGCTCCGAAAGTTGCATAAATCGTGTCCCCCTCCCTTAACTTTAAACTGTGTGACCAAAACTAAAAGATTGCGCTTAATAAATACTTTAAACTAAAATTATTTCGGATAAGATAGGATATATCATCATTGAGTTATTGCCAAAAAACTGCATTTCTCAACAAAAGGGCGTAAGTGCCATGAACATCGCTGATGCAATTGTTCAAGTCTGTGGAACCCTACACTGAGCATGGTCCGTCATGCTCTTGCCCGATTCTTTTTAAGACAACACCCATACTTGGAAACATTACTTGTGCCGCGGGTTACTTTACAAGCAAAAATACACTCGTGGAATGAAAATGTTCGTCACCTTAAAGTCCAATTTTGCTTGAACCGAATCAAGAAACAATAAAGACAACATGTTATTAAGGTTTTACTGAGATTAAAAACTAAATAGATGAAACCTTGAAATAAAATACTTTTTCGTTAAGAAAGTAGACATAAACCACATGCAAAAAAGTTTTTATTTCAAGGTGACAGATAAGAATATGTGAGAAAATTCATTGACAGTTTGAAAGACACATTTGTTATGTCACCCACACCCACAATCGAAATTAATAACATTTAAACGATGAGTTGTAAAAATGGCGGCAAACTGACCGGCCATTATATTTACAGCTCCGAGTTTAACTTGTAAAAAGTGATTTGAGTACGTAATAATTGAATAAGAAGGATACTTTGTGCATGTAATAAACGAATAAATACTTGACACTGGCAGAAATTAGCCGTTTAAACGGCTAGATTGATTAAAAAGAAGAACAATATACGACTATTTCTCAATTCGCGCAAAGAGAACATGATGAACCAAAAAAAAAACATGGGTGGCAAGAACGATATTTTGACGGAACCAACATTGCTACCTAGGTATATCTGTCTTATTTTTACACATTATTTTCATATATTGCAATCAGTGGCAGAGAGTGATAGGGGACAATGAGTATACCTATACGTTACATCTATTCTTACATTTAATTAATCCTAGAGGTTTTAGTTCAACTACTTATAGTCAAGGAATATTGGTCTGAGTAAATTTATTTATTTATTTATTTAACACTTCCTGCAAATACGTTGTAAAAGACGGACTTAATGCCATAGGCATTCTCTATCAGTCAACCTTTGGGTGGTGTAGAGAAGAGGGTGGCTGGTGCATTTTATTTAAATTATTACACTAAAACAAAAGAGAAACTAAATAAACACAAAACATACACATACCAACATAATAAGCAATATAATACATATCATATAACATAAAAACAATAAAACACATACATATAAAATAATACTAACAAATATATAATCTATACTAATATTATAAAGCTGAAGAGTCTGTTTGTTTGAACGCGGTAATCTCAGGTCTGAACTACTGGTCCGAATTGATGTTTTTAATAGCCTATTTATCGATTAGGCTATATAACATCACGCTACGGCCAATAGGAGCGGTGCAGCAATGAGAAATGTTGCAAAAACGGGGAAAATTTACGCAGACGAAGGTGCGCGGGACAGCTCGTAGTACATTATATAAATAACATACCGAGGTCGAATATTTGAATTCTGTTGTCAAACAGTTTAGCACAATTTACGGCCTAAGGGTATCCATAATAATAATAATATCTAATAATATCTTTGGACAACTCACACAACGCTATTTGAAACAAACCCAAACTAAGCAGAGCTTGTATTATGGCAACCAGACAACTGATAAACATATTTATATATTTCTAAATACATACTTATTATAGATAAATAACACCCAGACACAGAATAAACCATCGTGCTCATCACACAAAGTTTTTTCCTGGGTGGGGATCGAACCCACGACCTCTTGCGTAGCAGTCGGATACACTCCCACGCCGCCACATAGGCAATCGTCAGTCAGAAATCAATGGTGTGATACATAGTTCGAAAAGGTAAAGCGACTGTATATCCAGACTCGGGACAATAATTTGTAGTTCATACCAAGTGGCCCGTGCGGGAGTCAAACCCACTACCTCTTGCACTGTCAGATGCACTCCTATTGCTCCACCGAGGTAATCAAGTTTGGTTTCAAGAGAAGCATGTGATGTTGATGCGTTACATAATTGTTTCGTCAATCAATGCTCATAATTTAAAGGACTCTGATATATCATTCTACCTACTACTCCCGTGATAGCTGATCATATCTCATCACGACTCTTACCCGTTTCTATACCCTTACCCTAGACCCTAAGGGTCAGCGATCCGCCTCAAATTATACACCCCTTTGCGCCATTTTCTTGATTTATGTACGCCACAGAGCCCTTTCAAAATAAGTCATAAAATTATCTTAATAGATATGTTTTCAGGTGACCAGTCAGTTATGGCAATTTATGACAAACTGAACTACACTTCAATTGGATGGAAGCTTGATAACGTGGGGAAATGAAGAATGGAAAATGTGTATTCATAAATATTATTGTTATGGCTATTACAAAAATTATAAAATGATATAGCAAAAATAAATTCATATACGTACTTAATTTTATGTTACCAAAATGTTTTTCTGACCACACGATAGAAGTCAAAATTATAAGGTATGCAAAGCCGGCAAGTCCAGTTGTTTTCTCGTCTCGGTAAATTATTAAGGCTTATTGGGAAACCGGCAGAGTTTTTCTGATTTTGTGTCACCAACCAGGAAAAATGAAATTCGAAATGTTTCCAAAAAATGTTGGAAATCTTTTCGAATAGGTACTTATTTACGTCTAAAGATGATTTTTACTTCAGAAACCAATCAACGTGTAACAGAAACTCAACAACGAACGTATGGTATGAAATAAGAATTCGATTAGTCAATTTCTTTGTGCCCGTGACTTATATGTTTGTAAAGTCCCCCGCGACACAAGGCTTGTACCCTACTGCGAGAGTTGTCTTAAATTATTAGCTTATTATGTTAGCTTTTTTTGTCAATTTTCAGAAGCAGATAGCGTATGGCTGTTTAAACATTACCGTATTGCAAAAGCAATATTATGGTAAAGATTTTCCCAGTTGTTTTTTTTTAATTGATAAATACAGGAGAAACTAGTCGTTTGCGTATTTTTAATTAAAATACGGGAGACAATTTCTCGACAGCATGTTTAAGGTGACACAGACATTGGCATTGGCGATTTTAAAAGATTGGCTGCGGGTTTTTATTGCCTTATTTTTTTCTCCGGTTTTACCCATTGCATTGATTCACACAATCAAAAGTATTCCAATTACACTTCCAAACCTGATGTTTTCACCCAAAATTGTAATTAATAAACATATAAGTATTTTAACTGTTCGTGCCATATACCAAGCTATGTAAGATATGAGTAATTACATTTGTTTTCTAAGGGTTCCTAGCCCACGTCCGCCCACCTATTCTAAGAGGACTATATCCTTTTAGGTTCCGGAAGGCAGCTACAGGTACTTAACCTTTTAGGGTCAGAGGTTAAGGTCATTGCGTTGGTAGTTTCATAATTTCAATCAGGTTTTTACTTTGTTTCTTTTCCGATAGTTCCTACTTATTAAGTCGTAAGAATACCTTTTTAAATATCCCTTTTAAATAGACTTTTTAATGTACACGGGACATCACTTTGTGTGATTCACAAATTGTTGACTTGTAAGTTTGTAAAGTCCCCCGCCACACAGGGCTTCGTCTTTAAAAATATCGTCCCTTATTTTAATTTATTACATTTACCGACGAGAGTAAATAATTAATAACATCCGAAAAAAGTGATGAATTGCAATGTTATCAACAAATTTACCAAATGATGAGGTAATTATTAATAATGATAGATCATTATTAATAATTTTCAATTAATCACTCTTACCGTAACATATATACTCGTACATGGCATGACGGAGTTATGACGGAACTGAAAACCTCTTCCTTTTTGAAGTCTATTAAAAACGTAAACAAATGATAAAAATATAAAAACTTTTATGTAATTAAAATAAAGCGTTATTCTTAGTATTGGTATTTTATTATTGGTATTGGTATATTACAAAAGTATTACTTAGTATTGGTATTGGTATATTACAAAAGTATACACCTGCATATGATACAAGTTACCTTTTACTCCAAATACAATTTTTGCTAATAAAATAAACTCACACACTCAGTTTAAATATTAGAAAGCAAATTTCCAAAACGAACCTTTCGTTTGCATCGCACTCTGCATCCATCTTTCTATATTGTATCTTTATTATCATTTTGATGATAATAGCAACATTACATACTACGATTATGTTTATTTGCTAAAGTTTTCCCGTAGACTTTTGTTATGCTCTTTTGTATGTATAAAAAAGCTTTCAACTTTTGTTTTTATAAATACTCATATTAAACAAGCGAAAGTGGTAATAATATCGTAGCAATAGATATTTGGAAGTCGTATTTTTATCGTACACTTTCACTTTATTCCTCACTAGCTATTCCTCGTAGCTTCGTCCGTGATTATCGATACTCTGATAAAATGTAACGCAAAACTTTAAGCTATTGAGATTCGAAATTTCATAAAAATCGACCCTCTGTTTTTAAAGATATATCAACCCAACAAATCATTCTTCTGTATAGTTTTGAAGAGATATTCGTATGTTATATTCAATTCAATTTCATGATCAATTCGCAGTTTTCGTAATAATTTTTAGTTTAAAAATACAGGCAAGAACTTTAGCAACATTAAAATTATTAAATGAATCAAAAGGTAACTTGTGCAGATTTTAATATATCAATGCACATCAGGGCCGTGCCGAGGCCGAATCAAAACCGTGATTGTGCCAAGATGCCAAGAGGCCGTGATTTTGGCAGTTTAATTTTTGTACATTTATTTGTTTTAAGGTTCCGTAGCCAAAATGGCAAAAACGGAACCCTCATAGTTTCGTCATGACCGTTTGTTTATCCGTTCGCAGTTTACAGACATTTTATTTAAAAACTATACAATGAATATTGGTGAAATGTGAAGCAAAGGTGTACTTAGTTTGATAGCTAAATAATAAAAAGAAATGTTTTTAGGGGTTGCACTCCATACATGTAACAGAATCTTAAAAAAAAACTTTTATTTAGCAAACATCAACGTGTGGTACATCATACGACAGATCTTTTAAAACACTTCAAGGTTTTTAATTTTTTTTTTCATATTATTTGTAAATAATTCCGGAAATAATCGCTCCGGGGTCCTTATTCACTATGTTTTTTTTTCGTTTTCGCGGCAAGCCCGCGCGATCTGGCGCACTAACGGTACGCTCATAGATGACCGCACATACCATCTTTAAATGATTGCCGAAAAACTGTGCTTTTCAACCAACAGAGCGTAAATGCCATGAACTTTTGCTGGTACAATTATTTTTCTCATCGTATTTTTTCGTTGCATATATTTGTAATAATTTCTGCGGAACCCTACAATGAGCATGGTCCGAAATGCTCCTGTCCAGTTTTTTACTTTAAATTAATGTAGATACCTATTTCAGATGGCGGACCGGACATGGACTTCTCTCTACTAAATCATTCGGAAGAAATGATTGAAAACCGCGTCGAAATCCTTTGCGTGGTTTAGAAGGAGTTAGCGGATATTACAGACAAATAAACGCGGAAAGCAACTTTATTTTTTACCCGACTACGGGTAAGCCAAAAGTAGGTTATATGATTTACTATCTAAAGATGAGACAAAACGTCCGGGTACCGGACACCAACCGGAAATATGCGTATAGAGCAAATGGTACAGACACAAAGCGGGTGTGGGACACGTACCACCTCGGTTTTCTCTTTCTAACCTCATATACCTACACAGAAAAATGTATTTTAAATCCGGTTATATATTTGTCAATGTCGATAAACGGAATTGAGTCAAAGTAATGAAATTATAGCAATTTAATCAGTTCTTAATAACATTGCAGTAAAAAGTATGTATTGATTATTTTAAATGGAAACCGTTGCCAACAAACTTTATTTGTTTGGAATTTCTTATTTTAAACTACGTTTGCATATATTTTTGTGATCATGTTCCAGTTATTTTTTGACGTAAAATAATCGAAACGTGGCGTTTAAAAGCCGCCATTTTGATTTTTGACGTTGTCAACTCCTCTGAGTGAAAGTTTAACTATTCCGTGGTTGTCAAGACGAACCAACCTTAACCAACCATTAAGGTTATACTGTGGTAAAAAATATATTAGGTCCAACATACATACAAAAATATAGGTAACCCTCTTGGCAGTCTGGTAAAAATCATCAAGAATTCTATAATATTTTTTATTTTATTTTATTTGGGGAGCTTCCGGCTAATTTCACAACATAGTTAAATCTTAAATGAATAAGTATATGCCAATTACAAGCTTCCACATAGGGTAAGTAATAATACGTTAAGCGGAAACTTTGGTTTGCTTTTTAGGGTTCCGTAGACAAAATGGCAAAAATGGAGGAACCCATAAAGTTTCGTCACGTCTGTCTGTCTATCTGTCCGTATGTCACAGGCATTTTACTCGAAGACTCCACAATAAATATTGATTAAAATTGGTGAAAACGTGTCTTGTACTTGCCGCTACTAAGTTTGATAGCTATACATACATGTAAACTTGTGGCTCATCATTCAACAGGTATTTTTTTTAAAAAAAAGGTCTAATCAACTTTTTTGATTAAGTGAATATTTTTGGAAATAATCGCTTCAAAAGTTTCATAGATTGTGTCCTTTGGAATCGTGTAACCAAAAACCATTATGGTTTAAACTAAAATTATTTCAGAAATAGTTGGATAAACCATCATTACTCAACAAAAGGGCGTAAGTGCCATGAACATACTATCTTCTTTTTATTACTTATTGCAATTATTGAAATCGGTATTTTTCATACGGCAACGGCTCCGTAACCAATAATACCTTGCAATCATAATTAAATCCGTCAAGATGTCTGAGCTGCGTCTTTTTAGCTAAGTCGGATATAACTCGCATTTAAATCCATTTGGGCGCAAAGATGGTTGAACACCCTTATTCAAACACAGTGTGTTTGTATGTAGCAAATAAATTTCAAACTACTGTACCTAGGATAGACCTTTTAATATTTCAATGGTCCATTATTCCAGGTGGTCCATTATTCATAGTCGTTAATCCATGACAAGTAAAATTCGTGAGAGCCTCTAATGGCGTACGCTCTAGCTGTTATTTTTCAACCGACTTCAAAAAGGAAGAGGTTTCAATTCGACTGCATGGTTTTTTTTTGTATGTTTCATCACCGATCATGCAAAGACGGCTGCACCAATTTGAAAAATTATTTTTGTGTTTGAAAGTGTATACTTCCAAGTTGGTCTCATTGTCATCAGATTGCGATCTGATAATGGGATCCAGGAGAAATCGAGGGAACTCTTCAAATATTAAAGGCACACCTACTGAGATTTAGGTATATTTCAATGTGATTCGTCCATTTACTCTCAAAATGTATCAATTGGTGAAGTGGAACTGATGATGAAGACCACAAATGACTAGCAGACCTATTCAGGGTTTTATAAAATATAAAAAATCAAAATGTTTTTTTTTTATTCTATATTATTTTTTGGTTTAAATGAATTAATAAGTCTTTTAAAAATACTGTGGGACTGTTACTTATTTTTCTATCTATATTATTATAAAATTGTAAAGTACCTAACTATATTTATTTATTTATTTATTTAAAACTTTATGCACAAAGTTGTACAAAGGTGGACTTAATGCTAAAAGCATTCTCTGCCAGTCTACCTTAGTCTTCTATATCTGTATATTGAATTTAATAAAAAAAAACTACTGAGCAGATTCTCTTAAAATTTTGGGAGCATTATATCCTATGTCCGGATTAAGTTATAGGCTATATATCATCACGGTACTTTCCTTAGGATCTGAACAATAACGTGTCTTTATAACGCGGGCGGAGTCACGAGCATAAGCTAGTATTTCATATTCCCTCACTCTACTAGTACAAAATTCCGAGAGCACTGAAGGAAATATTCATGCGTGAAATAAAATCTTCAACTCATTCTAAATATATATTTCGTAATAAAAAGGTACAGATTTGACTTGAATGTGTTGCAAAAAAGATTGCAAACTAAAATGGAAGTTATTTTAGGTCCGCCGAACAAAAATCGTGATGTCAAATTGTTAATTCAAATATGTCTCTAAATCATTTAAAACCTATTAAACGGTTTGTTTTTTCTATAACAATTATACTTATTAATAAAATATATTTATCACTTATGAAGCAAAATACTACTCTTGTGAAAAGTCGATTCTGCATGTACTTGTAATGCCTGTTCGCAAAAATTAGATAAATAACCATATGGTTCCAAGTAAGTGACGTGTAACTCTTCGTCTGACGTCTGTGTCTAAGCTCGGTATTCATAATACGTTAATGGCAGTATTTTAACTAGCGAATGTTCTGTCTTATTTATTCTTTAATAATAATATTTTTATATCTTGGAACAACTCACACACCGTCATCTGATTCCAAACTAAGCAGAGCTTGTACTAAGGCAACCCGACAACTCACCGTCACTAGACAAACAGAATGTCATTTTGAAAAATAGCTGACCCGCGCAACTTCTTCTGCGTAAATTTCCCCCGTTTTTGCAACATTTTTCATTGTTCCTCCGCTCCTATTGTTTGTAGCGTGATATTATATTGCCTATAGCCTACCTCGATAAATGGGCTATCTAACAGTAATTTTTTTTTTATTCGGACCTGTAGTTCCTGAGATTACCGTCTTCAAACAAACCAACAAACAACCAACCAAACTCTTCAGCTCTATACTATTAGTATAGATAACGCTGCAGAGTTTGTTTCTTTGTTTGAACGCGATAATCTCAGGAACTCCTAGTCCTATGAAAAAAAAAAATTACTGTTGGATTGCCCATTTATCGAGGAAGGCTTTATAATATCAGCAATGACAAATGTTGCAAAAATGGGGAAAATTAAAAGTTTCGCTGGTCAGCTACTGAAAAATAAAGACAATAAAACATTTGCAAGTTAAAATACTACTGTTAACGAATTATGAATAAAGTAAATTAATGTTTAGACATTTTTAACTTTTGCCCCGTATGAGAATTGAATGCACTACCTGCTAGTAAAATACCTACTCATTTTATAAAGATAACTGTGGCTATTCGGAATTGTAGGTCCCACAATACTAGCAATCCTGTTAAGCTTAGCTGGAGGGGAGCTAAGCTCAATGGCTTGTGTTAGGAGTGGGTTCACTTCCATAATATTGCGAATCCTGCTTTCCCTGCCCCATTAGGTACACAACTATATAAAGTAACTAATTGTCTTAAAAAAATCTTATAAATGAATGACCTAACTCCAAATTCTTACATTTAAGTGTACTTAACATTATAAATACTCACCACATTTAAAACAATATTCTTGTAAACAACAGCTATAATTCAACAAGTAGTGTCTGACCCAGTACCAACACGCCAAGGTCCGAGGTACAGAGGTACGGAGGGAGGTACGCGGTACGGAGGTACGCGAGCGACTGAGGGCAGACGTTTCGGGCCTCAACCTTTTATAGAGCCTAGATACTCAGTAAAACGTGTTCACTAAATGGCTATAAATAGACCGAAGCTGCGAAATACAAAGATGTTGTAAAACTGGATATGTCTATACGATTTTCTAAGGGTAGTAAAGGTAGACGAATTCTTAAACGTGGTAGCTTTGAAAAAAAAACAAAGAAAATAACTGTAATTCATTACAAAAACAATTAAGGCATGTATCTTAGACGTTATAGGGAAACTTGTTTATTGTTCCACAAAATGTATAATGTGCGATCGGTCGGCATGAAAACGATATTTTTACCTAAAACCTGCTTATCGGAGCCATTTTCCATTAATAAGCTAAATATACCAAGTGGATTATCCACTTGGTATTGTATTTTTAGGAATAATTACTGTCAATTGAGTTCATAGGTGAGAAAATCTTACCATACTAATGGCAAGGAATTTCAGCGAATATCGAGTACATATAGTGCAAAAAAATTCAAAAACATCTCTGTCAAACCAAGATCCCAAGGTCCGACAGAGATAAAGTTTAAAAAAAATAATCTTCTTTTAAATTAAACATAGTAACGTAGATGTTACAAACTTTTCTGCTTAGAACAATACCAGATGTATCTCTTCAAATCCACCGTTCACGAGAGTAGTTTCTATCTACCTGGTAATTAATATCTCCTAACCAATGTCGGTTACAGGGGCCACTCTTATTCAAGCCTAGCCAATTACGCAGGAGATATCATGAGTGTATGCGCATACAAGTGCATTCTCTATTCTCTCACTCTCATAGTCCGATGCCACTGAAATCCGGCACAACCGGAGAGAAATTGGTCGCAGGACCGACGGCTTAAGGTGCTCTCCGAAGCTCTCTCAAGGGGTGTAACATATTTTGAAAACGATCAGCCATCTATGGAGCGACAGTGGTAACGTTGCTTAACCTCGCAGATATCTCGATCTGCTCGATCACCACTGAGTCAGGGATCCCTCTTTATCTAACCTAGTAGATAATATATATCAAGAACAATATTACCACATCTAGTTATTTTCTCTACGTTCTTGTAAAGGTTATTCGTGGGCGAAGCTTATTAAAGATCCCGGTAACATAGATATTTTCTCGATATATATTTTATGTACATATAAAGTACACATTAAGGTTGACTGTGCGTTGAAACATATTCCAGAACATTTATTTATGATGGATCAATGTTGTACAATTAACTTAATCTTTTTCAATATGATAAAAATGCTGATTTTAAATTCAACTCAGCTGCTTTACGTGATTGTGTAGAAACACGATAATACAATATTATAAAAGTGAACATTTGGATGTTTCAAAAAACATTCAAATGTTCACTTTTGTAATATTGTAAGACGTTTAATTGTTTCTAAATCTTCAGATGAACATTATAATTTTTTTAATGTAGCTGAAATTTTTCAAATATTTACTTTTAAGTCAACTCTAGCGCTCTACAAGCCTAGCATGGGCGTAGCTTGCCTCGGGCAGACGCTGTATTAAAATTAGTTGGAGGAGCCTGGTGTCCAAAGCCCAAGTGGCTAAAAGATTAATGAGAGTAGTTTTCACAAATTTACATGACTCTTCAGTGTGTATCGCTGGTAGATTAACACAGCTGATGTTATATCTTGGGATAACTCACATAACGCTATCTGATCCCAAACAGAGCTTGTATTATTAAAACCAGACAACTGATAAACATACTTATATATTTCTAAATACATACATATTATAGATAATAAACCATCGTGCTCATCACACAAAGTTTTATCCTGGGGCGGGATCGAACCCACGACCTCTTGCGTAGCTGTCGGATACAGTCCCACCACGCCACAGGTGGTCGGGGGGTAGCTACGTCCCTAAAACGTAGTATCCCCGGGGGATTTAACAAATATATACTGAACTGACACAAAGACCACACAGACTCGTATCCAACATTCTTGCTGACACGGTGCTAATCAAACCACAACCTCTTTCTTGCACGCCCGTAGGCTCGCCAAACCCTTGCTGCGTCAAAGAGTTAATCAAACTTGCTACCATAATTATGTTAACTGGTGTCTTACAGGCCCACGATACAGGGCTTGTACCCCAAGCCCTGTATCGCGGGGGACTTTACAAACATACAAGTCACGGACACAAAGTACACCCAGACTCAGAACAACAATGTGGTGTCCCTAGTGGGAATCGAACCCACAACCTCTTGCGTAGCTGTCGGACACATTCTTACCGCGCCACAGAGGCAGTCTAATTTACGTTATGGATCATTTGACCTTTAGACTGGGTTGCACCCAAGGGCGTAGCCTGCCTTAGACGGACCCTTTATCAAAATTTATAGGGGGGACCGGTGATTAAGATCAGGCACGGAGGGGGGAGGTTCAGAAGTTCGGAGCCCCTGTATCCTGTGAGCCCCGTATGGATAGTTGACTACAAAAAAAGTTAATTATTTTATAATCGTAATCTTATCAGGTAATTGTAGATCCTAAAATGCTCAGAAAAAAGTGTTCTTTTACAATTTAACATGTTTTTGAATTTAAAAGCATGAAAACGAATACTAAAAGTAATAATTTGACCATAGGAACTTATGACGTCATAGATTGTTATTCCCTAATCATTTCTATAGAGCTTTTGACGAGCGTTTTGACAGTTCATAAGAAGAGACTGATTTGACTTGACAGTCATCATCCCTATTGATACGGCTGATATTACGTAGCCACGGACCTGGTTCAACCGACCGTGGTCACGAGCCGCAAACCACATGCATGCCTAAATCAGGCCGACCCGGTGAATAAATGTTGTATAATGGGAAATATACACAGTTCAACCAAAGTATAATAGTTTTAACGGCGCTAGAACGGTAATTCCTCCGTCGTATTGCTTTTATAATGCAACGCAAAACTTTACAAGTTATAATGCTATATCCTATGAAATATGCGGACGAAACTGGGAGAACGGGTTTAACTCATCTCTAGTAATAATTCAAAACTAGCAATCTAACTTAACATAAAGTTTGCGAACAGTAATTCTAAATCTAGGTCGGGCATATTGTAGCTAAATGTCAAACGTGGAGGAGGGAGCTATAAATAACAAAGATTAGTTTGGTTTTGGTTTATCTTGAGTCTGAAGGTGATACTCAAGGCCACAGGATAATTTGAATGGTTTGTTGGTCTAGTGTTAGTAATCCTAAATGCTACACTAGAGGACTCGTGGGTTGGATTTTCACCCAGTATAAATCTTTGTGTGATGACTACGATTGTTTTTCTTGTGTCTGGGTGTAATTTAAAGGCTGATTTTTACTGTTACTGACAGCATCTGTTACAGATTCATACCGACTGACTAATTATTATGTGATTCTGAAAATATTCTTCATCGGATTTCAGACAACGCGTTCGATACGAGCACTCTTAATGAATATAACCTTTTTGTCCCTTTACTAAATTTTTTTGAATGACAAACTTAAAACACGTACTAGAAAACTAATTTTTAAATGAACACCATTTAAAAATTAGTTTACGACGTTTAGTTAACGAGCAGATCGACATATATATAAATATATTTTATATTTACTCCACTAATGTGACGGAATATAAAAAAACAGCCTTTATAAAGTAGTTGTATTTTTGGCGCTCTCCTCTTGGACTATTGAGCCAAACAGCGTTTTGATACGCACAGTGACATGCATCTTCCGCTGTAAGCGTATCGTACCGCTAACGCTAACCCGTTGTAATGATAACGTCAAAAGGATCTAAACCAAGGGTTTCCAATATCTTTTTTTTTACTACCATGAATGTTTGACACGTGTCATGGGCGTCAGCAGTGCGGCGACCGATGTGACAACGTGTCTACCGTGTGACACCTCCCGTCAACCGTAGCAGGCATTATTTCAAATAAATACATGTATTTACCATTACGAGGCGCTATGCAATATATTGCACTATGTGTAAGCTTGAATGCCTTTTCTTTATTACCAAATGTTTCAACCGTATTGCAGTCGGGAGCAAAATGTTAGTTAACGTTGAAAATTGAAATATATACTTGAGTACCTATTATTATTTTACACTAATGACCTGTCTCTACTTCGCATTTAGGGAAATTTTTCATACGATTTTATAAATATTTTCTTTTAAACAAACCTTGTTCTGACAATTACGAACACAACTAAAAAAAATAAGCCAAATAGGTGCAGGTGTTCTGAAGTGATGCGTTTATAGAGTTTCGCCAATTGATTTTCATTTGTATGGTTGGATAGTACCCTGGTTTAGCATGGGTGCAAATTTCTAATGAGTTACTGCCAACTTAACGTCACTTTTGCTATTGAGATATTTGTGCATCCAATTACTCTATGGGTTTTCCAAGATAAAGAAAACTATTATGCAAACTTTGTCCTGATATGATTAACAAGACAAAATTTGTTAAAATTAACAAAAAAAAGCAGTTAAATTGGTCAAATCATTCTCAAGTAAATGTATACGTATCTGGTGTTTCTAAAGTGAGTCACTCGCGTGCCAGAGTTGTTAGAACAATAAATTTCGTTGTTCACAGTGCGAATGAATATTTTATCAAAGTTTCACAATAAATATAACAATGGTCACAGTGTAAAGAAGTACGGTGCAGTATTGCAAAAAAAAAGACTATAGACTAAATACCTACTCAATTACTCTCTCTGTTCCTTGTACAATCCCATTTAAATAATAGGTCATGCAGTTGAAGAAAACTTTGACATCGTTAGGATACAGCAAAATCTAAAAAGTAGAATATCCTGATACCTCATTTGCATAATTTTGTAAGTGTGCTTTTTATAAAGTTGATAACTGTGCTAAAAGAAAAACAAAACTATGAAAGATGAGTAACAGTGGAGACGAAGGAAACACAGTGGTGATGGTGTGCGTGAGTGGGCACTTTGACAGCAAACGCCAACCGGACCTTGTAATTATGTCACTACTAGCTTTCCGCGTGGATGTCGGTTATCGCGATCTCTTTACCAAATGTCGCCTATTTTCAACCGACTTCAAAAAGGAGAAGGTTCTCAATTCGACTGAATAACAAAAACAAATTAAACATTTTGAAGTTGGTGCCCAATAAAACATAAATACTACTATTTCATGGCACCAACTTCAAAATGTTTAATTTGTTTTTATTATTCTATGTATATTATTTTTTGCTTTTTAGTTGCCTTGTAGGTATTTATTTTTGAAGTTGGTAATATTTTTTTGTAAAAAACGTTTTTATTTTTAAGCGGTTTTATTATGAAAACATAACAGACAGACAGACCGAGTTACTTTCACATTTCTAAAAATTCTACATAAAGTTCCTATCCTTCCTATGTTCCTGACCTTAAAATATAGGGGAAAATTGCTTCCTTCTATATCCCTTTCTACCATGTCTAGACATCTGTCCAGGTGAGAGGAATAGGTTGATGTAGGTTTTCAAAATAAATCTGGATCAAATATTTTAACCTCGGGTCTCTCAACTCTCAACTCATAGCGTGAAGGTAAAGATGAAAAAAAAAGGTTCATATCAGCGTATAGCAAACTGAAAAATTAGCCTTAAATATTCTTAACTTAAGAGTCATGATCAAAAGTATTCTTATTGCTGCGATTCACTTTTATGTGACAGTGACAACATCAGTGTTAACAGTGCCTACTCATGAGTGACGTTTGAATGTTCGACCATTAACGAATAATATAATTTTAACAAAAATATTTTCCAAATGCTCGAAAACTTGTCAACGTAGGTACTTATTTCTGTGGTCTATTATATATCCCTATACCAAATTTCATGTAAATCAGCAATCATATGTCTTGTGGTTTAAGCGTTAAAACGTAACATACAAACAGACAGAGTTGCTTTCACATTTATAAGATCAGTTTTGATTTTATCTTCGAGCACACGCGTCGAAATAAACTGTTTGAAATAGTATTGAAGTGTTATTAAAGTGTCGCCAGCTCATACGTCATTCGCGCTTACAAAACTACCAATCTAAACTTTATATCAAACAAAACTATTTTAAATTCAACGCAACTCTAACTAGGTCATAACATTTGTACGTAAAATAAGTAAACGCAAAAAGACAACCAACATGATTTACAACATAATAAACAACTATTGCTTTGTATCGCTCAGGAGTCGAATTCTCGACGACACTCATGATACAAAGTTTGTCTAACTGGGACAGAGGGAGTTCAATAACTTTTGAATTTTAGATTTTAGAATTCAGTGTAACAACGTCTAGCAAATAGATGCTGATCTATCTCGTAATCTATGGTTTATAATACACGAACTTGTTCCTTGTACCACCCAATATATCTACTCATACTGGGATGAATTTCCAAAAAAGAAAAGTTATTAAGGAACTTTCTATACCTTACATCCATGTATAGGATTATATACGTACTAATCAGATCTAAAATATGAGCAACTTTTCTACAGGTTTTAATCCCTATGTATCAGAATTTGAGCTACTTCAAGCCTAATTTTCTTAAAATTGACGATTAAATTGAAGTTCAAATACTCGAAAACCATAGAGGAACCAAACTTTTACATTATTATTCAAACTATTATAATAGTAAGTTAGTAACCCAGTTCATATAATAACAATAGAGCTTGAAAATTACGCGTATCTCAATTCTACAAAACAAAAATAAAACTAAAGCTAGAATCCTAGGAACCCCAAGACTAGCTCTTTATAAATCTAAAACTGTTAACTTAATTAAACAAATAAGTACAAAATCTTTATTCTTCGAAGTTCAATTCAAAACAAACTTATCCTTTATAAAAGAAAAGCATTCAAGTATTCCATTAAAACTGAAAGTTAATACATTTACTTAGAAAACAATACACTTTGTCGTTTAAAACGTTTCTATCGACCTCCAAAAGTTTGAAAGATGGGGAAAATGAAAACTTAGTACTTTGGTGATAATGGTCCCACCGTAACCTCTGTCGCGCCTGGCTGTCACCTGCCCACCCTTGAAACAGTATTGCCTTAACCGTGTTTTGATTTTAAAGTCAGATCTCAAAATCCAACTAAGAGAGTAAGCATTCACTTAGTAAATCCTATTTTGACATTACAAACGAACACTTTAGTTAATCTGTGTAGCTACCACTGCACTGCTTGGCAAAGGTGTTTCTCGCTTCCTAAATATACCTCCCTATCTGAAGCTCTCTTCTCATTCATCATTGTCACTACAGCATATACTAGGCCTGCTGTTGTAACATTCATCAATAGACGTTCACTGTGTGGTGACCTACGGCCACCTAACTAGGCGCATACGTCCCATTTACTTGTTATGCTTATTAAAATATTAGAGAGTATAGTTTTGTTCCAGAGTATAGTATTGTATATTGTATACCCCTCTAGTAACAAAGCAAATACGGTCGAAACGTCAGTGAATGAAAAAGGTTATCGCTGTTGCTCATTATGCGTGTAAATATTCGTACAATCTACGAATATTTGCACGCATATTAGAATATTATCGGGGCTTAATCGCGTGAAATACCTATTTAAAGGTTCGTTTGTTTTACTTACCCAATGGCGACGTTTCGATCGAATTGCACCGATCGTGGTCATGCATCGACTTATGGCAACTTAGTAAAGTGTCCGTAAGACGCGGGGTTTTTCAACCACCTTCATCATGTAGGTATATACTTCTACACACTGCTCTTAAGTCGTAAGTTTTACTTTATACTGATCACAATGTAAAGTAAAATCGATGAGGCGACGATTGCATTTGTTGATGACAAAGTATCAAGATTGTGTTCGTTCCTTTAAATATTTCAGGCGATTAAGTCCCGTTAATATTCTAATAAGTGTTAAAACCGCAAAAGTATAATTGTTTGCATATGAGGGGCTGTCATCGTATATCAAACTGCAAATAATTTGCGAATTACTTTTGACGTTTTTAGATGACGAATGTGTGGGAGACTTCGCGAATGTTACAAGTTTGTGTCAAAAAACTGACACAGTTTGGACAATGAATGTGTCAAAAACTTTGCATATTCATTTGCAAATGTCGTCAACTTGTGGGTTCGCGTATTTTAAAGGCAATCCAATTTCAAATATCAGAATTTTGGTTTAAATCATTGTGAACGGATCTCAGTTTTTAGTTTTATTATATAAGTTTATGCTTTAATCAATTTATTATATAGATATATTATGCTTTAATAAACGTTATTTGTACTGATCAATTAAAGCTCGTATTGTCACTTTGATCTAAGTTATGAATCTCAATGATTAAAAAAAAACATTCTGCGGTGTTGACTATTTTTATCACTCATTCATTTCGTATTTATTTCTGCTCATCTGTTGCTGACAGACATTATGGTCTTTTGGTTGAGAGCAAAATAAATATATTTATTTGTTTCTTGTATTTGAGGAAATGCGAGGAAGTAACCTAAAAATATAAATACTATACACATATTCTATATACATACATTTTATTTACCTAGATGTGTCAAGTTATCGAATATCTCACATGAAAACTTTGTGATGATTGTGGACTGTCTGATCCAGCGGTCATGCCATTATTAATTGTTTGATTTTCAATTAAAAAGATAAAAATAAAACATTGAGAGAACGACAGATCTGACAGGGCACACTTCATTAAATTTGTTTTTTTTTGATATAGAGACTAGCTGACCCGCGCAAGTTCGTCTGCATTAATTTTACCCGTTTTTGCAATATTTTTAATTGGTACTTCGCTCCTATTGGTCGTAGCGTGGTGTTAAATAGCCTATAGTCTTCCTCGATAAATGGGCTACCCAACATTAAAATAATGTTTCAATTCGGAACAGTACTTCCTAAGATTATAGCGATCAAAGAAACACCGGCCGTGATCTGGATTTCGTTATGGACTATGTCCGTACAACTGCCATCCATGCGAACGGAGCGCGTACAAAAGCTTTGCAAAAGTCAGAATAGTACAATATCCTAATCTGCTTGTTTAAGAGCCATCTATATAATGATCTATATCAACACAGTTGTAAGATAAATGAGGTATTAGATAATAATGTGCGGCCATGTTAGTAAGTCACGGTAACTACACCATAACTTGCCGCCTAAAACCCCTATTTACGAAGTTATGATCGATGTACAACTTTCTACTTAGTAACGATGAGTACGAAGATAGATCGAACTTCACGACTGTACAATATTCAGGGGTTGACAGAGTATTTCAGTATTTTTTTTTAAAGACGACTCCCGCCTTAGGATACATGCCTTGTGTCGCGGGCACACAAACACGGAAACATCCAGACTCGGAACGACAATTTGTGGATCACACAAAGTGGTGTCCCGTGTGGGAGTCGAGGCTTTTTTTTAAATATGATGCACTATCATATTTAAAAAAAAGGTATTTTAATATTTGTGAAAGTTGGAACGATTTTCTACATTATAGATAGGTTTTTAAAATTTATCTGTCTGGTAATTTGTTTCCTTTTCATGTAAGAATTATTGCTTTGGTAGCACTTGTAGTAACTACGGTTGCCGCCTGAGTGGTCGGGTTTGATTCGCACACAATAAATAAAAGAAAGAATAACTGATCCAATTTGCGCACATTTTTTAAATGTGACTCCCGCATTAGGGTACAAACCCTGTGTCGCGGGGTCTTTACAAACATACAAGTCACAGACACAAAGTACACCCAGACCCGGAACAACAATTTATGAATCACACAAAGTGGTGTCCCGTGTGGGAATCGAACCCTCTTGCGTAGCAGCCAGACACACTCCCACCGCGCCACAGAGGCAGTCAAATTAGCAACTAACCAATCTGTTAGTTTTTATATGCCCAAGTTACATGAAGTGACGTATGAAATATGTACGATATTGGTGAATCAAGCAGAAAATTGATCGACCGACGACCGATTTCAACGCAGACAGAGCCGCGGTAAAAACAAAACCAGAACTAACATAATTCAGAATAAAATGATTTAGTTTTATAACTAAAATAACTATTATTAATCGATTTCTTATATAACTGGTGTCGTAGCCGTATAAAGGTTACACATTCGTAGCGGATTCAGTGTCTACGTAAACTGTAGCGTCTACGCGGCTACGTACGTCGGGTAGACGCTACTATGATAGGTAAGTCAAAAAGTGATATGTCAATTGAACGATTCTATGTCTATTGAGCGTTATTTGACTTATACCAATATATGCAAAATTGTTATAGCTATCGAATGATATAAAAAAATGGTTGTCCGTAAAGTCTGTTTACGGACGATAATTTTACGTGATAACGTCATAAAAAAATGTAGATGATATAGCCCCATTCGCATTGCTTAGTAACCAATTAATAACGTTAGTTCCAATTGTATCGCATCTCATGTCGCTGCAATCGCAATTCGACGTTGCTTAGCAACCAATCTACATTCACGGCAACAACGTTTAATAACGTGACAACGGACACGTTATTAAACCAAAATGTTAACGTGTTACTTAAAAACTTGAATTCCGGGCTATATCCTGTAAGTTAAGTAAGTAAGTTTTGACTGCCTCTGTGGCGCGGTGGGAGGGTGTCTGACTGCTACGCAAGAGGTCTTGGGTTTGATTCCTACACGGGACACCACTTAGTGTGATCCACAAATTGTTGTACCCAGTCCTGGGTGTATTTTGTGTCCGTGACTTGTATGTTTGTAAAGTCCCTGCGACACAGGGCTTGCACCCTACAGTCCTCTGTACAATCGTTTTTATTTTTAAAAAAAGTAGTTTAATTTATGTCGAGGGTTATTATTTATTAAGACAATAACAATCGCATAATATGTTAACCCCTATTTAAATATTTGACATAAATCGATTACTAGTCGATATATAGATTCAATATATTCTCTGTGGTAACACTGTCAACTGACACTTTTTGAATACTCAAACATGGGTACGATTTTTAGTCAGTATGGCGGTTGATGTCGAAGCGATCACTTGTGTTGCAATATAATCCATTTAAATCTGTAAGATCGTTGTTTCATTTCTGAGATTAGGAACGGATCCTTTAATCCATATAAATATTTAATGCCTACAATGTCCGCAGTCAAAACGCCAAGAAGAAGAAGATAATTTACTTTTTATAGATATTTAAAGTTAGCTTTCGCCCGCGGCTCCGCCCGCGTGGTGGTCGGTTATCGCGATAAAAACTATCCTATGTCCTTTTCCTGGACTCAAACTATCTCCGTACCAAATTTCATCTAAATCGGTTTAGCTGTTTGAGCGTGAAAGCGTAACAGACAGACAGACAGAGTTACTTTAACATTTATAATATTATATAGTATATAGTATAGTATGGATGGATGGACGTTGAGTTTTCAAAAAGTGCGGGCGAAGTCAAAGCAAGTACGAGTCGTTTAAAAAAATATAAACTTAAAACAATTGGATAGGAGTTAAAATGGCCGTCATTACGCCTCGCTGTAAAACGACCGTTTCCTGAAGCGAATGAATAATAAATACACGATAAAGGCTTTGATACTAGGGTACAGGCAGACTATACAATTAACACTCAACCTTTATTTAGATTCCAGGTTTAACGTTTTTTATTCCAAAAGTACAAAAAGTGGTGTTATGAAGCGAAGCGGCGGTAGCCTAATGGCTAAGGCATCGAACTCGCAATCGTGAGGTCGCGGGTTCCGAATCCTACCCTTTATACTACCGACGTGAACATAGGCGGATCCAAGAGAAGAGGACACGGGGGCATGTGCCCCCTAGATGGTAGTTTCGTGTACCCAATTTCTTGTGTTTTTGTATTGATTTTCTTTGCTCATTTGCCTCTTGTTCTTCCACTTTTTGTCTCCCCCCTCCCTCCCGTTTCATTCCGATTTTGCATCAGATTTCATTAGTATATTACGGATCCGCCCATAGACGTGAAACCACTCCTAACAAAAGCTATTGAGCTTAGCTGGAGGGGTTAACGTGTAACCTACAGTCCCTCCACATTGCTAGTTATTTATAAAAAAATAAAAAATAGTCTTAAGTTTAATTATCTGTGGTGTGTCTTTGTGAGTTTCTTTGTGGCATCGTAACTTTTAAGCAAGTGAATTGATTTGAATATAGTTTTTTGTTTTATTGTTGATAATTCATTTGAGGAAATTACCTAAATGTTATATCAAAATCAGTTCAGCCGTTTTGAAGATAATCAACTTTTGTCAGATGTTTAGTTGGGTGTTTGATTTTCTTACTTAGACAAGGGGCCGGACGAGGGACGAGCAAAGAGACGGTTGTGCGCCTGATGGTAAGCGTCTCGCTAGCCCATAATAGTATCAGTGCCTCCCAAATCCTTGCTTGACAAAGATCTGAATGTCACCACACCGCGCTCTTCAAAATAAGTAAATCTCATTGGCCCAGTAATTACACTTGCTACAGTGCCCTGCAACCAATTCATAGTGATTCGTTATTATTACTATTTCACAGAAGAATAGCTGACACTGTTGTGGCAAAGAAGGCTTGTGTTATTAACGAATTATTTTTAAACCATTAAAAGAAATAGTAACGCTTACTAAATATTATATGCCACAGTGGGAGTTCTAACTGACCATAGCGTGAAGAAACCGACTTGTATTTTTTTAAAGGTACTAGCAAGAGGGGATTCTGTTAACCCCTCCAGCTAAGCTCAGTGGCTTATGTTAGGAGTGGGTTCTCATCGGTAGTATAATGGGTAGGATTCGAACCCGCGACTTCACGATTGCGAGACCGATGCCATAGCCATTCAGCTACAGCCGCTTCCAACATTGTGTACAACTCAATATCCAATAAACCAAAAACATCTTTCTATCCTGTACAAATCACAAATATACAATAGTATAGTGCAAACCTGAAAGTAGTTTGCTCAGAATCAGTAACACAATCCAATGGAGTAGTGTTGGACCAATTATTATTTAATTCATTAATCATTCTTACAGTCTAAATCTTGTTAAAAATGTGATGTGAAATGTAATCATCACTTATTTTCAATATTATCCATTGATTTAGTACAACGAGACGCACGAAAGCGCGAAAAACACAAGACAACTTGGATAGCTCTTAACTCTGCTAGTTTTCAAGATTTTCATTTTCTTTCTTTATGTGATTTCTTGAAGTAAAAATGTTGTTGGGGTGTCTGAGCTTTGCACTATACCAAAATTAACCTTGTATTTGTGATCAATTACAGTACAAAGTAAAAATAAACACAATCATTCATACAAGAAAAAATACTTTTCGATTTGTCGCACTTTTCGACTGGATTGTACCAGCCGTGGTCACAACTACACCAATATTAAACGTTGTTATTACGACTCATCTATACTAATATTATAAAGCTGAAAAGTTTGTATATTTGTTAGAACGCGATAATCTCAGGAACTACTGATACAAATTAACAAATTATTTTTCTGTTAAATAGCCCATTTATCGAGGAAGGGTAGGCTAAGGCCTAGCCTTCCTAGATAAATGGCCTATGCTATATAACATCACGCTACGATCAATAGAAGCAGAGCAGCAATGAAAGATGTTGCAAAAACGGGAAAAGTTTACGCAGACGAAGTCGCGCGGGTCAGCTAGTAAAGTATAAAATTGTTTGATTGTATGTAGGTACCTATCTAAAGGTAAGTACCTACCTATGTAAAGCTTAATTCCTAGATAGTTAGTATGGTCAGCCAATTTGAATTCTAGGCCAGTTTAGCATAGGACATTATTATGACAGATGTGATATAGTATTGTCTTCAATGTTAATAAGTGTTCCTTTTTTTAAAAGGAGTTTTAATATTGTTTTCAAGCTTTCGGAATTTTTATACATAATTACACGACACACGTCGACACGGGTTTCGATTACACCACGATCGGTGTAATCGAAACTTTGGGTAAATAGAAGATTCGTACCTTTTAATATTTCACACGTTATGTCTCGTACACACATATGTATTTCTAATTATAGAGTTTCCGAATAATGACATTTTTGAATATATTTGCCATATTTTATTTAAGAATGTAAATCAACATGATTTCATAGTGGATAGAGTCCTTAATAATAACAATATACTACTTATTTAAGTAAGTTTAAGGTTTTTATGTGATTTTATTTGTGGCATCGTTGCGCTCATACGAATATACGAATTTTCATGCGCTTTTCTATTAGAAAGTTCTTGGTTTTCTTAGATACAAAACACGTGTCAGGGTTTGTTTGCAAGAGGTTCGATTCCCACACAGGGCACCACTTTGTGTGATCAACAAATTGTTGTCCCGAGTCTGTACCTCGTGCCCATAAATTTAATATTTGTATTACATGACACAGGCTTGTTAACTACTGTGGGATTTGTCATTTTATAAAAAAATAATAACAAAAATAAAAGAAAGATACTAGTTATTATTATTAATGCCATCCCGTTCATATTCTGTACAAATTTGTCGGCCTGCTAGTTATATTACGTTACGATTTTCAATATTTGATATGCACCACAACTGTATAAATATTTTTTAACTGAAATACAAAGTTTGTATTATAACAACAATGATAATAATGTCACAAAATTCTTCCTCACTAAAGTTGGCCTTGGAATCATCTTGGCCATCCGTACATCCTGTATTCAGTTACAAGTTACCGTGCCACAAGTAGAGACCAATCGATCTATGAATTATATTTAGAAAGCCTTTGATACTGTAACGAATCGGAATTATTAATGGCGATTGTGTGTGGGTAATGGTTCCCATAACGTGGGATACACTCCTTGTAACAATACATGTAACATATCCGTTCAAATTAAAATAATAGTCCTTATAATCTTGCTGTACAGACTTTACAAATATATAATTAAATAACACAAAAATTCAGACTGAAAAACGATATTATACAACATGTAACAGTGGTCAAACATCAGCGGATATATTGTACCTACCACGGTGTCATATTTGATTGCATTATTATATCATAGTTATAGCGTTTGATTTTTGACAAATGAAAGTAATGAATAGCGACACACGTAGTGTATAGTGCATACAGGTACAAAAACAGATTGTTTTATTATGGTAAAGAACTTTTTTAATTTATACTTTTGTAAGCACGTTGAAGTGGCAATGGGCTGGCCACATTTGCCGAAGGACCGATGGCTGATGGTGCAAACGAGTCCTAGAGTGGAGACCGCGACTCGGTAAACGTAAGGTAGGACGACCCCCAGCCAGATGGACTGACGACTTAAAGAAGTCGGAGGACTGAATGTTGTGGCGTAAGTAAGAAGAGGCCTATGTCCAGCAGTGGTACGATACAGACTGATTGATTGATTGATAAGTTCGTAAAAAACCAGAGGTCTTTAAGGCTTCATTTTCGACTCAAGATGGTGCAGCACGATAATTTATTCAGTGACTTGGTGTAGTTTTATTTGTAATACTGTAGATGGTAGATCTAAGCCATTGGCTGTCTTAGGGGGTGCCACTATAGTGTCAAATATTCTTCCGTGAAAAAGTGATGTTATAGCACAGTGTTTCAGTTGAAGGCCACAGTAGCAAATTAAATTACTAGGCAATTGAAACTAACGAACTGATACCTCAAATGAGGAACGCAGTGCAGTGAAGGATTAGGGTGTCATTGATACTGTTATTGCCCGTCTCTTCATTTAGTAGTATAAAAAAAGTATGTGTTTACAAATAACAATTATGTTTATCAGTGGTCTGATTACCATAGAGGCTTTGCCTAGTTTGGGACGAGATGGCCGTCTCTGAGTTTTGCCAAGATATATTAATATATACTTTCTTGTAAGACAAAAATGAATTCTGCCCGCACCCATTACTTCTGTAAAATATAGTATATTGTCAGTCCAAATTTATTGATTCTATATCTAAATACACTATTATAAACATGTCACCGATTTGCGGATTCTTTTAAAGCACCCATAACAATAAAAATCCAATTCAACAAAGATCTAAACAGAGGCTTTGTTACATTTTATACGGTTGATGCCAAATACTTTGTATTAATGTCTCCGCTGCAGCCGAACCGTCCTCTATTCTCAGTGTACTATTAAAATGATATATGATAGTCACAAACAAATAGGCTCGCGTTTAAACGTTGGTTTTTCTTTAAATAATGGCGACAAATTATTTATGAATCAGCTTTAACTTGCAATAACTCTCGCGGAGGGATGAAGCGAAATGCCCTTTTTTGTTTTTGATTTGAATTGCCTTTTCTATGCTCAATAACGTTTCATGGAACTTGTATGCAGTTTGTTGACCCAGCCGTTTTATAGTTAAATCGATTATTAGTCAGATTTAGAATATTGATAATTCTAGAGAACGTCACTTGCGCGATTCAAGATTCGATTCGATCATGTACTATTTTAATGTGGATACAGAAACAATCGTTGTAACTGTTTGTTCTAACCTAAAACCTTTTTAGGCGACTACCTCAAAATAGTTTAACATTAAATTATTAAATAAAACATGTTGCGTGATCTACATTATAGTTGAGTCTGGTCTGATGTAATTTGTTTGTTTATAAATTGGAGGGCTTTACAAAAATACAAACATAAATTAAGGCCATTCTTTTCTCTCTTTTACAAAACATTTATACTTATTCATTAAGTAGCTGTAATTTGGCCAATATTTAAGCACATATAGATTTTACATTGTCAGTGGATACTCCACCAATAGTGTGCCCATTGAAGTTGATACACATAATCATGTATTCTTCTTTTATTTATTAACTTTATGCACAAAAATAATGTACAAAGGCGGACTTAATGCTTAAAGCATTCTCTACCAGCCAACCTTTTTTTATTATTATTATTAATACAAATGCTCAACAGAAATTCATCTCAAATGCGACGGTTGCTTTTTTTCCAAAGAAAGGAAAAGGGAAATAACTTATCCTGCGGACTCACATAACCGAAACATTTAGACCAACAGGCTCTTTACAAAGAAAGATAAAATCCCAAAGAATTACAGAGAATAACTCAGAAAGGTTATATTTTAGGTCAAAGTTCGATTCCAGACGAGACGTATTTACATAAGCTCTGTTGTTATACAATATCCGGCCTTTTGTGGCCAATTTAGGTCTATTGTAGCAAAAAACAAGCTTTCTCATGGTAATGTTCTGAGCTAGGATTTGAGAGAAGTTTCGTCCTTTGTATAGTATTATTATCCAAAAGATAGTACGTTAAATGATTACTCATTTCTATATAGTGAGGTTACGAGTAATGTTTTTAACGCCAAGTTATTTCTCGACCTACGCTGAAGCCAAAAAAGAAGAGTTATGCTTTTAGCAAACATTTCGTGATATAAACCAGCCTTCAAAAGTCGTTTTAGGAAACTACGGGACAAAAATAAATTAGAAATCGAAATATATTACGGCAAGACAGCACTAAATTAGGAAAAGCTTTATTCGTATGGCCCAAAAAGTATTTAATAAATTCCAAAAAGTATTTAATAACCTCCAAAAAGTATTTAATAAATTACATTAAAAAGTTTAACCAATTTAACTTTAAAAAGAAATTACTTGCTGTATTAATACAGAAGTGTTACTACTCCTTAACCGAATACCTAAATTACGATCTTGTAATCATATGAATTCTTTATTGTATTTTGTAAATGTATGAATCAATAATGTATTATTATGTAGACTACATGATAATAATGATAATTTTGCATTGAATGTATCTTATAATTATACCTACTTACACAAATATTTGTACACCATAAAGTGGTAAAACATAGCGCATTTATTAACTTTGTAATATCTGCCACACTATTATATTCACCTATGTATACAAATAAATGCATTTGATTTGATTTTGATTTTGAGCAATCTATGTATATTTAATCGTATTATGCACATTCCACAGCGCTAGAATACCTATTACTCCGTGTTTGATAAATGATGAGTCAATCGATTCGTTAATACGGTATTGTTTATTTACGGTATATATATTCTTATCTATATACCTTAAAAAAGGTGTCAAATTAAAAGGCATAAAGATCATTTTCTTTTTAATATTGTCAGTCTCTGCTTGCTAATCTGTATGGATTAACTCGGTGATTGCGTATGTATAATTTTAAAATAAATGTTAAATTACTTCATGATTGTTAGGGCTATGAAAAGAATAAATAGTTTGAGAAGAAGTTGGTGTCTTTAAAAATAAATTTATAGTCTAAAATGAATGTTTGTCAAACTTGGTTATAAGTTTTTGAAAAACTTCGGCTTGTTTTGTTGAAGAGCAGTGGCCCAGGAGTAACGACGGGGTTCGATGAACGAGTATATTACGGGTTCAAAACACAGGCAGGATTTTTTTAATGACTATTGCTCAAAATTGTGTTAGAAAACTGTGTAATGTTTTAGAACCAAAAACTCTAATACATGTGACCGATTTTCAAAAAGCTAAAACTTCATCAAAGAGACTTCATCATGGGGATCTTCAAAAAAAGAGTAAAAAGGTTTTTACAGGGTTGGCAACGCGCGAGCAACACGTATGGTGTTCCGAAAATCCATAGGCTTTGGTAACTGCTTACCATCAGCCGCCCGTAAGCTTGTTTGCCACCTCAGTGGATAAAAAAGCCCTCTCACAAAGTGGAGGACTGTGTCTTCTTAATAGAAACGTTATAAGATTGATTATTTACACTATGTTATACAACGAAATGATTTGCTTCCAATTAAAAGGAGCAAAGCGCAAGTCATAATTTAAAGATAAATAGTGACCGACTCACATGTAGTGTAGGTCTCTAGATCTAAAGGCCCAGGATAGGCGTCGATGTGTGACTAAATCGGTGGTAGCCTAATGGTTATGGAATCGCAATCGTGAGTTCGCTGTTTTGATTCCTACTCATTATACTTACTACCGACGTGAACCCACTCCTAACACAAGCAACTTAACTTACATGGAGGGGTTAACCTTACCTGGAAGGGTTAACAGGATTGCTAGTAATGTGTGACCCACAATCCTAAGTTGCTAGTTAACTCTTAAAAAAAGGATCCGGTCAAAACTTTAATTTTTAGACGTAAGACTCCTAAAAGAAGTACTACCTATTATTACCTACTAAAAATATGAGTTATGGCTAAATTACGATTACTGTTATTAGTATTTTCCTCTTGAGTATTCCTTAAATATTAATAAAAGCTCATTATACGAGTACCAACTAGACCAACACTAATGTGTGTCAACAGGTGTTGATACCTACCAATACAATTAATAATGTAATGTAACTTCATGATTTTAAAAGACTAGTACATGAGTTTTTGGGCATCTTCACTTGGAACTACCACCTAAAGTTATTTTTTCAAAATTGTCATTGATCGAAACATTCATTGAAATGTTAGATAATATATCTAAATTTTAGTATCTAGTTTTAGTTAGATAATAAATCGGAACTTAATCGCGTGAATTATTTAAAGGTACGAACCTTTTATTTACCCGACACGTTTCCATCGAATTGCACCGATCGTGGTCACGGGTCGACAGATGGGAGCTTAGCGATGTCTCCGTGAGGCGCGGGGTTTTTCAACTACCCTCGCCTAGTCTTGATAATTTTGATAATTTGTACTGTCATTGTTCATTGAAATGGTTATCTTTAAATATAAAAATGAATCCCTTTTTCCCTTGGTCACGAAATAACTAGAGAACGACTTTACCGATTCCATTCATTCTTTTTTTTTGTTTTTAAATACTCTGTAGAAGGTTCTCACGTTGAAAAAGTAAATTACGAACAAAAATAAAGGGGCGGTACGAAGTTGGCCGGGACAACTAGTAAGAGATAAAGATATTTTAGTTTGAGTACACACTGTTATGTTAGGTTCTTATATGGGTGAACTGAAACGCTCTTAAGAAGTCACATCCATCTGTTAAGCCATAGTCTACGGATAAGCAATCGCCTACTCTCTTCTATCGTGTGAGACTTATGAGTGTAAGAGAAAAGAGACGGCATAAGAGTTTTACACACACTTGTAAATTATATACAAATATACCTCTTTCGTAGTTGGACTCCGATTAAATTGGTCGCCTTAGCCTGAATCAGTTGGGACAATAAGGTAACAAAAGTTACCTAATCTTCTGAAACAGACAAAACAAGTTCTTAGACAAGACCAACCAAGTTCCAAGACTTGTCTTTAGACTTCCAAACAGTCTGACCAGTTATAGTTGAACAAGTCTGAAACATAACTAGTGTAACTACTTGGACTTGTTTAAAACAGTAACATCTTCTAAGAAATCGTGATGAAGTGAAATTAATGCTATAATTATTTTTCGACCAGCCTATTGGTACGTAGTAATAGTTAGTATTTTTTTCTGTTGGTCTATTATAGACTCGGACTGCTAAGGTAGAGGTCGTGATTTCGATTCCACCCAACATAAACTAAGTTTTCGACTAATACAAATATACAGGCAGGCGTGGTCACCAGAACTGACAAGATCCGAAACGATTTTATTCGGGGTTCTTTTAAGATTTCACCAATCCCAGAAAAATAATGGAAGGTAGACTTAGATCGTTTGGCCACATCGAACGAAGAGGAGATGACCACGTTGTCAAAATAGCCTTAAACCTCACAGAACAACCCAGAGAGAGAGAAGACGTCTGAAAGCAACGTGGTGGTCCAATATCCGGAGAGACCTTCAGGCCTTAAACTTGGACGCTGTGACAGTCCAGAACAGATTGCTCCCTCGCAAATTAATAAGAAGACCCGACCCCAAATGAAAGGAATAAGGGAAATGAGAAGAGACCGACTAATATAAAGATTGTGTATCAATGATGGTTAAATAAATCTAAGATCTACTATTTCGAGGGTAGGTTGTGCCAAAATGTTTGAATATTCGTTTGATTTCATTTCACCTAGGATAAATCTTTGTGTGATGGGTAAGATTCTGGGTGCAATTTGTCTATAATTGGCGTGCAATATATACAAGTACGAGTATGTTATCAGTTGTCTGGTTGCAATTGTATACACTTTACCTAGCTTAGAGTTGGCGAATTCTCCCGTGATAATATTAATTACCTATATCAACTGTTAATATCTTTTACAGAATTGCTCAAGTATTTATATTTTTATAAGTTTTTTTATTTCGCAACTTCTAAACCTCTGAACAGACTTAGAAGAGGTTTATTAAAAACGCAGGTACACAACACAATCTAAAAACAGAAAGATTCACGAAGTTGACTAAATATACGAATCGAAGAGATCTTAACCATTAGGCTACCACCACATCAGAAGAGAAACTAAACACTTCGTATACATATTTAGAATAATAAAAAAACATTTAAAAAATAAAAGACCCGCCTGCGCATAAAAGATGCTAACAAGATCTTTTTTGCTCAGGCTTTTGTTTTTTGTATTTAAATTTTTTTAGTGGTTGTAGGATGTAACCGATGTTACAACTAATTTTTATCACAGCTATTGCCAAGAATTGAACATTGAAAATATAATGGTTGCTAATTAACTTTTTAGTACCTATTATAGTCATAATCATGTTATACCTTTTTGAAATGCTTACGATGAGCCCTTAAATTTAAAATCCATACTGCGGTATACGAAAAAACTTTTTTTCACACCTCTTGTTATTGACATCTCACAGCCGCCATGTTTGTTTTTATTAAACGTCACTTAACTAAGAACACTTGGACGGTGAAGACAAATCTAACGACGTCCTAATTGTTTAAATCCGTCGTGTGATTTTAAAAGATATGATGTAATAAAGAATATTACATACATACATAATAATATCTTGGGACAACTCACACAACGCCATCTGATCCCAAACTAAGCAGAGCTTGTACTATGGAAACCAGACAACTGATAAACATACTTATATATTTCTAAATACATACATATTATAGATAAATAACACCCAGACACAGAATAAACCATCGTGCTCATCACACAAAGTTTTATCCTGGGTGGGGATCGAACCCACGACCTCTTGCGTAGCAGTCGGATACATTCCCACCGCGCCACAGAGGCTACATACAATATATGTGCGAAAAACATAACCCTTCCTTGCAATCAGATAAAAAAGGAAAGCCAATACATTTGACGTAAGTTCTATATAGTATTCTCACCTAAACATGATACAGTGACAACAGAATGTGACTATAGAATGCATGCCCAAGTGTATGCACAGACACAAGTGCACTCTCTGTTCTCTCACTTTGCTAATCCAATCGACCGTAGAGAGATTAGACACAGGACGTGGTGGACGTAGTCCCCGAGGCACGGAGGGGTGTGACAATGGTCAAAAACGGTCACCCATCTATGGTTCGACAGTTCTACCTACACCTTACACTTAACATATCCCAAAATATTGACCCCAAACTATAATAACAATAATATCTTGAGACAACTCACACAACATACTTATATATTTCTAAATACATACATATCATAGATAAATAACACCTAGACACAGAATAAACCATCGTGCTCGTTACACAAACTTTTATCCTGGGTGGGGATCGAACCCATAGCAGTTGGATACCCTCCCACCCCGCCACAAAGGCAAACTGCAACTTAAATATCCTATATAAAAAAAACTATAAACAAAACCATTCCCTTCAGAACAGAATGCTACTACTCCACTAAAACTACTATATCTCATCCCTATATCTACCATTTTATAGAAGCATGCCGCCCTTTTAAGAAACGTTCCGTTATTAGACAACTTCAATATTACAAGAAAGCTTGAACTAGGAAAATGTCAAGTAATCTTCATAAATAACTACAATAAACAGACTGCAAAAATTGTATTAACAATATCAGACAATATATTACTCAAGAATGGACCTGATAATTGTTTTGACCACGTGGTTGCACATACTGATGTAAAATCATCCCTATTTTCGAGGGTGTATGTATTATAATTGAATGTGAATGTTAGAGTCAAGGGTTGGAGCATTGTGATGTCGTAATATTGAGGAAAGAGATGAGTAGAAAGGGCTTGTTAAATAGAATAACCATCAAGTTGTTTTTTTTTACAAATATGACGAAAGAATATAAGAACACTGGCTTTTGCTAATGATTTCCTTCGGGTAGCGGTGGGGAACCTCAGTAGTAACAACCTACTTGCAGTCGCACATACAGATTGGGAAACTATTTAGTCAGTTTGAACTATGTATATATGACTGCCTCTGTGGCGCGGTGGGAGTGTATCCGACTGCTACGCAAGAGGTTCGATCCCCACCCAGGATAAAACTTTGTGTGATGAGCACGATGGTTTATTCTGTGTCTGGGTGTTATTTATCTATACTTATAATAAATCTGTAGAGAGGTCAATTCTGTACATTAAATATATTTCCAAAATAACTATCAGGGGGTGATTAGGGATCGATACTGATGCCAAAAATGCAATCAGTAAAATTTTTGTCTGTCTGTCTGTCTGTCTGTATAACCGTTATAGAAACAAAAACTACTAGACGGATTTTAACGAAACTTGGTACAATTATTTTTCATACTCCTGAGGTGGTTATAGTATACTTTTCATCACGCTACAATCAATAGGAGCAGAGCAGTGAAGGGAAAACGGGAGAAGTTACTCCATTTTTTAAGCTTCCGTCGCGTGTGCAACCTTAATGGTTAAAGCTACATAGAAATCATGTATGACGGAAATGTTCTCCTTAAAATTATATAAAAAATATTCCACGACAGCATATGTCTATCTTTTATGGTTGACTCACAATATCGCGTGTAACTCCCGATAGCTTAGCAGTTCGAAGCTTTCTAATTATATTTGTCTACTCTTACGTTTATAACACTCTCAGTCATCCCTAATTCAAAAAGTTAACATAATTAACTATTCCATAAAAAATAATCATAGAAATCGGTATATAAACACCAAAGTTATACATGAAATACGCTAATAATAAGCCATCGCGCTTGAATACTGAATCATGCTATCTATCTATATCTATACATATAATAAAATTGTAAATTTCACATGTCTGTACATAGCCGAACTTAGTGAAAAAAAATATTAGGAAATGTTCGAAAAGAGTATTTCAACACTTTGCTGCATTTTTAGAAATGTCTGTCTGTCTGTTTGTTTGAACACGAATCACGCAAAAACTACCAGACAGATTCGGTTGAAATTTTGCACGTGCAATTTAATAGATGCGGATTAACATTTAGGCTATACATTATCACGCTTTTTCCCATAGGAGCTAAGCAGTGAGGGATAATGTCTGTAGCTATTTTTCGTTATAAAACAGTAACTACTTGACGGACCTTTATGAAAATTTACAGTTTTATAGTAAATAAATACTATACTTAGGACATTATTTACACTATGAATCATTACGCTAACGTCTATGGGGAACGAGTAGCAACGTATTTTTTGTCGCACCATAATGGTTTATCACAATTTTTTCCACAATTAGACATTATCTTTAATTGTAACCCATGGAATACATAACTTCATGCTAAAACTATACACTACATTTTTAAGTTTCATAAGAACAGTTATTTTGACGTGGTATGTAGCGAACAGTATAGCCTCGAAGCTATGCTAGCGGTCTTTGACGACGACGAAGTCTCAGGCTCAAATCTGATAACTGATTATGTTCTTTTTGTATTTTTTAAAAATTTTCTTTGTCCTTTTTTAATATTTTTCTCAATGTTATAGTTATTTTTTCGGCCACAGGTAACTTATTTGCTTTGGTTAATATTTTTTTATATTAAAAATCAAGTGAAATATGCACTTATGTAAGATATCTATAGATATTGCATGCACTGCAGAGAGTAATGAATTAATCGTAGTAGAAATGAAAAATAATATTACATTCCAATTTACCAAGTATTCGATATTTTCCAGAATTGATGTTATCGTGCTCAAAAAAAAGACATTACACACGTAAAAAAAACGTGTAGCGCCATCTATGAAATCAAATTGGTCACCGTGATCAAACAATTCCTTATTTGTGAAAACATTTATTAGGGTATAGGTGCTTACGATGACGGATTCATTTTTTGCTGAGTGGCAACATTCTCCTATTTATTTAATTAAATTGCTTATATTAATAAAAAAACATTAAGTATTAGAAGAAACTTCACTGGTTTTGAAAGTAGATGGCGTTGTATTCAATAATGTTCTATACTTAGTAAAAGAAGTTTTAAAATAGTATTAAAAATAAACATATTGCTATCATTTTTAGAAATGTTTGTCTGTCTGTCCGTTTGTTTGACCACGCATCACACAGGTGCATCGAGGATCATGTTTTGGGGTTATGGTTGGATATCAAGTGTTCATCAATTCAACGATAGTGAATGACTCATCGGCCACTTGGCCGATGAGTAGTTCGGGTGACGGGAGGAGGGAGGTGGGGGGTCATTGTCTGTCAACGCGGAGTCTGGGGGAGGGGGAGTCCATGTCTTTTTTTCTTACTTGCATCATTGTAACATATAAGAGAGGCACTCTCTTATATGTAAAGTGGGGATGTGATTTTTTTCTCACCTACCCCATCGTGTGGGGTATCATTAGATGGGTCTTTTAAAAAGCGTTTAGGGTTTGTGAAGACTATTTTTAGATTTAAGGATTCCTTTGTGTAATATTAGGATTTATAGTGAACATTTTTGTTAGAGTCAAGTGTTCCCCTGCCAAATAAATGGTTGATGTTGGGTATGTGAAAAAATTCACGGTAGTAGTATAAATACTAAAATTATAAAGAAAACTATCACAGTTAAGTACTTAGGCTTTACAAGTTTACGATAAACATCTGATCGAATGGGAAGTACCAAAATGTTAGTACAAATTCTATTTAAAATGATTAGGTATTAAGTAGGTATAACGTTGAATGAATGAAACAAAAACAACAGAAAACCCACTTCTTAAGCCGCACACCAAATTAACTATATAAAATAATAGAATAGAACGATTTTTATTTAGTACACAGAAGACACATGTATAGACATTATTATAATTTAACAGGAAAAGTCATGCAGAAGATAAAAAAGCAATAAATAAAACAGTAAAATAATAAAAATAACAATAGACAAAAAGAAAAGAGACACAAATAACACATATTAATGACAGAAAAACACAGTAAACGAATACCTAAAGAGTCTGTGTTTGGTACTTTTTCATTTTCACAAAGCTTTTGGGTGTTGAAGCTATCAATAGATGACTATATGATGATTCTCCGCTGCTGAATCATATCGCGGCTCACCCGACAGGACTGTTTCCAACATATTTACACAGAAGTTATTTCGTAACATAAACTACCTTAATTTAAACCCGACTTTCACGCGAACGAAGTCGCGGGCACAGCTAGTTTATAATATGTATGTATTTAGAAATATATATAAGTATGTTTATCAGTTGTTTGGTTTCCTTAGTACAAGCTCTACTTAGTAATATTATTATTATTCTATGATACACTAACTATTTGTTACAGCTTCGCCTGCATTTATTTTGGTTAATTCCTTAACAGAAGGCTGCAACTGCAATAAGTGTCTTAGAAATTATTTTTCACTCCTTATTTTACCCCTTTATGACTTTTTAGCTATTTTTGTAGCTATATTTAGCAGTTTCGGTTAGTAGTCGTTTTATCAATATGAAACTCTTACGAAAACTTCAAGCTTCTATATCCTACAGTACTTTATAGTACGGAATCCGGTCCAAGAAATATTCGTTCATTCATTTATTTCATTAGTCATTAGTTACATGTTGTAGTGCACTATGTCTTACCAGATATGGTAAACCAAATTAAGTGATTTACATTTATCTAAGAATGACAGAATTAATTACACTAAAATTTCAAACAATTTCAATTATTACAATTTACAATATTTCAATAGATTAAATTAATAAATAATAAAAATAAGGTTTAAATAATATTATATGCTCAAATTATTATCTGGCAGATATGCCTTAATAAGTAAAAGAATAATTATATAACTCTCAAACAAATTTATATCATTATTTTCTATATTTTTGATAATTTATTACATATTTTTGTTGCCATACCTAGGAAGTTTTTATCATATATTGCCTTTTTATGTTATTTAAGTATTCCTTGTACTGTTTAGCGTGTCATATAGGTAAAGATTAACAAAAAAAAATTCTAACTATATCATCTCCCCGATCTAAGACATCTCTTTTGGGCTTTAAATACAGTTTCAAGATTTGTAGAATTGTCCCAGTATATGATGTCATATCGCAACGTTTAGACAAATTGTACAGAGCATATGGGTACTGACTTAGTCTTTTGGCAACATTATCTATTTGAGTTTTCCATGTCATATCACTGTCTAATTCGAACCCTAGAAACCTAGTTGATTTGGTTTCGTAAATCATTCTAGCATCATATGTTATGTTCTACATGATTTGTCTTTTGCTAAAATGACATTATTTTAGTATTGTCTAGGTTTATTCGAAGTTTATTTAGCCAATCAATTAATGGTTAAAGACAGTTAATAAGCTCTCTTTCGAGTGTTAATTAATTATTGAAACTAAATAGCACCGTCTGCAAGTAACACCAATTATATGTTACTCTAGGCTAATCGTAGTGTAAAAATTGCTTGCAAAGTTAGTCTTTCCATTATATTTTCAACATTAGTGTCCCAAATGTGGCATTCAATAAGTTATCTAACAGTTTTTAATGCTACTATGATATGTGTTTTCCGCTCAAAAGAATAAAAATACGCTTGTTTCCTAGGTAAACAAAAAATCCAAAAGAATAAAATTTAAACTGCCAACAGTTATGTCCCGATTTAATATTAAATTGGATTTTCTATCATTGATTATATAATAAAAAGAAGTGATTTGACGAGAAAAAAACAGTGACGTCATAGACCGTATACCTATTTGTATGAGATCTCCATATAAAATCTGCATTTTGACATTTCTTAAAGAGTTGTTGTTTTGACTAGTTGGAAACTAACCCATTAGTGCAGAAAAAACTAAATTGACTAACTAAAGGAATTAAAATGTTTCCAGCGCAAACGTCAACTGCTTTGGCAGTTCCGTAAAACTCCCAATTTTATAAATTAAAATCGTTTTAAAATGTATTCAAAAAGGTTAAAAACTTAAATTCATCTAACAAAAAAGGCACGAAATAATAATTTTATAAATTATGTTCGGAGCAAGAACAAAGCCACCTGGCGAATAATAATATTACCAAAAATAATAATAAACCGATAGAAAATATGAATGGATTCCTAAATGATCCACAATGCATAGCTCAAATTTTTAATGACTACTTTATTGATCAAATTGACACATCAAATTATAACAGTAATAATAATGATATGAAATTTAACACCAATTGCTATTCAATATGCTTAACCCCTACAATTCAAAATAATTAGTTCTTTAACTAATACAAATAGTTGTGGATATGATAAGTTATTCAAATCTGTATCATATATCATAGCGCCCGTACTCAGCTACATTTTTAACGTATGAATGCAGAATGGGGTGTATTTCAAGAGCGACTTAAACTTTCTGATATAAAACCTTTACATAAGAAAGGTGACGTAGATGACCCTGTTAATTATAGACCGATTGTCTTACTTCCAATATTTTCAAAAATATTGAAAAAAGTCATTTATAATAACATGTACTCATTATCAGAAGAAAATTATATTTTAGTTAATGAACAATACGGCTTTAGAAAAAACAAAAATATTAACATTAATAAAGATTTCTAAATCAAATGAAAAAATCTTTAGCAATATTGACAATAGAAAACCTGTAGATGCTCTATTCATGGACATGAGCAAGGCATTTGATTATGTCGACCGCAATAGACCAATAAATAAGCTAGAAAATGATAGCATTAGAGATAATGCTCATAGCCTCTTAAAATCATATTTGACAGATAGGAAACAAGATCTGTATTAAATCTAAAAGCGAAATTTTATGTATTGGCATGTAATTTAGCTAGGTAACCCATTGGCGATTTATCAATCTAGGCAATATCTAACTTATAATCTTTGTTAGGATCAAATAACAGATGAGGGTATATATTTCTTAGACCGGATCTTTGGTTACGGTCTATCCATTCATCTTCTAAATTAAAACAATATAGACTGGCTTAGACTGTTGGTTTAGTGGTTAGTGACTCTGATTGCTAAGCTCCGTCGTGTATTTTGTGTCCGTTATTTGTATGTAAAATCCCCAGCCACACAAAGCGAAGTACCATAACGAAGGCATTGGGAGATATTATAGTACATATGTATGTGCGTAAACACAAATGCATTTTCTATCGCTTCACTTTCCATAATCCGATTGGACAGAAATCTGACACGACTGGAAAGAGAAATGTTGGCAGGGCAATCTAAAACAGGTCATTGCCACTAGTCCCATGGTTGGACAACCGACACTATTTCGTTTCAGTAGTTCCATACCAATATTTTGAGTCCAGAAGTTCCTTTGTCAACATGGGGCTAGGGGGACATACAGAATAAAATTTCGAATAAATGACGAAAACTATCAAGTTTTTAATGTCACGAAGAAAAAAACAACATAGTGATAGAATGATAGTAATAATAAACTTTATTTGCAAGAACATTGTTACAAAGATCGGAAGGTCGTCTTAAAATTAAATGTGTCATGTTCTTCAAATGTCAAAAGAAAATATACGTTTAAGAAGTTAGTGTTTTGTTATAGCATTTACCTAATATGTCTATTTATTATTTAAGAACTCTTTCACAGTATAAAAACCTCTATTTATCAGCCAAGTCTTGAGGTTTTTAACAAATTATTATAGGGCAAGTCCTTTATATTGTTAGATAAGCTATTAAAATTTAATATAAATATAACTCCACACATTGCAAAACAGTTCTTTTTGTAAAGCTCAGATCTAGGAATTTTGGGAAAAACAATTCTGTCTGGATTCCTTGTGTTTCTCAAGTACATGTCTTTGGCTTTGGTAAACAGATCTTTATTTAGTTTTTAAATTTGGCAATTTCAAATATATACATGCTTGGCAATGTAAGTACCCGTAACTTTTTTGAAAAGAGGTTTGCAGGATATCCAACTTTTTGAAAGGAAGTTTAGAGACCATGGCAATAGGATTATATGAAACTCAAATATTGGTATCATTTGTCACATGGGACTGCTGAGACTAAAAGTGTTAGTTGTAACAGGAAGACAGACATATTAGTAACAAAACGTAACAAAATCTGCTGTTTTCACCAATAAGTGTAACAAAATACTATTAAAATATTCATGTAAACTTGTTGGTATCGTATTAAAATCACATTATGGTAGTATAAATATAGTAGGACGCCCTGCCGACCTTCAAAAGCGTAGTATTACCTACGTTGTAAACAATAGTCTGACTCATCAGCTAGTACTACTCCTACAGTTGTAAAATTACGATATAAAGTATGCTCGATGACTGTCACAATTAAATTATAGTGGACTAGCTATTCCCCGCGCAGCTATTTGATTTTTATTGCCGATGTGCAATACTTCATGCTACATTACGGTTTTGTATCCTGATAAACTTTTAGATTAGCACAAGCTAATCTAAAAGTTTATCAGGATACAAAACCGTAGTGTACGCGGGCGTAGCCACAGGCTCGAGCCTGGGGCTACGCCCGCGTATATGCCGGTTACTTAAACCACTCTACTCATCTCTAAAGGTGGGAACGGACGAAAAGTCCATTTGAAAGACTTCCGAATGGATGCATGCATAAGACGTACGCAAGAAGGTTATGCTAAAGACAAAGTGATAGTAAAGAGAACAAATTTGAATTTATTTGGCGAGACCGTCTTACTCTTTGGTGACTATGCTAATCATAATTTGATACTATGCTTAGAAAGAGAAGATGGGTCTAAGTGAGACGACGTGATAACCCTAGGCACAATTACTATAAGCTTCTTGATTTGCCCAATAAGCCCTAATTCGCACGAGCGTTTGAAAATCCGGCTACCTGGCCTCTCGGTGTGATTATGTAATCTATTCCCAACGCCTAGGGTTGAAAATACAACACTGCGCGATAAAAATACGTCGCGTTCTATTTGCTCGATTTTTTAAGCGCATAAATAGTCGCTCGTGCGAATGAGGGCTCACATTCAATGCGGAGGTCTCCTTAATGGCGTGGCGTGAAGTACATCCATTTTTGACATTCACGATAAGTTTTTGACAGGCGTCAACTCCATTTAGATTGATGGATGTATTGTCAGTGGCCGCTCTAAGATATGGCATGGGTACGAAGTAAATAGAAGATCAATTTGTATCTTATTATACTGAACAGATTTTGATAAAACTTGTAACAGCAGCTTTAAAATTGCAATAACGTAATCAAAATCCATCCTCGGAGTTTTGCATCAACCTCGAACATACAAATTAGCAACCATAAAGGAAACTACTTTTCAAAAAGGCAGGTTATTTGTCGAATATGTACGACAAGGTACCATAATATTTGCCTGATTAATCTAAGAGGATTGTCAATACATTAATTAATTATCTCAAGCTTAACTTGAACAAAATTTAATCAAAATCTTGACAAAGCATAATGCTTATTAGATATATTTCAGGACTTAATCGCGTGAATTATTTAAAGGTACGAACGAACCTTTTATTTACCCGACGTTCCGATCGAATTGCACCGATCGTGGTCACGGGTCGACTGATGGCTGCTTAGCGATGTCTCCGTGAGGCGCGGGGATTTTCAACTACCCCCGCCTGGTCTGATTAAGTCCCGAAATATATCTAATATTTATAAAAATCGCGAAAGTTTAAAAACAATAAAAGCATAATGCTGACCGTTAAAATGCTAGTTTACCACAATCTTGGATAGAGTCTCTTATGTCGATATTCAGCTATACTTTATCAAGTTCTTGCAATTACAGCAAAACTAAGCTTGAGTTAAACCTATGCAAGCTGTATAGACCTTAGCCTCTATCCCACTAGTGGTACACTGCGGAAATTAAAACCTAATAACAATTTCTTCTAAATTAAAATTCTGTTGATCATCACTAGTGAGACACTATAGAATAAACGAAAAGCCTAAGTATATGCATATCAGTCTTATAACGTTCCAACCACTGAGAAACAACGGACTGCAATCCACCAAGCGGGCTTACTACGGATTGGAAGATGTGATATTAGTACAAAAGATACCCAATATAAATTCTAATTTTTATACAATATACAATGGGAATAAATGGGATCATGTCCAGTGCATTCATTATTGGATTCTTTGACGTTTCTATCCGGTTGCATATTTATTTTATCAAAAAGTTTTCGCCCACGGTTTCACCTACGTTAAGTTTGATTTTATTTTAAATTTGCAACCCCCGTTTCATCCCTTTAGACGTTTAATTTTCAAAAATCTATTCTTAGTGAATGACAACTATATATTATTATATGTGTACCAAATTTGAATCCAATCAATTCAGTGGTTCCAGCTGTACTATTTTCTATGGAAACCACGTGATAAGTTCTTAACACACATTTACGCGATTTTTTATCTTTAATGAAGAACACACATTAATAGTTTTAATCAGAGCGTCAAAAAAACGAGACCTAAAATCCCAATCAATCTGCAGTGTCCAGTCCTTAACCTTAGACACGAGACAGCCTTGGTCGGCGCCAGCAGGTCTCGGCGGGAGGGGACGGGGGACGAGGGGGTAGGGGGGAGCTGGAAGCAGCAGGAGGAAGGACGGGGTTCGGCGCGCCTCATCCAAGAAATAGGCTATGAAAACTTCTGTTTGGGTGTCCGTCTTAATGGCAAGTTTCTAACAGTTTCTTCGCCTACCTACATGTTTTTTGCAAGAGATATCCTAGCCACGTTTTGACAAGGTCGGACCGTTTAAAAATTGCCGAAATGGTTATCGTTTCCATGTGTAAATACCACGTGGGTTTGCGTCGTACTCTGTTACGTATACAGCGTGTCCTTATTATGTAACTTTACTATAGACATAACATAATATAAATCTATTATTTCAGTGCGAAAGCCAAATCATACGTTTTCTTGTATTATGTACATAAATGTCACGTGTTATTGAAATGAATATGGTAAATGTTTTAACTTGCTTTTGACGCGTCACCGCTTGTGTCGAGTTTGTCGTGATCTATACAAATATATTCATCATCAACCTATCGCAGTCCACTGCTTGACATAGGCCTCTCTAATTGCACGCCACTTTGTTCTATCGCATCCAGCCGTTTTATAAATATATTTCATTGAAGTATTTGTTTTTGTCAATGTATACGTTACTGGTACAAAAAAAAAACAATTTTCCTCTCTCTGTCTGTTTGGTGCGGCATGGAACCATCCACAGACACACAACCTATGTTAATCCTTTCAACATCAGGCATATCTTGATGTTAAAACAACTTAGGCTTACAATTTCCAACATAATTTTTGTTCCAAGAGAATGAAGGCGCCGTTCGCAGCTAATTGCATAACAATATTTGCATAACAGTGACAGCTAGGAATAAGTTTCTGGCGCACAATTTGCTCACTTCCATCGTGTCGAATTATAGATTCAGCACATCCATGTTTGAGTGCAGAGTATTGAGTCCACTCAATACTGTGCACTCAGTAACTCAGTATTGAGTGGAGCAAGTAGTATCTTGGTACAAGTCGACGTAACCGAACATTTCGTTCAGAGAACATTGTTACTTACTAAACCGTTTCCATGTAATACCGGCTATGAATGCACCATAACAGTTTATAGGGGGACCATTTGCAAAATTGTAGGGGGTATAAACACCAAGTATTCTTTTACTTTGTTTGAATTGTTTGAATGTTTATCCAAGCTCTGGTGACCCGAAAAATTAAATATTAACATTATGTAAAAATGTAAAGTTACGTAGCAGATTTTGACTTGAAATAGCACAAAAGGTGACGCAAGAGTCGTCGAAATAAGTTCAGAACACTTTTAATGCAGGGACGATGAACCTTGAACAGTTTAAAGTTTCACAGCGAAATTTTATTTTTCTTATAGGTTGAGCCTACCAAATTGAAGCATTCTGTATACTTAAATAGACTTAAAATCCAATTTCGTTTTATAATAGCTTTACTTTTCTTAACGACTCGCTTCGGCTTCTCACGGACTTTGACACAAACGCTACCACATCACTGGCACTATAATAACACTAATATCTAGCGCTTTGATCATTCGATTAAAACTCGCAAGGGAGAATTACTGCCACGCTCTCGTCATTTTAAATGTAAACGTTAAACGATAGTTATGCCATCTAGCAGCGGCCATATTTAAGTGAATCAAAGCACATGCTATTTAATCAAAACAGATCATCGGAAATGAACTAGCGATCTCTTTTAACCGATATACATACTATTATCTATGCGTAAGATATTATCTAAATGATAGTGAAAACTGCATCAAAATCCGTTACATAGTTTAGATGTTTAAGTTTATATTGTTTAAATTATATTGAATACTAGCTATCCCGTGCAATTTCGTCTGCGTAAATTTTCCCCGTTTTTGCAACATTTCTCATTGCTGTTCCGCTCCTATTCCCTCGATAAATGGGCTATCCAACAGTGAAATAATTTTTGAATTCGGACCAGTAGTTTCTGAGATTACCGCGTTCAAACAAACAAACAAACAAACTCTTCAGCTTTATAATATTAGTATAGATAACCGATTGAATCAGACGTCACATGGCGAATCTATCTTAAGTAGATTATGATCTCCCCCTCCCCTTCCTTAAAATCTACCTAAATTATAATAAAAAAAAATTGTAACTAAAAATGGAATTTTATTTAAATACCATTCAAATAATGAAAATGCAATTTTAAAATTTAAGGTCGTATTATATACAGAATATTACTAGGTTCCATATTTTTTATGTTTAATTCACCAACTTTGACGTTTAATTTATTTTAGGAATGAAAACATTCAAACCCTGACGTTTAATTATGCTGATTTTTATATCCTGTCCATAAAAATCAGCTTAATTAAACGTCAGGGTTTGAATGTTTTCATTCCGAAAAAAAATGTAACACGAAAATGCCAAAACAAATCTATCGTAGTAAAAATACTCGTATTTACGTGACACAAGTCGTTCTATATACTGTAGTCCCGATACCAGCTAGTAACAAGAAAAGCAACCTTATAGGCTAACCGTTAAGTCTCACTTTCACTGTGACACACCACAACGTGGAATACGTACGTTCGAAATTTTGAGTACGCCAGGTGGCGCTGGCATCACTAAAGAATTTTTACAACCCCATAACACATTATATAGAGCCCCCTCAACTCGTGACGAACTTAAATTACACTAAAAAAACGTCAACGGTTATAAAAAAGGAATATTTGAGGAACTTTACCATATTATAAATATATTTTTTCTTGTTTTACGATCGCCCTTTACGACTTAGAGTTTACGGTTTTTTTATATATTCTTAGCCGAGTTATTGCAAAAATAATGATAGTGGTTATCAGAGAGGCTGTTACTAGGATTATTATCGATTGGGGGCGTACCCGGGGTGGAGTACTATAACCTAATATTTTTATTATTAGCAGCATACGGCGTATAACGTGTTTGTCATGACAGACAGACGTATTTATATCGTGTTGAGCGTATTTTTCATGTGTGTGATGGAGGCTTTGTGGTAGGTGGGCGGATAAACAAGTTTCGATATAGTTTTATGTAATATAGTATAATCTTTGGCGTAGAGTTTATGATATCGTACTGGGTTAAATAACATTTTATCCGAGATAGGCTATCCGGATTTGCTATATTTAAACGTTTGTGATAGGTATAAGTAATATTATAATGTAAAAGTAACTCTATCTGTACAAATACAATAATTGCATTTTAGAACTCTATCTGTCTGTTAAGTGTTCACGCTTAAACCAATTAACCGATTTAGATGAAATTTTGTATGGGGATAGTTTGAGCCCCAGGAAAGAACATATGATGACGTTTTTATAGATAACCAACATCCAAACGGGCGGAGCCGCAAGCGAAACTAGTATTTTGTTAAACAATTATATCATTGTATTGATAGCAATATAATAATAAAATATAATAGCTTCACTTGCGGTAACACATTATCGCTCCCGACTGAGTTAGACAGATTAAGAGACAAAAATTGCTAATATAAACTCACTAATAATTGCAGCTCAAAAACTTCCAATCCCACATCTATTGGCTACCAATCACAGATATTGGCAGTTTGCATTAAATAAATTTAAAAAAATTAAACAATAGATTGATTTATTCACGTGGCTTCTTGCGTTACTGACTGTGCGTAATTATCACACACAAGAATAATTTTAATGCTTTCATTTAAATAAGTATAAAACCAAATCAAAAAAGAAAAACAAAATAGAATCAGAAATGAATAAAAAAATCCAAACAAGTTCGAGTCGGACTAGACCACGGAGGGTTCAGTACTAATTATTAGGTACATTTTATTAATAAGTCAGGAATCGAATCTTGCAGTTTTTAAAATTAACGGACTTATCTTTCTTTACGTTAAATGTTGATAATTTGTGCACATTATAAAATTATATAGGTATACTACGGGTCTTAATCGCGTGAATTATTTAAGGGCAATAAACAAGGTATTTTACCTAAAATTATTCACGCGATTAAGACCCGTAGTAAATATAATTTTATAATTTCTTTACGATAACTGTAGGCCTTAGTATATAGTTTTAATTTCATCTAGATACCTCCATGCGTTCCCAAGATAAAAAGTCCTGAGTGACGGACGCATGGACGGACGGACAACAAAGCGATCCTATTTCTTTCTTTGAAGTACGGAAAGTCGTATACCATCGTCCAAGACTTTTCGAATTCATTTTTATGTAACGAATGAATTTTTATTTCGGAATTTGTCACGAGCAGACAAATACGTAAGTGAGATTAAAATTAATGAATACATCCGATGGTAACTGGTGCAAACTAACTTCCTTATTCATTGTACTTTATTATAGCTACAGCATTTTAACAAGCGAGTGTTTTATCATTTCATTTCATTTTCAAAAATGAATAGGAGAAGCTAGAACATTTGCTAGTTAAAATGCTGTTACTAAATAATTATGAACTAACTTTCACCCGTGGCTCCGCCCGCGTGGTTGTCACGATAAAACCTATCCTATCCATTCTCGGGACTCAAATTACCTAAAATTGAGCGGTTTAAGCCTGAAAACCTAACAGACAGAGAGAGTTATTTTCACCCTTATAATATTAGTTTTAGATAAGGAGTTAATAATAATGGCTAAGGCATCGGTCTCGCAATCGTGAGGTCGCGGATTCGAATCCTACCCATTAAACTATCAACGTGAACCCACTCCAAACATAAGTCTTTGAGCTTAGTTGGAGGGGTTAACAAGATTGATAGTGATGTGGGACCCAATCCCACAGTGCTAGTTATCTTTAAAAAAAAGAAATGGTTATAATTTCAGGTCAAGATTCCAACTCAACGTTATTTACTTTCTCTATATTAATAGAATCTTAAAACCTCAAGACACACAAGAGTCTCAACGAGTCTAACAAAAATATTAATGATTAATGTAACGACGTCATGTTTAGCTTAGAGCTCCCCGCCCTGCTCATATCAGTACAAACAGGAAGAGACAGCATGATGTATACATTGAAAAATAATAAAAATGGTGACCTTAATGAGCTTTTGCAAAGTTTGACCTAAATTTTAAGTTTTGGTCAGCGTATAACTAATGCTTCCGCGGGAACAAACGAGAAGATTGCACTTTTTTAATTTTTTAAACTCACGACTGAAAAGTGTCGCGACAAAATGATTAAGTTTTGATAAATATCGTAGCTCCAAAACGAATGAACAAAAGGAAAAAAATGCTTTTAGCAATATTTATGAAATAACTGCAGCCGTTTCGAATAAAACGGTCGTGGTCACGGCCGACGTTTCGACCGTATTGCAACAATACCGTCGAAACGTCAGGCAATAAACAAGGTATTTTACCTTAAATTATTCACGCGATTAAGACCCATAATATAAATATTTCCAAAATGTGTACAAATCGCAAAAGTTTATCAACATTTATAGTTTTCATAACTCATAACCATTTGGTGCAATACAAACAATAGACACAGAGGAGGACTTGATAGCTGCCTCGGATTATGCAGTTGAAATGGCCGCATTCTGGGCCACATCAATATAATATTTAATGCCCCTCTCCTTTGAAATGCTAAGAAGAAGAATCTGTGTATAATAAGTGGATCACACAAAGTGGTTTCTTGGGTGGGAATCGAACTCACGACCTCTTACGTAAGTGAAGTAAGTAAGTGAACTTAATTGAGATTGTAGCAAGTGTAATTATTGGTCAAATGAGATATACGAATTAATATCTCAAATGGGGAGCGCGCTGCCGTGACATTCAGATCTTTGCCAAACAAGGATTTGGGTGGTACTGAATCTGTTATGAGCTAGCGTGATGTTTACCATCAGGCGCACGACATGCCCATCACTTCATTTCATTGTTTAAAAAGAAGGTTGAAAATATCGTCTTTTTTTAACGAAAAAATATAGTTATACATAACTATGAACGTGAAACATATCAGTCTATGGCTTTGTGACATATTGGTGTCCTACAATAAGAATAATTTGCACAGAGTTACAGTAATCGAATTGATTCGTAAAACGTAGTAGTTGTCTATGACATAGAAAACATTATTTATTGATTATATTGAAAACTAAAATTTGATTTAAAGTATAATGCCAAAAAGATGCATGTCGTGCAATTTTCAGGGTCATAAAAACAGTAACATTATTTTTTTTGCCAACAATAATATTTGCAGTAGGTACTATGTTAGGTATGGAAAAACATGCTGTCACCGATATTTTGAAGTTAAACTCAAAAGATGCTATTGAAAAGTGCAACAGCTGTGCTAGAGGTAGTGGGTTCGATTCCCACATAAAGCACCACTTTATGTGAACCACAAATAGTTGTACCGAGTACTTTATGTTCGTGATTTGAATGTTTATAAAGTCCAACATACTCGTATGACACAGGGCTTGTACCTACCCTATAACGAAAAATGAAAATAATTTCTAAACATTATAACACATTTAGTTATTGTTAGTATTAAAGAATTACAGTCACATTTTGCTCTTACATGCAACTGATTTGATAATACTTAAAAATTGATTCACAATCGATAAAAAATATAATCGTAATATAAAAATCGATTTAAGAATTTCCACTTATTCAAAACCAGAGAAGCGAAGCTGTTTTCGCAGTTGAATAATTGCATCATTATTTCAAATAGTCTCAACTTTTATTTTGTAGTTGTAAAGTGCGCAGCGAACCGCAACGACACCCCATTTTAATGGGAAAGTGGGTTAATTACCCCGATGTTGGTTAACTAGAGCTCTTACTCTCCCAACAGTATTAAGGAGATAAACTTCAGTGATAGAGTTAAGTGTACTATTTTATTAGATTCTTTCTAACTTTAAATGGTTTATATTTTACGACATGAGAACTTAGGAGTAGGTTTTTAAATAAAATCTACCTATACAGGGTGTAACAGAAAGGTGTGGTCATATTTCAGCAGCGGATAGGGTATGTTATCAGTATTGCACCTACCATGGTGCCATAGCTGGTTGCATTATTATTACATAGTCATAGCATATTATTTTTGTCAATATTCTATAGTGAAAGGCGTATGGCATAATACCTACTCTGGTACAAAATTCGATTGGATTATTATGGCATACAATTTTTTAGGACATACTTTTTTAATTAATATTTTTTTTATTCATAAATAAACGAATGAAAAAAGTATTTTTATGGTACTCCGATTTTGATAAAATTAAGTATGTGCACTCAGTATCATGGGCACATACCAACCCTTGAATATGATCACACCGTTCTGTTACATCTGTATAAATGAAAGCATCGCAAAAAACAGTATTTTGACATGTTGGCTTGCATATTTGCGTTTTTTTTTCCATTTGATCGCGATTTGGTATACGAAATTTTACATGCACGCTAAATTAGAAACGAACACGTGTGATTTCCCTAACTCTGTTGTTATTTCATGCAGTCAGTTGTTAATTATCGTTTACATTAAGTGAAGGCTTTAAATGTGAATGACTGCATAAATAAAAATCTTGTCTTAAACATGGCAGAACCTAACTGAAAATGAATAGACAGACAGACAGGTTACGGGTGGCATGTTGTATAAGTCAGACTCAGTCGTTGCGCAACTGTCCCCATGCCACGTGCAAAGTCGAAACACGTGTCGAAGTTTTACTTGTGTGGAAGCGGAACATAGCGAGTCAAGGGTCCGGAGGTGCCTGTATCTGTCATGAGAGTTGGTGATAATACCTGTTACTTATTTCTGTTGTTGCAGGCTTCTATTTTTAGGGTTCCGTAGCCAAAATGGCAAAAATGGAACTCTTATAGTTTCGTCATGTCCGCCTGTCTGTCCGTCCGTATGTCACAGGCATTTTACTCAAAGACTGCTCAATAAATATTGATGAAATTTGGTAAAAAGGTGTCTTGTAGTAGCCGCTAGCTAAATAATGAAAATAAATATTTTTAGGGGGGCTCTCCATACGTGTAATAGACGCAGAATTTATTTTTTTCAGCAAACATAAACGTGTGGACATCATTTTATAAACATTCAAACATTGTAAAATTGGCATTTTGGAAAGAGTGGCCTCGAGTTTTTATTGCCTGGTTTATTTCTCCAGCTTTACCTATTGTTTGCGAACTTGGCATTACATGTACATGTAGAATCCCGACGTATCACACGAGTTGTTTTGCATCCTAAGTGAATAAAATATTTTGAATTTTAAAATTCTTTTTTTGTTTGAAGGAGGTTTATTCCGAAATGGTGCCATATAAATTTCGTCAACAGAGAGACAGACATCAAAACTCCTCAATTTATGAACTCATAATAGCAATATACAACTTGACACTGTTTATTAAGTTTCACTAAAACATTACAAAAACTTTGCTATCTATAGATATGGTAAAATTATACATACTACGGGTCTTAATCGCGTGAATAATTTAATAAATAGCTTATAGCCTTCCTCGATAAATGGTCTATCTAACAGTGAAAGAAATTTTGAGTTCGGATCAGTAGTTCATGAGATTATAGCGTTCAAACAAACAAACAAACTCTTCAGCTTTGTAAAACTAGTATAGATATACAGAATTACTATGCAGGTAAGGAATAATGATTGATGAAGCTAATTAACAAACGTATAATTTTCGACGATGCTTAAATTTTCCAAATTAAAGTTTCTTACTGTAGATTGGGTTTGTAGATATTATTAATCGTAGGTTTGTTTATATTTACTTGAAGTTTATCATAGAAAACTAATAAGGGAACGCTATGATACCGTATTGTAGATACGCATTGCTGATACGATATTATAATGATATATAATAATAACAATATATTAGTACAACTCACATAACGTCATCTGATCCCAAACTAAGCAGAACTTGTACTATGACAACCAGACAACTGATAAATATACTTAGATATTTCTAAATACATATAAATTATATATAAATTACACCCCGACACAATAAACCATCGTTCTCATCACATAATGTTTTAACCTGGGTGGGGATCGAACCCACGACCTCCGGCTTATTAGTCAGGGCCAGTAGGCCAACAGTTCGAATCCAATTATACAAAGTTCAAGACAACACAAACAAAAGGAAACACAATCATTATCGTTTAAAAATGCCAGTACCTGGCATTAAAATGATTAGACGAAGCTGTTTTTATATGGCACCTCTCATTTACAGCTCCTTACCAGATCAATATTAAAACTTCTGCTCTGCCATGAAAAAAATGTTAATAGATGAGAGTTAATATTCAGTAAACGATTTCTTAAAGAAATTCTGCTCTCGTTCATATCACTTTAGAAACGCACGCAAGTTAAATGATAAAGATGTTTGTTATGGGCTTAGATTTAATTTAATTTTGTGAATGCCTCATAAGTTTAATATTGTTTTTTTTTTATTGTAAGTTCAAAACTGCATTTTTTTTTTTTAATTTGCATGCTATTTTGTTATGGCGAAATGTGTCTTTTGCAATTATTTTATTTAATACCATCCTTATGTATACCACATTTTATGCAAATAAAGGAATTATGATGATTATGAGACTAGTCATGGTCATTAAGGGGCTACGAGTACTACGACGTAGACAACTATTGGGAAAATGTAATTAGATACCGTGATTGTAGATTCTTATTGAAAATATAATAACCTATTGTACTACGATTGTCTCCACCATAAACCTGTTTATGACGTAGGTGGCTATTCAACCAGTTCCAAGGTACAGTGATTGTTAATTTTCATTGTATGAATAATAGTGCTACGGTACTCTACGGCGTAGACTGCCGTAGACATTCAAAGTCTAGGTGACTAATAAAAGCATACAATTTTATACATAGTCCTTGATTTATGATTATAGAAGGAATGATTAAAAGCGTTTTTTTTATACAAAGACTTTACTTTATATTAATACAACACTCATAGCAGTTATCTATTAATCGACAGTGATATGGTATAAAATTTAAATATGCTTAGGCACCTGTCCCACCAACGGCGAGAAAGCGAGTAGCGAGTAGCGATTTTATCGCTCAAGAAACGCTCTTCAAACGAACGAAAAAAAAGAGATACAGATATTAATAGTTGATCATAGACCGTTCCTACTGCCGCTGAGTACTCGCTCTATACTGCATCTATTTTGTTTACACAAACGGGATCTGTAAAAATACATCTGTTGTACGTTTCTTATGCGATAAATCGCTACTCGCTTCTCGCTCATCGTCGTTGGCTTGACTAAGCTTTCTGTGAATTCAAAATATCGTTGAGTTTGAGCCTAGTAACTGTCAGATAAAATAAACCTCGTTATTTTAGAATTAGCAAATCAACTTTACCAACTACACAGTACGAATAACAAGATCAAATAAAAAAATAGGAATATAATCATCACAGAAGCTCTTGTCAACGTGAATTGCGATGACCAATGCGTTTAAAATCTTTTGGAAGAATACGAAATCCTAAAATAATTTTCTGACTGCTGAACTTTAGATCTGTCTGTTTTGCGTTGGAGTTATTGTTCATGATATGTGTTTGTAAAGTCCCCGCGACAAAGAGCTTGTACCTTAATGCGGGTTTTTTTTATAAATGTTGCCCGCATTCGGGTATTTAACTCTTAGTTTCTAACACCTAACACAAATAAACATACTATTAAGTTATTAATAATTATGCAATATTTTTGTGTAGTCCATATAAACATAATTAACACGAAAATAAAAATATGTATTTAAGTGTTCAATTACGTGATATAAAAAAATTATTTCAATATTTTAACTAGTTTATTATTTTATAAAAAATAAAAAAAACTCTTTTTTAATTAATGGAGCTATAGTATATAAATATCTATAAATTAAAAGTGGTTCAAAAAAATGTTGACTTTAACTCGAACGGGAGAATTTGACCGCAATTTTGCCAAATGCAAAATTGTATAACCTATCCCAGAAATGTCAGTCGAATTCTTAAATGAACACAAAATGTTCTAAAATATTATTTCAGTGATACATTTAATATATCCGTGCCTCTAGTAAAAAGAGGAATAACATCAAAAATGTTTAACTTTACAGGAGCAAAAAAGCTTAAAATGTTAACATTTAGTTATTATTGCTCATATCATTTTAGTAACAATAATATCTTAGGATAACTTACACAACGCCATCTGATCCCAAACCAGACAGCTGATAAACATACTTATACAGAGTGTAACAAAAAGGTGTCGTCAAATTTCAGCAGCAGATAATGTTATCAATATTGCACCTACAATGGTGCCATAGCTAGTTGCATTATTATTACATAGTTATAGCATATTCCCTTTGTCAAAATTCAGTAGAGAAAGGCATATGGCATAAGCATTATACCTCCCCTGGTACAAAATTCGATTGGATTATTATGGCATATAACTTTTTAAGTCATACTTTTTTACATAATACATAAATAGACGAATAACGAAATAATAAATATTTTTTAGGGTACTCCGATTTTGATTAAATGAGGTACGTGCACTCAGTATCATGGGCACATACCGACCCTTTAATATGACCACACCTTTCTGTTACACCCTGTATATTTATAAATACATAAATATTATAGATAAATAACACCCAGACACAGAATAAACCACGTGCTCGTCACACAAAGTTTTATCCTGGGTGACACTACATCTGACTTAGCAATCAGGTTCAGTAGATCAACGGGATACTACGTACATAAATTAAACATAGATAGATAACCTAAATGTGTCTACACTAATCGATAGAACGTATTTTATAAGAATATTCCTATATACTTAACTCATTTTTTACAAAAATGGACTTATACCTCTTTTCACTAGAGGCATAGATATAAGAGCGTGCCAAGACGACGGGCAGTGCGCGGGGTGTGGGAGAAGTTACCGCACACACACATAACTGCATATATAGAATGCACACAGAAATGTAGTCCGCAGGGTTGTCAAATTAATTTTATTTATAAGTAAAACACATTTGACTTAAGGTGACGGCTATTCTCCGATGAGAATAGCTACCGTGACCGGAATGAATTGGTAAGAAGACCATTAAGCTGATCTCTAGTTGAGTAAACTATTTAGTACTTTTTCAACATTTTTAAATATTCCTTCACAACTTATGGCCTAACTTTATATATTGTTCTAGTCACGTGGTTATTAAGGTACGTATAGTGATCAAGTTTCGCGATTATCTAATAAGAAACAGGGAGTTTTAGTTTTATATCTATATGTTAAATACTTTTGCGTTCACTTATTTCATCAACAAAGAAATTCCATAGCACATTTTCACTTTTTTCGCCTAATTTTTTTACTTAATGCCTACAAAATGTGTAGTTACTACCAATATTATAATACAACTATATTTAATTAAAAAGCAACGCCTGCCCCACGAATTTATCCCGGTATCCTAGGACTTTGCGAACATTCAAATAAAGGACACGAACGTCAAAAAAATACACCCACACTAGAAATAACAACACAGAGTATGTGTACGATTGAAACAACTTTCTTGCACGCAAAGTGCGTTTCTGCAGCACCAAGGCAGTCATAAATTTTAATTGCTCACCTAATTATTTTTTTACTGTTGGATTTCTCTCTATTTTTTCAGATACTATAGAGATAGTATCGTATAGCACAAATGAGTAGACATCTAATTTGTGCCTATTAAAAACAATCCGACACATGACACGAAAGTCCAAAATCAAATCAGGTCTTCAAAACAGCTGTAGTACCTTTTACTTTTTTTTCGGGATAGCTCATACAACGTCATCTGATTCCAAACTAAGCTGAGCTTGTACTATGGTAACCAGACAACTGATAAATATACATATTATAGATAAATTACACCCTGACACAGAATAAACCATCGTACTCATCACACGAAGTTTTATCCTGGGTGGGAATCGAAACCACGACCTCTCGCGTAGCAGTCGGACACACTCCCACTGCACCACAGAGGCAGTCTTAAGAATTAATTCATTTATTTATTATATTTTACAGAAAACTTACAGACTAATAATAATTTATTTAAATTGATCGATTAGCGAAATTTGCTAATTACAAGCTTTCATATATTCAATTTTGAGGCAACATATATTAGTACTAGTGTTTTTATCCCATTCAAGAGCTACGATACCTTCGAGCACCTCCGAGAGACACTTAAGCAAATGTTTTTACTCATAACACTGCTTTTTTGCGTCGAGAATTAAAAATATGAAACAAATTCTAGATTCATATATTTGTGACAACCCTACCGTCTGGAAGATCAAACCGACTCAGCGGAGCAATTGCGCTGCATTATTGCAAATTTAATGTGCTTCGGACCACTGTACATATAAGTTGTCACTGCAGATTCGTGGCTAGAATACAGCAGTTAAAGTTATCGGCGACTGCGACGTTATGGACGCAGAGCGAGTAAACATCCTAGTTATGAATATCTTAACGTATTGTGTTTCGGGCGGTATAGTTATTTAGTATTGGTTCGACGGGATGCTGAAAGATGGCCTTTTTATCTTTCCATGGAATAAGTAAACGCGGATACATGAAACGAGGAAGGACAATTGTTTGCGCTAGCTCTTTCAAAAATACGTGAAGAGTCGTAGTACTTCTATGTAGTTCTACAATAAAAGCTTCCATACTTTTGCTACACTTCGCTACGATATATGTAAAATCTAACAACCGCCTTAAATTACATTTGAAATTTTATTACATTTACCATTTCACTGGAGTTTACATCTATCACACTAATAAGCATAAAAACAATAAAAGTAAAATGACATTGAAAAAATAGATTTACGTTCTCGTGTAGTTTTTGTTCTTGTAATAAAACCTTAGAGGTCGAATGTCTGAACATTAAAAAAGCTATTATGAATTCATACATTCAGAACTATTGAAGAAACGTAAAATATAGATATTTAGTTTAGTGTATTTTACACGGGACTATCGAAAAAAAAAAATAGAAATAGGTAACTTTCATCGTGATTCAATAAAATAATTATGATAACTTTTTTTTTTTGAAGATAACTAGCAATGTACCAATGCCGCCGCTTCAAATATTGTTTTGATACATAGGTATAATAATATTATGTGACGTTTTAGACCTCACGCCGACGGTCTTCCATATTGATATCAGTATAATTATATTACATACATCTGCGAATAAATTTGTCAAGTTTTTGCAAAATACCGCGATTTTTGCAAAAACTCAACGATCAATCACACTATATAATTATAAACGTCAAATATAATTTCTCCAATGGGTTCGCAGATGACTCTCTATATAGTCATATGTAAAGAAAAAAAAAGTTCACCTTTTTACGAGAATTCCGCGAGCGAAGGAATTTAACTTTCTAAGGAGAAATAATGCAAACATTGTACAATGTATGAATCTCGAGGAACCGCGGTTAACTAAATATGATTTAATTTTTGTATTTAGACATACAAAAAATGATATACAATGACTCTCGATATAAGTTTAGTTTATTTGGCATTGACTGAAAGAAGGTGATTTGTTTATAAATATGTTACCACTAAAAAAAAACGAAAATGAATTTACTTTAAAATTTACTATAGTAATCTGCTATAGTCTCAAAGCTCTTGTCAATCGTAAATGTTGAAAGAGGTTGAAAATTAAGAAAACACTATACCACGTCAAAGACTAGCAGCTGACGAGGCTCTCCACAAGTTCGCGAAAGCTCATGGCAATCAATCCATTAACTAAAGCGGCTATCAGCACATACCGTGATCACTTAATCAACATATTTTGTGTCGATAACCTTACAAGAGTGGTCCGAACACATCATTGTTTTTTTTTCCTTTATTTAGTAAGTATTGTTCTTAGCATCAACATACCTTCTCGAGCAGGCCGAGCATGCCCCTTCATTAGAAAAGAAAGGCTGATTGTATCATTCGACTAATTGGACTAAGTTGTCGGAACAAATTTTCACAGGGGTTTTTTTTCCGACTGTATGGAAGGGTTATGTTTTTCGCGCGTATCTTGTGTGTATGTAATATCTTAGATACGTCTTGAACTAGTGTTCTTAGATAGGTGACTTTTAAAAAACACAAACATGGCGGCTGTGAGATGTCAAAAAAAAGAGGTGTGAAAAAAAAGTTATTTCGAATACTGTAATACGGGTATCAAGTTAAAGGGCTCGTCTTAAGCATTTCAAAAAGGTATAACATGATTATGACTGTAATACTAAAAAAGTTAGTTAGGAACCAATATTTTTTCAATTTTCAATACTTGACCATAGCTGTGATAAAAATTATTAGTTGTTGCATCGTACAACTACTCAAAAGTATTAAATCTATACTTAGGTATATTATAAAGCTGAAAAGTTTGTTTGTTTGTTTGAACGCGGTAATCTCAGGAACTACTGATCCGAATTGAAATTAAATAAATGATCCAACTGTAAAATAATTGTTGGATAGCCCATTTATCGAGGAGGGCTATAGTCTATATAACATAACGCTACGACCAATAAGAGCGGAGCAGCAATGAGAAATTTGGCAAAAATGGGGAAAATTTACGCATGCGAAGTTGCGTGGGACAGCTATAAAATAATAAATTTAAAAAATAAAAAAACCACCTGCACAAAAAATGTGAAAACAAGATCTCCTACATAAATAAATAATTTCATGTAGTCGGAGGCACTTTACTAAATTCATCGAGATTTATTAATCCCTCCGACTGCATGAAATCATATAATTATGTAGAGGATCTTGTTTCCATCTTTTTTGTGCAGGTGGGTTTTATTTATAATAAAAATAAACAACATTACAAACGTAGAATTAACTCACACAGTGCACTGATTTTAATAAAAAAAATAATTTATTATAGCTCCTAAAACAAGTAGTGTCTTCTAATGAATGAGGTCACTTTCGTGGATTCGATTACAAATGTTTATAAAACAATCCTCTTTGGCAAATAAATAAATATACTCTTACAAATATGGCTTAAACAAAACTCGAATCAAGCCGAAAGTGCGAACAGCAATCATTATGGCCGAAACTCCGAGTCTTAAAGCCCAATGTATTGTTTCAATTATCCTATTGTCTATGTCATTCAATGTCAAATGTGTCATCTTGGACTAAAATGTTTTGCGAAAGTATTTTTTGTTTCGCGTACAAAATACAAGACAAGTGATTGCGTGGTACGAGATGGGATGGCGAGCGGGATTCAAAGTAAGAAAGATGAATTCGTCGAAAGAAAATTGAACGAGGTATTTGATATTGTTGTTTTTGGAAAAATATTTGAGTTTTTATTTAGTTTGTCGCACTTAGTCGACGAAATAAATTGGTTATATTGACACGTATCTTTTGAGATACATCATATTATTTGAAGTTTATCTGAATATTGTCAGCAGAGGTCTTACTTTTGTTTTTATCTTATACTAGACATATTGGATTAAGCTATTTTATTTTGTTTCATTTCAGTTATTTTCTTAACAAGATACGAAACATATACGAGTATTTGCTCAAGAATGATTACATGCTTTGTATCCAAGTGTTTTATATGAATAGGTACTATATTTGCTGAGTTTGACAAACTTTACCACGTATCATATCTAGGTATACTTAATATTACATAGAAAAGAAAAAAGACAAGTAAAGATTCTGCTTTTGTCGTAAATGGACTTAAAAAGTATTAAAATCTATTCACTTATAAAAAAACACATTTATCAGCATATATTTTATGCTCAAATATAAAAAACGGGCAAGGGCATGTCGGGCCACGCACAATGTAGGGTTCCGTATTCCCTCCCCCCTCCCCCATCCGAATAATGCGGCTTAAGAAATGGGTTTTCTGTTGTTTTTGCTTCATACATACAACGTTATACCTACTTAATAATAATTTTCAATGGAATAAATACGAAAATTTTGTTTTTTTTTACTTCTCATTTGATCAGCTGTTACTCGTAAACTTGTAAAGCCTACTTAGCTGTGATAGTTTTACTTTTAATTTCACTATATATAGTACTACCGTGATTTTTTTCACATACCCAATATCAACCTTTGGACTGACTTTTGACAAAGCTGGCAGAGGGGACACTTGACTCTAACATTTTTTTTTACTTTAAAGCTCAACATTTCACAAACGAATCCCTAAATCTAAAAATTATCTTTACAACCCCTAAAAGTTTTTAAAAGACTTATCTAATGATAACCCATCCCCACTTTACATATATGGGGTACCCTAATTAAAAATGTTTTTCAAGATTTTATTCTTTCACTTTGTCGGGGTACTATGCAAAATTATTACCTTCATGCCAACAGTTCCTGAGCTAAGCTGGACAGACGGACGGACAAGGCAAAACCATAAGGTTTTCATTTTGTAATTTTGTTTTCGGAACCCAAAAAAATATATCTCTACGAACATTGCAATACTATAATCTACGGCTATAAAACTCTCTGTCAGCTAAAACGTTTGTCCGCTTAAGGATTTTTCACACAAGAATTACTTATCTGATTCAGGGTTTCTAGCATGACATTCTGTTGAGATGTCTTAGTTTTATAGACGACCAGACTGGCCACATCAAGGGAATATCGTAAGCTCTTACACATATCGTGTGTGGCGACCTTTAGGACTTATTATCACAATCCTGCGATGTTTTTCTTCCGCAAGTATCTGGGGTAATAAATAACAAACATTATGTTTACGTACAGGTTGGTACACGCCCAGGATCGAACTTGAGACATTGTGGTTCAAGGTTATTTTGTGCTAAGTATTATTACTTACATGTTTTAGTATCAGATTTTTCTAAGTGTATTGTACTTGTAGGTATATGGTCTATGATAATTCGTTCTACCTAATTTTTGCGCTCTAATTCAACAAAAAAGGAAATTATAACGAAAATTACAAAAAAAATAGGTGATAATATTCGATCTGGAGCATAAACGTCTAGGGCGTAAACTCTAATCGAATAGAAAGACGTGCTTGCGAGCGGAAAACTGCGAAACTCATATTTAAAAAAAAATATTCCCGGTTTTGCATGCTCAACCTCACGATTGCGAGGCATGGGACTCGCAACCGTGAGGTCGTAGATTCGAATACCATCTATTATACTACCGATGTAAACCCACACACTAGGAATTTAGTTTAGCTAGGGTTGATAGGATTGCTAGTAAAGCGGGAACAATGATCCCACATTGCTTTTTTAATAGGTGATAATATCCAGAGCTAACAACTTAAATCCAGACCATTTGTTCACAATTGCCAGTAAAAATGAATTGTGCTTATACGAAAATAAATTAAAACGCACTCCGTAAACGAATTAAATTTAAAACAACGAAAGTTAGACTAACATTTCAGGATGTCTATAGCAATTGCTGCAGGATTTCATAGCATAATTTACGTATTTATGCTAGAATCATACTTAATTTTAAAGTTGGGAGTTTCCACATTCCACTCATTGAGTTTATCTGTCACCAGTCTTTGCCATAAATTACTTATCTATGTGTATAATTTAGCAGTTCGTTTTTCATTTGCACAAATACGTGAACCCACAATTGTGGGATGACATTCGTAAATAAATTTATTGATTTGCACAGATTTTGACAGAACTAGTGTCAGTGTGACACATTTTTATAATTAAATCGTGCGAAACTCGAATATTTACAGAGACCTACACATTCATCGATTATGTTTATAATTGAAATTATAAAAAACCCACGACGGGCGTAAAAAAGGACCAATACAATTTTAAAATCTATGACTAACAGGAGGTAAGTAACCTAAGAAAATCCGTAGGGGTCTTGCATTTACTGCCCCGACTAGAACTCAAATCAGTCATAGGTCATAAGCATGTGACAGGTCAGTGAATGGCAGACCCCGGCGGATTTTCTTAAGGTATTCTTTCCCTCCTTTTAATTGGGGGTGTTTTTAAATTTTATTTGATTCTTTTTTACGCCCGTCGTGGGTTTTTTCATTTTTTTTTAATTTTGTTGTTTAGTTCAAACTTCTTAGAGATTTTTTACATTTTACTCAATCAAAAAAGTTTATTAGAAACCTTAAAATGTTTTTGGAAGACCTATCGAATGATGTGCCACTCGTAGATTTTGCTGAAAAAAAAATCAGCTTCTGTTACATGTATGGAGTGCCCCCCTAAAATGTTTATTATTATTATTTAGCTATCAAACTAAGTAGCGGCTACTACAAGACACCTTTTCATTAAATTTCATTAATATTCATTGAGTAGCCTTTGAGTAAAATTGGGTTCCGCTTTTACCATTTTGACTACGGAACCCAAAATATGAGCTTGACCTTGACATATTTCAGAAACAAACGCGTGTACTGTAGCACCCCGTGACAGTCTGTAACATTCAAACTTAACAAGAACATGCTCAGGAATGAGACTTATACAACGTAAAAAACCATTTCCAATCGGCCCAGTCGTTTTCGAGAAAAATGTCTCCGTGGGGGTTGCGGGTAAAAAAGAATATTCATAAACGATTCGAAGGTTTTATTACTTTATTATTTTCTCCGGATAGATCTATTGTTTAATATTCATGACTTATCAAGTGTTGTTTCGCTTCATAAGTGAATAAACAATTTTGAATTAAAATTATGATTGCAGGTTGACCACTCATATGCGTGAAAATATTCGTACAAAGTAGGTACTTTGCTCGCTTAATAGAGACCGCAGCTATAAAAAAATCTTTCCTTGCAACCGAACGTATTACGATATGAAATGTGACAGACAGACGTTTCAAACTCTCCCCGACTTCTACTATCACCTGCCTGAATAATAAATTTATTCCATATTACAGTTTGTTGACATTGAAAAAACTTTATATCGAGTTAGTAAGTTGAGCAAACTTTGGGAGCATTGGATCGAGTCAACATTCCTTGTCACAGTAGTTTTAAATGGAAAAAATGCAAAGTGAAGTTGATTTTATATCTTTTGTGAACTAAGTTGTTTGTTTAATAAATTATACTACGATCACTATCACGGCTTTTATATTATTATTGGTAAAACCAATTTCTTACAAGCTGTATAGGCATCTAGGAATTACTATTTGGATATGATTTGAAGTATTTATTTGGTTTATTCTACCTATATTACCTTAGGTATAAATTGTTACAGCGCTGTGATATTTTAACTGACTTGTATGGAATACTAGCTGTCCTGTGCAACGTATGTGTACATTTTTTCAGTTTTTGCAACATTTTGCATTGCTGCTCCGCTCCTATTGATCGTAGCGTGGTATTATATAGCCTTCCTCGATAAATGAACTATCCAACAATAATATATTTTTTAATTCAAAACAGTAATTCCTGAGATTATCGCGTTCAAACAAACAAAGAAACAAACCCTTACAAAGCTTTATAATATTAGAATATGTAATATACCAGGATAATATAATTATGAAAGTCTCGTGTTTAAATCATTGATCTATTTTCTCTTTTTATTTTGTCGTCTGTTTATATTTTGTTTCCCTCTTTCATAATGTTTAGCTTTTCTTATATGAATTCTCAGCATTTAAACCCTTACGAAAAATTGATTATTTACGAAACCTTATACCAAATCGGAACAGTTTCATAATGAGAACGCCGGCATAAGTTTAGATATTACGTCCACATTATAAAATCACTTTGGTAAAATTCATAAACTAGATACATTGGTTAGATTTGAATCAACATTTTTATGAGTGTTATGTTTTGTACAAAGCCTCATTTTATTCCACGATTGATTTATATAATATTGTGACAACAAATTAATAAAAATAAGCTTTGAGGCGAACTTATTGGTAAAACTACGGTAAGTTTGTGTAGACGGTCGTTATGTTCCGTCCTGACCTGATTATTTTGTCTAGACTCATAATTTATGGATCAATGATCCAGGCTACATCATCCCGACAGCTTCCTAGCGTTGCGGACGAGTACAAAACGCCATCATGCAGTGCTAGCACGTTATAGTATGACACTCTAGCACTATTTACGTCAATATTAAAATTGCTATTTCGTTTCATAAATACTGACTAAGTTCTTATACTTAAATAACTACAGTACAAGTACAGTACTAATAAAATCTTGTATTAGGTTAACAAGCTCAGATGCTAAGATCCCTATGACGTCCATCTAAAAAATACGCAATGTTTTTAAACAGATGCAAGTTAGAAAGTGTTGCCAGTCGAAAAGAAACTAGCCAACTATGTAGGTGATATGATACTACACAAGTTTATGCGCATACACAAGTAAACTCTCTACTTCCTCACTCTCATAGCCCGATTGGACGGAAAATCGATAAGTCCGGAGAGAGTTTATACATGTCGTAGTCAAATAGCATAACACGGTCTTTTACAAACGGCGTCGGCATTTTATTTAACGCCTAAAGTAAATTGTAGATTGATTTCAGTGTAATAACGTCTGACCGTCTAAACGGTGACCATGACCAAGCTAAATATGGTTATGACTTTATACTTGAATTGCTTATGCCCAAATATTTAAACGGCAATGTTTCATACTAACTTTGCACCTCCGTTTTACCCCCTTAGGGGATGAATTTTCAAAAATTATTTTTATTGTGAGCCCCTAAGTTACAAAAGGAACCCCTGTGCAAAGTTTCAAGTTTCTAATCCTTAAAGTAAAGACCCTGCGTTGATATGTCAGTAAGTCAGTCAGCTTCTCCTTTTATATATGTAGATAATGGAAATATTATGAAATAATATATTAGAGAACCATATTTTTTGCTTTTTGCGCAATCTTAACCTAACCTAACCTAACCGAATTAATTTAGTGAAATATTTAATTTCTAGCATTTGTCGGGTAATACAAATTCCAAGGACATTAGTTTTCATGGACACCTCAACATATTGTATGTCACGTAGGAGAAATTGCCAGCATTATACCAAATGGCGACATTTTACATATGGCGTAAGGCTTTTTGTAAACGTATAAAATGCCGACGCCGTTTCTATAACGCCGTGTTAAGCTATTTGCCTTCAACATACATAAGACTGACGAATTAACGTATTCTCTCGGTATGATGTGACATTTTTTAAAGAGGTCTACCATCTATCGACTAACTTAACAAAACTAAAATGGTAAAATTGCTTAACCTCGCGGTCACTCAATCTGCTTGATATTTGTACTGCCACCACCATGACGTACCTTTATTCTTCCCAAAAAGTAGACCACTTAAGTGATTTTAATGTAAAATGCCTTAAGAAAAATTTTTCGGATTTTTTTTTGTGAAAAGACGACTCCCGCAGTAGGGCACAAGCCCTGTGTCGCGGGGGACTTTACAAACATTATACAAGTACACCTAGACTCGGAACAACAATTTGTGAAACACAAAAAGTGGTGTCCCGTGTGGGAATCAAACCTCTTTGCGTAGCAGTCGGGCACACTCCCACCGCGACACAGAGGCAGTCAATAATTCAACTTAAATTTTTTGTTGTCGGCATTTTGCTTACGACAAAACTTGCAACTAAAATGTACTAAAATATATAATACTTAATATGTGTGCAGCGTGTTTAACCGTTTGTAAGTTACGACGTTGTCTGCTGACGACACGTGTTATCTAGTCGTTATTATATTTATTGTTACATGCCACCAGTTTTATAACCCCGAGGGAGGATGCGTGCAGGTTTTGTTAAAGAAAATGCGTGCCTACACACTAAGTATTGCGGGTGTTAATGTAGCGCTCATACGCTTTCCTTCATGGCGACATTCAACGGGCATGAACATAAGTACAACGCACAATGGCCTAATCAAGAGGCACATAGCGGTACAAGCGTTTAATGTTTGGACCACCGGCCCGTGCCATATAACTTATCGAGCAAAATTTAAAAAAAATCAAAATTAGGATGAAAAACAACATTTGGGATACGTCGGATTTCCACATGTACATGTAATGCCAAGTTCGCAAACAATAGGTAAAGCCGGAGAAAAGAACCTGGCAATAAAAACTTGTGGGCACTCTATTCAAATTGCCAATTTTACAATGTTTGAATGTTTATAAACTTGATATGGGGTTATGCTGCCACTAGTATACTATACAAATTATATTATTAAAAAGTTGGAACATGAGATAAACTGAAATCAACCTTAGTGGGTACAACATAGTAGGACGTTTACTTACAACAAAGGTAAAAACCAAAAAACTATATGCTATACCAAATATTAAATATTGGCTAAAGTACTGGTAACGAATTATTATTATTCTTTTACCATTATAAAGCTACATTATCGGGGAGTAAAATAGGCTATATTTTTTTTTTAAAAATTAGAGATCCCTACGAAAATTACAATAATAACTCAAGGTATAAAAATCTATGATATGACACCCGTGCGAAGCCGGGGCAGGCAGCTTGTATTATATATATCATAACTATAATGTTGGGTGCCCCGACATTGAAATATTATGCAATCTCGAAGATGCGGTCGGCTTCTGGGCGCATCACAAGTTGATAGCGATGCAGAGGAATTATATGACGCCAATGTGTAGTTTAAAGTTTTATTATGTCTATGAAAATAAGATGTACTAAAGTATAACATACACTAAAGAGTTATCCCTGTTAATTGGCCAAATAACTAAAAAACTAAAGAACTACATCGATAAGAAGAAAACTGAGTAAAATACTTTCTAGTCACAAAATTATTTCTTAGGAAAACGAACTAACTAAATTATGTTATTTAGTTACCAAAATGTAAAGAATTCGAGTCTAATTCTATAGAAAATTTATACAATTTTCGTCCTGAATAGAGTACCTTTTACCACTTATTTAAGGAAATGAGTTAAGTGCTTATTTTAAATACCGAAGGTACACAAAAGAACAAAAAGAGGTTATGTTTAGATATTCCCAGAAAGCCTTCCTGAAGTCTTAAAAATAACATCTTGAAAGTTTTGCTATTATTTCAACAGTGTTATTGAAGGCTTTTGATAAAAACCCATTTACGTGCGCTATAGACTATATATAGCCTGAGTTTGTAAATCTAGAAGTACATAATTATTGTTCTAAATATAGTTCTATGTATTTCCATCTATAGCCAACGTTACGTCTAGACAAACACGTAATTAAACAATTAATTAATTAGAATTTATTCCACGTGTATACTCCTTTTCTAATTTATTAATTTACCTTTAAACAAAGCCAAACAATTTTTAGAGTATATACACAAACGGCTAAAATACTAATGTGAAAGTAACTCTGTCTGTCTATTTGTTACGTTTTTACGCTTAGACTACTTAACCGTTTTAGACGAAATTTGGTATGGACATAGTTGAAGTCATATAAAAGGACATAGGATAGTTTAGACATCCACGGAGCTACTGGCGAAAACAAGTGCCAAATAAAATGACTTCATTCATAGCTACATTTAGATAGGTACTATCTACATGAACATAACGTTAAAAAAATATATATATAAATAATAAACCCGCCTGGAAAAAAAAAGATGGAAACAAGATCCCCTAGATAATTATATAATTTCATGCAGTCGGAGGCCTCAGATTGCATGAAATTATATAATTATGTAGGGGATCTTGTTGCCATATTTTTTGTGCAGGCGAGTTTTATTTATTTATATAACTATTTTTTTTTATTTAACCCTTTTAAGTAGTTGTAGAATGTAACCGATGTAAGAACTCACTTTTATCACAGCTATTGTCAAATATTGAAAATTGAAAAAAGAGTGGTTGCTAACTAACTTTTTTATTATTACATTCATAATCAAGTTATAATTTTTTGAAATAAGGAGAGCCCTTTTATTTGATACCCATGTTGCAGTATTCACAAGAACTTTTTTTTCACGCCTCTTTATTTTGACATCTCACAGCCGCCATGTTTGTTTTTTTCAAACGTCACACATCTTAAAACATTTGGGCGATCAAGACAAATCTAACGACATCTTAATTGTATAAATCCGTTCAGTGCATTGTGAGATATAAGGTAATAAAGAATATTACATACATACATACAAGATGCGCGCGAAAAACATAACCCTTCCTTAAAGTCGAGTAAAAATGAACCAACGCACATCACCTAATGTAAATTTCGTTGACTTACTTCTATGTTTTAGTCTATATGTTTTATAAGCTAGGACAATGTTTTATATACACTAAAACCTTTCCTAAATCGATATACTCGCTTTCGAAAAAATCGCGAACATACGAAAAAATCTCGAACATACGAAAAAATCGCGAATATACATACGGGTGATTATGTACAAAAAACCTTCATTCTCCATTGTACATAAAACCTTCCAACAATAAAAACAAAATTAAGTGAAATCACTTCCTTATTCAATATTTACTAAACTCATTACCATCGGGAAGGCCAAATCGGTGAAAAATTGAACCAAATGAATGAGTTAACTGGTCGGATGTCAAGAGGAAAAACGTAGGAAGTGGAGGTTTTCGGGCAACAGTCCATTAATGGGGCAATGCTAGTAGAAACCCTTTTGAATAGGGTAAATGAGATGCCACTGACATGGACAGGAAAAACGAGAATAATAACCAACTTGTACTTATAGAAGATGAATTAATTATGCCGTTTAGGGATGCTGTATTTGATTATCCTTATGTTGGGGAGGTAAAATTTTCTGAGCAAAAACATAGCCCTTCTTTGCATTGCGTTATTAATTCTCGACATCTATTAACATACAATACTCGCAAGTCAAGAGAAACCTTTTAAGATAGTTTGTCCAGTGCTGCTGTTGTTTTTTTCACATTGTTATTACAAAGACAGTAGTGCCAATTAAATAATTGGTTGTTTAAGTTGTAGTAGAAATGTTACGGCTATTTAATGACTTATGTTAAGGAGTGTATAATAATATCATCAGTTGGAACACGAGGAACTACTCGGTAGAAACACCATCGACAGAAGATTTCCGAAGAACAATCAATTTAAGCATTTTTTTCGTTTTTTTTATTATAAAAAAAATAACTAGCAATGTGGGATTGTGGTCCCACATTACTAGCAATCCTGTTAAACCCTCCAGCTAAGCTCAATGACTTGTGTTAGGAGTGGATTCACGTCGGTAGTATAATCGACAGGATTCGATCCCACGACCTCACAATTGCGAGACCGATGACATAGCCATTACGCTACCGCCGCTTTAGATAAACAAGAAGAGGCAAGAATAATTCAAGGCATATTATGGACTATATAAAACTCACATGATTAAGTGGTTGATGCCATATTTCATCCCATTCTTTACAACATATTATTATGCGTTCATCGAAGTGTGTGCACATGCTATATTAAATAAATAACCTAATTGAGCCATACTTGTCACTCGTTATAGGTAACACGCAAGATACCCAAACCGAACACGCAAGATAATATTAAAAATATCTGCCTGCTTAACCGTTGAACAACTTTTCAAACAACATTAGTCATCGATGTTAATTAAAAACTAAAGTAATGCGTTCAAAGTATATCTTTTCGGCGATATTGAACACAATAATAAAAATTCAATTTCTTAAATTTTTCCTCGCAAATATAAATGGTTTATATAAGTTTTCAATGAAAATATTTTTAAGAAACGATCATTACTTGGACAACGTAACTTCATAGCGATAATGTCTACAAAGATTTATGAAACTCCAGATTTATTATTTGTAGAAAACGCTGGTCCCGGATCTAAAAGCTTATTAGACTTAATGGTTTGGAACATCGTTTATTAATATCGCACTTTAATTTAAATTATCTTCTAGAAATATTTCGTTCATCACATTTGCTTATACTACTATTTAATTTTTAATAGTGCACACTAATTGAAGTGGTATAATTATTTGGAATCCCCGATTCCACTGAAACTTCGGATTTAATGTAAATATTCCAGATTACAAAATATTAAAAACTTTAAAATTTTTTTTTAAAGATAACGAGCAATGTGGAATTGTGAACACTCATTACTAGCAATCCTGTCAATCAACAACAACATTCTTGAAAGTCATTATAATATAGGCATTTCCTGCCAATTACTTTATTAATAGAACAATTTATTAAAATATAGAAAAAAATATTTAAAAATTTGAGGCAAACATAGTCCGGGTAGATGGTTCGATTTCGGCCCCGGATTTTCATACGGAAGTCTTGGGGATTTAGTTCCTAGGTCTGTACTTCAAATTTTTCTATCTTTCAAAAATGTAATTATTGTATTAAAAATGCTAATGAAAAAATGCAAAAAAAAAATTACTATTATGACTTTCAAAAATGATTTTTGCAAAACAACGCACGTAAATAAAATTAATAAAATGTTCTAATGGTTTTCATTTTCATATAAAGTGCAAAGAGGGAATAGATATCTGGAACCTAATTGCTTCGAGCAAGCATGTGTCACCGACAACCAAATCATTCTATAACAGATTGCGGTTATAAAGAAACCTTAAACCGGGCAAGAGCATGTCCGTATAGGGTTCCGCAGCTATTACTACAAAGAAATGCACTACATATGAAAAATACGATCTGTAAAAGTGCACCAGCAAAAATCGGTATCTTAATAGCACTTATGTTTGCAGTTTTTCGGCAATAACTCAAAGACGGTTTAACCGATCATGTTGAAATTTCAGTTGATAGGATTTGTTAGGCGCTATCTTTGTATTTTTTTTTCGTATATTTTAGCCGTACACAATTTTTGCAACTTTCGGGCGATTATTTCCAAAAATATTCACTAAATCAAAAAATTCCTATAAACCTTAAACTGTTTTTTAAAGGCATATCAAGACCATTCAACAAACATCTCCATAGGGGCACATAATCTGCAAAACTACCCTAGAAATATTTATTTTTATTATTTAACACCGACTTATACAAGACACCTATACTTCATTTTTTTATTTATAATCCATCTACCATTAACATTGTCTAGTTTTTTAATAAAATGCCTGTGACATACGGACTGACAGACAGACGGGAAGGGAGGGGGGAAGCCATTTTGGCTACGGAACCCTAATAATGTAAATTTGCATGAGGGAAATCTAAAACTGAATGCTATTTAGTATGGTGCGTAGTTCGAAGTATCTATATGAAAGATTATAGTTGATTCTTCAAAAAGCCTTTATTCACTGACCAAATTCAAAGTTTTACAGTTTTAGGTTTGAAATTTAAATGAAAAGTAAGAATTTAAATATAGAAAGTGAGTGAAAAAAGGCTTTATGAAATTTGAACTTTAACTAAATCAATAATAAGGTCAAATTATATAGAATTATTATGTAACGTACACAAAATATAGGTTTAATTTACTGATATTCCAAAAAAACCTAAAACATGTTTTTTATTAAAAAACCAACATTCTATCTGAGTCTAATACGAATATGCAACCCCTATTTTACCCCTTAGAGGATACATTTAAAAAAATATTTTATTTCGTATATAATAAGGCATCATACTTCCACGCTCACCATAATACGTCATGTGGCTTTCTAAATACTAAATGTGGTCTCTGTCACCCAGACCGCAATAACAAATCAATTTACATTCATCGATATCTATTAACTAGTTAAGACACTTTGGTAAATATTTAAAAACAACCATAGATAGACTGATAAAAAATTAACCCTTTTTGACTCGGGTCTGGCCGTAATCGGGAAAAACATAATTTTTACTATAACATTTTTGATGATATTTACCGAGCTAAAAATAAGTAACTTTCATCTCTTATCTCTATTTATAATAAAAAAAACAATGTTGTAAATTTGTGTTTACAATACACCCCACCTTGTTAAAATCTATACATTATACATCACGTGCATAATTTATAATCTATACATTGCAGTTTTTAATGATCACTTGTCCAGACTGACTGACTGATTCATTAACGTAGATCTAAAATTGTTTTTATGTCGTAGGAACTAATAAATATTTTTTGGAAATTACTGCCCTAAGGGGGCAAAACAGGGAAGTTAGATCATTGAACCATTTTTTTTAATTGTACGTTTCTGTTAAAAGCTTGACTTTAGTTAGTTTTGTATTTGTTACTACAAAGATCTATTGCTTAAATTGAAAATAAACTTAAAATAATGTTGTGTTCAAGGCTGAAAGCAATATAAGATTTGCCAAAACACATTGATCGAAATTGGCAAGCCTCGGGAAACATGATAGATAGAAGGCCAGCGCCGAATAACAAGTTATGAATATCAAAATGTGAATTTAAATGTAAATCGACGGACAAAATGTAGAAAGTTTCTAATGAACGGTTTCAATTATTGTTATTGAGGCTCCAGTATTGCGCCTTGAAGTACTCCTCCTATTCAAATGAGGGAGTAAAGCCAAATCAATAGAACAAAATTGATAACTAAATGGCAAATACTAAAAACTTACATTGTACAATAAAGTACCATCAAATTAAATTTAAATAGGTACTATTCATCCACGTTGTTTGCGTATACAATTAAAAGATTAGTCAACTATTATAAATGTAATTAATTATAATCATAAACAAGACTAAGATAAATGGAAACAATAAGTCTGTAGTATATCCTAAAATAAGGTTGACGTGATGGAAAATAAACTTCTAGAATTTGAATAGCAACCTAATATTAATCATGAAGAAGTCTTAGAATACTTAAAATGAAATTCATCAAACATGTCAAAAATATTTATCGTTCTACGTCAGATTAATTTAAATTAATAACAAAATCAGTCCTTTTCAGAAATGTATACTTTCAAATTACTTCCTATATCTCGAACAGTTTAATTAATGATGTAATAATGTAATAGTCCAAAGCAATTAAATAAATAAAACCTAGTTGATAATTGACAATCATATACAGAACATAACCTCCCAATAAACTACAATATCGTCCATGTGACTCTCACGTGCCACCTACTATGTAATATAATACATATTACAGTGGCATAACTATCAACAGACGGCCAGTCTCGTCTGAGGGTGTAGGCAGGATTCTGTAGGTCATCGAAGGCATCCGGGGCGAGGGGTAACGACGGGCTGTCGCACGCAAATGATACGCGGGCAACGCGCCCCGCATCGATCGCCCATGTGCCGGGCCGCAGCCCCCCCTCCGCGCCGCCGAGACACCCGACCTCACCCCCCCTAGCCCTACCAACACCCCGCACCCTCACCCCGCCAGACACAAACACCCTCACGCACAGACGCACACACACCACCAATCTAATGTGTTCTACCAAATGATCCGAACAGAATATTAATTCATCTATGTACAAGTAGATATAACTGATATTCATAGTAGTTTCGATATTTTTTACAAGCCTAAGGATCTAGCTTAATTTTGTTAATGTATTCATAATGAGGTTTTAGTTTTTGGTAAATGTTTGAACATTTTAATAGGAACAAAAAATCATGTCAATTTGATAATATCCTTTTGAGAAATCTTCTATAATCAAAAACAGAACTGCAAGTATTCTGTAATCTATCAATGTCAAAAGTTGCCGAAACGTATTATATATAAAATTGTGAAGTAATATTATAATGAAATATGACATTAATAAATTGTCGTATTTATAACAACAGTTAGTTGTACAGGTTTCCCTTGAGTGAAAGTGTGCGTGCCGACCCCGTGGGGCGGGTTAATTGAGCACAGAGCCACGTGGCAGCAATTATTTACCTCCAGGTAACCACGTGCCATCGCACACATAACTCCAACACTACCCGACTTCAAATTGCACAAACTAGACACTCCAAAAACTACATATATATATTGAAATATACATAGCTACTAGCGAAGCAATGCGGAGGAGCTAACTAAAAATGAAGAAATAAGATGGTGAATTTACAGACATTCGGATTTAATGTTTCCATTCGGTACTACACGCTCGAATCTAGACTTTAATATAGTAGTGATAGGGTTCAAACTACAACACTAGCTGCTACACCACATAAGTATATACGCAAAGACATTCGGTGGAAAAGACTAGTCTTCAGTAAATGGCTGAGAGTGATACTAAAAATGTATAGTGTATTTTGAAATGGTTTATTGATTACAATCACCAATCGCATGATGCTGATGTTGACAAAATAGGTATTGTGTAGATACTATTACTAATACACACTTAAATCGCAAATGCTTTGCGAGATCGCATGCGTTCAATACAGATGACATCAAAACTTTACGAGATGATACAATTTAATGACAGTTTCTAAGTGTACATCTAAGAACTACATTAAGCACTACACTACGAGGCTATTACTACTGAAGCATTGCCTGATCGTAAATAAACGTAAAAATGCAGCATTTGAGCGTTCCGGCGACGACACCCCAAATCTAGGGCACGTGATCCGCAGACACACGCCGCCTCAAGATCTGAACTCACATTAGCCACGAACCGGTACAGTCCCAGAGAGTCTTATACTAGTCGATTAATTAATTTGAACTAAAACAAAATGAACACAGTCAACAGTAACAGGCCGGTCGTCTCGTGATGTACAGTTTTCGCGTTAGGTTCCGCGGAGTACTCATTTGGTTGTTTCTAAAGCGCCATCGGACATGCGTCGCGCGCGGCGGCTTCGGCTCGACTACTGGGCGGCGCATGGTCCCCCCGCGCCGCACCCCCGCCTCCCCGCTCCCTGCCCCGCCACCCCAGTTGCATCCTTCAAACGCTGCCTGATAATCGGGAGAAAATACTACACAGCTGCAATTGGAATGCCGCATCGTACTCTTTTTTGGCGATGAGTCAGGCGGTAATCGCATCAGCTCTCATTGGCTGGCTCCTTGATTCCGTCGCTCCATCGGCCCTCAAATGCAACTCTTTTCAAAGAAATCTCCGAATGACCTAATCAGATCATTTGTGTTTTTTCGTCTGATCGTTTTATCGTCAGAACTGAGACGTCTCGTATATTAGAAGGCTATAGTCCATGAATATAGATGTTTCATTTCTTCAGACGGCACGTTTTCATGTTAAATTACGACTAGTAGTGGTTGAGACGAAAAAAATCATAGTCTGTTTGTCCTATTTGACAGTAATGTATCAAACATCATAAATTTAACCAATGGCGTTATATCAGAGCTGGGTTTTGCGTAAAAAAATGAATTCTTCTTTTGATATTTAATGAGATGGTTTCTGTTGAGATTTGATACATCTACAAATTGGCATCGAGCATTCATTTATTAAAGAATATAATCACTATACTGGTCCAAAAATCCGGAAGATTCTGTTTGTTTGAACGTGGTAATCCCAAGCAGTATTTTGACTGCCTCAGTAGCGCTGTGGGAGTGTGTACCACGACGCAAGAGGTCGTGGTTCGATTCCTACACGGGACATCACTTTGTGCGATCCACATATTGTTGTACCTAATTTTTGTATCGTACAAAAAGGATTAGCCAGATTTTAAGAAATCCAACGGCATTAAAAATCCCATTTATCAAAAAATGCTATATTAAAGTTATAATAACGCTACGAGTTTATTATATTTTTTTTTTAAGACGACTCCCGCTATAGGGCAGCACAGAGGCAGTCAAATAATTTCATAATATGTACAAATCGCGAAATTTTATCAACTGACTAAAATTTGATAATTCAGACAAATGCTTAAACACTTTAAATTAAAAACAGTCAAAGACGCGTGCCCAGCTAGTTATACATTGTTACTTCGTCGTGTCTCCTCTCGAAGTCGTTTCCATCATGAGATTATTGTAGTAAGATACCACATTACACGACGTATGCTAATCAAGAAAAAACGATTTCTTTGTACCAGGAAAATAGAGTCAAGATCTTAAATTGCATACTTATGGAAAATAGAAAGGATGATAGCATGGTTTCGGCTATGGCGTAGGCTGTCTACGATACTGCTACGGTCGTAACCCTTTCGTAGCTGATGGCTACGAGCCTCGTGTAGGCGCAATAATCTACAAAAATGTTGCCGAGTTTGTTGTGGGTACATTTATACAGATTATTTTAACCTCTTATTAGAAACTATTGAGATCTATGACGTCACCATTTTTTCTAGTGGAATCACTTCTTTTTATGATATTATGATTAATGATCGGTAAGCGGTAGCGGTGATTAAGGAGTCGGACTGGCAATCGTGAGGTCACGGATTCGAAGAAGCTATTGAGCTTAGCTGGAGAGGTTAACAAAATTGTTAGTAATGTGGGATCAGGAAGTTATATAAAAAAATAAAATATAGATAAAAAGTCTTATTTAACACAAAATGTAATCGAACTCAAACTCAAATATCTTTATTTCGTAAAACCAAATTAATTATTATTTGAAACCGTCAAATTAATACATTCTGAAAAAACATAAAATTATGATTTGTTTGAAAAAGAAAAGCATAATGAGATAAGGCGGCAGTTCCAAGTGTAAAGCTTATGAGATCTTAATCATATAGCGACTTAATCGTTACTAGTAAAAATGCTAGTTTTATTTACTAATTACTGACCCGCGCAACTTCGTCTGCGCAAATTTTCCCCGTTTTTGCAACATTTTACATTGCTGCTCCGCTCCTATTAGTCAAACCTGTAATTCCTGAGATTATGGCGTTCAAACAAACAAACAAACTCTTCAGCTTTATAATATTAGTGTAGATTATTCTTTTGGAGTTTTTTGTTTACCTAGAAAACTAGACTATACTCTGATTATTATTTATGTGCTATATTTTAAAAATCTCAAAGCACTGAAATTACTGCACTGGAATTATTGATTAGTTTTAAATTTATTCCATAACTTTCAGTTTAACATCATTGAGTCACTAAATATTGTATCTGACGTTCTCTAAATTACTTAAAAAATTGACAACATATTAATTGTATGGCATACACAACAACATATTATATTAAAGGTATGGAATAAAAAAATGTCTCCGGCGAGACTTGAATCCGTGACTTTAGGGGTACTAGCCCTAAGCCGTTACCAACTCCGCATCCAAACATATCTGCCAAAATAAAATATGTACAAAATAAGCAATAAGCAAAAATGCTTTAAAAATTATAAAAAGTAAAGTTAACAACATATAATACTATAATTGTCAATAAGTCCAGACCCAGGAATCGAACCCGAGACTTCCCGTATGCAAAACTACTATGTTACTAAACCTCAAATTCTTCTATCCTTCCTAACAACAGTTGTCAACTTTTGGCACTTATATTACAATGGTATGGTCAAAGTATAGTTCCTATTGAAGTAACAATTTAATTAAGTAATGTATGATAGGAAAAATTAGAAATAGTCAACTATCTCTTATAGTGGTCATGGTCACGTGAATAAAAGGTATTAAGCTTGAAATATGTACACGAAGTCTCGATAACAACTGTGAAATTATAAAACCCACAACAGCATTTTTTTTGTGTTGTGTATCCATTGGGCTCCTTCTTTAAAATTACGATCTAGTCTTTAGACTAAAAAGTAACTTAGTTATATCTTAATCTGCTAAGCACAACACAACATCTAATTGACTGTTTTTTTGTTGTATTTATCGTATGTAACTGTAATTGTAAGATTTGTATGAAAGAGAGTATAAAAAATCCTCAAGAAATATTGGAAAATTGTATAACATATTTGTATAAAATTTTCAATGAAAGGTTACATTCAGTTGGTGTTTAGCAAATTGCATCAGTGCGGTGCCAGGGCGTGCGATTCGTACACGGAACACCACTTTATGTGATCCACACATTGCAGTTCTGATTCTTAGTGTACTATTTCCCCGGCATTGTATGTTTGTTAAAGCCCGACTCATAAATAAAAGATAACTCCCGCACTAGGGTACAAGTCCCGCGTCGCGTCTACTTTACAATCATACTATTCACGGACACAAGGTTCACCCAGACTCGGAACAACAATTTGTGGATCACACAAAGTGGTGTCCCGTGTGGGAATCGAAACCACGACCTAGGTAGTCACAGTCAGATTTACTACTACTAGACCAACAACGGGACAGTCATTCACACCTATCATACAATTAAATCCATACAATTCTTAACTTCTGCAAGCGTTACCGTTTAAAGATAATAGAACTTGTACTTGATAAAACAGTTTGCATCAGTCCTTTATCATGATGTATAGTATATTAGTCGCAGCATCTTACCCCCATATCAAGTTTATAAACATTCAAACATTGTAAAATTGGCAATTTAAAAAGAGTGGCCGCGAGTTTTTATTGCTAGGTTCTTTTCTTCGGCTTTACCTATTGTTTGCGGACTTGGCATTACATGTACATGTAGAATCCTGACGTCCTGATCACAAAAGTAGTTTTGCATCCTAAGTGAATTAGGAATTTTGAATTTTGATTTTTTAAGCCTCTTAAGCTATACGTCGCTCTCTATCCCAGAAAGGAAACTGTACAACATTTATTACTTTAAATTTCTTTAGCTCAGGGAGACTATTTCAGATTTACTATATTAAAACCTACGTTTGAAGCATTGCATAGTTTGAGACGTGGACAATGACAAAATGCCATCGGCAGCTCTGAGAAGCATTTAAGATTTGGTGTTGGAGAATGATGGAAAGGATAAGCTGGATCAAAATGATGAGTAACGAAAAAGTAATAAAGGGAATAGCAGAAAGGAGAGTCATAAATAGGAATGGGGAATCCACAAGAGAGAAAATGATAGGACATCTTATACGACATTATAAACATTATTGAGGGAAAGACAAGAGAAGAAAAAAAAGGGCCAGTGGCAGTCATATCGAAGAAGTAAAAGAGAACGCTATTGACTGAAATAAATGGATGCACCTGCTTATCTTTCACCAATAAGACCACGACTCTTAAATTTTATGATATTTTTTCCCGCGACTTCGTCCGCTTTATGTTTGATTTGTATGGCCTGTATGCTATATAATGCATAAGTAAAGTTTCATTAAAATCCTTTTAGAAGTTTTTTGTGGGATAAATAACTTTAGGATCTATAATTACAGTTAAAGTTTTGTATTAACACAAATGCATTAAATTAATGTAATTTTTTTTTATTGTATTAGACTAACTACTAGCCCAGATTTAGGAGAAATTTTATGTGATGGTAAAACTAAAAGTCAAAAATCTATAATTCGTAAATCGTCAAATAATTACAAATTAAAATTATAATTAAATTATGATTTGTTGGAAAAAATACCAAATTAAGTTAGACGGCAGTTTCAAGACAGTTAAAACTCATGAGCAGAAGGTGCCAAAAAAACTAGGTAACTTGGATGTCCAAGGTCCTAGCGGGCCATCCCACAACTATATAGTCATACTAGCCGTCCCGCGTAACTTCGTCTGCGTAAATTTTTCCCGTTTTTGCAACATTTCTCATTGTTGCTCCGCTCCTAGTCGTAGCATGATTTTATATAGCCTATAGCCTTCCTCAATAAATGGGCTATCTAACAGTAAAATATTTTTTTCGATTCGGATCAGTAGTTCCTGAGATTACCGCGTTCAAACAAACAAACAAACACTCCAGCTTTATAATATTATTATAGACTAGCTGTCGCGCGCAACTTCGTATGCGTGAATTTTCCCCGTTTTTGCAGCATTTCTCGTCGCTACTCCGCTCCTATTAGTCGTAGCGTGATGTTATATAGCCTATAGCCTTCCTCGATAAATGGGCTATCTAACAAAAAAAGATTTTTTTAAATCGGACCAGTAGTTCCTGAGATTAGCGCGTTTAAACAAACAAACAAACAAACAAACTCTTCCGCTTTATAATATTAGTATAGATATAAATAAGTAGCCATATTAAATACATCTACATAAATGTACAGTCATAGTTTACGTAAACTTCATGAATCTTAAACAGAAACAAATCGTGTATATTTCATAGCGGTTTTATTACGCAGCTATTTAAGTGCTAAATATATCTTCCGGACGTGCAAAGACAATGTACATGTTATTTATTTTAATGTGAAATGCTGAAAAATAGCTATGGAGAAAAAAATCAACTCGAGCTGGATTGAAAAGTCAAAGTTAACGACAAGTAGCGGCATATGTAGTTCCTATAGCTTTGACTAACTGAGCTTCCAAGTTCCACTCGCAATTTTTGAATATTTACTTCTGAGGTTAGTATATTTTATTCTTTGTTAATAAGATTAATGATCAACATGGCGGCAGTGTGGGTCCCACATTAACAGCAATCATGTTAACCCCTCCAGCTAAGCTCAATGGCTTGTGTTAGGAGTGGGTTCACGTCGGCAGTAAAATGGGCAGGATTTGAAACCGCAACCTCAAGATTGCGAGCCCGATGCGTTGGACATTAGGCTACCGCCGCTTATAAGTTAAGATGTGTAGAGGAGTGTGTAGTGTACTGAAATGAGCACGATTATTTATTTATTCTGTATTTGGATGTAATTAATAATTAATCAATCACCAACGATAAGTAGGTAATCATGTATTTATTAATAAAATCAACCATCATCCATCGTCAATTATCATCATCCGTCATCATCAATTCATGATTGATACATTTTTTAAAATCAACTGAATAGTAGCTAGTGAAAATGATTATTTTGTCATATTTATTAGGTGACGTTGTCATTATATGAATAATGAATAAAGACTAGCTAATATACATAATCTCGAATTAATCACATTTACTGTAATAATAATAATATAATATTTTGGGACAACTCACACAACGCTATCTGATTCCAAACTAAGCGTAGCTTGTATAGTACCAGCTACGCTTAGTTTGGGATCAGGGATTTTACTACATAAGTATTAATAAAATAATTAATACTTATTTAGTATAATTATGAATTAACTTCTAACCGATTTCGAGCCTAATCAACTACGCAAAATTAATTATATTATAATGCACATGTCTGTGGGTTGCCCCACAGACTTGTGTATTATAGTATGTTGCAAATGCGCTTCCTAATTCCTCACTCTCACAGTCTGAAGAGACGGCAACACAACACGAGCAGAGAGGCATTAACCTCGCTGATCTTTGCACCTGTTCAATCGTCACTCACCAGTGAGTCACGAATCGCTTCATCAAAGTAGATATATAATAATAATATCTTGGGACAAATGTTGATAAACTTTCGCGATTTGTACACATTATTAAAATATATATATTACGGGTCTTAATCGCGTGAATAATTTAAGGTTAAATACCTTGTTTATTGCCCGACGTTTCGACCGTATTGCAACATTGCGCCATGTTGATCATTAATCTTCCCGTGACCACGGCCGTTGCAATACGGTCGAAACGTCGGGCAATAAACAAGGTATTTAACCTTAAATTATTCACGCGATTAAGACCCGTAATATATATATTTTAATAATCTTGGGACAACTCACACAACGCTATCTGATCCCAAACTAAGCATAGCTTGTACTATGGAAACCAGATAACTGAAAAACATACCTAAATATTTCTAAATACAATTATAGATAAATAACACCAAGACACAGAATAAACCATCGTGCTCATCACACAAAGTTTTATCCTGGATGGGGATCGAACCCACGACCTCTTGCTTAGCAATCGGACACACTCCCACCGCGCCATAGGCAGTCATGTAACATTTAAACTAATGCGGAAAGCGGAATAATAATATTTGGATTCCTTATTTAAGGATATTGCGGCTACGGAGCTACGTGAGTTTTGGCATGATTAAAGTTTATATGAAGCAGGAAGGAAAGAAGCTAAATTTTTATTCAAATTAATATGCATTAGAAATACATTAAATAAATTAAAATAAACATTACACGCACTGCCGCGTAAATGAGACACTATGCCAGTGTCGAGATAGACTGCGTGAGTTTCGTTTTATAATAGAAAAATAAAAAATATAATTATATAAGCAGTATATCTACTAAGTACTGTTTTTAATTATTTTATTTATCATACTGCTAATATGCGATATGTTAGAAGTATGACGTAGTTATTTCATACATTAACACGAGATACAATCCACACGGAGGAAACTGTGGCCGAGAGCTAGTAATCCTGCTAATATTAAAACCACGAAAGTTTGTATATTTATTAATTTATAGATAGTTGCTGTTAGTAGTTAGTAGTGCTAGTAGCTTATTGTCTCTGTGGCGCGGTGGGAGTGTGTCCGACTGCTACGCAAGAGGTCGCGGGTTCGATTCCCACCCAGGATAAAACTTTTTGTGATGAGCATGATGGTTTATTCTGTGTATGGGTGTCATTTATCTATAATATGTATGTATTTAGAAATATATAAATGTATTTATCAGTTGTCTGGTTACCATAGCACAAGCTCTGCTTAGTTTGAAATCACATGACGTTGTGTGAGTTGTGCCAAGATATATTAATAGATATTATATGATAACATACAATATTTTTATGCAAATGTTGAGAGATTAATAAGCTTTTTAATGTTCCTATTCCAGGGACGTAAGGACCCAGTCCTCGTCTCTGAAAGTGTTGGTCAAAGCTTAAAAATAATATCAATTCGTTTTATTATAAACTAGGCTTGTAAAAAATGATAATTTAGAGATTTAATTTAAGAATTTCAACAATTTGAACAACAATTTTAGCGAAATTCCAATGTTTTAAGGCCTATAACTTTCAAAATATTTATTCAATTTAAAATATCGCTTTCTACAAGCCTAGCTTATAATGAAATAAATTAATATTATTATTAAGCCTTGATTTACGACCTTAAACAGAGTAATCACTCATGCGCGTTTGTATGGTAGAATCATCGACTAGGGTGCCCTTTTTTTAAAGATAACTAGCAATGTGGGATTGTGGGTCCCACATTACTAGCAATCCTATTAAGAAGAACTCTGCAGCAATACAGAGAAAGAAGACCAGCGAGAGCGTGCGCCCAGCCCCTGTTAAAGGGCTAATGGATGCAGACGGGTTAATAAAAGTTGAAAAGAAGAAGAGGAAGAAGCCCTCTAACCGAAACCATTGTGGTACCGGCGTGACGGGACCTAACATGCTGCTGCGTCCCGAAATACCAACGACGCAGCTATGTGTCTCGTCTGCATCATACCACGAAGGCAGAGGAGCTAGTCCAGTACCTCAGAATCAAAACAAAATTGACCTTGAGGGTGGAGAAGTTGGAGTCGCACCATGACGTCAACTTCAAATCGTTTATGGTGCGAGTTGCCAGTGAACATCTGTCCATCTTCATGAAGGAGGACTTCTGGCCGAAGGGTGTTGCGTACCGACGTTTTCGTGGAAGGTTACGTGACACCACGTAGCGAAACACGACTCCGCCGTCGTCGCAGTCTCGGTGTCGTGTATAGTGATAATTTGATTTTAAATATTATATACCTAAATTATGTAGTAGTTTATTAAGATATCTTTTTTATATAGGTGTATTTGTATGATATGGGCCTTAGTAGCCTGAAATAAATGGTTACTATTATTATTATTCTCTTTATTTATTTATTTTCTTATGAATTACATTTTTAAATATATATATATATATATATATAATAAAATACATTTAAAAATATAAAAAATAGTGTCCCACCGGCATCGGGTACGTGGACCAAGCTACCGGTGGTTACGGCCCCAGAGAAAGGAACTTCCTCACAATGCGAGCCGTGTCCAGAAGTACTGCCTGCATCTGGCCCTTGATCCAACCGTCTAACGCGAGCCTCTGAAGGTGTTGGTCGAGGCTCTTGGCAATCAAACCATTAACGGAGACGACTATCGGTACAATGATCGCCGAATCAGCATCCCACATGTCGACAATCTCGTGCGCCAGATCCAAATATATAATTTGTTTATCTTTTTCGGCTTTCACGAGATTTTCGTCATTTATACTTTTTTTTTTTTTTTTTTTTTTTTTAAATAACTCCCGCATTAGGGTACAAGCCCTGTGTCGCGGGGGACTTTACAAACATACAAATCAAGGACACAAAGTACACCCAGACTCGAAACAACAATTTGTGGATCACACAAAGTGGTGTCTCGTGTGGGAATCGAACCCACGACCTCTTGCGTAGCAGTCGGACACACTCCCACTGCGCCACGGATGTCGACGATCATTGCACGACGCTCTGATCGGTCTATCAACACAATATCAGGCTTGTTGGCAACAACAGTCCTGTCTGTGATAATAGACAATTATTATTAACCCCTTCAGCTAAACTCAATGGCTTGTGCTAGAAGTGGATTTACGTCGGTAGTGTAATGGGTAATATTTGAACCCTCGACCTCACAATTGCGAGTCCAATGTAGCCATTAGGCTACCGCCGCTTTATTTGCGTTTTAGAATTGGAGCAGTGGTGACAAAAATAATCACATAGAGCGTGTGCCTGCTTAGCTTTAAAACTAAAATCGCTACCTGCAGCTTATGAATCAGCAGTGGACTATGTTATGAAATTATGTATAACTACAGAAAAAAGCTAAAGAGTTTATTTGTTTATTCGTTTCTGAACTGTTTGTTAACTCGCTGATCTCCGAAGATATTAGGCCAATTTAAATGTAATTTAGTACTGAGGTAGCTTGAATACCTAATAAAAACCCAAATAGAATCGAAAGTTTTTAAGAAAAAATCGCAAATATACTCGTTTTTGAATTCTGTAAAAATGTAGTGCCATATTTTCGAGTTCACTAACTCGAAAGTTTGGCAATGTCCTAAAACCTAAGTAACTTTAACTCAAACTCAAAAATCTTTTCTTTTTCTAGATAACTAACTGACCCGCGCAACTTCGTCTGCGTTCGTTTTCCCCGTTTTTGCAACATTTTTCATTGCTGCTCTGCTCCTGTGGGTCGTAGCGTATATAAATATAGCCTTCCTCGATAAATGGGCTATCCAACAGTATAAATAAATTTTTAATTCGGACTACTAGTTCCAGAGATAATCGCGTTCAAACAAAAAAACAAACAAACTCTTGAGCTTTATAATATTAGTTGGTATAGATAAATGGCAACCTCACGATTGTATCTACAATTATTGCTAAAGTATTATTTTAGCCTGAGAATAACACAAGGCAATAAAAACTCACGGTCGCTTTTTTTAATTTTGCTACTCTTACTAAAGATCGGCACAAAAAACATTTATAGAAAACAAGAAACAAATCCAGTTTGATCACTATTAGTTTTTTATTTCATCACTTTTTTCTCCAACTGTACACAAAGTTTAAAAACTATAAAATGCTTACATAACATCAATCTCTGAGTCATGAACACTACTTTACGACTCCGTACAGTTAGTATCTAATAAAAATGATTACTTCATACTAATACTGTTATCCCACAAACAGCAATATTTTATAGATCACAACTTAAACACATGTAAACAAAACATTTGCTAATCTTTCATGCATCCGTGTCTCGTCAGGAGTTGTCTTGACTCGTATCACGAAAGCGGTCGTGATCTTGGCATTTTAATTTTCTTCCAGATATCAATTTTTGTACTTCGAAGCTATTTATTTCGGATGAAACAACTGGTACTCATAATTCAAAATAATTCATAATTCATTTATTCACATACTAGCTGTCCTCCGCAACTGCGTCTGCGTAAATATTCCCCTTTTTTTATAATCCTATGTTACTTCTAATACCTCCAAGAATATGTGTACAAAGTTTCATGATGATCGGTTGAGTAGTTTTCGCGTGAAAGCGTAACAAACAAACTTACATTCACATTTATATATTAGTAGGGATAATAAGTACAAAGTTACAAATTAATTCTAAGAACAAGAGTATTGTCTAAGTATATGGGTGCCTGTACTAGGTACTACCTGTATCACAGGCGGTAAAAGTTCCTATTATTAGTCTTAACTATATCGAATACTTATTAATAACAATATAAATTAAAACCACAAAACGTATAGGAACTAATTGAATGCTATAATATTATGTTCAAAACAGTTTACATCAGCATTTTTAGAAACTGTGCTAAAGTTGACTTTGCATAAATCGCGTTCGAATATATTCTTATTTAGTTATAGTTTTTAAAGCGATCGAAGTAATAAAATACATAGATAGCGATAAATCGTAAGTAGGTCAGTAGATGGTATATTCAGCTCGCTACCTCTTTTATAAGGTGATTATTCAATTTACAACATGCAAAGAAAATATTGGCACCTTCGAGAACATCCGGACGTGTTTGAACACAAGTTTATTTAAAAACTTACCTACTCTGATTATATTTGTAGGCCATTAACGAATCACGGCCGTTTCACGTCCCGGACGCGGCCTAGATGTGTGTGAATAGATCTTTATTTAGTGTAACGTTTTAACTAGGCTGCACTGGCTGCGGTCAAGCTGCGGTCATGATTAGTCCGCTTATGACTACGGCGGCTGCAACCTGGTGGAACCTCAATCATACTAGAAGTAAACAATTGTCACTGCCTTAATAAAAGGATTTATTTTAATTAAGTATCATTTAATAAATAATTATGGTTTTGAGTTTTAATAAATAACTAGCTGATCCGAAAGGGCAATTACCCAAGAAATTAAGAAATTTAGATTTTTTAGCTGGTCTTTTCAGATTTTCTTAGTTTTTCCCTAAACCAGAGAGATGCTTTGAAAGTGTTATGGAACCACAAAGGAATAGTAATTAATCCATCCATCCAACTTGGCGACTTGTCAAAGCCTTAATACCACCACCAGTATATTAACATATTTACTATATTGCCGTGTGGTACTGGCTTAGAATAGTACCCCTCCATCTCTTCCTGTGAGTGTCGTCAAGGCGACTAAGGGATTTCACACCGGAGGACGGGCAGCAGCGTCCTCTGCGTACTTTAAAGCCTTACTGCGATCCCCAACCTTCAGAATCTATGGCAAATACCTTCAGAATCTATAATAAGTAGGTTCTCCTAAGGAGACCCGTGCCTAGCAGTGGGACATCAGATATTATTAACAATATAGAGAGAGATAACAATTTGTCTATATATTACATTGCAATGTAATTTTGATCTTAATTTTAAATATCCACACTTACAAATCTATACTAATATTACTCGTATAAAGCGGAAGAGTTTGTTTGTTTGTTTGTTTGTTTAAACGCGCTAATCTCAGGAACTACTGGTCTGATTTGAAAAAATATTTTTTTTTGATAGCCCATTTATCGAGGAAGGCTATAGGCTATATAACATTGCACTACGAGGAGCGAAGCAGCGACGAGAAATGTTGCAAAAACGGGGAGAATTTACGCATACGGAGTTGCGCGGGACAGCTAGTTATTTATAATGAGTAAACAAAATACAGACCCATCTATTTACTTTCAGTAGTAACATTGCTTAATCTCACAAATCTCTCGATCTCAACAATTAACAAGATTATTTTCAGCTATGGACACTGGTTACCCCACCACCATAAGTGCATTGACCATCGCCATGTGGTGACAAGTGTCATGTGACCTTGAGGGTGTCCATCCCTCCTCTCCCCCTACAACAGAGTCAAGTATATTTTAACCCTAAATTAAGTGGTGAGATTTCCTTCGACGGTCCGCGCCGTCGGGTCGCAAAGTCCCAAGCCTTGATACCAAAAGGATTAAGTATCAAATATTGCTCTACAATTTTCGACTTTAGCATCAAAGAGTTATGGTTGGTTGTCGGTTTGCCAGCAATTATGGTTGCAAGGGTGTGTCGTGGGCTTGTTCGAAGCGTCCTCTAAGAAAATGGAGACAATACGATTATAGTATTGTAGTATACGGTAAAGATTCAGATGAAAACTGATTTTGTAGTTTTTACTGTTCGTTCGTTGTCGTCAACAGTCATGTAATGTTCTACGAACCCGCAAACAATGACAGACTCAGAAAAATGTCTAGTAAAAAATAACGTACAAAATAAGATATAGATAGTTAAAAAAAACATTTTGAAAAAAGCTTTTATTTACAAAAGTAGAAAATATTTTTTTATTGATACAAAATAAATTTCTTACAGTATTCCCTTTATCTATACTTATATTATAAAGCTGAAGAGTTTGTTTGTTTGTTTGAATGTGGTAATCTCAGAAACAACTGGTCCGAAATAAAAAAATATTTTTGTGTTGGGTAGCTCATTTATCGAGGAAGGCTATATAACATCACGCTACGACCAATATGAGCTAAGCAACAATGAAAAATGTTGCAAAAACGGGGAAAATTGACGCATACGAAGTTGCGCGGGCTAGCTAGTATGACATAAAAGCTTGCCGCAACATAAAATGCAGCGTAGTACTATTTATCATTGGTCAAATTCCTTGAAAGTCTTGGTTTCGACCTATTGACAAGCTTTTATGTCATACTAGCAGACAATGTTCCCCATTTTTGCTACATTTTTCATAACTGCTCCGCTCCTATTGGTCGTAGCGTATATAGCCTATAACTTTCCTCGATAAATGGGCTATCCAATAGTAGTAGTTCCTAAGATTATCGCGTTTAAACAAACAAACTCTCCAGCTTTTTAATATAAGTGTGATAAATGGTAAGGATTTGTATTAATTTAAATATTATTTTCTTCCTTTTAAAGCATATCCCTCGGCATGCCTGGTAGGTTGGTCTGTGAGACACAGACCCACCACATAATCAATTATTGAGTAGTAACTTTTCATACACATCTTTTTCATGGTACATTTAAATTTATTTTATTGTAGAAGCGTATACGAAAGAAAACAAATCATTATGGGTCCTACCACAATAATGATTTGTTTTCTTTTTGTTACCTTGACGCTGGTACAAAACATTATGTTTGTTGCGTGTATCAATATTATGTACATCACACTTCTTAAATAAAGTATCAGTACTTTTGCGAACATATTTAAGGTTTTCATAATATACTAACATGCAACAGTCACGATATTGATTTCCTTGAAATTTTCCCTAAGTTAGTGTGTACTACTTTAATTGTAAATTAATTGAATAGCCCTCTACTGCATAACGAAAATAGTTTGAATGTTGGCAGCATTCCCCTATAGTAATAAACTAATTGCGCTGTTTCAATGTCCGTTAGCTGACGATTTTTTCTAAGTGCGTACGCTGCAGAACTGAGTCTAAGAGACAATAAAAACTTTGTGGTCTCTACAGGGTTTAACTCATCGTCTTTTATTTGTATCGGGTTTTTTCTGGTTATACGTCACGTGTTATAAATCTAGTACATTTAGTCTTGCTCTTGTTTAAGAGTAAATTGTTAACATCACACCAGTTAACCACTTTTGAGATAGCCGTATTTACATCTTCAATGTCTTTTTGCTGGCGTTTTAATCATCCGCAAACAGGACTATCTCATAATTATTATTTACTAAAAAAGTACGTCGTTTATGTAAATTAAAAACAACCTTGTAGGACTCCCATTTTGAAACAGACCCGGGGACCGTTTACCATTAACATCAACTTTCTGAACCCTGGAATTCAAATAGGACGATAGAAGATTCAGAGCAGTGTTTTTAAGACCGTAAGGGTGCAATTTTCTGATCATTGTATCATGCAGAACACAGTCAAGTGCCTTAGATAAATCACAGAATACACCTAAAGCATTTTGCAATTCCTCCCAGGCGTCATTGATATTGTTTAACAAGTTCCACACCAGCATCGGTTGTAGAGCGAGAAACCAAATTGTTTAAAGTATAATAATTTCGTTTTGTAAAAGAAGTTCATCATTTCATCATATAATATTTTTTCAAAGATTTAATTAAAAGTTGGTAGTACGGATATGGGTATAATTGGGTAGATGACTACAATAACAATAAATTATTTTACACTATACAGGAAATAGCATTTAATTTTACAAAAATATTCTAAAAAACAATATTTCTCTACAATTTAACGTTGTCATAAATTTATAAACATCAAAACAAACATTAAAACTGTATGAATTGACCATACAAAAGACGTCATTGTTTTGTATTTCATATCAATTAGTACGAGGCGCATCGTTTTGACGTTTCTTAAAAAGATACTGATTAGACTTGACGGTCATCTACCCTATTAGTGGGATCAGACATACTACCTGATTTATACAATGGTATTACTTTACTATATTTATATATTTAATTATATCAGGAAGTACACCACAATATATACATTTATTAAATATAAATATAAAAGCTAAGTCACACACATTTATTTACATTTTCAGTCAAGATAGATTCTGCTGCAGTAGGTAATGAATTTAATGACTTTTTAGTGGTGGTGTAGTGGCTACTTCTACATTACATGTGATGCTGTTATTCTATATTTCAAGAGAAAACTCACACTCACACTTGTGAGTCTTTTAGTCCCATTATTAATAATTTTGTAAGACTCTAAAAAGACAACTGTTAACCACGAAAGGTTCCATTAAAATCCGTCCACTCGTTGCTGCTATCACTACAAGCCATATTAGCCCCTAGGCTGTACTGATTTTTTTTAAATATTAAGACTAGAGTCTGTGGCAGGCAAGGTGTTACGTCCTCCCACACAAGGCAAGGTGATCATGGTTGGAGGGTCGCGGTTAGTGGTTAACGTTGGGAATTTCTATATTTACAGCTAGCAACTGTGAGAACTCCATATCGCATTTCAAGATTTGACGCTGTCAAGTGTCATTAAAAAATATATATATTCACTTTGGTCGCAAAATACTAAACTTGTGAAAAGTCGATTCTACAAGTAGGTACATGTAATGCCTGTTTGCGTACATAAAGCCAAAGAAAAGAACGAGTCAATAAAAACTCGCGGCAACTCTCTTCAAATTGCCAATGTTTACAATGTTTCTTTTGTTTATAAACTTATGCAAAAACGAGAGATAAAAAATATCAAAAGAAGAGTATATGACATTGGATATATCAATTATAGAACATAGTAGGAGCATCCACTAACATTGTAAAACTAAATGTGCTAAATATAGGCCAAATAACAGGTATTTTATTTTTATTATTATAATTTGATGGGGATACCGCCACAAATTCACTCACACAGACTGGCCTACATTTAAATGATTAGTGTAATAAAAAACCGAACTGAGCACACCACCCATTAAACCCACTTACACAAGAAATTAATCTAAAAACTTTGCATATACATTAAACCACCCGAATATTATTATGTATAATACAATAATTTAGACTATCCTTTTCCCTTCTCTTTCCTTCCTACACCGAACGTATATTTCTTCCTCTTCTAAACTAGTCTACAGCCGGATTTCGCGACGGTTTTTTTTCGATTTTTCACATTTGCGCTACAGTACTGATTGATAGAAGGCTAGGAGGTTGAGTAGGGACGGCGGGAGGGCGTTTATGGGGGTAGTTGAGTGCAATCCTCCATAGATGTCGCTGGACTATCATTTAGTAGATTTTTAGCTTTATTTTGTTGCTTAGTGGGAATAGAATCTCTAATAAAATACGCATTGCGTATTCGTTTTTTAAAATGGCGCTGAACGAGTTTTGGGCAGTACTCCAAGTAGGTGCATTGTCGTTTAAGTCCGCTGGTTTGAACTGTTATGGTATAGGTTCATTCTTGTTTTGGTGTTTATGATCTCAATGTTGCGTGACGGAGATGCAAATGATAACAACTTTATTATATCCTTTAAACTATAATAACAATAATACAGGTCTGCAAATTTGAACTCTTATTTTCCCCTTTTGGATTTGATTGCTGATCTTGAGGTATTTTGGTGCTCTGATTACGAATATGTACTTGGATTTGTCCTATCACCCTCAGTTTTTTTGAAAAATCCTTTTATGTGAAATCGGAAAAAAAGGCCAACTTTACAAAGTTTTTTTTTATTACAATGAAGTAACAATTATATTACTAAACTTAAAACATTAAAAATACATTGAAGGGACAGTAATAAATAAATTAAAAATATTAAATACTTTTATGGTATCTTGCTTTTTTTTCACCGAAGCTCCGATTATGAGATTTTCGCTTGAAATTCCGACTTGGATCATCACGCTTTAATAGCCAACAGTAGTCTGCCATCATTACTTTATTCCACTTTCCCTGATAGCGACGTTCCATCTCCTTCAAGTCCTGGTGAAATCTTTCGCCTTGCTCTTCACTTACAGCTCCCAAGTTATCAGAAAAGTAGTCCAAATGCGAATTAAGGAAGTGAAGTTTAATGCTCATCGAACATCCCATTTTGCCGAAATTTTCAATCATTTTCTTTACAATTTCCTCATAATTTGGACTTTTATGGTTTCCTAGAAAATGCCTCACTACTTCCTTAAAAGATTTCCAGGCTTCTAATTCAATTTCACTTAATTTTTCATCGAAATCTATATCTTTCATCAATTTTCTTATGTCCGGGCCAACGAAAATACCTTCTTTCAGTTTAGCTTCAGATATAGATGGAAAAATCTGGTGTAGATATTTAAAACCTTCTCCTTCTTTATTCAGCGCCTTCACAAATTGTTTCATCATACCCAGTTTTATGTGTAAAGGGGGTAGCAAAACTTTTTCTCGGGGCACTAGATTGTCTCTCACAACATTTTTGGTTCCAGGGACTAGTTCAGTCCTCGGTGGCCACTCTTTCTTTGTCCAATGTTGTCCTCTGTTTCGACTATCCCACTCGCAGAGAAAGCAAGGGTACTTCGTATAGCCACCTTGTTGACCGAGCAGCATACCTAAAACTTTAAGATCTCCACAGACCATCCAACCGTGTTCTACGTACTTTATTTTATCCAAAACATTTTTCAAATTGTCGTAGCACTCCTTCAAATGTACAGAATGGGCAACTGGTAGTGAAGCGTATTTATTGCCATTATGCAAAAGGACTGCTTTTAAACTTCGTTTTGATGAGTCTATGAACAATCTCCATTCGTTCGCGTCATATTCGATGTTAAACATTTTCACTAAGCCCGGAATGTCTTCGCAATACACTAGATCACGATCTTCAGCAAAATATGGTACAAAGTCTTTTTCTCTGTTGCGATACCAAGAAAATGAAGTAGAGAGAAGAAGCAAGCATATTCTTTTCCGATAGTCTTGATCCGAGGAGCTCAGCTGCGTCTTTTGGAAGGTTTAGATCTCTCGTTAAGTCGTTCAGTTCTGATTGTGAAAATAATTGTGTTCCACTTGTACTTGGCTCAAATTCAGCGTCAGGTTGAGATACCTCTTCAACATCACTGTCACTGTCTTCAACTTGTAATGATTCCAAGTATGGCGGTGATGGCGGTGCAATGTTCTGGTCGCGATGCACAGCGAGTGTTACTGACTGCAATATTGGATATATCAAGTCCTTTTTTGTTTTTGAATTGTAGCCTGTAGTCTTGCAGCAGCAAAAATAACAGTCTTCAGTGTGATTCTGAGGTTCTCTCCATAAAACAGGCGATAGGAGATCAAACGTATTGTTCTTTCCTTTTGACCACTTTCGAAGTTCACGAACGCAGGTGGTACAAACTTTATGTGGGACCCACTGTTTATCTTGATTGGCGATTGATAGGCCAAAATACATATTATAAACGTTCCTTATAAATTCGGTTATGTTATGCTGCTGTTTTCTCAGCATAAATTGCCCACAAATGTAGCAAAAATTGTCCGGAGAGTTTAAACACTTTCGCGATGACATTTTTCAAGTAAGCGTTACGAATTGCACAGAAGTACTGACTTTTTAAAAATAGTGATGGTGCTATTTATACAAAATAATATTAATCTACCCTCATTAACTGTCTTCTAACGATTTAAGTTAATTTCTATAAAAAAAGCATTTAGCCTACAAGAAATGAGGTCTTTAGCAAATGACCTAAAAATCCACTAGTTTTTTTGATAATAAGAGTATATCACATACTTAATTAAAAGTTATGTTTAACTACATTTATGAGAACTCATTCATTAATGTCTACTTCAACCATTTAGTGTGTTTTTTGTTCAATAAGATATGATTAAAATAAAATAATTAATAAATTACTAGGAAGGCTTAAGTAATTTAGGCAAAAAAAAGGATGACCTATAACTAAAAATCCTGACGTGATGGAATTTTTTTAATATTTTTCCCGTAATCAGCGCCCCAAAATCTATCCAAATCGCTCATCAAAACTGAAAGGGGAAAACCATTGCAGACCTGTTATTTATATCTAATATAATTAATTGTACAGTTCTTAAGATAAAGGATATAACAATTTCATTGACAATTTGGTACTTACATTTAGGAACTTGTGCGCTCACCCATTCGACGCGTACTTGAATTATATAACTGCAATTTCAGTAACATCGATATCCACGCGAATGGTGTGGGTGCCTATAAACAATTAGTTGTTAAGGCAATGCATAATTTAAATTAATTAAATAAGTAACTAGCTTTAAGTATGTTAATAATTCACTATATTTTTCATTACAGCACACAAAAAAAAAAAAAAAACATTGTTATATTAACCTAAGCAACACTTCCAGCGTGTACTATTTTTAACCTCAAATAACATATCCGTGGTAAACGGTGTGGATGTCACAATCATTAATTTTGTATAACATCATATTATTTTATCCATTTGTTTTTGTGATATTGTTTGTTTACCCAATAAAAAAGAAAAAAAAAAAAAAAAACTTGTCTGGTTACCAAAAACTTCCCACACTAGGCTTAGCCTGTCCCACAGGAAGCTTTAATTACAGATTACCAGAATAAATGAGGTACCTTATGAGGGTACTTAAATTTATGTTAACGTATTATAGGTACATACAATTATAGTTTGAAAAATACCTGATGTATAAAAAAATGTACTGTTTTTTCGTAAGAAAGGTTTATTGAAAAACTAGCTTTTCCTGCGACTTTGCGTACGTTATATTTGATTTCTCGGCAGCTTTCTGTAAATTTACTTCAAACCATGTTTAACTCATACACAACGTTCTATACTACGTTCCGTTTATGTATGCCTATGAATTTTTTAGATGCAATTAAATGACAGTCGTATATCTAACGGTTGAAAACTTTACGGTTAATTACTATTTAACATGTTTTCAAAAGCCTTGTCTTATAGTTTAATTTGTTTGTTAGGTATCATGATCCGGCACTATTTAAGTTATTTTATTATAAAGTGATTAAAAAAAATTGTGAAAGCTCACATGGTTTTCATTGCAAAATGCCCTTACTACTTATAGAATGGTGACAAATAATAAAGCGGCGGTAGCCCAATGGCTAAAGCCGATCGAGTCGATCTCGCAATCGTGAGGTCGCGGGTTCGAATCCTACCCATTATACTACCGACGTGAACCCATTCCTAACACAAGTCATAGAGCTAAGCTGGAGGGATTAACAAGATTGTAAGTAATGTGGGACCAAAATCCCACATTGCTATAGCTTGACCACAACCGCTGTGCCGCTCCTTAGGTATGCGCGGGGAGGCGGGGTGCGGGCAGGAAAGATCACGGACACACAAGAGTCTGTCGTCGTGTCGGATAGATCTGAAGATACCGAAGTACAATATTTTTGGCTCTGTATAGGTACATACTTATTATTTATACGCCGCTCGCATACCTAAGGAGCGGCACAGCGGTTGTGGTCAAGCTATAGTTATCTTTTAAAAAAAAGGGTAGTTGAAAATTATAGTGCTTCGTGCATTAATCTCGGAAGACACCATTTGGTGAAATGGAACTGACCCCCTAGTCAGTTCCATTTCACCTAATTTTGAAATGGAACTGCCATTTGGCCATAAATGATCAGCGGAAATAATAGAATTTTTCAATGGCTGCGACTCTATTACCTTAATAAGGTTTTGATATGTAATTTAAAAGTAGTAACTTAATTTAGTAATTTAATGTAAGGATGTTGATAGTGAAGTAAGTACCTACCAAGTGAACTTCTCAACAATTACTGCCCTTGCATTACAGTGAAACATAGAAACGAATGCCATGGCACCAACTTAAACATTTTTTTTTTGTTTTATTTTTATAAACATAAATAACAAGCAATGGGGAATTATAGTCCCACATAACTAGCAATCCTGTTAACCCCTCCAGCTAAGCTTAATGGCTTGTGTTAAGAGTGTGTTCACGTCGGAATGACCGTGAGACCGCAGGCTACCGCCGCCACATTGTATTGTTTTTTGATGATGTCAGATAACTAAATAGAGTTATTCGACACGATCATAGAGAGAGATTAGGCGCAGTACCAACAGTACCACTCAACGTGTTCTCTGAGGCACGGACCTCGGTGTGAGATTTTTCAAAAAAGTCACTAAGACTGGCAGACACAGTGTAACCTAGCGGATATCTCAATCTCTTAGATCACTTATGTGCCACAGGAAGCGCCAGCTTACACCCAGTTCAACAATTTGTTGATCATACAAAGTGATGTCTTGTGTGGGAATCGAACCTACGACCACTTGAACAATAGTCGCATGCACTCATCCCACTACATCTCCGATACTTTTAGCTCTCTTCCTTTTGCTTCTGGGTTAAGAAAATATTTGGTTAACAAATTTATTGACTTCAAAATAATGGGCCCTTAACCGATGTTGGCTACAGCGGCCAAACTCATTAAAGACAAGTCAACTACGTAGGAGATATTATAGTGCACAAGTGTACGTGCAAACACAAGTGCACTATCTATTCCCTCACTCTCATAGTCCGAAGGGACGGAAATCCGACACGACCAGAAAGATTGGGCATAGAACCGACGGCTTAGAACTCCCAAAGGCATGGAGGGCTGTGACAATGTTCAAAAACGGTCACCCGCCTACGGACCGACAGTGGTAACATTGCTTAACCTCAAATAATACAAAAAATACCGGAAGTACAGCAGGTAACCATCAAATGCCCCTCGGTCGAGTAACGTTCACAATAATATATCTCCGAATAATAAAGTCTGAAGTTGTCTGTAGTCGGCGTAGATAAGGCCATTTAAGGTTGACCTTAAATGTTATGTTAACATGGAGTTACCCCATGATTCGGGGATTTTTAAAGTAATGAATAGTCAATAACAAATAGTAAAAGAAATGTAAAAATCACAAAAGTTTAAAAACAATGTTTGTGTAAGAGTACTTACTATTGAATCGTAAATCGAAACATTTATTCTTTCTTTTATACAAATAGCTCGATTATTTTCTGTTTTTGAATTAGGTATGTAGATAATTTTATCAAAATAATAATCACCTGCCAGCCTTTTCTCTTCACTACCCAAAGGTTGACTGGTAAAGAATGCCTATATCATTAAGTCCGCCTTTTGCAATGTATTTGCAGGAAGTGTTAAATAAATCTCTAGCTAAAGTATGCACACTTTTAGGGTATGAGTTTGTTAATTATTTATTAGTGACAATAGATGAAAGTGAATTTTAAAATCCCGGGATTTTGAGATAAGGTGGTATGTCCACGTTATGCCACGGTTGACGAATCCCGCGAAATGGCACTACCTATGCCAATCGTTGGTAATTGGGTAGTTAACTACTAGAAAAAAATATTATATACAAATTAGACAAAAGTGGGTCTTAAAATGCTTTAAAAATAAGTGTTTTTCCACAGTTTAACATGTTTTTGAATTTAAAAGCATGAAAACGATTACTAAAAGTAATGATTTGACAATAGAAACATATGACGTATTTGTATAGTGCTTGTCGTTTTGACATTTCATAAAAAGAGACTGATTTGACTTGATAGTCAACATCCCTATTTCATGGCCGTCAATGATGTTTATATATGAGTTGGTCAAGCTAGCCTAGTATTCTGTGGTTCAATGGTGTCCACCCATAAGCCGCCAATAACTCTTAGAAGAAGTAAAGGGGTAATGCTCGAAGCTCGAAGGTACAATGTAGTATCGGCCGGGTCGTGGGCTGGCTGCTTGTCACGATACAGCCTCGCTTTGCCAACTTTTAACTTACAGTTTATGCCAAAGGAGGATCCAAGTGGTACAACCAATTGGGCGGAACGTTACCAAGGCATGTTCCGAACTGAATGCTTTTACACAGTACGTTTTGTTGGATTTTAAAGACAAGTTTATTGCTTTTATTAATCTGACTCGTTTCTACAACTAAAGTGGTGCTAGTATGTGGTTAGTGGTTATTATTATTATATTATTATTATTGAGAGAGACATGATCCCCTTAATTCGCATAAGTTTCTTTTTTCTATAATATTTTCGTATACCGCTTTTGGCATATCTGTTTAAGGCATTAGTGTTTTAGTAAACATACCTATAGTTAAGGCTAAGTATATTTAATTGGTCTCACTTTATTTATTTCAAAGCTTTATGTACAGTTATTGTACAAAGGCAGACTTAAGGCTAAAAGCATTGTCTACCTGTCAACCTTTGGGTGATGTAGAGATACAAATAGAAATAGATGAAGTAAACTTGTTGGCAACTAAACTATTTCATAATAAGCAATAAGTGACAACGAAAGAATATTATAAGTAGTGTCGGTACTTATATTATTATATACATACATACAAATAAATATACATACCTACATAAATACAAACAAGCGTACATATATACGTACATACATACCTACATTATAACTCAACTGATTGTTCGAACAATGAAGTACGAACCTTCGTCTTAAAGTTGAAGAGGTTAGGTGCCATCCTAATTTCGGTGGGCTGTGCATTCCAGAGTAAGACAGATTGAACTAGGAAAGAGGATCCGACAAATCCAGAAGAATGAGCAGGACATAGGAGAACAAATTGTTTAACTTTATATCCATAGTTAACTACTACTAACATACTAACTACTTACTAAGGTTTTCGACCGCTTTTCTGATAGTACAGCGGTCGAAAAACCTTCGTTTAATCTAAATACAAAGTATAATATGATATAAATCATTATACTAAATAATTAATAATTATTTAGTATAATTATGAATGAACTCCTAACCGATTTCGAGCCTAATCAACTACGCAAGAGATTCTAAAATGCACATGTCTGTGGGTTGCCCCACAGACTTGTGTATTATAAAGTTGCAAATGCGCTTCCTAATTCCTCACTCTCACAGTCTGATGAGACGGCAACACAACACGAGCGGAGAGGCATTAACCTTGCTGACATCTGCACCTATCCAATCGCCACTCGCCAGTGAATCACGAATCGCTCCATCATAGTAGGTATATAGTTAGGTCATGGCCTGAATTGCTAATCACGTTGCCAGTTGTGACTTAGATAAGACGTAAGGTACAAGCCCTGTGTCTCGGGGGATTTTACATACATACAAGTCGCGAACACAAAGTACAAACAGACTTGAGACAACAATTTCTGGATCACACAAAATGATGTTCCGTATGGAAATCGAACCTACGATTTCTGGGCAGCAGTCTATACACTCCCACCGTGCCATCGAGGTATACTACTAATAAAATAATCTGTGGGTACCCATATATAACATCAAGTTTATTCAATGTGGTATTTTGTAATGTTGAATTACCCCAACAGAGTACCTACTTTTTTTTAACGATAACTAGTATTGTGTGAGGTCCCACATTACTAGCAATCCTGATAACCCCTCCAGCTATGCTCAATGGCTAGTGTTAGGAGCGGGTTCAAGTCGATAATATTATGGGTAGGATTCGAACCCACAACCTCACGATTGCGACTCCGATGCCTTAGCCATTAGGCTACCGCCACTTTAAAACAACATACATAATTAAAGTGTTCTGAAAAAATAATTATATTAGTACACAATTATTTGTGATAACAATTAATACCTAACAAAAAGTGGAGAATTTGTCCGTATATTAACAAAGATGTCATAAATTTGAAGTTAAAGACGTTCCTATGAAGCGTAAGATTATGACATTTCATACAATTATAAACTAAACGAGGGATTAAAACACAGATTTTGGTTTAACCGCCAATTATTGTAAAATCACACGTTACAACATACGAAGTCTCATTTAAATCTAAAAGAAACAAATGAGCTACATTTTTAAATGTCCACAGAGTTGAAATCGCGAGCAAAATCTCGCAAAGCAATAAATACTATAGGAGGTCCAGTTTTAGCCAACCAGTATCGCCCATACGTAAAGTGCTCCATAGCATTAATCACACAAAAAGGCAAACACAAAACAGTATGTAACGCAGACAATTGACACCGTTGCCTACAGAAACCGATCAAGCGCGAGTCGTACGTGTACTCATGGTTCTGTAGTCTGTTTGTGAATATCGTCAGTTTATAATCTTGCTTGACATATTATAAACTGACAATAATGAGGACTGCTATAAACTACTACTACTACTATTAAGAGTTTAACGCATTTTATCAACGGACTTCAAAAAGGAAGAGGTTCTCAATTCGATTATATGTATATTTTTTTAGTATGTTTGTTTACCGATTTCGCAAAGACGGCTGGACCGATTTGAAAAATTATTGTTGTGTTTAAAAGGGTATACTTCCAAGTTGGTCCCATTATCATCAGATCACGATATGATTTTGGGATCCTGGAGAAATCGAGGGAACTCTTCAAATATTAAAGACACACCTACAGTGATTCGTGCATTTACTCTCAAAAAGCACCTATTGGTGAAGTAGAACTGATGATGAAGACCACAAATGACGAGTATTCAATATTTCACGGTTTGCGATTCAATTACTTTAATATGCCATTGAGTAGCATTTTATTCTCGTCATACTACTATTACACAATGTAATAGAGCTGATTGTGAACTATCATGTGAACTCCTCAACAATTAAAGTAATTTGTTATTGTTTTTTATCTATCAATATCAAATTGTAAACTGGTCAAATTCTAATGATCGTCAAATTTTTAAAGTGCTGGTTCAGGCATGCAAGTTTGATACCAGTTCAAAATTTACAGGTTTTTATAAAATAACAACTGTCAAAAAATAATGTGTTAAATTGGAATATACTTTATGTTATTTATAATTGTGTAACAGTTCATAATATCGCACAATCATACCGTGACATATTGTTGATCGAAGTTTTATCGTAATTTTACGATAACCTTTTATTGTATCGGTTATATTGTGAGACGGACTTGCATTTGCACATAAATTGATCATAAGTTTGTGTTTATATCATGATTCTGTATGTTAGTTTATTTGTTTTTATTATTAATACATCGCAACATATTGAGAAAGATATAAAGAGAGAAATTATGTTTTATTGCAACAATTGAGTACATAGTTTTGACGTGATCATAAAACAAAATAATAAACAAGGGATAGATATATTGCACTTATTGCAGGCCGCGATACAACAATGAAAATACGTATTTCTTTATTTTCCTTGATATTTTATGGTTTAAGTACAAAAATGGAACTCATTTATTAGTGCAATTATGAAAAAAAATCCATAATTCTATTAGGTACATATATTTTTTACACGTAAGTTAAAAATTTCAGATTCTTTTTAACATTATTCTGCCCACGGAGAGAGGCGACAATTAGCATAGTTAATATTTATAGAAGCTAAAATTTGTATGTAAATCGTTTGTAAATAAGGAAATCGAAACCCAACCTTTTGCACAGCAGTCGTGCTCACGCCAATTGCGTCGTGTAAAACTTCACAATCTAAAACTTCTCAAACAAAAAACTTATTTTTGGTACTATACCTACCAAAAGTACGAATACTTTTCTCATTGTTTCCTTTCAACTCTTCATCCAAAAAACAAATGCAAAAATGTTTATAAAGCAAGCAACAAGATAAAACACAAAGGGCGAACATCAGACGAGCACAAAAACCAAAAAGAACCAAGGGCTTAATTTAAACCCTGATGTAAGGAACCTTAAAATAGGGAGCAGCTTAACTGCAGCTTCTAAAAATAAACAGACTGGCTCATAAAGCACCAGAATAATAAAAGGCACTAGTAATTCATGTTGACCAACATAAATTAAAATTATTTCTTTGACAATTTACATAGCGGCGTTGCACCAGGCTCCAAGAGGCGAGAGCCTGGACGATACGCGGCGGAGTTATGGATGCGGTAACTATTTCCATTTATTAGATACAAGCATTCCCGGGACTCAAAAAAATCTATATTAATATTATAAAGCTTAAAAGTTTGTTAATTTGTTTGAACGCGGTAATATCAGGAACTACTGGTCCGAATTGAAAAATTAATTCACTGTTGGATAGCCCATTTCTCGAGGAAGGCTATAGGGTGTAATAACATTACGCTACGACCAATAGGAGCGGAGCAGCCATGAGAAATGTTGCAAAAACTGGGAAAATTTACGCAGACGAAGTTGCGCGCGACAGCTAGTATAAATATAAAATGTAATAATAAATTAGTTCTGCGGCTTAAGCATGAAAATATAATAGACAGAGCTATTTTCACATTTATAATATTGGTCTGGGTTTACAGATATCGGGACTGAATCTCGTGGTCGCGGTTGCAGCACAATTTATATGTAAAAATAATATTTTCATTATAACTTAAAATGATAAGAAAATGTTTAAGCTTGGATGTAGTAACTGTGTTTCTAGTAAGTTTGAAGCCCGACGCAAAAAGACTAGTGTCATAAGTTTAACGCGTGTGTATTTGTATTTGTGTCTGTTGTATTTTTAATTAACACGCTTTTATTATTAATACAATAATTGCATTTTTTAAAGAGAAAATTTTGAAGTTCAGACCCAGGAATCGAACCAAAGACTTCCGTATGCCAAACCGGGCCGGAATCGAACCACTTATCTGGACTATGTTACTAGACCTCAATTTTTTTCTATCTCTTAATGCACGCAAGTTGGACCCTCGCTTGCGCTTGCGCTTGCTCGTTAGTTAAAGAATTATCACGGCTTTGTTATTGCTTCGTTGCAGAGAGCATTTTAACAAACAAAAACGCTTTTATTAGCTTGGTATATTTCTGTGTATCATCTATGTATTAATTTTTGAATGTGATTATAACCCACTTCAAAACTTCGGACTGAATTGAAACTCCGCATACTTATCAAGGACTAATGACAATACAATTCGATAAAAAGGTAATTGAAGTTTTTTGAAAACTTATTACCTAAGAGGGTAAAAACTAAACTAAAACTTTCTGTGTATAAATTATTTGCTCAATACGTTAAAAGTGCCACATTCGTTTCGTTATAGCTCTGTATCAACTGGATTGCGGCCAATGAATAGTCAAAATGGGTGTAGCGTGTTGGTAATTCAGTAACACAGACTCCACTATCGAATCTGAGCTTCTACAACTCACTCCATACTTCTACACTTTGTTACCAATCAATTGGTAGGATCGGCACATCACAAAACTTGACTTCTGCCTCAAAAAGTCCATAGAAGAGAAGAGAGAGAGAAGTCCATAATATTCTTCTCCTAGCCTGGCCTGTTGGTATAGTGGTTAGTGACCCTGACTGCTAAGCTAAAGGTCATGGGTTCGTTTCTAACAAGGAACATCACTTTGTGTGATCCACAAATGGTTGTTCCAAGTCTGGGTGTACTTTGATCCCGTGATTTGTATGTATGTAAAGTCCCCTACAACTCAAACTATCTCCATACAAAAATAAACAGACAAAGTTACTTTCATATTGTAAATAATTCGTTAGTTTTTTTTTAAATCGTTCGTAATAATAATATTCTATTAACAAGGTTATTTTTGTGTGTAGTGCAAAGCTCAGATACTCCAACAAGATTTTTACTTCAAGAAATCACATTAAGAAAGAAAATGAAATTAATGAAAACTTGCAGAGTTATAAGCTATTCAGTTGTCTGCGTTTTTCGCGCTATCGTGCTCATTGCGTCCCGTTGTACGTAATCCATGGTTATTTTTAGAAAATAAGTGGTGATCAAATTTCAAATCATATTGTGAACAGGATTTGGACTGTAAAAATGATTAATGAACTAATGAATGACTGATTAATTAATTAATTGAAAATATATATAGTCCAAAAACTACCCCAATAGATTGGGTGACTGATTCTGAGAAAACTATTTTCAGGTTTACACTATACCACAGATAATATAATACTATACTAGTAACTATACCAAGAATAACGTTGTATATTCTTTGACATTATAAATTTATTATATTAGTTTGGATTGATCAGGAATTAGGGAGGAGATCAAGAAATGTGGCAGGTTCCTACCTTAATAATTAGGTAATCAATGTAAGATGAATTTCCGCCATGACACATGGCGGAAATCAAATCAAGTCCGATTCAATCACTTACTAATTTCCCTACCTATTGATAGATTATTTGACGTTCCGAACAAGCGAGCTGGTGAACCTTCACATATCGTTAAATGGTATATATTCAAAATTAAGCAACTTAACAATCGTGTTATGTAAAACATATTTATCAAGCGCTTTTCCAAGACTATCTTATCTGCCAATCATCCTAACTTATTAGAACAAACTCGGTGGTCTTTCAACAGTTTTAAAACTAAGTCAAATTAGCTTGTTATTTGACACAGCTTAGCTTAGTTAGCTTACATAGAGCATAGTACTCATTACATTAGATGTGTGTGACTTGTCTGAAACAAGGCCAATGAACTCGTAGACATTCATGACGTCGTCGTGTTACTAGGGGAAGTAGGAAGCGTTTTATTCTAGGCTTCTCTATTCTTGGTAATGTCTAGACGAAATTGGGCTGGTCTGGTCCTAGGACATCTACGTTGGTAACTAGATTTATCGAAACCTAAGTCCTAAATCTAATCAACTAGGGAGTCCCTGAAAAGTTTTTTTATCGATGCGATGTTTAACAATAATTTCGTAATAAAATGCTACAAACTACGTTTTAGTTATCGATCTTAATTAAATAATTACTTATGTAATAACCTTAAGTGTGTCGGTAAATTTACATAGCAAAAGCGGTTAGCCACTCGTTCTCAAAATATTATCATTAGATGCAAAACGACACATCCTTCATTTGTCGCTACACCTACGACCTATAACCTACATTACTATAGTCAACTGATGTAAAAAAGAATACTGGTTGACTAGTTAATCGTGGTAACAAAAATGATCGAGCGCAAAGACACAAAATACCAAGTGACAAATTTTTCATCCGCGACTACCTATTGGATGAAAAATTTGTCACCTTAAAGTCCACTTCTAGTTGGATACAACCAGATCAAGGAGCAGTAACCAACAACATGTCAATGTTGTTAAACTATAAAAACCGGGCAAGTGCATGTCGGGCCACGCACAATATAGGCTTTCCGTAGTACCCTCCCCCCCCCCCCTTCCATCCAAATAATGCGGATTAAGAAGAGAAGTAGGTTTTGTGTTATTTTTGTTTCATACGTACAACGTTGTACCTACTTTATTTATAACTAGCGGACGCATCCCGGTTTCACCCGCGTAGTTCCCGTTCCCGTGGGAATACAGGGATAAAAAATAGCCTATGTCACCCGGGGTTAGTGTAGCTTCACAACGAAGAAAGAATTTTTCAAATCCGTCTAGTAGTTTCGGAGCCTATTCAATACAAACAAACAAACAATCAAATCTTTCCTCTTTATAATATTACTATAGATGATTTTCAATAGAATTTGTATCAAAATTTGGTTAGTTCCCATTTGATCAGTTGTTACTACTACTAATTTTTTACTATATATACTACTGTGAATTTTTTCACATACCCAACATCAACCATATAGCTGGCAGGGCCCCCTCTTGAATCTAACAAAAATTTGGATTTTAAAGCTTAGTATTTCACAAACGGATTCCTAAATCTAAAAGTGGTCTTCACAACCCCTAAAAGACCTATCTAATGTTACCCCACACGATGGGGCACATGAGAAAAAAAATCCCATCCCCGCTCTACATATAGGGGAGGTACCCTAAAAACAAGATTTTATACTTTCAATTTGTCGGCGTAGTTAGTTAATGTGTATCCATGCAAAATTACCGCCTTCTAGCACTAACAGTCTCTGAGCTAAGCTGCGGCCGGACGGACGGACGGACAAGGCGAAACTATAAGGATTCCGTTTTGCCATTTTGGCTATGGAACCATAAAACATACATAACGTACCGCGCTCGACCAACGCATCGTTGATGGACATAGAATTAATATATAAGCGGCGGTAGCCTAATGGCTAATGTATCTGTCTCGCAATCGTGAGGTCTCTGGTTCGAATCCTACCCATTATACTACCGACGTGAACCCATTCCTAAGACAAGCCATTGAGCTTAGCTGGAGGGATTAACTAGATTGCTAGTAATCTGGGACTCAATCCCACATTGCTAGTTATCTTAAAAAAAAAATTACAGACCACTTGGACCACTTTGTTCAGAAAGCGTTCCGGGATTCTAAAATTTAATATACTTTTAAAATGATACAGGTACACATCCAGTATCAGTAGGGTACAAGCTCTGTGTCGCGGGGGACTTTACAAACATACAAGTCACGGACACCCAGAACGGCAGCAGTCGGACATACCTCCATCGCGCCACAGAGGCAGTCTATCTCAGTCATTTTGTTAGTTTATATTTAAAATGGTTCGTTAGTCATAGTGTCGCGTTTATAGGTGTTGAGTAAAATAAAAGAAGATTAATTTACTGACAGGTTAACAATTTAAAGAATAATTTAGCAGTTAAATTAGAGAGATAATTAGAATGATTAACAATAATTACAAATTTACAAGATTCAAGTTAAACTGCGATTAACAAGACTAGTTCTGCGAGATTTACTGGGACTCTTACGTGACAACAGTTGACCGTGAAATTGCCTTTTTTTGGTTATTATTACAATAAATATATTATATTATAACTTAAAAATGTTAAGCAATTGTACAGTTCTAACTTTATAGATAACTAGCTGTCCCGTGCAACTTCGTCTGCGTAAATTTTCCCCGATTTTGCAACGTTTCTCATTGCTGCTCCACTCCTATTGGTCGTAGCGTGATGTTATATAGCCTTCCTCAATAAATGGGCTATCTAACAGTATTTTTTTTTTAATTCGGACCAGTAGATCTTGCGATTATCGCGTTCAAACAAACAAAGAAACAAACAAACTCTTCAGCTTTATAATATTAGTATAGATAATAAATCATGTGCCCGCCGTTACATTACATAATTTTGATGAACTATCAAATGTTCTCTATTAAATTGGCCCGACTATACATAACGCCATCTATTTTACTTTACTTGTAGTAACAAATAGATGGCGCTGTACAATCACCAACATTACTTTTAATTAAATCAAAGTAATAAAAACCTATTAATTAATTGATAAAAGACCAATTATGCCTATGTAGGAAACTAGCTGCCTGCCCCGGCTTCGCATGGGCGTCATATCGTAGTTTTTTATACCTTAAATTACATTAATGTAATTTTTGTAGGGATCTCTAATTTTTTTGCCAATAAAATATACCATATGTTACTCCCTGATAGTGTAGCTTTTTAATGGTAAAAGATTTGTTTTAAATCGGTCTTGTAGTTTTTATGTTTATTCGTTACATACAAAAATAATCTACCTACTCGTAGATGTAATTTAGAGAGTCGCTTCTTTTTCAACACTCATTTCACTTTAAGAATATTGCTATTTAATATTGACCGCTAATTATTGACCTCCAGTGGTGGAAAATAATAGTAATTAACGCATGTGCATGTCGGGCTACGCACATTGTAGGGTTCCGCAGTCACCCCCCGCCCCCCTTAATCCGAATAATGCGGCTTATGAAGTGGGTTTTCTGTTGTTTTTGTCTCATACTTACAAAGTATACCTACTTAATAATAATTTTCAATGGAATTTTTACGAAATTTTGTTTTTTCTCATTTGATCAGCTGTTACTCGTAAACTTGCAAAGCCTTTTTAGCTGTGATAGTTTTCCTTTTAATTTCACTATATAAACATCTACCGTGTTTTTTTTTACATACACAACATCAACTATTTAGCAGGCGGGGGGGGGGGGAGCAAGTGACTCTAACAAACATTCGCATTTTAAAGCTTGATATTTCACAAACGGATCCTTAAAACTAAAAATTGTCTTCCCAACCCCTAAACGGTTTTTAACAGTTATCTAACTATACCCCCCACGATGAAAAGAAAAAAAAACACATCCCCACTTTTCATATACCAAAAATAAAATGTTCTTTTTTGTCGGCTTTTACTGTCGCTAGTAGGCTGTAATTTTGTCTATTCATACAAAATTACAGCCTACTAGCGACGTGGATGGACTGACATGGCGCAACTAAAGGGTTCCGTTTTGCCATTTTGTCTACGGAACCCAAAAAAATAGCATACTAACAAGGTTCTAGTATGATAATACACTTTTATCCAATGTAAACGTAAGTTAGGAATTATAAACAAAATATCGACTCGCATATCAAAATAATTTTCACAGCATAATTTAAACAACGCCACTACAAAATTGGTCGTTGTAAGTCGAAGAGGCGAAGGGAATTTTTTTCATAAGAAACCCGAGATAAATGTATCTTGCTTGACATGGTTCTTTGTACCCATAATACTAAGTAACTACAATCCAAAGGGAAACCGAAAGTAATGGTATTCTAAAGACCCTCCGCCACTGACAGCCACACAAAAACCAGCCGAGAGGAGATTGTGAGCGAAGAGACTATGGGGGGGTATGTGAACGAACAAGGACCAGTGCCACCACCACTGGCTTCGTCAATTTATCTAAAACCCACTGTACCCAACTAATCACCTTTACCCGGTCACCCTAATGGTAGGCATAAAGCTAATCATTCTGAACAAACTACCTCCTAAGGTAGGTATTTTTAAATACTTTTTCTTAGTAAGTATAATAGACTGAAATAAATTCATACTAAACTTAGCCTTACATTAGCCTTGAACTTAGGCGCCCCAGGTCTGCTTGATTCCACCTGCGTGATAAGTTTCTTATGAGTAAGCATCAGACGGCCTGGCCTTGCTAATAATGGGTTAAATGTTGTGTTCTATGGTTTTTAGAGTGCCGTACCCAAAGGGTAAAACGGGACCCTATTACTAGACTTCACTGTCCGTCTGTCCGTCTATCCCAAGGCTGTATCTCATGAACTGTGATAATTAGACAGTTGAAATATTCACAGATGATGTATTTCTGTTGCCGCTGTAACAACAAATACTAAAAAACAGAATAAAATAAATATTTAAGGGGCCTTTTTTGCTTGATATTTTAATATAGGCTTTATCTCATGAACCGTGATAGCTAGACAGATGAAATTTTCACAAATTATGTATTTCTGTTAAAAAAACAAATCAAAATTCTTTATTCACTTAAGATGCAAAACATCTCTTGTGTTACCTCGGGATACTACAAGAACATGTAATGCAAAGTTCGCAAACAATAGGTAAAGCCGGGGAAAAGAACCTGGCAATAAAAACTTACGGTCACTCTTTTCAAAATGCCAATTTTTCAATGTATGAATGTTTATAAACTTGATATGGGGGTAAGGTTCTGCGACTAATATACTATACACCATGTCAAAGGACTGATGCAAATTGTATTATCAAAAAGTTAAAACATGAGATAAACCAAAATGTGCCGTTATAAAAACAAAATAAAATAATTATTGAAAGGGGGGCTCCCATACAGCGAAGGCGATTTTTTTGCTCGTTTTCGCTCGACGGCCACAGGTGTCTACCTGAAATACCTGGCTTCCTTAAAACAGACATGACTTTTTTGCTGTTTTTATAGATAGGTAATGGTAAGGAATCCTTCGTGCGCGAGTCCCACTCGCACTTGGCCGGTTTTTATAAATGTGTCTAAACGCTGTCTAGACGATCTTGATAATTATGACGTCACACTAAAAGGTTAATGTGTAAATTATTCATTCTAGAATACGCTCGTAGGAAGCGTGACTTACAGGAATAAGTCATCTAATAACGCTACTATATACCGATTTACCACCAAAAAATGCAAAGAGTACAGAAGGTAAGTACCTATCTTCATCCAATGTGCGTTTTTATTATGGATGCGGAAACTCGGAATGTCTTCTGAAGTGTTTTTTTTTTTTTTTAGAAGATTACCTAACGATCCAAAGTTGTATGAGATTTCGTGTCCGAGAAAAATGTCTATGTATTATTGTTCTTAAACTTTCGCGACTTATATACATATTTTATCAATATTAATCGTGTGAATTATTTAAAGCTACGAACTATGTATGTCGAGCGAAGTACGTATGAAGGTTAATCTGTACTCTCTCAGTATTTTGTGCTAGGGGTACTTTGACAACATCAGCCAAGTGTCGGGGGGGGGGGGGGTTCAGTTACCCCTGTTGCCGCCCTGGGATCCGCGCCTGTGTGCTGTCTAGTCATTTGCTGCTCTACCAACCTATGCCAAAAAGCGAGGACCGTTGAGTCTGCGGTGACCAGATCAACTGATTAGCCAGGTTACTTTTCGTTTTGTACTTAACTAGATACGGAGTTGTTTGTAGCGAGCAAAACGCGCTCAAAACAAAGCAATAAATCAGGTAAACACTTAGGTACCTACTTATTTGCAATTTTGCACGATAACAATCTAGACAAACAATAATAACATAACCGACAGCCATTTTTTAGGGTTGCGTAGCCAAAATGGCAAAATGGAACCCTTATGTCCGGAACAAAGCTGCGGACGGATTACTTACGCCGACAAAGTGAAAGAATAAAATCTTGAAAAAAAAAATAAGTTAGCTACCTCCCCTATATGTAAAGTGGGGGTGTGATTTTTTTTCACCTACCCCATCGTGTGGGGTATCATTAGATAGGTCTTTTAAAAACGTTTAGTAAAACAATTTTTAGGTTAAGTGATCCGTTTGTAAAATAATAAGCTTTATAGCGCATTTTTTTATTAGAGTCAAGTGTCTCCCCCTCTTGCCAGCTTAATGGTTGATGTTGGGTACATGAAAAAATCACGGTAGTAGTATATATAGTGAAATTAAAAGAAAAACTATCACAGCTAAGTAATCTTTACAAGTTTACGAATAAAAGCTGATCAAATGAGAAGTAACAAAACGATTTAATTAAAATATAATATTATTATAAGTAGATATAACGTTGTATCTAAGTATGAAACAAAAACAACAGAAAATCCGTTTCTTAAGCCACATTATTCGGATGGGGGCGGGGGCTACGGGACCCTACATTGTGCGTTTCCCGACATGCACTTGCCCGGTTTTTATTGGAAAAAATAAATTGTGAAGATAATTGATTGGCTCGGCCGACTAATCGGCCTTTTTGGAATCCGACTAGTCTGCCAACAAAGTACCTACCTATACCTACATCAGGAGTAGGAGTCACTTAAACATTTGGATGGCACTTCTTGATGTACCTATCTACTTCCTAATATTGGAGATCTCAAATTGTTGGTGACAACGGCCATTAGTTTTTGTGCCAGTGTCTGCCTCGGTGACGCAGTGAAATAGTGTAGGTACGACTAATGTGCAAAAGGTTGTGGGTTCGATTCCCACACGGGACACAACTTTGTGCGAGCAAAAAATATTGTTCCGACCCTAGGTCTACTTTGAGATGTATGTCGAATTTATATTTGTAAAGTGCCCGTGGTACGTTGATTATACCCTAGACCAGATTTGATAATTCCCTAAAAAACAATGGGACAGGCCAAAATGAGTTAGTTTAGATTTTTCAAAATTTAGTCAGCGCGGTCAATTTTCTCAAATACTAGCCAATTAAGCGGCGGTAGCCTAATGACTAAGGCACCGGTCTCGCAATCGTGAGGTCGCGGGTTCGAATCCTACCCATTATACTACCGACGACGTGAACCCACTCCTAACACAAGCCATTGAGCTTAGCTGGAGGGGTTAACAGAATTGCTAGTAATGTGGGACCACAATCCCACATTGCTAGATAACCTTTTTTAAAAAAGAAAGAAAAAAAATATACAGGAGATATCTTAGTGCACAAACACAAGCACTCTCTATTCCCTTACTCTCATAGTCGATAAGAAGAAATGCGACACGACTGGAGGAAAGGACATGCTCTCCATGCTTTCTAAGGAATCTGACATTTTTGAAAAGGGCCGAAAGCCCTAATGTTACTTAAGTACGCAAATCTCTCAAACTGCTCGGTTGCTACAGAGTCATCAATCGAGGTTTTACTATAGGTAGATTACTTACATAGAATATAATAATAATTAAAAATATCTTGGGACAACTCACACAACGCTATCTGATCCCAACTAAGCAAAGCTTGTATTATGGAAACCAGATAACTGTTATACATATTTCTATATTTCTAAATACATACACATTATAGATAAATTACACCCAGACACAGAATAGACCATCGTGTTCATCACACAGTTTTATCCTGGGTGGTCGAACCTACGACCTCTTGCGTTGCAGTCGGATACACTCCCACCGCGCCACAGAGGCAGTCATAGTCAGTATCCTTAGGTGAGTTTTTTTTTATTCAAATAAGACGACTCCCGCAGTAGAGTAGACTACATCGTCACGGTACGTGCAAAATGTCGAATGTCACTAATATCACATTTTACGAAAGGTACTAAAAACGGTTTATTGTTTGTAATCCCAGTGTCTCATTATCTCATTGGTCATATTGCAACTATTTCAAAATAGTCAACCAGGAATTGATGTAGGTAATTCTTTTAATTATCAAAAGGCAGACTCGGTCAAATTCTTTTGAAATTCTTTAAATTTTCGTATCTATCGGACCTGAGGATCTCGTATGACAGCACTACATGGATGGTAGGTATAATGGTTTATCTATGCAGGTTTGGAAAACTACATAGAGGTAGCCATTCATTGGTTCTTAAGCCATACCAACTACGTCTCAGGTTTCTTACCTAACAAAAATAAAACACGAGTTTACATTTATTAAATTTATTATACGTGACTTAATAATTAATTTATTCGTTATTGCTTCATTATTATAGTTAATTATTGTACTTAGCTCTATTAGGGAGTTGCATGAACGCTATTTAATATTGACGACTAAAACATAATGTCAGTAGCAATTAATATTTATAATATGTACATAATTAATGTACCTACCTAAAATAATCACGCAAATTATTTGGCGAAACTTGTAATATAATTTTAAAATTATTTTACAGAAAAAAATATATTATATAGAAATAAATCTTTGTTTACTTATTTGTTTCGTAATTAATTAAAATCTTGGAAAAATATATATTTAATGTATCGTAATAAATACCGTTCATGCTGCCCCTTCACAGTGTTCGCAGTTTCAAGTGATATGAGAGCTTCTAAAATACTTTTTATAAAAGAAAAAATCTAATTTAATTTTCAGAAAATTCATGTTTGGTAAAATAGTGTCTTTAATTCATATAGGTACCTATATTTTTTGTTTGAGATCATACAACTTTAAGAAAAATTGATGTTTATTTAAGCAAATTTATATAATATAAATTTAACTACTATCACGGATTTTAGGGACTAAATAAACAATACAATAAATTAGTATTATTAATAACATATCCGTAAAAATAGTTAAAATTATTAATTTTGACATTTATAAAACATAGTATGCTAATAATAACATACTTTTACCGGCGGTGAATTATTTAAAGAATAATAATGATCAGAATACCATGAAATCAATTTCAAACAATGTGATCAGTTTTGGTAGGATGTTTCATAAAATTGTGAAAATGTAATGCAATTGGTAATAATTATTTAAATGATGTGTTTCTTAATGTCAAAAGGCTACATGTTCAGATGTGTGTTATACCTCTATTAGAACACATCAAGCAGTTAATAAGGTTGACATTTTTATTTTACGACAAGTAGTTTACCAGTTTTGAAAATTACCAATAAAATTCTTCACTTACAAACTAATGTCTTAATTTTTACTTTAACTATTACACACAGAAGTCAACAAGAAGGATAATAGAATTAATTACTTTTATTAGCATTTAAAATATCTATTATTCCAATAACAATATCACATACATAATAACTAGACAATAATTGTATTATAATAATTATAATATAACAATCAACAATTACATTCGATGATACAATGGTGTAATTATTATTATTAACTATAATTAATTCGTATATTATTACTTTTACTTATGTGCGTAATGATTGAATAATGATCACGATAGCGCGCTTACTTATAATAGATAATTATTGAAGATAAATCTATTATTATTATTAAACATAGAAATTATTAACGACATTAAAATTTGTCCACGCTTAATAATTATAGGAAATATACAGAGTCACATTCTAACACGTATAGTATAGAGTAGGAGTACAGATAGATAATAGATATTTTTGCTACGCACAGTATAAAGACTGCTTGATACGTGACATTAATAGTAGTTTTCTATTATTACTATTAATTAATAATTATTATGTGCCATACGTACTAAACACTGGTCGATATATAAAAAGCCGTTTACTATAATGCATAGCTTTTAAGAGGATATCTTATAAGTAGTTAACAATAAAATATCGCTATGAAATATTTTCTATATTCAACAAATAATATTCATTTATTTTTCGCGTTATACGTATTTCTAAAAAGGGTAAAACTATCGTAACAAAAAAGTTGAACTACAAATTTGTAAAGGTTTTATCAAAAATGTGTTAGTCTAAACAGTGACGTTGTGATTTTGATTTTTCAGTCCCAATTTTGTTTTATTTTTTTTATATAAGTATTTAATTTCACAAAATATATTCGACTAAATTTTCAACCGATCTATGTATTTTAATTAACGTTATTTTAAAATCCAACAATTTAAGCTTGAGATATTGTATTAGGTATAATGTATTCTACACACATGCCGGCTGTACGGCTGCCGGGTGTGCCGTCTGTGCCATTGAACGCCATTTATTCATGTAAAGTTCAGAACCCGCGAAACAGCACGCTTTTAAGTGAAACGGACACGTATATGTGCAGTGCTGCCAGTTCGAGCTGACATGTTGACGCAAGCGAATTTTTGACAGTTTCAGTTTAAGAACGCAATATTAAAACATGTGGGTTTCACATAAACTTAATAACAACTAAGATTCGGTTCCAAACCATGAATACAATTATTAGCACGACAGTTTGATCCGCTGTCTAAAACGCATGTGATTTAGCTGCGGTCTGGAATTCAGTTCAAGATGCGCGGTCGGAACTTTACGTGTAAATGGCGCAATGCAATAGAAGGACATGCCCTTGCCGTCAGCCCGCGGATTGTTTGTGCGTCACGCCCGCTAATAAAGCATGTTCCAGACGGTTGGAAACAAGCGTACAAACCAAGGTGACCTTGGCGGGAACTTTGTGTGGCCCACCGTATTTACTTCGTATTTGTTTTGCAACAGCCATCTACACTGTTGGCAACCAGCAAGATCACCTAGGCGGGAAGGCTTGTTTCCAACCGTCTGGAAGACGCTTAACTTCAATATCGTGAAGTCGGTACCCCACGTTGCCATCGGCAAGGTACCCGGGTATGCTGTCTGACACACCGTTGGCATGTCTGTTATCAATCATTTTAGTTAATGTTTGTTTGTGGATCATAAAATCCTCATAATTTTGGTATTAACTAGATTTTACTGATCCAAAATTTTCGTCAATTCAAGCTTTCAGTCTTTTCTTGTTTATGGATCTCAATAACTCGTCATTTTTACGTCATAAATTCGTACTAAGAGAATCTCACAATCTACTAAGTATGACTATCCAAGCGTGATATTTACGGCATCATTATTTATTTTCTTTTCCTGGACTTTCCTCCTACCTATAAGTGAAACGACGCCATATTAGTTTGAGCCACGCATTTTATTTATTTTATTGATATTCATTGAATTTAATAATATTAATATTAATTGTTTTCAAAAATATATCTCCATCAAAACGTCACTGTATAAAACAAACAGCATATATAATTCGAAAATTGGACAAAAACAACAAAACTTTCAGATGCCTTGTTTCTGGACATTCCTTAGACAAGTACTAGAGGTAACTTTATACTTATGTATATTAAGCATTACATTTTGCGGACACTGGATCTGAGAGAATATTTACGATTTTTTTTTTATATTTCCAATTTTTGTAAACATCGAGAGCTTTCTATAGAAGAAGATTAATAGCTCAATTGTGAAGATTTTGGATTTACAGAATTTAATAAGCAATGTTTTAAGTAATTTACCAGAAAAACAATCCAATAAAATGTTTAAAACCATTAACAACATTATTTAAATTGATCATTCTTAACATTAGCAGAATTAGTTCTTGTAGCAATAGTTTAGAACGAATAATGAAAATCAAAGATATTTAAACAGCCAAACAATTTTCAACAACCAGTTTTTGATTCCAAAATCTACTCAATCGAGTTTGTCTTATTTTAGCATAAATCTATTCACCTCTACCCCACTAAAGCAAATGATAAGTGGACGTAACGACCCGTCTGAGGACAACCCACTACCGAATAGCTACAACCAAAACAATTGTATTGTCTTCGTCCCTGTATGTAATGATTCTATGATGTGGACACGGATGCCAAAGGACTCATAGCCTTCTTCCTCAATAACAACATGACAAAAATACGAAAAACAACGTTACAGATAGATAACATGGTCTTTGAATAACAAGAAATATTCAAAAATTTTGGACGCTACATTTTTATGGTTAAGATTTTTGGTGCTGGTAATTCAGATAAATTACTTGGTAGGTATTTAAAAGCATCAATTTTATTTCTTTCAACGAAGTTAACGTTAAATATGTTAAAAATATTTCTTTTGATATTCTAGAAGGGATCACAGATCAACTGTTTTTCAATGTAATCGACGAAGTGTTCAAAGAAATGAACTATGGAAGCATTATAACTGTTTTAGTTAAAATCCGACCGGCTAGTTGTTAGAATGATGATATCGACAGTGATATAGTGAGTACTTCTACTGCTATTGACAGCATTCCGACTAAATTTAATTTTATTATAAATACGGTACACAAAATGGCGACATATAAATGTCTGAAACAGGACTGACTTTAAGTCCACATTACATGTGACGAAACCTTATTTTAACCTTTTGTTTTTTTTTTTTTTTTTTTTAATTATATCATTGCTCTAAGGATAAGTGTGTCCTGTGCGACCCATTACTATTTACGTAGGTAGTATACCTACGTAAATAGTACCTTTTGCGGCTTTACAAAGGTAAGTACAATTTTCTTACGAAACATCATGGTCTTGGTTAATATCATGAACAAATTTACGACTGTCTAATTAATATGAGTCTGCAGGATGATAACAATAGCTTTGATTTAATTAATTAAAAGTCAATCCTGCGTGAGACAAAATCACAATACTAAGCCAACCCTAAAATAAGTGACGATCTCAATAAATACACAATTTACCTAACCTAGAATTAGATTAATATTGTCTAAATTACATTCATCCACACAATAACGACCACCTAGCGAGAGATTATATACAATTCATTTAAAAAAACTACAGCATACTGATTCGTAATCCGATATGTTAGGCAGTACATCACTAGGCCGTGTAACATTAAATATAGTTTTGGCATAAATATGAAACCAGATTTAGGTTTTAGTTCAAGATGTTCTATTTGAAAATTGTGAAGAGCTAGCAGGAGTTGATAAAGTGATATATTTTATAGAAGAACTGTCTTCAACAATTTGATGCAATTCGAGCGACATAGTGACTATAAAAATCGAAATCTGTATTGTCATGATGAACATGTTTACAAATTTACTATCACTGCAATATTATACAAATGATTATATTTAATCGATTTGATAAATAAAGCATCAATATGCTTCCCTACAATGATTGCGACAGAAATTAAAAATAAAAAGATATTACATTACAACATGCAATTGAGATATCTCAAAGATAATTATATAATCGTTCAATATTATAGAAAAATATCTCAAGAGCTTGTAAATTATAAACACTGATTAGATAGCAACGCCTAGTAACAATAACACCAGTTGCATGATTTCTGACCACTCATTAATCAAAGTGTCAACAGTGACAAGTATACTGATTTAAATAATTTCATATTTATGCCTACTACCCAAGCAGTGATTGAAGTGATAAAAATAATTCTTAACTTTAGCGAAGATTAAGATTCCTTGTACTCGAAACATTCAACAATGAACTGCGAATGATTGGCGACTTGATGCAGATCTTTCTTTAAATCTTTATAAAAGACGACTCCCGCAGTAGGGTACAAGCCCTGTGTCGCGGGGGACTTTACAAACATACAAGTCACGGACACATAGTACACCCAGACACGGAACAATATTTTGGGAATCACACAAAGTAGTGTCCCGTGTGAGAATCGAACCCACGACCTCTTGCGTAGCAGTCGGACACACTCCCACCGCGCCACAGAGGCAGTGTGCAGATGATGCGGCAATCAGTAAAGCTTGTCTATGTGACCAAGTCTTTTTACCTGTTGATCTTTCCTTACTGAATATTAAGTTAATATGTAAGTACAAGTAGTGGCCACATAGTAAATTTTAATTGAAAACCAGAACAAGTCTATCTCGCATTTTTTTAAACTTACTCGCAGTGGCAATAGATACGGCAGATTTCCATAAATCTCTACATCAAGATAATATAATGACATGAATTATGATATTAGAATTAGATCTAAACTTGACTTCCAAGGAAACACATATACAAGGAACTGAAGTAACAAGCCCACACGAAGATACAAATGATAGTTGAGCGAAGCATCGCATTAAGTACTATACTTAACATCTAGAGATAAATACATACATTGTAAAAATCCAAGACGATAAATTGACAGCATTTCCAGTAACACTAATCGTATAATAAGATGTACAATAGTAATTGAGACGAAAGCCTTATATCTAAAGGCAGAAGACCACATTGAAATTGCTCGAGTAAATGAAACTGCTGACAGTACTTACGAAATAGATATTAAAACAATAGTAAAAAACTAAATATTGGTTGGTATTAACAAAGAAATACAATAGGATATAAATAAAATAAATCAAAATGTTAATGTCGGTATTACGAATAAATCAGCTAGCAGATTCATTCACTCCTGTATCACACAACTAGCAGCCATAGTGATAGAATATAATATCAAAATGATTAATATTATTACAACAATTTACGTATAGAGATTTGTGATATACTAAGCTACACTGACACGATTCTTTTTTGCATATTTTCTTGGGTTTTAGGTGTTAATGTTTGGTCCTATTTTAATTCTGGTGCTATATAATTATGAACCCGATTGCATCATAAAAACTTTAATCAAACATAAGCTACAAGACTAACATTCGCGTATTATGAAAATTATCACATGTGCAAGAGACCTTACAATAAATGTAATAGATGTTGAAAGGACCAATGCAACGGGACATGAATATGCTAAGGCTGAAAGATATCTACCTATTATGAAACTAAATAAAACTATTGCTATTATTAATGAAATTATCCCATATCACATATTTGACCATTTGATTGCTTCTCTCTAAGTGTTGGTTAAGGCTATTGTTAATCACGGCGTGAACAAAGAATTTTAAGCTGTGTTTAATAATATGTAAATTCAAAACCTTTTGGTATTATTTGGTTTCTTTACATGTTCAGATTATTTTATAGTGCGAATATAATACGTGGCTTAATATTATTCTTTTAATTTAACTCCTTCATACTTTGTCTATTTTCTTCTGTTAGTTCTGTATTCAATCTAAACCATTTTTAATCTTACCTGAACATGTCAATGAGGATTTTTGGTGCATGCACAAAAACTGAGTTTATTCCATATACTCCCAACACAACAATAACGGGTTAAGATATGTGAATTTCAAAATTCTTCACTAAATCTTGAAATTCACATTTCATTATCACATCTTGGACCCGAGTTTTATTTCAACAGCAACATGTAAAAACTGAATAATATTAAAAAATATTTATCATCTCTGTTCTACATCTTTTTGTATATATAAACGTCTTGAAATTGCACCAAGATCTGGTTCTATAAGTACTATTATTATCATACCAGGTCCCATATTAAATTAGAAAATATTTCAACGACTTTGATTACAACAACGACCTTGATTGTTAATAGACTAGCCAATCACACATCGTACAAACTAATAGAATATGATTCTACTGCAAATGATATTCATTTGTACTTATTCTAAATTATCCTTCTCCAAAATTATATACTATTCGCAGTTTCAAGACGTTTATATACCAACATTGGGATCCCAAAAAACATACTTATACTAAGGATAAATAAAACTCCTTTACAAGGATAACAAGCGATAACAAATCTGTCTTTTATAAGAGGTAACGTCATCTAAAACTAGCAACTAATCAATTTTGTGTTTAATTCGTTGTGCTTGTTTGCACATTTATTTAGAAACTAACTGTGAGATATTTTGTGCGGACGCAGATTTAACTAAACTATCATTAAATTAATTAAAAATATTTTCGTATAAGGTTACAAATTAGATTAAAAATGATCAATTTTCAATATAATTGTTTGATTTGTCAGGAAATATGAATACACAAAACAATCAAATTTTATTATGGAATATATGTCCGCGTCCTTTTTTTCCAGTGTACCTATACTAACAATAATATTGTAGAGATGTATCAAATCGACGTCGTCCACGGTTACCATCAAATAACAATAAATTCATTTGTATTATCATGTTTGCAATTTAAGTTAATGCCAGATACCCCCTCTTAACACACTATGATATACACCAATTTGATACATCAATAATAAACACTATGATAACGATAGCACGTGAATCCACGGTTTCTTAAATATACCTGTTCGAAGCTTACCTTACGTCATAATCTATAAATAAAAGCGACGGTAGACATTCAGACAAATCTAAAGAAACCGAGAGCTAACTTGAACACACATCACGATCTCTCTGTTTTAATTTAACATCCATCGAATAGTCACATTTGTATTATATTAAACTGTTTCTCTAGTAAAGAGTAATGTACTGAAGACAGATGAGCATGAACTGGATTGGAAGACTTGAGCAATTAAGATGGAACATACGAAGAAGCTGAATATATTACGAAGAAACGAATCTCCTTCGCGTTTGATGTTTTATTTAAAATATATCAAAGGCATTGAAGCTGAAATGTGTATTTAAATAATGAAATTCACCAATCAAATATTTTTAAACAGGAAGATATATCAACAGGACCAATGGTGTAATTAATTTTAATTTATTTAACGTATCCATCATCTTGTCACATATTTATTCTTTATCATAATTTTCCCCAAAATCAGTCAACATTTCATCAAGTCTCGTTACTACTAATGATCGTGTCTCAAAATCTTTAACAACTTACTGTACCTTTACCTGACACTAAATTGTAACTCTTAATTTAATCATTTCTTTAGTCAGTGCTGATAACATTTCTTTATCTATAAATAATACTTTGGTGGGGATTTTATTGCCTGTATTCAGGAATCGTATATTCGGGTTATATGATGGATTATATTCAGCAATGATATGATAGTGAATTTTCAATGACTTCAATATATTTGTGTTGCGCATGATTAGTATATGAATGCGGGGTGTAACGGCGGAGGTGGCACCCGAGGTTGCTTGTCCAGAGGTGCGCAACACGAGGGCTCACAGCACGGTGTTGTGTATGGAGCTGGGACCAGAGCATATTGGGTCGGATGTCCGTATATCGCTGGAGTGGCTGCAAAAAAGATAATGTCTTGGTTCTCATAGGTACTTATGACATGAAACTTAAAGCTGTAAAATAATTTGATGCACACGGCACTCCAGTTTTACGGTTTTCCAATTGAACATTTGAAATATGATCATTCATTTTAGAATTCGTTACTCACTGTCAAACGGTAGAGGATACACAGCATATGGTGGTGGTGGCAGTTCGCAGGGTGCACACGCTGGAAGCGGTGCGAGGGGAGGGGCGCAGAGCAGCTGGTAACATAGTGGGGCTTGAAGAGGAGCTGCTTCTGTGCCCAAAACTGGAAGCTGGCTCATCTGGAATGTGAGAACACATAAAGCAACTTTAGCTAATCTTGAACTGCTTTGTCTTTTAGTCAGAGCATTTATAGCGGTCGAAAAATCAAACTTTTATAAATAATGGGAGTAAATCTTATAGGAAAAGTTACTAAGCAGCCCCGCCGGCCCATTATCTATATTACTTGGGGCCAGTGTAATATATTTTATCTTTCCATTCATCTTATTACATGTCATCTCAGTATTCGTTCGATCCTTTCTTTAATGTTTATCTTTCCTCACGTATCTTATGGTAAACATTTACCAATTCAAAAAAATCTATCTCTTTGTCACTTTGTTCCCAAAGATCTTTCTCAAGTAGAAGAAAATTGAAAACCAACAATACCGACGCCCACTAAGTTCTTGTTCCCCAAAAAAGGTATTTTCCCTGAAAACGATAAATATTCACCTGTTTTCTGACTGCCTGCGCTACTCGCAGCCGTCCCAGCGGGGAAAACATGACACCTCCACTCTGAAACAGATAGCAGACAATTTACTGTTTAAGTAAGTTTCGTAGTTTATTCATTGCTTTCTTCTGGTCTGGGATGTCTTTAGGGGGTTTTAATTTGTGTTCTTAATGTAAGTGGATTCGTCGTTCTTTTATTGACGAGTATTCCTGTGTGTATTGTTTAAGAGAACTCAATAACGTAGAAGCTAAAGCACATTGAATCTTGGTATTCTTTAAACAAAATCTAGATTAAATAAATGTTAAAGGGAAAAGCCAAAAGACGAAAGCAATTAAAAGCCAATATTTTATGCTTTTTGTTTTTATTTTCAGTTACTGTTACACAAAAGGGATTTGTCCGGAATTAGCCATTCTTTCGCAAGGATTCGTTTGGAAAAACGCACATTGATATTGGTTAGCATTACGAATACGTTCGGCACATATCAAAATTTAATTCTTATTCTTCACGAGACGAGACCAACAAATGATTGATCATTCGTTACAAGTACTTTGGCCAATATTTAAGCACATATAGTTTTTACCCTTGTTGTAAGTAGATGCTCCTACTACTGGGTGGCGCAAAAGTACTGGCACTAAAGAAAATACTTTTTTTTTTTTTATATGACATTTTCTGTCATTCTGTTGTTGAAAATTGTGTAGTGAACAAATGTAAAATACACTGAAAATAAACATGGACCGTTTTACTCCCCAAGAACGTGGAATAATTGTGTCAATGTTCTTACGGAATAATTCATCAGTGATAAGAACACAACGTGAATTTCGTCGACGATTTCCCCACCGTCCGGCACCGATTGGTCGCACAATTCGACGCTTTGCCACACGCCTTGAAGCAACTGGCTCAACATTGGATAGACCTAAGTCTGGGAGACCAAGAACAGGCCGTTCAGCTGAAAATATCGATGCTGTGCGCGAAGATGTGGAAGAGTGTCCAGAAACATCAACGAGGCGACGTGCCACGCAATTGGGCATTTCCAGACGGACCCTGCAGCGTATTTTGGTGAAAGACTTAAAGATGTTCCCGTATAAAACTCAAATGACTCATCAGCTGCTGCCTGCTGACCACCGAGCTCGTCTAGATTACTGCCAGCGCGTCATAAACCTCAACCTTGAAGAGGATGATTTTCCTTCAAAATTGGTTATGAGTGACGAAGCGCATTTCCATCTCTCAGGGCATGTCAATAAGCAGAATACTCGGTTCTGGGGCACTGATAATCCGCGCATTATTCAAGAAACACCTCTACACCCACTAAAAGTTACTGTATGGTGTGGCATCTGTGTTGACAGAGTGATCGGACCCTATTTTTTCGAAGACGCTGGAGGCAATGCGATAACTGTCACTGGAGAACGCTACAGAACCATGTTACGTGAGTTTTTGATACCCAGTTTGGACGAATTGGGGCTGGAGCACATCTGGTTTCAACAAGACGGCGCTACGGCACACACAGCGCGCGACACTATGGACTTAGTGAGGGACGCTTTTCCAGGCCGAGTTATCTCTCGTTTTGGCGATTTGCCTTGGCCTGCAAGATCACCCGATCTGACCAGTCCAGACTTCTTTCTTTGGGGTTTTTTGAAATCTCGGGTGTATGTGAACAAGCCACAGACTCTCGCAGCTCTAAAAGAAAACATTCGTCAAGAAATAACGAACATATCGCAGGAAGTGTTACGGCAAGTTATGCAAAATGTCATAAATAGGGCTCAAATGTGTATCAACTCTGGAGGTCACCATTTAAAAGACATCATCTTTAAATCCTAATGGTACGAAATTTAATGGCACAAATATACATTTAAAAAAATCTAAATCTAGTTTTCTAATTTAGAAAAAATGTTATAGCTGAACCAAATAGGGTCTTTACTTTTGCGCCACCCAGTATATTGTACCCACTAAGGTTGATATTGGTTTATCTCATGTTTCAACTTTTTGATAGTACAATTTGCATCAGTCCTTTAACATGGTGTATAGTATATTAGTCGCAGCACCTTACCCCCATATCAAGTTTATAAACATTCAAACATTGTAAAAATGGCAATTTGAAAAAAAACGCCGCGAGTTTTTATTGCAAGGTTCTTTTCTCCGGCTTTAATGTTGAATTTTGAATTCCCAGGTCCATTTGAAACAACCCTAAATCCAAATACTGTTAACAACAATGCGACATGTTAAGCAAGAGATACCGCAAGAGATATTAACTTGTTGTGTCCTATATTCCTTTCTATAGTATCAATAATCTGTGCAAATAACACTATCATTTCCTTAGGTGTTTTACGATAACTGTCCGTAATGCTATAATAAAAACACGATTTCCCTGCTATCCTTTTATGGGCTACAAGACGATCTATACTATTGGCATCAAATGGCACTATTTTACCAAATACTACTCCACTTCCGGTCAATGGTATTTATAAGGCAGGGTGGCAAATAGCCGACAGGGGAAAGAAAGGCTTCGATTCATTGTCATGTTTGAAGGCTATTGGTAGGTAAAAGACAATAAATAGGGGTGTTTTATGCTTTGTTAAAGGAAATGGGAAGGGTTATAGAGTTGATAGGATGGGTTGTAAATGTGGGAGTGAATTGGTTATGGGAATTTATTTTGGCGTGGTGTTATATTATATATTCAAGGTTGGTTTTTCATGTTTTGTTAAAGGCAGAAGAGGGAAAAATAGGAGGAGTTTTATGAAAGACTAGCTTTTACCTGCGGGTCTGCCTGCGTGTATCTAGTTCCTCCATAGAAACTTTGGATTCCATTTTATTTTTAGAAAATCTTTTCTTAGCGGATGCCTACGTCATAATAACTATCAACCTAAAAAATCAGCACTATCCGTTCAGTGGTTTAGGTATTAATGTTCTGTGGATGGAATAGTTACAGAAGAAAAATATAGTGGAGAAGTAAAAATATTGAAACCACAATCCATTTAAATCTAAAATAGCAACGAGTTAGAAAGAATAATAAGCTTCCCAGGGTTTATGCGTCTACTGACTACAGAAACTAATTAACATCAGTAAAACCGGTAAACAATGTGATCACCTTGTAGTTTAAAAGAAATTCAGATTCATTTGGTTGCCTTTTAATAAAAACCAGTCTTTATTTTTCAGAATTTCATTTACAGCATCATCTGAAGAACTCTCAATAAATTTCGAAATACGGGCACGAAATAAAATCACTGAAACAGTATCGACTTTCACTTTTTCTTTACACTTTTAGACATCGTTCCTTTATCTGGCCTCATTTGTGTTTCGATACCACAAACATGGCTTTTTGATGGCGACCGAATTTGAAATAATTTATTGAAAATGTTTTTTGGAGAAGTTATATACCGTTTTGAGATCAATGTGAATTCCTGTTACGACACTACCTGCAGTATATTTGCAATACATACTGTTACTCTGTTACTCGGTGTAGCAACTAGCAGCATAGTTGTTTGCTTGCTAATAGTAGCAGGCCGGCCATTATGCTTGTTAAATCGCTGACAGACAGTCAAACTTGATAAGATGGAGGCAACCGTTACCTATAGTTTGAAGACCAACACGAACGAAATTCCATTGGTTTGATTCTACTTAGCTAAATAACTGTTCACAGCTGTGTAGCTAAGAGAGCTACCTAAATTTCTTATTGTTCATAATTTAGTTAAGTATACTACATTTTTGTTATCTATAACATCACGCTACGACCAATAGAAGCGGAGCAGCAATGAGAAATATTGCAAAAACGAGGAAATTTACGCAGACGAAGTTGTGCGGGACAGCTAGTAGGTAAATAAAAATGTAGGTCATTCACAATCTTATAAACTTTGCAAAGAACAACTAAAACTAATATCTTTGACTTTGACTTGCCACCGACAGTTACAGAAACATTTCTACCACAAGAGAATTCAAAGTAAGCAAGTCTTAAAAAACTTAAGCGATCAGTATTCATAAGTTTGGTATCAAGTGACGTGTGATGAATGATGAATCATTGTTCAAAATTGACATGTTAGGGTGTTGTGTCTACTGTCTCTGTATTTTCTTTATAATAATATCATGATATCTTAGACTGCAGCAAATGTGTTTAATATATATTTTTTTTCTAACCCCGTAATACATTATCGATACTTTTGAGGCGTTCACTTTTCGTAGTAGCCTAGCCCCAGTTTAGTGTTAACTAAATGTTTTCATTAAGATACAATATATTTATGTTGTATATGTTTTTTTATGTATGTGCGGGTATAACTCGGTCATAAATAGACGGATTTTTCAAAATTCTTTTTTGTTCGAAGAGGTTTAGGTAGGTACCTACTCCGAAATGATAAATTTCGTAAAGATGTAATGATGAGTTTTTGAGACAGACAACAAAACTCCTTAATAAGTGAATGCAAATCAACCGTGATTGAAGTCGGTAAGATGTTTTTTTGTAAAATAAGTTTTATTTGAATAAAAAATAATATATATTGAATAAATAATGAGCTACCTGCCTACCTACCTGGTCAACCGTAACAACATTTTAACTGATAGTTATCTCGGACGTCCACTGTTATAATTAAATGGAACAACAACAGTATTTAGATTTCATTAACAATGTTTCTCAATTCAATTATAACGCAAACTTGTAAGTTGGCAACTCTGAAGTACCAATAAGTACAACATTGTAATATAACATGGAAGTTCACAAATATCTTGGGGTTCTCTTTGTAATATTCCTTTCGACTTGTAAAGCGCTGAATCAGTAGATTTGTTATTAAAAAATCTTTAGAAACGAAGTGAATTCTGTAAGAGTTCTCCGAGTTCCGTAGGTAGGTTACGTACTACCAAAGTTTTGAGAACGGAATCAGCATTTTTGAAGAATGCTGACATAAATGGAATACGAAGCGGAGATATTAAAATTATTCTTGCTTTTGAAGTAGAATTGGTATTGAATTTCGACACACAGAAAGGGGTGTTACAAAATGTAGGTTTTGTTTCTGTAGCACTGCTGGTAATAACATTTCGACAACATTGACTAGGTATTTGAAACCAAGGTCCTTAATCACGTTCTTTTTTCCGTTTTCGCGGGAAGCCCGTTCTAAGTCTGGCTACTAAGCGCATGCGCGGTGCGCTCAAAGATATCCGCCGCGCATATGCGTTGATGCATTTCTAAGCGCAGCTCTCTATTTATCATGATGTAATTTAGTCTTTGCCAGTATGACAAGATTTTGACAGTTCGCACGAACTTGCCGCGAAAACGAAAAAAAAGTACATGAATAAGGAGTACCCATACCAACTTTTACTTGTGCTATAGATGCTAAATTCTAGCAAATCTTCTAGGGTGAACAATGAAATGATAGCCCTCATTATACCTAAGTACTACTTACTAGGAATCTTAACTACCATAATTGTTACAGTGATGGTTAAAGACATTTCTGTCCGCTTGTAGATGAAGGCTTTCATAATTTGACACTTAAAGTATTATTTTAAATGCTACAAAGACTGTACGAATATGTCTTACCACATACGAGTACAACGCGCGCTGTAGCAACGCACACATCGACATCGTCTGCGGACACAGAATCTCATTCAGAATCCGTATAGCCTGCCGAGCGAAGTATATAATAATATACTTCGCAGGCAAAATATTTATTTGTCGCAGATGGATACATTTAATTTATTAAAGTACAGCCACATCACATACATTAAACCTTATTAATATTAAGTTACAGTTGGTATTATTCCTGATGTACATGACAATAACGGCGTACGTAGCACTCAATTACAAATCAGCTGTATGGTTAGTAAATCTAAAATTAACTTAAACTATTATTAAAATACGAGGAACAATGGATTGATTAAGAATAGGTGTGATTGTCGATTAGGACGAAGTCTTAAGCTGTGACTTTATTATTTTATTTTTAAAACTGCGGAAATTTTCGTGAAATACTTCCATTTCGGGTATACGGGGGTATACATTAATAATATAAAGCGCATATGATAGCATTAGGATCAGTGTACCTAATCTGCCACAGAAAGATCCACTTCACACTTAGCATATTGCTGCGTTGCGACCACATCAAACACACGTTGCGACACAATTTTGTGTGAACTGTGTATGAAGATTTCTTCCCATACTCTTGGTGTTGTATGGTCTAACTATCAGTCACCGATAAATTTAATTAAAATCAATAAAAACACAGTTGCCAACAACTATCTATACTAATATTATAAAGCGGAAGAGTTTGTTTGTTTGTTTGTTTAAACGCGCTAATCTCAGGAACTACTGGTCCAATTTGAAAAATTCTCTTTTGTTGGATAGCCCATTTATCGAGGAAGGCTATAGGCTATATAACATCGCGCTACGACTAATAGGAGTGGAGCAGCGACGAGAAATGTTGCAAAAACGGGGAAAATTTACGCACACGAAGTTGCGCGGGACAGCTAGTTCAATATAACCAGTAAACGTTTCTTATAACATAAAACTGAACCCAAATACTCATCCGTTCGTAAAGGTCACGCCGCTTATTGTTACGAGAATATTTGAGAAAAAAACCTTTTGAGAGGTTTTCTTCTTCACATTTTTCAGGAAGGATTTGGATACTTCGTCAGAGAGATTGTGACGTCATTAAAATTTGTTTTAATAGATACTTTTTAATACTTTAAGCACCGAATTGCTTTTAAAGGGCGCTTAGACGGCGATGGTGGGTTAATAATGTTTTTTTTTTGTGTCTTATATCGTTTTAAGGCGGTATAAAAGCGGCGGTAGCCTAATGGCTAAGGCATCAGCCTGGCAAGTGTGAGGTTGCGGGTTCGAATCCTACCCATTATACTACCGACGTGAACCCACTCCTAACACAAGCCATTGAGCTTAGTTGGAGGGGTTAACAAGATTGCTAGCAATTTGGGACCACAATCCCACATTGCTAGTTATCTTGTTAAAAAAAAAAAGGTTTCTGTAACTTATTGTTCTACTGTTAGGCAAAGATCTACTCCTGGGCAAAGTTGTTTGTGTGTTGTTGTTATACTTGCGTTTCCTTGACCTACTTCGACAAAGACGTATGTTATCACATAGGTACCCTACTTTTGTACCTCAGGCATTCGACAACATCTATGAAAGAAACGGTGGGCACATAATTCGATTCTTATACCTACCTACATTATATTTGTCTGTAATACCTGTATACTCTTGATAAAAATAATAAAACGTTGATATTTTCTGCATATTTGTTAAATTTAAACTCTTCAATAACTTTCTCACTTTGTTATCGATAGACCATAATTTTTTTTTTTTTTTTTTTCAATTTTAATTGGTAAAATTTCAATGTTAATCAAAATAAGATATAACAGGAACTGAATCTCCCCAATTAGTTTGTAGACTGATTTTACAGTCATATATTTTGTCTGTATATTTTGCCCTTTACCTGAGGCAGATGACAATGTGGCAGGAGATGGCCATTATTTATTACGGAATTTAATAATGTGGTAATGTAGTGCGTAGGTACGCAAGATACCTAATGTTATTTTGAAATATTCGGCTGTATTTTGTATGGTAATATAACTAAAACTAAAACATTTATTCGGTTTACTTCAAGGACGGTATTAAATGAGTACTTATCGTAAAGATTTAATATTTATAGCTTCTAATATGTATATGTAGTATGGTTCAGGTACATTTAATAGCGCGGTGGCCAACAAATAAAAAACCCCGACTAGCCGAGAGTGTAAGTGCAGAAAACGGCCTGTGGGTACCAAAAATTGGTAAGGGGACCTGATTTCCAATGATCATAACGGCCAAAGAACTAATGTGAGTCGCCCGCACAAATTTGCAGTTGACTCTTCAGTGACTATCGCTGGCACGGTTGGCAAACGCGCCTGAGCCCCTATAGGTGGGCCCCATATATTTGACTAGCTGACCCGCGCAACTTCGTATGCGTCAATGAATCCCGTTTTTGCAATATTTTTCATTGCTGCTCCGCTCCTATTTGTCGTAGCGTGATGCTTTATAGCCTGTAGCCTTCCTCGATAAATGGGCTACCCAGCAGAAAAAGTTATTTTCAATTCGGACCAGTATTTCCTGAGATTAGCGCGTTCAAACAAACAAACTCTTCAGCTTTATTATATTAGTATAGAAGTATAAATACGGTTGATATGGCGGTAGCTACACCCCTGGTGTCACTGCAGTCGGAACATTGAAAGACTATGAGGCTGATCATAAGTACCTACACAAATCCTATGTTACAAACTACTTCGAATATAAAGCTACCTAAATAATTTTCTATCTCGTATTTGGTACGCCGCATTCAGCAGTCCGCTCCTATAGCTTCCTATTTGCAGTTTACAGGTCACAAAGGTATCACACATACGCAAAAATAATGTAAAAAAGATTTTGGAAAAACCGCTATTCATCACGAAAACAAGTAATCAAAAGATAAATTTAATTAAAGCTTTGAACAAAGAGAGTTTGGGACGCGTGTAGTATTTTGGCAGTAGCTGTTGTTCTATATTATTATGCGTCTTTTTCTAACCTCAGCCTTACTACCAATTAAGTATTAAAGCTGAAGAATTTGTATATTTCCGAGTTAATCTCAGAAAATACAGACTACCTTTGAAGCCATTTGGTACAGAAATAGCTTGCTGCTTAAAGCTTAGCTGGCTTTATTGTGAATTTTACTTTTCCAACCAACACTAATGGGGCGGAGATTCTGGGAACAGGTAATTATTAATAAGACCATCCTAATCAATCCTACTGGTAAGCGTACAGGTTGTTATCATTAGTTAAGGGCTTCTTTGTTTCTATTTCTCTCCAGAAGCTATTCATAATGTGTTGTTTTTAAGATTGACTACGAAAATAAGCACTTACTTAATTATATCTTTAGGTACATCAACTGAAGGTTGTTGGTAGATAATGCTTTTAGCAAATTCTAATCATTTTATGCACAAATAGGTACGTACTTAATGCAGTGCATAATCTATACTAATATTATAAAGCTGAAGAGCTTGTTTGTTTGAACGAGGTAATCTCAGGAACTACTAGTCCGAATTGATTCTTTCACTGTTGGATAGTCCATTTAACGAGGAAGGCTATAGGCTATATAACATCACGCTACGACCAATAGGAGCGGAGCAGCAATGATAAATGTTGCAAAAACGGGAAAATTTACGCAGACGAAGTTGCGCCCGCCGGTCAGCTAGTAAATAATAAGTTTTTATTTTTATTTTCATTTTCTATCGGTATCTCGAAATCAAAGTACAATACCAACTTTTCTGCGGTCTTCTTTAATATGACCGACTGCAACACAAGAGGTAACAGTGGGTTCGATTCCTACGAGACACCACTTTGTGTGATCCACAAATTGTTGTTCCGAGTATGGGTGTACTTTGTGTCCGTGACTTGTATGTTTGTAAAGTCTCTCGCGACACAGGGCTTGTAACATAATGCGGGAGCCGTCTTTCAAAAAAAAGTATACCCTGCTCATTTTTTTACATACCTAACTAACAATTACTAGCAATTTTGTAATTCCTCCAGATAAATTGGTTGTGTCATTAAAACAACGAAACTCACTTTTATCCTTTCTATCATAATAAATCCATTAATCTATTTATGTTTATAATTTGTAACTGATATTATGAAACAAAAGTACTACGGCAATATCTAAATGAAAATAACGAGTGCCAGCCATTTTTATTTTTTAATGCAAAATCTCTGTTATTGGTAGGGTTGTTACACTGTAACACTGTGATATTCTTGTTTCCTCTGAATAATTTTATTTTAGCCAACTTATAGTCCGCGACAGATCGACTTGAAAATCAGCGCAATGCACACACAAACCATTTCTGAAAGATAGACCAACGCAGACACGAACCATTTTTGAACGATAGAAAAAATTGAAGTCCAGATCCAGGAATCGAACCCGAGACTTCCGTATGCAAGCCGTCGGAAACGAACCACCTATCTGCACTATTTTACTAGACCTCAATTTTTTCTATCCTGGGTCTGGACTTCAATTTTTTCTATCTTTCAAATATGCAATTATTGTATTAATAAAGTAATTGACATTACTACCGCACATCAACCGTTCACGAACACGAAATCTTGGAACGCCTTTCGAACAAAGTGATTTGAAGTGGTCTGAAGTTCCAATTACATGAACATGAGGTACGTATGTACCTTCTGGACTCACGGTAATTTGTTCCTGAACGATCTAAAATGATCTAACACCAAAACAAATGATGTTACGTCCTATTCAATATAAGCTTGCCCCAAAAGCATTAACTTGCCCATTTGGGACGCTCATGTTATGAAGAAATCTACGAACTTTCCTCGTTTAACTATTATGGACAGCTTAGATGTCCCAAAAGTTTTGATACTTAGATATAAGTACCTATCTTGAAAGTAGAAATACGTCACAAATCAGGACAAACAAGTAAAGTTAACATTGACAGTCACATAGAAAATGTAACAATGGGGGGGGGGGGGGGCGAAACACTACCATGACATTGAGTGATTTTATATGTATATTAACAATATTAACAATTTAAAAGTTTGAATTAAAATATTCTATTCCTTAATATGTAATCTAATTATGCAACAGCGGGGTGGTAAAATAATTATTTTATACGTTGCGCTTTTAAAATTGGACAAAACGACAAAACGCGGTGCCATAATAATAGAATTTCATCAAACTAAGTTTCGTATACTCAAACGATACTTGACTAGGAGACGTGCTAAAAGGTGGTGCACCTTAAACTGACGGTGACAGCATAATACTGTGTTCATTGAGATAGTTGAAGCCATGGAAAGGTCGCGTACTATGTACATTTTAGATGAGCCAACACACCTGTGAAATTATATGTTTCATATTTAATGTGTAGATCCGCCACTATCTGCCAACCCTAGGTACAAGTATTTGCATTGTTCCAGAAAGCTTTTGCGGTGGCGTGAAATGGCCGCCAATCTTGTTCCAACTACGAGTAGTTCTGATTGTTCTTCTAGTGTTTAATATACAAGGGAACATAATAGTTTTAGTGTTTTTACTTTCTCAAATTTTAAGTTACCTACACGTTCATCAAGTATAGGTGCACCATAGTGTGCCATGCCATATACTCATTACGAAACTTCGATTTGATTTATAAAGGAACCCACCACTCTAATTTCTATTTTTTGTAGGTATTTCTTTATTTCATCTGAGGGTATCGTCGGCCAATCTATTTCGATTATTGTATTGAAGGTGTTTCCTGACTACCTCAAACGTTGGGATTCACAGATCGGTCAGTACTGCAATTATACATACTGTCCGCATTTTAAAAACTTGATTGAGAATTGTTATCACGGCAGTAAACACATATACCTTACATTGCCTTACATTGCTGATAAAGAGTGGGAAATAGCTGAGCGGAAAGGAGTCACTACTCATTAAGGAAGAGTAACAGTGAAAAGTGAGTTTTAAGGAGTGAGCAAGTGAGTGGCAATCTGCTTGACATTTTGGAGACAAGCTCCTCTCCATTCGGTCGTTTACAGTAAAAGCACTTGAAGAAAAGAGAAGAGAGAGAAGATTGCCGTTGCGAGTAAAACGAAGAACGAACTTCGCAATGGAAGGTGGGCATTATGCCTTTTGAATTTGACTACATCTTCCCACAAAATGCCGAGGGCACCTATAGAGAGTAACCTTCATGGAATGCGCACTAGATGCTCGCACGCATAAACACCGCCGACGGACACGAAATATTGGAGCCAATGCCGAACAAAGTGGTCCTAAGGGGCCATCTCCACGAGCGAGAGAATCGCGGCGTTATTATCGTCGTGCCACAGGCTATACACTGTCCTAGAACTTGTTTACGCACGGCTGTGTTCTTGCTAAATGTCATCGTATCGCCGCGCGCTCGTCGCGGTACGTGGCGTTCTCGCAGCGAAAGCGCGGCGAGTTTACTGTCAAACGAAGGCGTCACAACACAACGCCTCGTCGAGGAACGTGGCGGTTCCGTTACAAGTCGCGACGATACCCGCGCGTTACTTGCGCGAGCAAAGTATGTTCGAAAGTTACTTTCTGTTTATACTTTCGTTATTTTGTGACTATTCACTTTTACTTTTATTTTAAAATTACGTACGAAACCTATGTCAATCCTCATTTTGCTAGGACCTTCTAAACGCACCACATGCAACCAATTTTTCAACCCAAGATTCACCCATAAAACATTAAGCGCTCGCTGACACAAGTAAAAGAACCCTATTAGTCCCTTCCATACATATAGCCCCTACAACTATGGGCAAGACAAAGGGTATTGGGAGATTTATTGTAAGGTCCCGATAAAGGGCTCAGAGCATCGTATTAAGTTAACTTTTTGATTACTTTCAGAAGGGATCGTATGCCTAAACAAACAGATTTTGTAGAGTGACTGCACGTTAAATATTGATGTAGCCGCAATATAGTATGAGGATGTCTTGATATACACTGCCTAAAGTAGGTTATATTATATCTATGGCATAGAGAGGTGGGGGCTAATTACAACCTATTTTTAATGTAATGGCATACCTACATAAGTAAATAAATCACATAAACCAACCAAATACCAAGCGAACTCGTGCCATGTCCTATGATTTATTCACTGATAAAAAATGGTGAACGAATATCCGAAAAATTGACATACGAAGACATGTGAGACTCGCCAATAAACAGTGGGCCCGCGTTAGTGATTATAGCTCGTACCTTCATTCATTCAGAGAAGAGGTCTGGGTTCCTCTAGAAGGAATATTTTGATTAAATTATGTGTGTACATCAGTTACTGCGACCTAGAACACTACATTGTGTTGTAAGAAAGGCTTAGCCCGCGACGACAACTGATGTAATATGGTCGAAAATCGAAACATTGATGAATAAAAATGTTGTGAATCCATTCTAATATAGACTATGGGTCTTAATCGCGGGAATATTTAAAGTTTTCTTATTGCCCGATGTTTCGACCTTATTTCAATAGCCATGGTCATGGGTATGCTCTACGTTATGACTCTGTTAGTCTCTTTTATTGTCCGACGTTTCAAACGTATTGTTCGAAACGTCTGACAATAAAAAGGTATTTTACCTTAAAATATTCATGCGATTAAGACCCGTAGTCTATATAATTTTACAATGTGTACAAATCGTAAGAACAATCAACATGGTGAATCAAGTCAGAAATATAAAAAGATTTGTAGCAACAACCTACGAAGTATTTCACTACGAAACCGGTGGCGCAAAAGCTTGTAGTACAAAATGTGTACCTAATGTCTTGTGCAAAGAATTAAAACATTAAAGTTTAATCCCACAACACACCTACAGGCGAATTTCGAGTCTTAATTGAAAAGCCTTTGAAATCTTAGTCAGCATTACTGTGCTCAACGGTTCGAATTCACCTCTCTAAATGTCAAAGTGAAAGGCCATACTAGAATCCAGCGGCTTTATTTTTATGCTGAGGGTCATCTAATGAAGGCTATTTAGACCTGCAGTTTAGGGTTATGACTGAAACATGGATTTAAAGATTACAAGCACTGTGGGAAAGAGCTTATCTGTTTTGTATTTGTGTGGTCCTGTTATTGAATGTTAGTTTTAAGGGGCAATTAGCCGTACATAGACTCATGAGGGGCCATTGTGCGATGTAGTGTAAAAACACATTGTATCACGAGGATATGGCCAGGGGTAATGGTTCCACAAACATGCAAATTTATTTGTATGATTGTTTAAATGCAGTAATTTCCGAAGATAGAGACAGGGTCGATCTATTTTGTGTGAGTGTTTAGTGGCCAATCTTTTCAAATTGCCAATGTTTCCCTGTATATGCAGGCAAGGTGTTGCTACCATTGTATTAAACACCATATTAGAGGACTGATGCAAAAAAAACAGGTCAATAATATTAGAAGAGTGATACATCAGCCTCAATGGGCACAACATAGTAGGAGCATCTACTTACGATGTAAAAACTTTATGTGCTTAAATATTGGCCAATTTATTGCTAATAATAAATAAGTATACATCACACATCTATGATGTATTAACCTGTAGTTTAATAAACTTTTTTAAATCGCGGACAATAGCTTATGCTAAGCTTACTTATTCTATTAGATGTACAAAATTGTGACACCGATGTTTTTAAGGAAAATTACCCTCAAATATCGAATAGACAGGTCCGCTCAGCACACCAAGATTCATGTTGTACCTATGAGAATCAAATCGGTTTAACAGTTAGGGTTACAGGTCATATTCAGCTGGCCGATGGCATACCTACATCAATTAAAAATAGCCTATAGTCAAGAACGTGTTTTTATCTAGGTGGTCCCTCTGAGCTACAGCAATGAAATCAATGTAGACTGTTAGCTTGTTGAAATAAAAATCGTTAATGTACCTCATACAGCGGGGCTGTATGGAAATCAAAACGACATTGTTATCGTTAAATATAATTTAGTTTAAAAACATGTTAAATTGCAAACGCCATTAATTTTCATAAAAAAATTAAGACGTAGTCAACTATTGACTGCTTCTGTGGCGCGGTAGGTTGCTACGCAAGAGGTCGTAGGTTCGATTCCCACACGGGACACCACTTTGTGTGATCCACAAATTGTTAATCCGAGTCTGGGTGTACTCTGTGTTCGTGACTTCTATGTTTGTAAACTCCCCCGCGACACAAGGCTTGTACCCTACTGCGGGAGTCGTCTTTTATAAACAAAAAACAGAAACTATACGCTTAAATAGTACGATTTAATATTGCCGAATGTATGAATATAACCTACATCGATTCGACCATGTGTATAACACCCTTATACTTCTGGTATAAAGTAATCTCCTAAGCCTGCAAGTGAAAGAGAATCATATATCTCTGTCGAGATTATCTCATCTTACAAAATATTATATCTTCTATCAAAACGGATAACAAACTCGCTTATCATGTTTTGTTTCTAAAAATATAACTACGAATGGGTTTTGTCAATACATAGTCGTTGTTTCAGAGAGATTAATCTAGAATACGGTCCATTTTTGTTCGTTATTTTAGTGCTTCGAGGTTTTAAAAATATAGTTCGATAGCTCTCACTTTAGATTTCGCCCGCGTGGAAGTCGATTAATGCTATAAAAACTATCCTATGTCCTTTCCTGTATTGTAAATCCCGGTATTGTAAATTATTTTATACTTTTTACAAGAACATATGTAATATTTTAAGCTGTCAATAAGGACACACCTTGTCTGAGCCTTAGAATTCACAGGAAAATTGTCTATAGATCCTAAAATCACCAGAAGTACCTTTAAGGTGCGAATTATTTTTTCATCTTTTATTGTTATTACTTTAATGGGTGGCCCCATGTGCCATGATTGGCCAAACAGAAAGGTCATCTGATCAATACGCCAGGAAGCCAGGACGGTGGCAACAAAGACGCCAGTCATTCTCGTATCGGAAAAATAATTAAGCTGCGTACGCCACAATGTAAGTAGAAGAATTATTACAACAATGTGTTCGTCAAAATCAGTGGCCCCTCGAAAATGGGGAAAAAAGTAATGAATTATGTTTTGGTTTATGTTGTTAGCAATATTGTTGTTTTCCCACAATTATGGGGTAAGATGGACGTTTTAGAATGGATTAAGTGAAGAAACTCTGTCCATTATAAAAAGGCCTTCTATTGAAGTCTGATTCCCGATGATCCTAATCATCTTGTTTGGAAAAACTAACATCCAATTATAATCCAAACATTTTTTTTTAAGGCAAAGAATCAATTTACAATGCTACTATACCTTATTAAAAATTGCCTTTTTTTCTCAGTCCAGACCTACATTTACAAATTATCTCGATAAATCTTCAACTTTGTATGTTAGATAAACCCAAAATGCTGTGTAATCACAAAATGGCAGTAAATACAATAAATATAACAATCTAAATACCTGCGCTGGTACATTTTTTACAATGGCAATAAAACAAATCTGAGATTTCATTTAACTAAGCTGGTTTACCGACCTTTCTATCTGGGTCTCGAGGTAAGGTATATGCTCCACTGCGAGCGTGAAAGATATTGGCAGTTTAATTTAAAGGTAAAAATGCATTTAAGACATTCGATACATTTTTTGAGGTAGATTTTTAGACGAAACTTTGGCGAGATTCATTGCTCAAATAGCCTTTCTACGACACTCAAATAACTTGATGTTGAGTGTCTAGTTAGTAAAGTAGCAATTCTAGTGTGATAAGTGACCCATTTGTCTGATAATATCATTTAATTAGTAGGAATTGCTGAGATATAAACTTCTGACCGATCTCGAGCATGGCGGTGAATCACATCAGAGATTAACTCTCTACTCAGAACATATGTTAGACGGCATGAGACAGAAATCCGATAAGACTGGAAAGAGATTAGTCACAGGACCAACAGCTTAAAGTGCTCCCTTAAGGCTTAAGGCACTAAGAAGTGTAAGAGTTTCCGAAAACGGACGGACAAAAAACCCATCTATAGATCGAGAATAATAACTTTGCTCAACACCAAGTTACGGACGAATTGGAATAGTACCTACGTATCTTAAAAGTATCCCCGCTCGCATTGTGACCGAGGTCTACCAACCGATATTATTTACCTGCGGCACGCGAGCTAACAAATGGATTTCATTTCGGCTGATATCGGGATCCAGATCTATGTTTATAAGTGTTCGACTACGGAAAATTACGGTGGACCTATTTATATTCATAAATTTTTTGGTTCGTCACTCTGTTTTGTTGGGGGTGTAGGAATATAAGAATTATAGAAAACGGAGAATATTGTTCAAAGCGCATCAATATTAACATCTTTTTAAAGATGGTGCAGCCTGATCTGGCATAGGGATACAGGGTCCGCTCAACAGAAACTCGACAAACATTCCTATTTACCTTTATAGAAGATGGGTCTTAACGATACCTTGGAGGGCACTTAATCACACGATGATTTTAAAGCTCCTCTGCTATAGCTCATAGTCAGACTGAACCTTGGGATATCATAGAGAAAAAACAGGTATCACAATAGATTTTTCAGGTCGCAGTGACTGCCAGATGTTTAAATTTAAGGTTGGCGTCTAGCAATCCACAATATAACGGAACCGTTAGTTTAAATTTGAGCTGGAACCTAAACTAGTAGGATGGGATGGGATTCAAATCGGAGGTGACCGGAATCAGACACCTCTATGTCTGATTCAGGTGAAAAACATTGACTGAAGGCATCTGCCTTCATTTAATGTAATATACTCACAATAATTCGGTTTCATCAACTTTATACTATTATACTTCGGCTTCCTCAACTTTATACAAAGCGCTATACGTATTTCCACACGAATTACGCGGACCTATGCAAACGATGACCAGTCAGTTTGAAGCCATTTTCGCAACTCAACAAACATTTTGATTAGTTTGAAAGGTATCAGCGAATGGTAATGTACTTCGCACATTTATCCTACCTCCTAAGCGCTTACACCATGTAACAAAATGGTTCAACCGATTTGAACTCGTAAATCTTTTTTTGTTTTGTTCGCTTCAATACCGGGGTGGTTTAGAAAAAAATAAAAAATTTGGAAAAGTCCAAAGGATTGGTTGAAACATTCGGAATTGATTATTTTGCTATTACATTTTCGTAGTCATGGTCTACAGCGTAGGTTTAAATAAAAGTGTATTCTATTTTTGTCTTTTAAACAAATAAGAACTTCTAAACACCCCAAAAAAACACCAATTACTTTGAACAACAAACAGACTAATTAACCCTTAAACCTTCCAACCCTGTAACTAAAAGTAAAAAACAAAAAGTGCCACACAAAATATCGGACTGAAACATAGTCAAAGGCTGAAATGCCTTTCAAAGTGCCTCTCAAAGAGTCTCAAGAAGCCTTCAGATCTTCACCACCAAGTGGAATGTCTACAGCGATACAATGCTGAAAGTATTTATGGATTTTTAAGAGCTACTTGTGTTTTTGAAGTCACGGATAGGGTGTTGCTTGAGATGGGCTTTTATGGAACTGGTCTTTGTCGGTAATCATTTTGGTTTCGTGAAATCTTTACTCACATATTTACTCAATAATTTGTATGTATGGGTCTTGATTTAACGTTTAACGTTTGAGACATTAGATAGACACTACCTACTAGACGGATTTTAATGCATCTTTAAACTAATGTAGTTTATAGGAGGATTTAACATAGGCTACCTTTTTCTCGAGATATGCAAATGAAAGTCCTGACTCGTTCATTTACTCATCAACGCCCTCCCCCCTATAAAGCAGAAATTTGGAAAGTCGGCAATTATTTTGTTTTTTTTTTAAAGATAATTAGTAATGTGGTATTGTGTTCCCACATTACTAGCAATCCTGGGAAAGGGAAAAAAGGGATGTATAACTTGCGTGTATCTACTGTCTTTGACATTGTAACTCCTTACTGTATAAATGGATTTGGGTGCAGTCCATTTTATGGTTTACTCACCAGATACCTTCTATTTTAGGGAAGCCCAAGTTAGTTTGCGGGAGGGGGAGGGTTGAAAAGGTAGTGAGACAAATGATAATTATCATAAAACTACTTCATACTTCATTCGACACATTGGAATAATCCAAAGTGGTTTCTTGTTGACCTTGTTTTTCTTTCACCGACGCAATCAGGATTTTTGTGGTTGTTTTAAACCACAGGCCGTCTTGTTGGGTAGCACAACAGTGTCAGATAATCTTCTGTGAAATAGTGATGTTAACACATCACTGCGTTTCGGTTGAAGGGCACTGTAGCAAGTGTAATTACTGGGCAAATGAGACTTATGAAGTAATGTCTCAAATGAGGAGCGCGGTGCGGCAGATCTTGGCCAAACAAGGATTTAGGTGGCACTGATACTGTTATGAGCTAGCTTGACGCTTAGCATCACGTGCACGACCTGCTCGTCTCCTCATTACGTAGTATAAATAACCTTCCTTCTTACGCAGTCGGTTAAAAACTATGCTAACCGCTTACGGAACCTCTGGATTTCAGGTTCCACGGAATCCAAGGGTTCCGTAAAAAAGTAACTTAGGGAATCGCTGGTTTGGGAATACTTTATGTCTGACATATCGAGGTTTATTTGAATATGTGCATTATTTTGCCAATGAGGGGGAGGATTCAAATTCTTCCCAAGATTTTAAAAATACCTTTTTTTTCTAGCAAGTAGATAAACGAGCAATAAATGTGTTCTGACATACAATTCACATCAAAAATGTATAACTGTCTAGTGTAATAAAATGTAGCAAGCATGAATCTCTTAGTACCAAAAAAAGTAGCTCATTTGGCGAAGCAAAAAGTACCTTTGTCCCAAAGTAACATCATGGGGAGTGACAGTGACAGAGGTCGCTTGTTACCTGTCTGACGGGATCTCGCGGGTTTTATACGAAAAAATATATTTCGTAGTATCTATCCACCTATTTATTTATTAATATGTAAGCACTTAGCCTAAATTCAAGATGAGAATAGTTAGGAATAGTATTTTATTTGAATTTATACAAAGACGGCTTCGATGGCGTGGTAAGAGTGTGTACCAAGGATGTTACGGAGCTGCGACTCCGACTACGAAAGGTCGGAATTTCCGATTGGTTTTACACCTCCGACTTCGACTTCGGCTCCGACACTTTTAAATCGGACATTTTAATCGGAAGTATCAGCCTAAAGTGCGGCGGCCGCTATTTTAAGCTAATTTATACGTAATAAATTCTCACGGACTTCTTATGGATGTGAGTTCGGGTCCCGCCCTAGCGAATTTTTCCTTCACACATAATATTACTGAATAATATTTATTTTTTATCTCATTTTCTAAAGCCTTAGCGACTCCGACTCCGATTCCGACAAACCGATTTTAAAATCTCGGACTCTGAATTCGGTTCCGTTAAAATCACCGCTTCGAAAGGCTGCCTGTCCATTGAAGCTGAGTAAGGCTGGGGAGAGCGGAGAAATAATAACCAATAGTATTGCATACTGGAGCGGAGTGGAGATTTTATGCAATCCTGTTGGTTAATACAAGTATTTCTCTGTTTCTTGCTCCGCTTCAATGGACAGACAGCCGAAGTGGTTGTGATCTGTAAAATTCCCACGCGGAACAAAACTGTATATGTGATCCACAAATTGTTGTTCCGATTCTGGATGTGCTTTGTGTCCGTTAATTTATTTGTTTATAAGGCCTCCCGCGATATAGGGCTAGACACTAGTGCGAGAGTTGTCTTTTACATAATCAAAAGGATTTCAAATATATTTCCTAAGTGCATGTGTAGTAGGTATCTACCTACTAATAAGTTCAAATCATGCGGTCTATAGATTCAACATTTGATAGGTTGACATTTATAGACCGTGCTAGCTTAGGCGGCGGCAGCCTAATGGCTAAGGTATCGGAGTAGCAATTTTGAGATCGCGGGTTCGAATCCTAACCATTATACCTATTACCGATGTGAACACACTCCTAACACAAGACATCGAGTTCAGCTGGAGAAGTTAACAGGATTGCTAATGATGCGGGACCAACAATTCTACATTGCTAGTTATAATAAAAAAAACTTGACCCCAAACTTGACTGAGCGTATGCTGAGCTGACCGTTGACTTTATAAACATAATGCTAAGACTAGCTGTCCCGCGCAACTTCGTCTGCGTAAATTTTCCCCTTTTTTATAATCCTATGTTACTTCTAATACCAAGAATATGTGTACAAAGTTTCATGATGATCGGTTGAGTAGTTTTCGCGTAAAAGCGTAACAAACAAACTTACATTCACATTTATATATTAGTTTATGCTAAGATTGTATTATAGCATTTTGCACAGAGGTGAAGGGTTACATTTTTTCTGAGGTAACCCGATACAAAAAAAATAATAATAAGTAACTACAATCCAAAGGGAAACCGAAAATAATGGTGTTTTAAGGACCCTCCGCCATTGATGCCTAATGATAATAATGCCAGAAATTAAAATAGAAAATCAATCAACTAGATTGCCTCAACTAGTACCTGCCTAGTAATAGAAATAGCGTAGGTTACAGGTACATAAAAGTTCAACATTCATACCATTCCATACTTAGGTAGCCATACACAAAGTCGATTTAATATTCTCATCAGATCTCCCAATCGAGTATAGATACTAAATTAAGATGGACATTTGTCTGAAATAGCCCTATTGGTGTTCAAAATACAGTTCTCAAATGATATCAAATGGAATAGAGATTTCGTCACGAAGTATTTCTTGATTGCCATTAGTTAATTGGGTTAAACAATTATAGAATTTGATGGTTCATTTGTATTGTGCCAAAATAAGACAAATGCAAATAGTCTGTTTTATATTTGAGAAGTGGTTTATTATTAAGGAAGATCGCCATAACTCTTTGAGAAGATGATACGATAATAATGATTGACAGTCCTTATCGACCGAGGAGGGACCCTTTGTCGGTATCCAACGGCAGAGGAGGGAGCAAGGACTGTCAAGTTAAAGAATGTAAACCTTTGTAAGTAATAAGTTTGTAATGAAGAATGTAAAATCCTTTTGTTTTTTTTTTTTTTTTTTATTGCCTATGGTTGGCAGACGAGCCAGCGGCCCACCTTATGGTAAGCGGTAACCGCCGCTCATGGACTACAGGAATGGCAGGGACACACCCAAGCCGCTGCCTACCGTGAAGTCAAAACTCTCTTTAAACCTCGTTTGAAGAAAGACATGTCGTAGCGCTCGGGAAACACCGCAGCAGGTAGTTCATTCCAGAGTCCACACGTTCGTGGAAGAAAAGAACGCCTTTGAAAGTAATGAGTTTGTAAGTAGATGCACCTACTATATTGTATCCACTAATGCTGATTTTGGTTTATCTCATGTTTCAACTTTTTGATAATACAATTTGCATCAGTCCTTTAAAATGGTGTATAGTATATTAGTCTTAACCCCATTATCAAGTTTATAAACATTCAAACATTGTAAAATTGCCAATTTGAAAAGAGTGGCCGCGAGTTTTTATTGCATGTAGAATCCCAACGTATCCCTATCCAAGTGAATAAAGAATTGTGATTTTTTTTAATAAAGCCATTACAGTGGCCAATCTTATCCGTTCCGTTTACTAAGTCGCGGCCTCCACTCTAGGACTCGTTAGCTCCAGTGGCCACTGATAATTCGGCAGATATGGCAGCTCATTACCACTTCAGCGTGCGCAACTTTAGCTGTTAGTCGGATGACCTCATTGCGTCCATTATGTATGGAGAGACTTTTCGTATATTTACGAAAGCGAGTGACATACTACTCGCTTTCGTAAATATACGAAAAGTCTGGACAGATTAGGAGCAAGACAGAGCTTAACGTGCTCCGAAGCATTGAGAATGAATAACCATGAAGTCACCAATGCAATATCGCTAGTACCTTTTTAATCATCAAAACATCAGCCGTCGTATAAAAACAACGAAAAAAGTACGTGTATAAGTCCAAAGCATCGCCATATAATTTGGGTCAAATTGCCAAAGGTAACAGCGGTTTTCGATTAAAAAACCCATAGCCCGCGGTCAGAGACCGTGTCCACTTTAATGTCAATGTTCCGAAGGGTGACCCCTCACTAAAATTAGGGCAAAATGCTTAAAGTATAAAAAAGGCCAGATGCCTTGAAGTAGATTATATCGTCATGTTATGCTTATAAATAAACCGAGATTATACAAAAATATTCGTCCAGAAATTTCAAACACTTTTTTACATTGCCAAGGATTATCGTGCCTGGCTTAGAGATTAACTAGATAGTATCAAATTATTAAATTTGTTTTAAAATTCACAATTTTTTAAACTAATGAAACAGTTAGTTTAAGAATTTACTAGTTTACTAGCTGACGCGCGCAACTTCGCCTGCGTAAAGTTCCCCGTTTTTGCAACATTTTTTTGTTACTGCTCTGTTCCTATTAGTCATAGCGAGATGCTGTATAGCCTATGGCCTTCCTCCTTAAATGGGTTATCTAACAATAAAAGATTTTTTGAATTCGGACCAGTAGCTTATGAGATTATCGGGTTCAAACAAACAAACGCTTCAGCTTTATAATATTAGTACCTATAGATTTAGACATTATTATATATCTGCAGTAGGTACCTACTTGCAGTTTTAAATCGATCTATTAGATTTAGGTTATCAATATAAAAATTTAATGTTTTGAAAAAACCCACGACGTGCGTTAAAGCAGCAAGTAAGTAACCGAAACAAATCCGTTGGGGTCTGCCATTCGCTGCCCTGTCATGTGACAGGGCAGCGAATGGCAGACCCCAACGGATTTAAGTTCAATTCAAGGTACCTAGGTACCTACCTCCTGTTAGTCAAGGGGTTTTTAATTTTATTTTTACGCTTGTAGTAGGTTTTTTAATTTTTTGTATTATGTTTTTTATTTAAAACCTTTTCAAAAATTTCTTACAAAATATTCTAGGCACTTACTCGACTTGAAATTAAACATTTAAGTATATAATAGACTAGCTGTTCCATGCAACTTTGTATGCGTCAATTTTCCCCGTTTTTGAAACATATTTCATTGCTGCTCCTGTCCTATTGGTTGTAGCGTCATGTTATATAGCCTATAGCCTTCCTCGATAAATGGGCTACCCAACAGAAAAATTTGGAAAAAAATTTCAATTCGGACCAGTAGTTCCTGAGATTACCGCGTTCAAACAAACAAATAAACAAACTCTTCAGCTTTATAATATCAGTACCTACAGATAAGATAAACTTGACCGTTTTGGAGAAATAAACGAATATACTGTAGCGCACCCTGGCGGTCTAGAACATTAAAATTTAATCAAGAATGTGCTCGGGAATGAGACTTATGAAATGCAAAAACGGTATCGATATCGGCCTAGCCGTTTCTCACGGCTGCAGTTTCTTCGGCACTTGACTGTAGCAAAAATTTACACTTTAAAGGTTCATTTCCGTGCATCGCGACCGATCGCGAGCCGCTCGCGGCTTACGACAAGCGGCTGAGGTAAGTGACAGACGCGCGCGGCCGACGACTGTCGTAGGCTGCGCGCGCACTGTGAATATTGTCGCATCGGCCGCGAGCGTCAGCCGCTTGTCGTAAGCCGCGAGCGGCTCGCGATCGGCCGCGATGCTTGGAAATGAACCTTAAGGCTTCATATTTTGCAAACGGGTCCATAAATTTTTTTTTCTGCTCTTATAAATAAAAATATTTATTATTTTTATATAAGTCAAGACGTATACAAGACAAGACAACTTTTCACAAAATTTAATCAGTATTCATATTCATAGTCTTTGAGTAAAATACCTGTGATGTACCGACGGACAGACAGGCGGACATGACGAAACTATAAGGGTTCTGTTTTTGCTATTTTGGCTACGGAACACTAAAGATCACATCCACATATTACATCTACTCGATTTTTTATTTCATTAATAAATCCGTCCATCCGTTTGTAGGTAGGTACGCTACGATGCTACAACATGACACATGTCTAACTTACGTTTACACTTTTGTTTACGTTGGAAGTTAAAATCAACTTCAAAGTTAGCTACAATTAAGACACATGACTGCCTCTGTCGCGCGGTAGGAGTGTATCCGACTGCTACGCGAGAGGGTTCGATCCCCACCCAGGATAAAACTTTGTATGTGACACGATGGTTTATTCTGTGTCTGGGTGTTATTTATCTATAATATGTATGTATTTAGAAATATATAAGCATGTTCATCAGGTGCCTGGTTTCCATAGTACAAGCTCTGCTTAGTTTGGAATCAGATAGCGTTATGTGAGTTGTCTCAAGATGTTATTACTTACAAATATTCAATACCTACGACTTTGCAAAAATATCTGCTATAGCACAGTCGCAATTCTAAATAAGTAAGTAGATACATAACTCTCTTCGAAGAATTGAAAAGGTTTAAAATACCAATGGAATCATGTAGATCTTTGTTTAAAAGCAACAACATATTAACACTTGTAGGCCTATATATAATGGAAATCTGTATTCATGTAAAGAAATTTTTAAACGAATTTATCTGTGCTCCCTCTAGGTTAATAATGCCTTCCTGTAAGACATCCCTATTTCACAAGATAAAAGTGTTCAATAAAGTGCCCAAGCCTATTCGTGAACTACCAATAATAAAAACGAGAAGGGAGTTAAAAAAATGGTTGATACATCACAATTTCACTTTTTACACTCTAAAAGAATTTCTCGAACATAAGAATTAATTATTACAACTCCGTTTTTTCTAGATAGGTACTTTTTTATTCTTAACCTAATATTAATGCATGCTCAAGTTAGCCATAAATAGACCTATGTATGTACCTACCATATTTGATGCAATAAAAAGATTTATTATTATTATTTATTAAACCATACTTTGTCCTACTTAATTAGGAGCAAACAGCAATCACACGTGTTACAAAATAATATCGATTGCCACTGTTATCTTCGAAGATCTACACAGAGATGACCTAATTAGCTCCCCATTCCTACAAACGATTACCCACCATTTTGATTAAGGTGCGAATACTATCGATTTGCCTCTCCCCTTAGAATGCTATTGTCACGCCCACCGTGAAACATTCATTATTTTGATACTTTTATGGGGCCATGGAGTATGTCTTTACATGGAGGATTAAACTGATGTCTGTCTGATTATTTTCTGATTGATTTCGTTTTCAAGTAAATCCGTATTTTATAAGTTTGAAATTCATGGAGTTGTCAGTTTTTTTTTTTTTCATATATATATCCATGTTGTTCGGATTTAACAGAGACGGCTCTTTTTTCATAATACGTACCTACTAAGGTCGTAAACAAATAAACGGTCTACTCTGTCATCAGACAACCAGTCGCTGTAGGCAATGAACTCAAGCAATGCCTTGGAAATTTCTTGACACCTCATTTTCAAAAGGATATCTAGAATTTACAACGGAGATCAACTAGTGGCATTACGATGAGCACCTATCTTACTATACCTTTACCTTAGATACCGACCTATCTAAAAAAAAAATATGTTTGTCTGCCATGCGTTCCGAAACCATTAATCAGATTGTGATGAAATTTTGATAGCCTGTTCTGAAGAGTTCCAAAAAGCCAAAGTGAAGTGTGGCCGGGTTCAGGTAGTCTATACTAATATTATAAAGAGGAAAGTTTTGATTGTTTGTTTGTATTGAATAGGCTCCGAAACTACTGGCCGGATTTGAAATTCTTTCATCGTTGTGAAGCTATACTAACCCCGGGTGATATAGGCTATTTTTTATCCCTGTATTTCCACGGTAAAGGGAACTACGCGGGAGAAACCGCGAGGCGTCCGCTACTTTATTTATAAATACAGGACACATACACATCTACAGAATTCACTAAACTGTCCCGTCACCTCAGAGGTGTACAATCTCATAGCTTTTAGTTTGTTTTATACAAATTTCATCTAAATCGATTCATTCGGTTTAAGCGTAAAAATGTAACAGACAGAGTTTCTATCACATTTATAATATTAGTTTGGATTGCGGGCGTTGTCTTCAAAAATATTAACAAATTTAATAACTGTGTGTCTGTGTTATTTTCAAACAAAGTAGTTAAAACATTTAACTTATTGTTCTGCTCCTGAACTTCCCAAAAGTAGGTCACGCCAGGTCGAGGCCAATATATCTTCTGCCACCTCAAGTCAGGGCGAACTCTTGACGTGCTCTCTAATTTGAGGTTAGGCCTTCCTCAGATTGATCGATCTGCTGAGCCACATTCGTCTAATGCTCTTTATCAAGATACGAATGTAATCAGTATTTTCTCCTAACGATAAGATAAAGCAAATGTACCTATATCTAGTTTCTAAGCCACTACTTCATAATTCTTAGGTTTTTGCCTATAATTTAATGAAGATTGTTTAATTAATGAACATTGAATTAATGTTGTAGGGATATGTAGGGTTATGATGATGAATTTTATGATTAATCTACAAAGTGGGGACCATCCCATTAGTTTCTTGGTGTTGTCCATTATGTAAGAATTATCACTTTGTCTCCATAGAAGGACAAGTGACACGATTTTTTTTAAATGACAACCTATCAATGTGGGTCACACATTAGCACACTGGCAATGTTATTAACCCCTCCAGTTAAGTTAAATTGCTTGTAGTAGGTTCACGTCACCGTCGGTAGTTTGATAGGTTTCAGAAGTGGGACTGTGGGACAGACTCACAAAGGCAGCCGAAGGCTTTGTTAGCCGGAGGCTATGCGAAGGTTCATGCATTTTAATATGTCTCAAAAATTGGCACTGCTGGAAAAACTGAAAATGTAGTCTTCTCTTTCTTGGCGTTTCAATACAAACATTGTAGGTAATAAATACTATATGAATGTGGATTCGAATGTACTAAAAATTTTGCATTTGTTTTCTAATGCCGTCCTACACTTGAGGGTTTGTGATTTCGTGCGAATTTCAGGGACCGCTCTCGCGGAAAGGTGTGGTCAAATCAAATTTGAGCTTCATTATAAATATATCAACAGCGTTTCGCACTGCGGGAGATACAACATTTATGCCATACATCCTCCGATTTTAATTTTGGCATAAAGAAAACTCTATTGGGGGAAAACTCAAATCCCACTCGCTTTTAACACGCTATTAGTTTTCATGCTATCGCTGTCACTGCAAGGAGTGCATAGTGAATAGCTGACATATAAACAGGATTAAAAGCGTCTCAATATTCAAGGGTTTATCTTTGCCCGTATTAATGCAATCGGATTTAGCACCACACGGCAGGAGCAAAAGCTACACCAATTGTTGCTGAAATTTAACCACATCTTTAGATACTTTCTTCCTGACCAATGGTGCCGTGAGGAATTGGTATTCCGCGATATGATTTTGCAGTCGGTTGATACCCACTTCAAAGGCATATCGCACAGTATTTCTCCTCAGCTAAAATTAAGTTAAAAATGATCTAGGTACTTACCTGCTTAATTACGAGTTAATTTTATGAAATTATTACAATTGAGACTAATTTTGTAAGTTCAGTGCCTATTTAAGTACGAAGTAAAATCGTCGGAATAAAAAGGAAAAAAATAATATCTATTAAATAGGTACGCGAGCGCGTAAAAACTGTTATCTCACCCACGTGGTGTAAACGCTTAAACGCTTTTCTGATAAATTCGGGCGTTCATTATCAGATGAGTGTCCTTGGACCAAATACTTACACTCACATATTTCTACCAACATAATCTGTCTATCGAACGTCATTTTACGTGTTTGATAAACATCTGCTACCAAAACACTCAAGATCAATGCCAGAATATGATTTATAAGCCAAAAATACCTATATCAGTAGCTATCTGTACCTAGTGGCGAACACCAATACGACTGCAAATCGTGATATTTTTGGGAAAATTCTTCATGGCCGTAGAGAAAGTCCGTGGATGTTTGAAGTTCCAAATGTCAAGAAAATTCAGACAATTCCCTTTATTTTCGACCCATTCCATGCCCATTTTACCTACCTACTGTATTCGATTTTTTACAAGACTCGGCACTGATAAACTCGTAATAATGTTTAAGAAATAATTACCCTGTATCTGATAACTTAATCTGGCATAACTACTATTAATAAAGGAAGATTTACATTAAGCCGAAATGTAAAGCATGAAATATCGACGTATTCGTGGTGATACAAATTTGCAACGAAATTATGGATTTTTCTTTAAATACACTTCGGAGACAATATATTTTTTTGTTCTGTTTCCTGAAAACATTAAATGAAATTAACGCCGAGAAAACAATATAGTGCGGGAGTTATAGACATAACAAAGGACACCGCTTGATCGCTCAGCCAAAAATATATCCATTCGATTTAACATGGTATTTTACACGAAAACATGTTCAAATATCAGTTTTCAGCCAGAATAATTCAAATAAATGTACGAACGGTTCAAGTTATTTTATTAAATTGATTTTTTAACCGTTTCCACACCCTTTCATTGTTTGATCACTGAAAAAATCACATCAAACAAAATACTTGTTCCACACATTGAAATAAAACTTCAAGGATTTTAATTAAATGTTCTCGTAGGTATTACCGACATTGTTGACTATAAAAGTATTTCAATAAAGCTGTTAAATTGTTTCAATACCTGTTTGACGATCAGCCTCGCGACCCTGGGACTCGCGAAGGTGACGAACCCATAACACTTGGAGACCCCAGCTCTGTCGTAGATGACTCTGGCCGCTGTTACCGTGGCGAACCCAGAAAAGAATTTCCAGAGGTCCTCATCGGTTGTCGTCAAAGAAAACCCGCCCACAAAGATTCTATTGTGTATAACAGTCCCAAATTTTGGAGCATCCGAGGGTGGGAGAGTGTCATCTGTATCATCGTCAGGCGAATTCAACAAGGCTTTCAATTTCTCATGAGGATCTGCCGTCTTCCTGTTATTCGCTGTGCTTTCTTCCACCATATGAGCGCAACTCGCAGACTCACTCCTTATGTACCTCTTAACTCCACTCTCCATTGTTCTTTTCACTGTTTTTAACACTAATATAACATGTTCCCTTGTTTACTAAACTAAAATCACTAGCGGCAACTAAAAGGGCACTGGTAGTTCACACGAAAAAACAACTGATTGTCTGTAACGCGAGGTTTTATCGATTACGGTGGCACTTATGTTGTATAGGTAGATTTCGTGAGTTGCGCGTAGCGAGTCGCGATGTGACAGCCACACGGACGTTATTCGAGCAATGTTTAAAAAAACAAGCAAGATAACAGTATGTGATTTGAAGATTTTTTAGATACGCACTATAAATAGAGTTTGAGCTATTGTCGACCGCTATTTTTACTAGGCGAGGGAACTAGGTCAGCGGTTGACACCTAGCGGATATTCTTAATGGTTCTTATCTAAGTTAAGTTTAGTTTTGCAGTGATAAGTATAGGTGGCGCGATTAATATCGAGAATTCGAGTTATTGGTTTAACACTCTGCTAACATAAAATTGTTAGTTAATTTATTATATCATCAATTGGTGCATCTGCATCACTTGTCACGATATTTTTAAAAAAATAATAATTGTCAGTCATAATAATGTTTTTGTTATTTGAAGTCCATAAATAAACAGGATTGTATATGAGTAGAATTTATAGAAATAATTTGTAATTTATTATAACAAAATTTAATTATTTTCTCTTGCAATAATTAAACGCAGTTTGACATTTATATAATGTTGCAAACACGGGAAATTACCCCCTTTTAAAAAAAAATACAATCAGAAGATGTTTTTTTTTTTGGAATTTATACTGGAATTTATTCAATTTCTTCTGCATCATAAACGCAGTTTGACTGAAAAAAAATAATGTTGCATGCACTATAATTTACCCCATTTTCATAACAAAATTACAGTATTCAAAAAATGTTTTTTTTTTTTTACATTTACTGAAATCATTATTAATCAGACATAATAGATATATATCGGGACTATAAACGACACGGTCGGTTAGTGGTAGTGGATCGGTCGATCGGTACAATTAGATCAAAACGTCGGGTACATAAAAGGTTCGTAACTTTAATTCTTTAAATCTAATATGATTCACTGAAACATTAAATTATTGCTTTGCAATAGTATAACAATGCTTTAGGACAAATATTATTGTACCTTCTACTGATTATTAATATCTTGGGACAACTCGCACAACGCTGTCTGATCTACCAGTTATATCTGTATAATCTATGGTCTGATCCTAAACTAGGCAGAAAAAGTACTATGGCAATTAGACTATTGATAAAAGCATTGTATATTTTTACATACATGCAAATTATAAATAAATTACACCCAGACACAGAAAAAAACATTGTGCTTATCACACAAAGTTTTAGCCTGGGTGGGGATCGAATGCACGACCTCTAGCTTATGAATCAGGGTCACTAACCACTAGACCAACAGACCATTTAATGGCAGTGTCATTAGTGTATATATCATTTTTTATTCTTCTTACTTCTTCTATTATTTTTGGTATCCCATTTTATGTTTATTAGAAAATTGTATTATTTTTACAAATAATATGTCTATTTTTAGACTTCACTCAATTTCGTCAAATTTTCGGGATTCTTCTAGTTATCTTTGATGCCTCGGCGGTACGGTGTTTGCGGCTGCTGCGCAAGAGGTCGTGAGTTCGATTCCCACACGCGACATAAGTTTGTGTGATCCACAAATTGTTTTTTTCAAATCTTGATTGTTTCAAAGATTGATGCACTTCGTGTCCGTCAATTGTATGTTTGTAAAGGCCCCCTTTTTTATTCAAAAAATATATCTATAAGTAGACCTGGTCACTTTTCTATGGAACCCTTGGGCTCCATAGAAAACCTATTTTAGACAACGCTGCCCTAGTAAGTGAGTTGTCTTTTAAAATAAAAACCGGAAAACAACATGTCAGACCATGCTCAGTGTAGAGTTCCGGAGCCGTTGCCGTATGAAAAAATCCGATTAGAAAAATTGCACCCTCAGAAGAGCCTATGTTAATGGCATTTACGCAGTTTTTCAAGAATAGCTCAATGACGGTATACCCGATCATGTCCAAAATAATTTTATTTTAAAGTAATTTGTTTTTCCTATTTTTTATTTAACATTTAAGATAATGTAATATGATTTGATTCGAATAGTGACCCAACAGTGGTCACAATTTATGCAACTTTCGGGGCGATTTTTCAAAAATATTCACATAATCAAAAACGTTTATTATAACCTAAAATATTTTTAAAAAACCTGTATAATGATGTGTAACAATTATTTTTTTCTCAGCTTCTGAAACATGTTTTTTTTTAAATACTGATAAGGTAAAATACTAAATGAGATAATTTTTATTATTTTATATAATAGTTTTATTGAAGAGAAGGAACAGAAAGGTGTTTGTGGAGCTGTTGTGTATTTTCCAGTATTGGCACAACATCTAAACCAACTGCGTAAAGTGAGGTGACAAGATGTCTGATGTGTACAGCAATTGGCAAGAAATAATTGGGAATTGAAATAATTGGCTAATTGGCAAGAAATGTTTATAAAAATCATTATAATTTATTTATCTTCAACGATAATTCCTATTTTAAACATATAACATTTTGGGACAACTTACACAACGTCATCTGATCTCAAACTAAGCACAGCTTATGCTATGGTAACCAGACAATAAATAAACATACTTAAATATTTCTAAGACGTCATGCTCATCACACAAATTATCCTGAGTGGGAATCAAACCCACGACCTCCAGCTTAGCTGTCAGTGTCATTAACAAATAAAGGGGTTCAAAAATTGTCAAAATTATCTTTATGTAATGAATGACCCCTATGATTGAACTGTTTTGATGCAACAGGTTAATTTTACCAAATACATGGCCACACCGTAATACAAACGTCAATGTCATTACGTCTAGCGGAGTTGGTTGTTTGCAGTTTTTTTGTTTGATTTTACTTTCAGTGTTCTATATTCATTACAATCTCACAATAAGTGTATCACCAGTTAAATTGTGATGAAATATTCCTAGAGAGTGCTAAATATTACAGTTTTGTGCCCATGTTACCGTGCTTAAAACGAGTTATGTGCTGAAATTTGGTTGTAATTGGATTATCAACTTTCATCGCTTGTTTTATTGAAAAGGTAAGTTTTTTTGCGTTTTAATAGTAGTCTGTAACATCCTCATTAAATTTACGATTGGAAATATTTGCTCGGCTATTTTAATTAGTGATATTAAGATGTTTCGTTCTGACTGCGTATTTTGGAATGTTTTTGTTTATACCTTCATTTTTGCATAAAATAACTCCATTTATGTATTAAGCCGGTTTTCGATCGACCATGTAGGCATATTAAATCGTGTTGTGTATAAATAAAGTGGGCAAACCGGTATTGGAAGTAGAGAGATAGGTTTACAATTGTCGAAACTTAATATGTTCCTTTCGCCTTTGTGATAAGGTTCAATTTCCCGTTCAATCTGCATGAAATGTTATTGTTTGGGTATTTACTAAGTGAAAAGAAAATAAAACAGTTTAATTTCAAAAGTTTCACAACTTAATTAATATTTATTTTCCAAGGATTAAAAATGACCTTCAATAAATTATTGCTGAATGTGATTGGATTATCAGTTGAACCGTTTAGGAGGACTTCAGTGACATACACACACACTAAATATATATTTATATAAAGACTAATAGTAGTGTTTCTACTTACCTTACACACCTACATGTTCAACATGATAGAAAAATTTCCAATGAAATAAGATTTTTATTTTAAGTTACATGTCAGTGTAGCAATTTGTCAGTCAGTCAATTTATATGTCAAAGGAACAAATCATATTCCAATATCTTAAATGTTAAAATTGCTACTGTATTTGATTATTGTTAAAGCTCAAACTTTTCACTAAAACTTATATACCTATATAAAATTGTAACATATTAGTACTTAAGTATAAGAAATATGGTAATAAACATGATCTTTTTAGGGTTCCGTAGCCAAAATGGTAAAATGGAACCCTTATAGTTTTGTCATGTCTGTCTGTCTGTCTGTATGTAACAGGTATTTTACTCAAAGATTACTTGATGAATCTTGATGAAATTTGGTAAAAAGGTGGCTTTAGTAGCCGCTTTTAAAAGCTAAATAATAATGATAAATATTTTTAGTGGGGCCACTCCATACATGTAACAGAACAACAGCTGAAAAAATATATTTTCAGCAAACATCAACATGAGGTACATCATTTGACTGTATAGAATTTTATAAGCTACGGGTCTTAATCGCGTAAATATTTTATGGCTAAATACCTTTATTTAAATACCCGTGACCACGGCTGTTGCAATACGGGCGAAACGTCGGGAAATAAACAAAGGTATTAAGCCTTAAAATAAAATATTTACTTTTTTTTTAGCTTATAAAATTCTATACTGTGTACAAATCGCGAAAGTTTACGAACATATATCATTTGACTGGTCTTTTATAGACATTTTAAGGTTTCTAATAAACTTTTTCGAATAAGTGAATATTTTGCTGTTGGTGTTGTGGTTAGTGACCCTGACTGCTAAGCTGGAGGTTGTGGGTTTGATTCCCACCCAGGATAAAACTTTGTGTGACCCAGACACAAAATTAAACCATTGCGCTAATGGTTTATTTTGTGTCTGGGTGTAATTTATTCTATAATATGTATGTATTTAGAAATATATATAGTTAGTTAGTTAGTTTTACCTGGGCGAACAAGAAAACCGCACTTAGCCTCCCAATTGGGCCATTGTGCGTGTTCTACTTATCTTTCTGCCACTCCAGCCAATTGATGCACTCCCAAAACGCCAGCAGCTTGCCCAAATATATAGAAATATATATAAGTATGTTTATCAGTTGTCTGGTTCCCATAGTACAAGCTCTGCTTAGTTTGGGATAGGATGATGTTGTGTCTGTTGTCCTAAGATATTATTATTATTATTAAAGATATTAAGTCTACCCATGGCAATAAACATGGTATTTATTTAAGGTATATATAATTTTATAGTAATGTAATTGGGTTTTTAAACTGTCATCACATGATTAAATAAAGATAAAAAACAAAAAATTGTCTGGGAGCAGTTTGTGACTGTGTATGTTTGTCCCTGTGCTACTGAGATTGTTATAGAAATTTTTGTGATGTTTTTTAAATCATGTCAAATATTTATAATGTACATAGGTATAATGTGTATTTGTGAAAGTGGGTTACATACTTACTTGTTGTCTCTCTGATAATTGTTTTAAACATAATACAGTATTACAATTGTAATTTAAATTAGTTTTTCATTTGAAATAATTGGTTTTTAACTTAATAGCTACCAGTTTTTAACAATTGTTTAAGTAATGAGTTAATGACTCGCTGATTGAGGGGTCTGTAATGCAGTGTTATTCAACTACTTTGACTGCCTCTTTGGCGCGGTGCGAGTGTGTCCAACTGCAACACAAGAGGTTGTGGGCTCGATTCCCACATCATCAATTTGTCGGTCACACAAAGTGGGGACACCACTTTGTGTGACCGACAAAGAGTGTCCGTGACTTGTATGTTTGTAAAGGCCCCCGTGACACAGGGCTGGTACCCTACTGCGGGAGTTGTACTTTAAAAAAATAAAAACTAAATATATCCATACTAATATTATAAATGTGAAAGTAACTCTGTCTGTCTGTCTGTCTGTTACGCTTTCACGCTCAAACAGCCAAACCGATTTAGATGAAATTTTGTATGGAGATAGTTTGAGTCCCGAGGAAGGACATAGGATAGTTTTTATCGCGATAACCGACATCCACGCGGGCGCAGCCGCGGGCGAAAGCTAGTATTATATATATTTTTGTTCAAACTTGGGATAATTGTAAAAGATTTCTCCGTAGTTATGTAGAGATCCACTATGACTGAAAATATATCTCTCTCTCATAGTCTCAGTGATGTAGTTGGAGTGTACATGGCTGCTGTTTGATTGATTAATCTATGAAATGTTGTCATTACCCAAGGATACCTAAATTGTTATCATTACCTAAGGATGCCTAAATTCTTAAAAATAATGGTATGAGGCCTACTCATTAGCGGTATATGTGGAATGGTGTTAAATTAGCATAACAGTCAATGTGTATTTATTGTCATGACCTACTTTCTATACCCAATAGGTATACAATGTGAATGTATACAAACTATAGACAATAGACATGGTGAATGCCCAAAACTTTAAATGCTATCAGTATGATTTGTTGTGATAGGCTCTTACCGTCATTTGTAGACACCGTAATGCCAGCTTCCATGTGCTATGGTTGAAAGGCACTGCAAGTCTAATAACAGGACACACGGGACTTGGGAACAAATAACTCTGTATAAGAAACGCAGTTACATTTGGATCTTTGCAAAATAAAGACAATATGCTATATATTAATATTAATAATAATTTGTTATATTTGAACAGAAATCAAGGGAATAAGGTATGGAAGTTTAGGTGCTTCAGAGATTGCCTTCTTAAAGAATAAAACAACCACAGTCAGTTAAAAAATATGAACTGTTCTTGTTTATACAAATTGCAGATAAAGTTTTGCATTAAGCATTAAATTAACCAATAAGTAGGTAGGTACAGAAAACTGCCATCTTCTGGTGCCTTAAAATTTAAAACATGCCTGCGTCACACACTCCCTTAAAAGCAGCCCCGAAAGCAGCTCGGGAAGCAGCATGGCACGGGTTGATGGTCAAAACTAGAAAAAAAAAATACTTTATTGACTTAGAAAGCAAAATAGGTACTACACTTGTGAAAAGTCCATTCTACATGCATGGTAATGCAAACATTAGGTTAAGCCAGAGAAAAGAACTAGGCAATAAAAACTCATGGCCACTCTTTTTAAATTACCAATGTTTCTTTGTTTATAAACTGTATATATGTAGGTAAGAATTGATATCAGGATTCATATTTTATATTAAATGAATTGTTGGAGGGTGGAGGTCATTACAAGTCACTCAGGTCCAGCCGTGTTGGGATTCTTTAAATACTAACAAAATCAGGAACTGATTACGCACAACACGGCATGGCAAGACTAAAAAGATCCAAAAAACGAGAATCGAAGATATTAGGAAACAAACTAAACTAACAGATGCCCTTAAAATGATATGGCAGATGGCGGGCCACATATCTCGATACACTGATGAAAGATGGACAGCTTAAGTCACAAACGGGACTGGCCCACTAGGTAAAAGAAATGGAGGTAGGCCAAAGAAACGATGGGCAGACAATATAGTCTCAGTGGCAGGTACAAACTGGACCAATACTGCAAAAAACCAAGGAACAAGGAACACCTTACACCCAGATGGGGTCCAAACCTTAAAACTAGTTATTTAAGAATAAGACAACTTTGAACTAACACTAAACTCAGTACTAATGTAAATGTTATCATATAAGTAATGTATGCGCAAATTAGTTAGGAAATAAATAGCTTATATTCATTTAATGATTATTAATATTTAAATACATATAGTTATTACCCTTGTTGTAGGTAGACACTCCTACTATGTTGTACCCACTAAGGCTGATTTTATTCTATCTCATGTTCCAACAATTAATAACAAAATTTGCGTCTGTCTTTTAACATGGTGTATAGCATACTTGTGGCAGCACCTTATCAAGTTCATAAACATGTAAAGATTGTAAAGGGCCGCGAATTTTTATTGCCAGGTTCTTTTATTCGTCTATGTATACATGTAGAATCCCGACATATCACAAGTGTTGTTTTGCATCCTAAATGAATAAAAAAATATTTTTTTGAATTACCTATATTATGTACTAGCTGTCCCGCGCAACTTCGTATGCGTAAATTTTCCCCGTTTTTGCAACATTTCACGTCGCTACTCCGCTCCTATTAGTCGTAGCGCGATGTTATATAGCCTATAGCCTTCCTCGATAAATGGGCTATCCAACAAAAAAAGAATTTTTCAAATCGGACCAGTAGTTCTTGAGATTAGCGCGTTTAAACAAACAAACAAACAAAGCAAACAAACAAACTCTTCCGCTTTATAATATTATATTATGTATACTAATATTATAAAGCTGATGAGTTTGTTTGTTTATTTGTTTGAACGCGGCAATCTCAGGAACTACTGGTCCGAATTGAAAATTCTTTTTCTGTCGAGTAGCCCATTTATCGAGGAAGGCTATAGGCTATATAACATCACGCTACGACCAATAGGAGCGGATCAATAATGAAAAATGTTGCAAAAATGGGGAAAATGTACGCATACGAAATTGCGCGGGACAGCTAGTACACCATATTAGAGGACTGATGCAAAAACAAGAGATGAACAGTCAGGTAAAAATGTTAAAAGAAGAATACATGAGATTGAATATATCAACCTCAATGGGCACAACATAGTAGGAGCACTCACAATGTAAAAACTATACCTAAGTGCTTAAATATTGACTAAATTACTGCTAATTAATGAATAAGTTTAAATGTTTTGCAAAAGAAATAAAAGAATGACCTAACTTTTCACAAACAGCCGAGCAGCACATTCAAACATTTAATTTCGTTCTCGTGTTCGTGCCCGTTGAATGTCACATTGAACGCTTGCGTGTGAATGTAGCATTATGTGTAATATCATAGCGCAAAATCACGAGACTTCAGATAAAACAAACGCGTTCGAGTAACGCACACTTAGGAATTTCGGGACGGCTTTCAAACAAAATGGTCTGAATTCGTCTGTAATGTGTCCGGGAACAATGATGTGTGAAATCATAGTCGTACCCAGGATTATTTTTCGAAGTAGGCTTTTGTAATCATGGGAGGGGTTTGAACCATGTCTGTATTGCTCGATCGAGGTGGGGAAGGTGATCTACCTTCTGTGTTTCGGTATTTTGTGGTTGTCGAATAGAATAGAATAGAATCTTTATTTGTCATAAAGTGTGGTAACATACAAGATAATTTTAATGAATTTCCAGAACCATAAACACTTTGTCATAATTTGACGTGACAAAAGTTAACTAGAAAGTGAATATTTATTTTTACTGATATCATATAATATTAATCAATGCCATCTGGTAGATTATATAAGATTAAAATTAGTTATAAGATTAAATATAAAATTAGTGGAACAATAATCAAATAATATAAAATTATAAATTACAAAATCATGTCAATAACAGAATTAATACCTATGCATATAACACCATGGACCATTTACATTACTTTATTTTTGTGGACAAAGAGTTCCGTAACTGTGTAGAAGTTTTTATTCAAAAGCCATTTACGCATTTCCTTATTAAATTTAGTTAGGGGTAAGTCTTTAGTGGTAGTCTGTAGTCTTTAGTAGTAGTCTTGTAGGTAGGTCATGACTGAATTGTTAATGCTGGTAGAGTTGCCATTATCTTTGGTTTACATAATACAGACTTCGTCGAAAAGCGGTCATCGAAGACAACATTACGCAATTTTACCAACAATATGTATTTACATAATGTTAACATGTTTTATACTAGTTTATAGAACAAGTTGTATCTATTATATTTAAAGCCTATGAGTCAGAAATTGTTTTGCCCGTATTGTGCAATCCTGACTGAGGTCAATTATTTATACATCTTAGAGTAGGTAATTATTGAACTTATAATAAAAACGTCCTAGGACGTATATCAAAGCGCGTTGAATTGTTAAGGTTCCGTAGTGAATGGCAAAAACGGAACCCTTATAGTTTCGTCATGTCTGTCTGTCTGTCTTTCCCTCCGTATGTTACAGGCATTTTACTCAAAGACTACTCCATGAATATTGATGACATTAAGTAGAAAGGTGTTTTGTAGTAGAGCCGCTACTTTCATAGCTAAATGATAAAAATAAATATTTTTAGGGGAGGGGGGGGGGCACTCCATACATTTCAGGTCTCTCTTTTTGATTGCGGTCTGTCAATCTATTTCGATTGTTGTATTAAGGGCATTTCCTTACTAGTTCAATCGTGGTGATTCACAGATCAAGGGTGAGTGGTGGGATCCCTCCCTTATACTCTTCTAAAGGTATTTTGCCTTAAAATAAAATATTTACGCGATTAAGACCCGTAGCTTAAAAACTTCAAAATGTTTTTTTTTTGTTATTCTGTATTATTTTTTGTTCGTTGTTAGTTGCCTTGTATTTACTTTTGAAGTCGGTGGTATTTTTTTATAAAAGAGTTTTTTATATCACATTTTTTAACACAATAGGCTTATGTCAACTGCTCAAATCCTTTTACAAAATAATGCTTCACAGTCTGCCCGTGACCACGGCCGTTGCAATACGGTCGAAACGTCGGGAAATAAACAAAGGTATTTAGCCTTAAAATAAAATATTTACGCGATTAAGACCCGTAGCTTATAAAATTCTATAAAATATTGCTTGCCCCGATGCAGGGCCATTTAAGGGTTAATTGCTGAGGAGTTCACATGATAATTCACCATCAGCTCTATTACATTGTGTAATAGTAGCATGACGAGAATAAAGTGCTACTCAATACCATATTAAAGTACCTAATTGAATCGCAAACCGTGAAATATTGAATCGTCATTAATAGACTTCATCATCAGTTCCACTTCACCAATTAGGGCTTTTTGCTATGAAATATACCTAAATCACTATATGTGTGCCTTTAATATTTGAAGAGTTCCCTCGATATCACCGGAATCCTATCATCAGGTCCTGATCTGATGACAATGGGACCAACTTGGAAGCCTACCCTTTAAAACACAAAATTATTTTTTCAAATCGGTCTAGCCGTCTTTGCGTAATTGGTGAAGCATACTTACAAAAAACAAATACAGTCGAATTGAGAACACCCTTTTTTATTTTTTAAGTCGTTTTAAAATAGGTACCATACAACCCCAAATCCCTCCCTGGTATGTCCATGTGTCATTCGACTACCATTTATTGTTTTATTGATGTTCGATACTGTCATCTGTACTCAATACTCATGCCGATACTTAAATCTTACCATTGTTTTGCACAAATAAAGTTGAAGCAATATCAATTTTGACGATGCGGCAACCTGTTTTGATATTTCCCATAATGCGTTCCAAAAAAGAAAAGCTGACATTTTGCGATGGAGCTAGCAGACACGTTTGCCAGAGGACACCTTAGGGTCAAACGTATTAGGTATCAAGTTATAAAATTATATATACTATGGATCTTAATCTCGTGAATAATTTAAGGTAAGATACCTTGTTTATTGCCCGACGTTTCGATCTATTGCAACGGCCGTGGTCACGGATAGACTGAGTCAGCTTAGCGTCGCCTCTGTGTAGCGCGGGTTTCAGTAACTACCCTCGCTTGATTTTTATCATTCCCTATTACGGAACTGTTGGTACTTCGACACACAACACTAAAGACATCTGCACATTGGCGTATAATGTTTGTTCGGCGGTGTGTACACTTGCTGATCACGGAATTCTACGATGTTGACAAGCGGTATCCATCTTCTAGGTTGAAATTGACGTGCTTTTTATTTTTATTTTAACCGCGCCATCCTAGAGCAATAGTAACAGTCACTGGAGAGGATCTGTGGTTTGTGCAGTTCAATTCAGTGATTGGATCCCGCATCCATCAAGTGTTCCGCTATTGCTGACTTGTTTGTCTGTCGGTTTTTACAGCCGCGATATGTTCGACCCTTTCCGCTATTGTGCGCTTGGTTTGTTATGTAGGAACTACCACAACGTAATTCCTCACGCGATTAAGACCCGTAGTACCTATATATAATTTTATAATGTGTACAAATCGCGAAAGTTTATCAACATTTGTGCCTTAAAATAGATGTATGCAATAAAATATCTCTAATATAATAAAAGATCTTATCACAAATAACTAGACGAGTTAGACTCATTCAAAAAAGACCTCATATTTGCAACAGACAGAGAAAATTGAAAAGAGAGTAGAGAGGGAGTCATTTGCCCTGCACTGGGACAATAAAGTCAGAACTCATTAGTCATATTTTTTCTCACAATCCAAAGGTTCTGACACACATTCGTTTTCTTAAGTAAACAAAATTTTATTGGTGTGATAAACAAATTACTATGTTGTATTTATTTATGAACTGTTTGTTTGCTCGTCTTTAAGGTAATTGTCCTACGGGTTATCGGTAATGGCCGGGGGTAACCTTGTGTGTTTCCACGCCGAGGAATCACTGTACGACCTACATGCTATGGTTCAGTACTTGTGCACTGACGGGAGAAAGTTCGCTATACTAGATAGTGTTACTCGACTAAGTAATATGAGGGTAAAATGCTGAATCGCGTAAGTGGAATTATCACAGGTGCTAGCTTATATGTGACTAGCTGTCCCGCGCAACTTCGTCTGCGTAAATTTTCCCCGTTTTTGAAACATTTCTCATTGCTGCTCCGCTCCTATTAGTGGGCTATCTAACAAAAAATAATTTTTCAAATCGGACCAGGAGTTCCTGAGATTAGCGCGTTTAAACAAACAAACAACCAAACTCTTCCGCTTTATAATATTAGTATAGATATTATACAGTTTCCTGACTCAGTGGCAACTGAACAGATTGAGATATCTGCGAGGTTAAGGAACGTTACCACTGTCGGTCCGTAGATGGGTGACCGTTTTCGTTAATATTGTCTGACCCCTCAAGAAATTCAGCTGTTTTGCGAAAGCGTACATTTTGCGGGCATGTTAATAAAATTGACTTTTTGAGTTTATAGTAAGTATCTACACTTAGCTGTAGCTCGCGACTTCGTTCGCGTGAAAATTTTGAACACACAATAAAAACAAAGTTTTTTTTTAAAGACGACTCCCCAGTAGCTTACAAGCCCTGTGTCACGGAGGACTTTACAAACATACAAGTCACGGACACAAAATACACCCAGATTTGGAACAACAATTTGTGATCACACAAAGTGGTGCCCCGTTTGGGAATCGAACCCGTCGGGGGTTCGATTCCCAAACGGGGCACCACTTTGTGTACCAGTCAGTCACACTCCCACCACAGAGGCAATGTCAGTGATAGTGTTGATAGTAGACTAAGTCAAGTCATAAACCTCTTTCTATTTATAGTTTTTTTACGCGACGGTAGTATAATCTGCGAATTATTCAACAATGAACTAAACAAAGAAATAACACAATAGAAAACGGCACGAAATACAGTAGGTAAGTAGAGTAGTAGGTACCGAAAATACGCTAATCATTTAGGTTCGAGTTTCCAAAGCATGAAGATTTCAGTTATGTTTTTTTACATTTATTCACACGCAATTATGAGTTTTATTTATTGTAGGTAGTACTGGTTAATGTCAGCGCACGGTGATTCCCGGGTTAAGGTTAGTCTACATCCTGGACTTAAGTTTTTTTTTTTTCCTCTTCCCTCCTATATTAATCGGTAGAGATTATGGCTCGCACATTAAGTGCATACGCCAGTTTCAAGTATAATTTCTGTCTAGTTTTCTTCTTTCAATCACAAAGTCTCGTTTTTGTGCAGTTATCACGTATTTCAAGTATATTTTACACTGTTTTACACTTTAAACGCGGAGCTGTAAAAATAGCGACATGTCAGTTTGCCGCCATTTTCACAACTCCCTGGACTTGAGTTTCATGCAATCCTTTCTTGTTCTAAATTTAAACTTTTATGAACTCTTAAAGGTATAATTATATAGTATTTTTATATTGTTGAATTAAAATTTTGACAGTATTTTTAATCGATTAAACGTAATTAATCGTTTTCGTAAGTAATTTTAGGATCGCATCGTCGATAAGAACCTAACTTCAATCCGGTCGAGTTACGTTGATCCAACTGTAGTGTGAAGTGTTTTTCGGGTAGTCACTGTACGGAGTAAACCGGTGAAAGTGTAAACAACATTGCCTGTGTCTGTCAGTATTACTTAACTCAGGTGTTATTTGCGTCAATAAGCTTACAATCAAGCTGACATTGATATAAGATCCTTATTTGTATTCTCTAAAATGTTTAAGTAGGTACGGGACGTATTCACCAATCAGGCAATTTTGACTGCCTCGGTGCTCGCGGTGGAAGTAAATCCGACTGCTACACAAGATGTCGTGGGTTTGATTCCCACACGGGACACCACTTTGTGTGATCCACAAATTGTTGTTCCGAGTCTCAGTGTAATTTGTATCCGTGACTTGTATGTTTGTATAATCCCCCGCGACGCAGGGCTCGTACCCTACTGCGGGAGTCGTTTTTCATAAAAAAAAGAAAGAAAAGGCGCAGTGCGGGTTGATGGAAGTCGTGTTTTCAAATTTTTTAATCTAAATAATGTTTTTCACCTTGATGATTAAAAATATAAATAAATGAAATTATGGCTACCTGTCAGTGCGAGTCTCGAAATCTCCTTCGGTTGAGTCATTTAGCTCATTGCGCTTGCGTCACCCCTACTGCGCTCCGATGCGCGTGAGTGCCAACTATGAACAAGTATTTCACATAATTTACTTCTAAATGACGTGACAACGTTAACAATGTGTTCCAATATTTTTAACTTTTGTAAAAAGTGCTTTAACTATCATACTTCAAAGATAAAGAGTAAGTTTGGATGGATAGATGGATGTTTGTTTCTTAATCGTGCCAAAACAGCTTAACTTATCAGGATGGAATTTTGCACAGATATAAATCATAGTTTGGTATTCGCAAAAATGTATCCCCGTGGGATAGATTTGTTTTTCAAAATTCCACCAGAAATCGAGATGACCGAGAGAGAGCATCTCCAAGGCAGATTGCATTAATAAATGTAAAATTAAATTCAAAGGATGTAACTCCTATACCACCAATCATCCAGATGGAACAGGTCGTGCTGGAACAGCTGTTGTGATACGAAGATCTATTAAAAACCATATACTACCAGCATTTAGAACAGAATATAACCAAGCAACTACAGTTGGCATAGAGAGTATTGACAGGGAACTTAACTTATCAGCGGTCTACTGCCTGCCACGACACACTATTGATTGCAAGACATTTACTAGGTTTTTTCAACATTGGGTGATAGGTCTGTGGCGGGTGGAGACCCTTAAAAACCCATTCCGGGGCTTACGGCTGACAACAACCAGAGGCAGACAACTTATACTAAGTTTAGATGAAAACAATCTTAATACAATATTGAAGCGGTGGTAGCCTAATGGAGGGGTTAACAAGATTGCTAGTAATGTGGTACTCAATCCCACATTGCTAGTTATCTTTACTAAAAAAAAAAAAAAAAAAATATATCATCTGGGAAACCAACGTACTGGCCAACAGACAAACTGTGTATATAGTTTTGACAACAAGAAAAGCTATCGAACAGTTAGCAGTGTACCTCTTAAAATTAAACACAAAATAACAGAAAAGAGAAGAATAATAATCAGAAGACTGACCTGGAAGAAACACACGAGATGAGTTGAATTGTAGTAGAAATATCCACTGGCTGATGGTTTGCAACTTTGAACTGTCAACTGATAACAAACTCCATAATAATATATAACAATCCTGAAACCAACGTAAGCATATGGACTGCAACTGTGGTGAAGTGCTTGCAACTCTAACATTAGTACCTATCGTGCAATGAATACAAAATGGCTACATGAGGACCATAGCAAACGTGCCATGGTCTGTCAACAATGTAGAAATACATGTAGCACTCAACATGAGAACTATTAAGGAAAAGATATGGCTAACAGCGCAGAAATATAAATCCCGATTGACAAACCATTCCAATGTAGCAACTGCGCTGACAGGCATTGGCTATCTTTTTTTTATTTTTTTTTTATTGCCTATTGGCAGACGAGCTAGCGGCCCACCTGATGGTAAGCGGTAACCGCCGCTCATGGACTACAGGAATGTCAGGGACACACCCAAGCCGCTGCCTACCGTTAAGTGAAAACTCTCTTTAAACCTCGTTTGAAAAAAGACATGTCGTAGCGCTCGGGAAACACCGCAGCAGGTAGTTCGTTCCAGAGTCCACACGTTCGTGGAAGAAAAGAACGCCGGAATCGACTTTGACATCCAGGAATTTGGTGGCAGATATTGAGACTATGAGTGTCATCCTACTGAGGAGCACAACTCAACACGACGAAGCCACATAATACATTTGCTTATAGTTCATGACTGGTCGCAGATCCGCACTACAAACAGCAAACGCAAACAGAAAAAAAAAAATTGGAAGTAACAGCTAGTTCTGTTTATTGTCGTGAATTTTGATAATAATGCATTTAATTTAACAGTTGAATTCTCGCGTGGCCTTGTCGCTAGTGTTGTAATAGGACACCGGCGCGAGAGTTGCAATATGTTCGTATATTCGGTACTGCGCAGAACCACAAATATGGTTAATGAGTAGTAGATACAAGTGCAGAACGTTGTTTGTGGTTAAAATATTGATATACACAGGTAAACGACGTGCTAATATTTGGAACTATCGTATATTTATTTAGTACTTAGTAGTAGATTTTACTATGAAGAATAAAATAAGCTCATAAAAATAAACCCATTTGTTTACATACGATAGGAGGTCATAGACATTAGTGGTCTCATGACTCAGTATCTTTTGTCGTCATATGGGGAGCTATCCCTCATATGGGGAGGTCCCCGTCCATAGTGAAAACGAACCTTAAACCTTCCTACTGTGTCTTCTAACTCTGGTCTAAAATAATTTATTAAAATACATACCTACTTAGTATCATGAAAATCGGGCAAGTGCATGTCGGGTCACGCACAATGTAGGGTTCCGTAGCTACTCATCACGATAATAGGGTATAAGAAGTGGGTTTTCTTTTGTTTTTGGTACATACTATTAACGACGTTATTTATGTATTTTTCAATGGAATTTGTACGAACATTTTGTTACTTCTTACTTGGTCTGCTATTACTCGTAAACTTGTAAAGCCTTATAGTCTTAAGGATAGTTTTCCTTTTAATTTAATTATATGTGTGTCCCCTGTGAAAAAAACTAGATTTAAAATATTCTAGTTCGCGATCTAAGTGGGTTAGGTTACACTAGAATACCTACTTTTGTAGATGGAAACATTAACTTACACTGTGCATTTAAATTTTTGTGGTAAATATTGTAGTTTTAAAGTAATATTTAAAAAACCTATAAGTAGTACTTTTTTAAATGATTATCTAATGCACATTAAAATTACGTGATAAATGATACAAATACAGTTACATTATGTTGCACCTAAAATAAGAAAAAAAAACTGATTTACGAATCGACTAATGGATTAGTCGGTTCGTAAATCAGTCCAGAGTAGTTTCACGAATTGTCCCTTTTGAGATTTAAGTGTTTTACTATAGCCCTTTTGAGAATTAGCCTTTTTGCGAGTAAGTCCATTCGCGAATCAGTCCTTTTGAGACTCGCGTGCCATTTTGCGAATTAGCGATTATGCGACTAAACCAGTTATTAAAGGAGGAAGATTTATTTCAAGTTCTAACTTGAAATAATTATGTATCCAACAGTAAAATAATTTTTCACTTTGGTCTAGTAGTTACTGAGATTATTGCGTTCAATCAAACAAACTTTTCAGTTTTAAAATATTAGTATCTAGATCAATATCCTGAAACACAAGTCACAGTCTCCCACAACAAGTTACTAAAATGTACAATACCTAATACGATTGTTATAAAAATGATATAGTAATTTTTATAGGCATTTCTTGCTAATCTCTTTATTAATACAATAATTACATTTTTGAAAGATATATTTTTTTTAAGTCCAGACGTAAGATTCGAAGCCGAGACTTCCGTATGCCAAACTAGGGTCGTAATCGAAGCATCTATCTGGACTATGTTATTAGACTTCAATTTTTACCCGGCTGTAAGGAAGGGTTGATGTTTTTTCGCGCGTATCTTGTATGTATGTAATATTCTTTATTATCTGATATCTCACAATCCACTGAATGGATTTATACAATTAAGACGTTAGATTCGTCCCCTACAGAATTATATAATTTCATACAGTCGGAGGCATTAATGAATCTCGATGAACTTAGTAAAGTGCCTCCGACTGCATTAAATTATATAATCCTGTGTGTGTCCATCTTGTTTGCATGTTTTTTGTGCAGGCAAGTTTTTTATTTATATAATTTATTTTTTTATTTCTATCCTTTCCTGCACGTGAGTAGGGCCCTTGCAAAATGAAATTATTCTATTGTTAAAATGAGCCTAAAATGTAATTGTTGTTTTGAGAAAAATAAAGATTTATTATTATTATTATTTATTGTTTGTTTTGTTTCCAGACTGAACCGTATGCAGTATTCTCCGCTAGTAGATCGGTCAGGGCGGCGCGCCGGCGATGGCTGGCGGCGGCGGCGCATGGTCGCGGCGGCTGTGCGCCTGCACGCGCACACTGCGCGCGCTCGTCAGGGACACGCAGCGGGCCCTTGATGACGTCTGCGATATACTTCACTTTGGTAACCAACTATATACATTGAAATTCTCTTATTTGTAACCAGCTGCGTCCGTGATTTTGTTAGCGTAAAGATGCAGCGTTGCTCGCTCCATATGCACGTTAGCGTGATGACAAAAAGTAGCCTAAGTTACTTGTTACCTCGCTAGCTGTCTGACAGTGAAAGTCCTGTCAAAATCCGTCAAGCCGTTTCGATGATTATCCGTAACTAGCGGACTCCCGTTTCTGTAACATTTTTCATTGCTGCTTCGCTCCTATTGGTTGTAGCGTGATGTTATATAGCCTATAAGACTTCCGCGACGAATGGGCTAACCAACAGTAAAATATTTTTTCAATTCGGACAAGTAGTTTGCCGTGTTTAAGTAGTAGCCTTGTTTTTAATTTTGAAGTCAGTAATATTTTTTTGTTAAATAGTTTTTATTGTTTTTATGTCTGTCTGTGCATCTATACTAATAGTATAAAATAGAAGAGTTTGTTTGTTTGAACGCTATAATCTCAGGAACTACTGATCCGTAGTGAAAAATTTCACTGTTGGCCACCCATTTATCGAGGAAGGCTGTAGGCTGTATAACATCACGCTACGATCAATAGGCAGCAATGAGAAATGTTTAAAAAACGGGAATAATTTACGTAGACGAGTAGTTCGTGGGACAGCTAGTTAACCATTACACTTGGAACTGCCACCTAACCTCATTTTGATTTTTTTTTCAAACAAATCACAAACCTACTTATGTATTAATTTGATATTTTCAAATAATAACTAATTTAGTTTTACTAAATATAGATATTTGAATTTGAGTTAAAAATTGCTATTTTGGCTACGGAACTCTAAAAAGGACTAAAAATATAAAAATAATCAGATGGGTCCGTTTGAATTTGATATTTGTGCTGAATGTAGATGTTTTACATGATCGGTTCATCAGTCAATGCTCGTCGTCTATTTAAGTACATGTCATTCAACGACACTAGTATAAAATTGCAGTCAACAGTCCCAATTGAAGTCCCAACTGTCATCTGAACTCAAGAATCGTACCTATAATCCTTAACAGTACAGTCAGTAAATGAATATCAAGGCTTCAACGTTTACATTCATTAGATACTTGTTAAACAGAGATACCCGCAGCATTTGGGAAGGTACCTAAACCAGGGTGACGTCATTAACCACTAGAATCACTAGACACAGCATCATGTAACTCACCGCGTGTTGGGATTTGTCATTGTTTGGCTACATTCTGTTGAGTTGTTGAGTGCTCGTGTACCCTTTCATTTAATAGTATGCCTTTTCTGATTGCAATAAAGTCTAAAATGGATAGTTACGTAGATTTTTTGTTGGCATTGATGCATTGTTAAGGTGCCTCCCACTGCCATTCTAACAGTAATGTAGGTTTGCATAAGGCTCTTAATACATTTGTAAATATTCAAACCAACTCGGCAAAAATATATTCTGCCATATAGTCACGAATTTTCACCGTTGACTGCCTCTGTGGCGCGTTGGGAGTGTGTCCGACTGCTACGCAAGAGGTCGGGGGTTCGACTCCCACACGGGACACAACTTTGTGTGATCCACAAATTGTAGTTCCGAAGCTGGGTGTACTTTGTGTCCATGACTTGTATGTTTGTAAATTCCCCCGCAACATAGGGCTTGGTCCCTAATGCGGTAGTAGTCTTTAAAAAAAAAAATAGAAAACAGTTTAAACACCTTGGAATTGCATTTGGTAAATGATTTATGTAGGTAAATATGCGTCATGTTATTCCCCTGAGCTCTGATGAGTTTTTAGCATTGATATATTACTACGTGTCTTGTGCATTACACTTTAATAGTTTTAGTTAGCAGTTATGTTAAATATGGTAATCAGTTGAGGAAACTGGTACTTATTGACTTTGCGTAGATATAAATAGAATAGGTGTTCCTGTTTGTAATGTTTTGAATTCTTTATTCGCCTATACTCAACTTTTTTCTCTGTTACGACTGAATTCAGTAATAACGGGACATTTTATGGGACTTTTATTTGTGTTGACGGTTTTGTTTAAAAATGAAAATTGAAACTATTTTCAAACTTAGGTGCAAGCAGCTCAAGCAGATCAGCTCAAAGTCAAAGTAATTTTCGTCATTAAAACGTCAGACAACATTTGCAATAGAATTATTCTACATTTAATGCCAAGTTCGCAAGAGTAAAAACTACATGAATTTTTACTTTATAAGTTGCAACCTTGAAACTCACGCCAGCAGTAACCATAGTGCCTACGGAAAGTGGGTATAATAAAGTTTTAAATCAATTTGCCTCCTTTAATTAAATACAGCACTTGGAATCCCTCACCTCTCGAACTAGAAAACTGATATACGTATTTAAAAGTCTAAGGAATATTTTAGATCTTCATTCGCTAAAATCAGTCTACTTTGCTCTTGGCCAATCTATTCTATCGTATTGTATTTCTTCATGGGGAGGGGCAGTTAAAACTCACATGTTTTCATTAGAAAAAGCACAAAGGGCAGTTCTTAAAACTTTGACGAGGAAACCACTCAGGTTCCCCACTTCAGAACTATTTTCACTTTGTCAAGTTCTCAACGTTCGGCAACTTTTTATTTTAAATACTACTCTTCGTAAACATACAGAACTGTGTTTTGATCCAACTCTTGTTACTTGAAAGCGAAGATCTGATAGGGTTTGCCAAATATTACCGCGACGTACCTACAGCAGTTGCTAGTCGACATTATTTGTTCATCAGCTCAAAAATCTACAATATTCTAAATAGGAACTTAAGTATTTTTCCACTTCCTTTATTTAAGTGTAAAAAGTTTGCCTTGAATGGCTGCTTACTCTCCACTATGAAGATTCGGAAGATCTTGTGACAAAATAATTGCTAAATAAATAATATTCACAAAAGTTTACACACACACACACACACACACATCACACTTAGTTCATCAACTAACTGTAAGGATAATTAAACTACTGTCTTTAAGATGTAATTTCAAACACTTTTAATCTTGGGAGGGGGCGTTGGTATCTGTAACACAGTAATTTACTACGACAGGTATCATCGTTTCCATATTATTGTACTGTGTATAAAATGTTGTAAGTTCCAAATAAACACTATTATTATTATTATTATTATAATGTGTGGATCTACTTACAAAAATTAGTTAGGTACAGGTAAGAGGGAAACGACAACATGCGATTCGATTAATGTAAGAAAAACTATTTAATATACAAATATTTATGAACTAGGTATTAATCCATATTCCATACTAATATTATAAATGTGAAAGTAACTCTGTCTGTCTGTCTGTCTGTTACGCTTTCACGCTCAAACAGCTGAACCGATTTAGATGAAATTTGATATGGAGATAGTTTGAGACCCGGGGAAGGACATAGGATAGTTTTTATCGCGATAACCGACATCCACGCGGGCGGAGCCGCGGGCGAAAGCTAGTTAAAAATAAACCTATGAGATAATGACAAAGCTCCAGTCACCCCAAGTACACCCCGTTCATGGGTATAACGCATGGGTCAACCATCATCCTCTCCGCAATATTGGAGGAAAGGAAGACGACCCGGCCCACACCGCCACCACAAGCAATTACATTTTAGTAATCATTACGATCCCTGACATTACAACTCATGGAAACGAAAATAACGCGTGAAAAGTACGATCGCTTGCTGCTGTTACTAACAATTTCAAATATTTAGGTACTCTGTAGGTAGGTACCTAATATCTATGCGAATAAATGTGCGAAATGCGACTTTGGTACGAAATTGATAGAACATCACTCCGATATCGGTAGAGATAATAGGGAGAGATATAAGTACCGACAGGAAATCATGGCATTTTACACGTTTCCGTATATCAACTATGTTTGCTTTGATGCCTACTTTCATTATTTTCAAAAGATGGTACAAATACAAATAATGTGGGATTGGGGATCTCACATTACTAGCAATCCTGTTAACCCCTCCAGCTAAGCTCAATGGCTAGTGTTAGGAGTAAGTTCGCGTCGGTAGTATAATGAGTAGGATTGGAATGGGTAGATCTTATAATTACTTTAAATTAAAATGTATGTTTTCACAATGTGTGACGATATGTGGGATAAAAGATGGATGACGTCGCATTAACTTTTTACCAGTTTTTTAATGTCACCATGTCAACCTTTTCTCCACTTTAGATGACAGTAAATATTCAAAATTAATCCATTAATATTATTACTATGCTTCTTGGCTTAAACGTATAGTTAGTTAGGTAGTATCTATCAAGGCATTTCAAATTAGTCGATTGGTTGTCAAATGACGTCAGCGTGCGGTCCCCAAGATGTTATCTATCCACTATTTTAGACGATATTTTGCTCATAAATGGAAGAACATTGTTAACTAACAGTTTCATTGATAACTAAATGTGCCCGCGGCTACGCTCACGTTAATATTTATCACTCCCTTAGAGTTCATGTCTCCTGAAATCACTTCTTATCCCTGGTTCACTTCACAAATTAAACGTCTATTCAGAAATTCAGCTTTGTAGCTCCAAGGGTTTGGCTCCGAGTTTCACGACAAGATAATTTTGGTGACGGCTGGGCGTTGATTTATGTATGAATGAATCAGAACTTTCATTTTTACTTACGTTATCGTGTGTTATAAATATAATAGCCTGGTATTGTTGACTCTATGAGGACCCAGTGAGGGAAGTTTAAATATTATGAACTAGGTATTTCATGCTTTTATACCAGATTTAATTCATAACGGCCCCGTAGTTTGCTATTATCCTTGACTTACAAACCTTTATAATATTGGTATAGGTGTGATGACTTATTTTCAGCCATCGCACATACATCGATTTTAAGTAAAAACCTGGTCAAAATTATTGACTGCAGTTTTTGTGTCCTATTACTTATTTTAGTGTAATACTGATCTAAAATAAAAAAACAACAAATAAGCAAAGTAAATTTAATAAAACTAACTTAAGTGTAACTTAAAAACAAAAAAATCGTATTTTAATTGGCTTTATCTATTTCTTTAAGAACGAAATCTTAAAATTAGTCTGATGAATAATTCCAACCTTCTTCATCAGCTGAATTTGAAAATGCACACAGCATTTGCATCGTAGATATCTTCAAAAAATTGCTGATGTTCGTCATTAACGGCAAAAATGGTTTTCGCATCAGCACTAAATGGCTTAGAGTTTTTCTGTGGCTTTGGCCTTATACTACTTAAATATGGGTCTGATGTTAATAATAATCTATGGAAAACATCATCCATGCATTGCTCACGAGAAAATTTTCTTGAATATCGAAGTCTGTATTCACGGAAATGTTTATTTCTGGCTTCCGCTGCCTCTTCTGATAATGTGCCTATAGGCAACAAGGCATGCTTAATTATCGCAGGGCCATGGATTAAAATTTTATGCACTGTAGGAGACATTGGATGCCAATTGTATTTTTCAATAAATAATTTGGCTGTGTCATTGCAGTAGGTCTCAAATTTATGAGCATCTAGCTCAAATCCACTAGATATTACCTCCAATATGGTAGCAAATTTTTGGATCAAAGTCAGGTCTACACCAGTTATTGCAGCCGACATTTCTGGATAGGCAAAAAATCTGCGACTTGTATTGCCGTCATTAGAATAGCCGAACCCTGGCTTCGAGACATCTACTAGTAGCCCAAGCTCTTCTTTGAATTTCTTTTGAATTTCTTGTTGTTCTAGCATTCACTGTAACTTTGTCTTCTTGGCTTCTAATCTGCCATTTATTAACTGGTATCTTATATGATAGATGCAATAACAATTCAAAAAATCGAATTCTTGCATGTAAAATAGACATACCAAATTTAAGAGCGACAGTAAAATTATTTCTACTGACTATGTCAGTTTCCACCGACTCCAACCTTTTTGATAAAGTATTTTGTGGATTTTGTTGCACCCTTAAGAAAATATGCTTTCGCGTCACCACAGTGACACCAGATGGCCCTGGAAGTATAATTATCATCAATTAGCAAAATCACACGAATAACTAACTTGGTTTTAGTTAAACCTGTAGTCATTCAAAACAGTTTAAAAACATAATTAGGCACTTTTTGGCAATTTCTATTTATGCATACAGTATCCTGTATACGTAGCCAACATGCTAAAAAACAAAAATCAACTTGGAAATGCCCGGAAACCTAACAAAATGTCAATCTTTACTTCTTAATGGGATAAAATTTAAACAATGTAATGCGGTTTACAAAATAAGGTTTGCCTTGATAACGACAATGTTAACTGACAAACATATAGCTTAAATCTAAAGTACTAACCTGGTTCTGAAGTCTCCATGATAAAAACCAGCACTTTACACAAACACTTTTTGTTTAAGTAAAAACTAAAACCAATAATTTTATCAACTAAAAAATCGAACGACACGTGCATTGAGCAAGGCGTACAAATCTTAACTGATAGCATTGCGTATCGCGCACCTCTGAAATTCAAAATGACGCTCTATTGTTTGTTAGGTACTTGGGTAACCACAGGTAATAATCCTTTCCCAGAATTCCATTTTATGGGTTTTGGCCAGGTTTTTAATTAAAATCGATGTATGTGTGCATCGATTAAAACTAACACAGTGTTCGTCCACTTCCAGATCCTGAAGTATCAGTAACAGTTCAGGAGATAGGCAACCAGGCAGCCCGCACCACAGCGCTGGTCATCCTGGGCACGTCGCCTGCTGTGCGAGCTCGGCTCTTGCACTGTCTGCTGGGTCGTCCGCTGCTGCCAGATCCACCTCCTCGGGGGTGTAGATGGGTAAGTGGAACAAGTACCGTACCTTACATTAACATTACACACTTAAAATTCATAAAGTTTATCTAGAAGATACTTGAAGCGGCGCGGCGGTAGCCTAAAGGCTAAGGCACTGGTCTCGCAATCGTGAGGTTACGGGTTCAAATCCTACACATTATACTACCGACGTGAACCCACTCCTTTTTTTTTTGATGTGTCGGGAAAAATTCCTTAACACCCCCACCGTCCGGGGAAGACGGTGGAGGTAGTGTGGGGTTTGCACCCACTAAAAAACCCGCCGTGTACCGCCCGCCACCTTCGCGAACGGGCCGCCGGAATTTGTTATACTGTCGGTATAACTATATTAGTTATTTTATTGCGCTTAATATCATGCTATCATAATTATCTAGTTGCTGGATCGCGTGGCAAGTTATAGGGTTTGGTTATTCCGTACCAGTTCATTAAAAACCGGGCAACAGTGCCGGTTTTGAATAATTGCATCAGCAGAAGAGGGTGTGTTCCTAGCACTTACGCCCTTTTTTGAAAACGCAGTTGACGGTATACCGTCATCAAGTTACGGCCGAAAAACCGCGTTTTTAAAAAATCATGTCCGAAATAATTTTAGTTTTATTAAGCGCTACTTTTGTGATTTTTTTCATATTCAATCACATGGTTCAAAAGATAAGGGGGACACAATTAAGCAACTTTCTCTATAGTGTGAGTCCCGGGAAAGTACATGGGGTGATTTTTATTGCGATAACCGAAATCAACCAACGGTTAATTCTTTATCATATTTAGAGCACGACTCAAATTTCAGTATCGTTTCAGTATTAAGAGCTTCCTTTTCATGTGTAAAAATCGAGCGTGATAATTCAGTATGAGCGGCTAAAGTGGAATTGGACAACAATTTGATGAGGGAGGTCTGATCAGGTTGCCAAATGAGTTTGGTGCTATAGTTTTCCTGGAAGATAACATAGGTATAATTGAAACAAATAATAATTGTTATAGGTAAAACACGCTTTATTATTTTTTATTTTATTATCACCGGTCCTTGATAAGTGTCCACAATTTCAATTTAACCCGACGTTTTGTAGTGGGTGAAAATCACATTGAAAGATACCGCCCCAGCCCACTTTTTGGGTGGTGTGTACAATAAATGTTGAACCCATCTAGACTGCACATTGGACAAAAACTTTGTGTTGATTTTATAGTCATACTGTCTGGAAAAGCAGGATCGAATGACATACTATTTTATCGTAATTGCGCAATATGCAATACAATTATGCGTCACAAACAATTGTGTAGCACTTTTTATTGCTAGGATAGGAGGCCATAGCTACGTCATTTTGTTTTATCTCTGGAAACGTCACGGTTTGTGGTGAGATTTGGCGTACTTAATACTCAACGGGGACTGGAGGAGTGATGGTCGATTTTAAAAATACTATGAATGGAAACAATGGGCTTTACGTATTTGTTTTTTTTTTATAAAAGACGACTCCCGCAGTAGGGTACAAGCCCTGTGTCGCGGGGGACTTTACAAACATACAAGTCACGGACACAAAGTACACCCAGACTCGGGACAACAATTTGTGGATCACACAAAGTGGTGTCCCGTGTGGGAATCGAACCCACGACCTCTTGCGTAGCAGTCGGACACACTCCCACCGCGCCACAGAGGCAGTCATACACAATTACGCGTGTGATACCCAATTGTCATGTGTATACGCTAACTGGCCTAACTGGACTTGCCTACATGCACGCTACAGTTCCGTTTTACTGGCATGTGTATTTTCTTATAGTATTTTTATATATATTTCTTGCCAATAAAGCATTGGCAAGAAATATATTAACACAATAATTGCATTTGAAAGAAAAAAAAATAAGTTCACGCCATTCCGGGGCGCGAACTTTTTCCAGCTATCTTGAATGTCGCTGAACATCAATTTCTCTTCCCTTTGCAGGCGTGTTAAAGGTCGCCCCATATACCGCTGTTTTTAATCATTATTACGGCAAACATTTTTTTTTTGTAATGATGACTAGCAATGTGGGGTTTTAGTCCCACATTACCAGCAATCCTGTTAACCCTTGCAGCTGAGCTCAATGGCTTGTGTTAGGAGTGGGTTCACGTCGGTAGTATTAGGGATAGGATTCGAACCCGCGACCTTACGATTGCAAGACCGATGGCTTTAGGCTACCGCCGCTTGGTGTGAACTTCAAATTTTTCTTACAAATTATTGTATTAATAAAATGTGTATTTTTGCCCTAATGACATCCAGTATTGACTACGACTAGTGTTATAATGATTATTTTTGTGAATTTACAGGTCAGGATCCAATATGGAAGTAATACGCAAGTTCACCTAACTCTTGGAAACTCAGAGTTTGAGCTGGTAGAAGAGTTGGAGTGCAACAAGAGAGCATGGGAAACGCTGCCCGTTGAGGTGAGAATGAGAAAATCAATGTAAATATCTTGGGTCAACCCACACACGGCCATGTGACCCCAAACTAGGTAACAGATCCTGTACTATGACAACTGATAAACATGCTTATATGTCGAAGAATTATTAGACCGCTAATTGATTTCCGTTGATCTAACATCTGCTCTGATTAAATGGCAGGTGTATTGAGTCATTTAAACATGGACGCCATGATGGCGTGAAATTTGTTTGACGTTTACATTTAAAATATTGGGAGCGTGGCAGTTAGTCTTAATCGAGCAGTCGAAGTGACAACACATCTTCCGATAGTTTCGTTTCGCGACAATCTGTCGCTATTTTTATAGTCGTGTATGCAATTAATGTCAAAACCGGTCAAAAATACGACCTCTAAACGTACTATATTATAGATAAATCCCTACCAGACACAATAAACAATCGTGCTCATTACACAAAGATTCATCTTAGGTGAAAATCGAACCCACGATCTCTGGCTTAGCAATCACTAACCACTAGACCAATTGAAAAAGAGTATACATACTTACTCTTGTGGTTAAGGGATATATAAAACTATCGTATTTAAATGCTATTTATGTAAGAACATATGCGTGTGTAATTCCAATAAAATTATATAATAATAAATATATGTAATATTAATTTTCCTTAAGCGGTTCTCTTGTACCGACCATTTTCTTATCAAATCATAATAAAGTCACAATTTTAAATGAGTCAGTAGTAAAAAAATATATAATGTTTAACATAAATTTGAGCAGCAGTTAGTCAATGTCATACCTAAGAAAGCATTGAATATTCTGTGGTGCCACGGCCGATTGCAATAATATGGCATAAATCTGCACTAATATAAAGCTGAAGAGTTTGTTTCTCTGTTTGTTTCAACTCTCTTTGTTTGTTTAATCTCAGGAACTACTGGTCCGAATTGAAAAATTATAACATCACGCTACGATCAATAGGAGCGGAGCAGCAATTAAAAATGTTGCAAAAACGGGCAAAATTGATGCATACGATGTTGCGCGGGACAGCTAGTATTTAATATTTAGTAACTGTTAATAATCCAAACTAATAATATAAATGTGATACTGTCTGTCTGTTACGCTTTCACACGTTAAAACTGCTGAACCAATTTACATGAAACTAGTTAGGGAGATAGTTTGTGTCTCGGGATATCACATAAGATTACGTTTTTTATCGCGATAACCGACTTAAACACGAGCGGAGTCACGTTCAAAAGTAATAAATAAACAAGTAATTAAAGTTATTGTGAAATTTCGAGATGTTTTTAGATAAAATGTCTGTGTAACGAAGCCTGAATTTGATAACACCTTTCTGTTGCACGTTGTATATATTTTTTTACTTACATTCAAGCAAATATTTCAGAATCATTAAAAACTCGTTTTGGCTATTGACCAATCACAGTGTTTAAAAAAAGACGACTCCCGCAGTAGGGTACAAGCCCTGTGTCGCGGGGGACTTTACAAACATACAAGTCACGGACACAAAGTACACCCAGACCCGGAACAACAATTTATGGATCACACAAAGTAGTGTCCCGTGTGGGCATCGAACCCACGACCTCTTGCGTAGCAGTCGGACACACTCCTACTGCGCCACAAAGGCAGGCTGTTGAAATCGTACACAGGACTATTTCGAACACTCTGATTTGTCACTGCACGGTACGCTCCGCTCCACTCCGCGTCAGTGGAAACGCACCCTTAGTCTGGTGGCCATTTCATTTCACATCTTTACCATATTTTTTCAGGACCTCATCAGACAAGACAGAACCGATCTCACAACTATTTTGGAAGTGGAAATCAACAACCAGTTCCTTAAAAATGGCCTCCGTGTCATATTACCACCAGATTTGGACATAGATCCTGGGATCTCCAGCCATTTAACCCTCAAAAAGCTCCACACAGACCTTTATTCTAAGAGGGACAGCATTCTGAGAAATTTTAACCCTATATATCTATACGCTATAGATAAAACTGGAAAGAATATCTTCTCTGATAGTATTTCTGCTGATGTTGTGTCTTCGAGAAGTGAAGAAGACTTCTGGAATACGTTTAATTTGTATTCCATGGCCAGAAGTGGGAAGGAAGGGGGGGATACAGAGAGTACTGGGAGTGCGGCGAGTGGGGATGGTGAGAAAAAGGAAGATTTTAAAAGAAAATGTGGTAGAGATGGAATGGAGCCTGCTGTGTTTTCTGGAGAGGTGAGGTTTTATATTACTTATTAGCGGCCGCCTTGCGGTTTCACCCGGGCATTTCCCGTTTCTGTGGGAATATGGTGATAAAAGTAGCCTATGTCACCCGGGAATAGTGTATCTTCTCACCAGTGAAAGAATTTTTGAAATCGAACCAGTAGTCCTCAGTCCTTTTATAATTTTAGTATAATCTATACTATACTATACTAGTATGTAATATTGTAATAGGTGACACTAGGTGTATGAAACAAACAAAAAAGAGTAGTTGGGGTACGGAAAAAAAGAATTGCTATTTTATTACTATATGAATGAGAAATTGAACTACACGGGACTCGAACCTACGATGTAGGTATTTTATTACAATAGCTTTGACCCAATTAAGCTACTGCTGCTAAGTTTTAAAATTTGAAAATTAGAAGTTACTAGGGTTTCGCAAATTACTTTTTTTAACTTTCCAAAAAAAATAATACCGTGATTGCCTGCGTAGAAAGGATAACAAGAAAACACGTTGGATAAATGCAGCTATATCCAGATATAACTAGAAATTTTGTTACTCTACCTAAATCTTTGTCAGATCAATCAGAACTACTCTCTTTCCCTGAAACGAAATTCATGAATTTTCGTTTTCATTAATTACTCGAGATTACGGAGACTATTCTAATTAATTTTGGTAAAAACTAGAAGTCCGAATCCATAGACGATTTTCAGATACGAGTGGATTGAATTGATATTGCTGACTCTGTATATCACCACCTCATTTGTAATCAAAACTTCGTTTTCATTGAATTAGAGTAGGCCTTTAGGACTATATGACACTCCAGAGGTATGACACCAGCCCTTCAACTAAAATCCCCACCTTATTTACCCCACTTCTCTTTACAGAACTGCTTAGACCTGAATCAAATAAAGGAGATCAACCCAAACGCCCAAGTTCTGTTCGTTCTCTTCTCAGACAGCGAAGATATGAGTAAACAAGAGGAGCGAAGAGCAGATGACGACAGTAAGAAGGACCGACGGCTTAATATGGATGCGCTTAAATGGATATTTAGGTTAGTTTTTGGATAATTTCTGGAAAAAATCTTGAACTAACTATACTGGAATGGTAGTAGTTTAGTGGTTGAGAGAGTGGGGATTCATGATTGAGAGGTTTCAGGTTCGATACCCACTCATTTTACTAAACCCTTGTCGTGTTAAGATACAAACAATTAGCATGAGGGGTTAACAAGATTTTTAAATCTTCTCTAAGAAATACTAGTTACATCGCGGTGCTGTTCGTTGGCATTGGTTATTGCCATGTCGAGCCCGAAGCTTTAATCTACCTCCGTACCAATATTTATCAAATAGGTCTTATAGCACCTGCCGCATTTATCTCTCCACCACCCAAAGGTGACTGGCATTAAGTCCGCCTTTTGCAATGTATTTACAGAAAGTTTTTAAATTGAGTTGTTAAAATGGCGGCAAACTAACATGTCGCTATTTCTACAACTCCGCGTTTAACGTGTAAAAACACAAAACAAATATACTCAACGATACTATAAGTTTTAAGTAATTTTTGAAAGTACTTGTCAGAGATTGAAACACCTGAAGAAAGACAAAAGAGGGAAGACACTCGACGAAAGGACCACTAATACACCCTGTTGGGGTACGATCCCAACAGAGATGTTTGTTAGAATGTTTTGAGTCGAAACTCGTAATTTGTTATTATTTATGTAAAATAAGTAGACGATTAGCACGTTTGATAATTTATTCGCTACTAAACTTAATGCTATGTACAATGTATGAATGTTATGTATTTTATTGCTACGTAAGTGTTAGGATGCGGTGAAAGAGGTCAATGTACAGCGTAGCTCGTACACACCCTCAATTCGAAATAATAAAACATTGTCCGCATTACCAAGCAGTGGTCTTATTTAATAAGTTGCCTGAAGAGAGAGTATGGTCTACACAAGTTCATTCAAATTTAAACTTAAAGAATACTATTTTAATAGACATACGAGAATTGTAATTTGTTAGTGATTATTATATTTTCCTATTATTTAATGCCAATTATTTTATGAAAATGTATATATTACGGGTCTTAATCGCGTGAATAATTTAAAATACCCTGTTTATTGCCCGACATTTCGACCGTATTGCAACGGCCGTGGTCACGGGTAGAGAGATTATTCATAATGTGTACAAATCGCGAAAGTTTATCAACATTTATGCCAATTATTTTTCTTATTTTATAATTTTGTAACATTCAAATACAATGTAATTTGTTAATGAATAAATGACTACGACTATACTTGAAATACGTGTTAACTGAATAAGAACAAGACTTTGTGATTCAAAGAAGAAAGCTTGAAAGAAAATAAACTTGAACTGAAATCGAGCCTTTGTAATTCGAAAAAGAAATAAAAATCCCTACCGAGTAATATTGGCGGGAAGTGAAAATAAAATCAAAATAGGTCTAATAGCACTTGTCACATTTATCTCTCCACCATCTAAAGGTCGACTGGTTGAGAATGACTATGGCATTAAGTCCGCCTTTTGCAATGCATTCTTTTTTTTTCTTTTATAAAGAGAAAAGAGTTTTTAAATTATTTTAATTGATTATAATAATCATAGCCACGCATTTCTGTTCTCAATTAAATAAATAGTTTACTCATTATTAATTCCTATTGCAAAGGGGATCGTGGTCCCACATTACTAGCAATCCTGTTTACCCCGCCAGCTAAGCTCAATGGCTTGTCGTAGGAGTGTCACGATTGCGAGTCCGAAGCCTTAACCACTAGGCTACCGCCGCTTACAATAAATAAAATTCCTTACTCAAATATTTAAAGTAATAAAAAGGTAACAATTTTAATTCCAGACAAAATCAAGATTCCTCTCAACAAAAGAACCCGGAAGATGACAAAAGACTGTTAGAAGAACAAACTACTTTTATGAATGAGTTAATGGACCAGTGGGAGATGATGAGTGAGTATAAACAAGATAGTCTGTAATTTTGTCCTCGGTCGGTCTGTAAGTTTGACTATGTCAATCGCCCCCCCCCCCCCGCCACTCCCCAGAAACTAAACTAAAAATAAACTTCTGATACTAGAAATATGAAATTTGGCCAATCATGGCCTAGGGGCCCGCTAAGGATGAATTTTGTCATATTTCATCCCTAATATAGGTTTGAAAATCAGCGGGTCCTCAAGCAGATTCAATGAAAACTGGTATGTAGATTTTTATCTATACTAATATTATAAAGCTGAACAGTTTATTTGTTTGTATGATTGTTTGAACGCCGTAATCTAAGAAACTACTAATCCGAATTGAAAAATTATTGTCACATCTTGTCATTATTGTCAATCAAAATCACTGTTGAATAGCCCATTTATCGAGGAAGACTATAGGCTATATAACATAACGCTACGACCAACAGGAGCGGAGCAGCAATGATAAATGTTTCAAAAACGGGGAAAATTTACGCAGACGAATTTGCTCGGAACAGCTAGTTTATGAATAAAGTAATATTACTTACGATTTTTTTTAAAAAGTAACCTTTAAGCGAAAACATAAGATGAAAATAAGCTATTACTTTTTAAAGCATGTAAAGATACCACTTTTTTGACATTAATCTTTTCATATTATAAAACAAAGTCGCTTGCACTGTCTGTACCCTTAGATCTTCTTAACGACGCAAAGAATTTAGAATTAGTTTTTACTATAGCTCATGTGTATAGATGTTGCAGAAAAGCCCTTGCGAAGCCGAAGCGGACCGGACGTTTTAATAAAAACCTTTTGTCTTCCAGCCAGTCCTCCACAGAAGCACTACGTCAAAACTCAATGGCTAATCCTAAACGACACGGACCTACGTACAGTCGACAACAAAGCTACAACCACACATTCACCCAATACTACACAAAAAACGAACGAAACTTGCGTGAACGGCAAGCTTGATGAGAAGACAGTGAAGAGCAGGACTGGACTACTAAGTGCTGTTTTGAAGTTTTCCACGGATAGTTTGCAGAGTTATTTGTTGGAGTATTGTACGAGGTTGAGTGAGGTTAGTGGATCATCTTACTGTGCGATATACGGCATGATATGAAAGAAAAAGAAGGGGATTGCATTACTATAAAATATGTACTAGGATAACGCTAAAGAAAGGTCTTTAAAAGGAACATTTTTTTTAAAGAAACACAACAGCTCTTGGTCAAAAATAATTTGTCCAACATACAGACCACAGCATTTGATCATTCAAAACATTGCATAGAAACTCTTGTTGTTTTTTAATATGCTTTTAATAGTATGTTAGTATGTATGTATGTAACGGAATCTTAGAACGTGTTTTTCACCTACTTCAAAACGTTGGATTTGGATTTATTTGATTTTTTTACCTATTTAGGACCGCTGACAATATAATCCGATAAAAAGGGATTTTTATAAATTCATCCCCTAAAGGGGTAAAATAGTGATTGTAAGTTTATGTGAAACTCCGCCAGTTTTGAAGTTAGATTTGTTAATTTCGTATTTGGCTTATTGGTTTAAAATAAAAAATGTTTCGGCGTTTTTGAAATATCAACCCCCAAAGGGGTAAAATAGGGGTTGCAAGTTTTTATAAAACTCTGTTAGTTTTAAAGTTAGATCAGTGAAATTTCCTATTTGGCTTTCTGGTTTAAAACAACTAAAAAATGAATAATAAATAACGCTAATAAACGCTTTTTTATCGTGCATACATACATGAATCTGTAACCTTCAAGCTTGATGGGACTGACATATCCCGAACGGTCTAAAGTCCCCAAATAAAAAAGCTCTAGTTGATTTGTTTTAGAGTCCGATTTTTGACTGTAACTATTTTTTTTTAAACATTAATTATGACACACTTGTCACAAGTTTGTATGAAATGTTAGCATGTGACGTGGACTACGACACATCTTTTCAGAACACATCATTAATGTATTTTTTGTATGGTTAGTAGTTTAATAATGCTTATAAAATAACTGTCGGTCTGTTACGTTTTCACTCTTAAACCTCTGATCTGGTTTAGATGAAATTTTATATAAGACTAGCTGTCCCGGCGAACTTCGTCTCGATTCTTTTTTTTTGTAAATCGGGTTCAATTGTGAATCTAAACTTTACTATCCTCGAATCCCATTGAACTCAAAAAATGACATCAAAATCTGTCCAGCCGTCTAGGAGGAGTTCAGTGACATGCACACGCACACAAGAAATATATATATAAAGATAGCTTGGGTCCTGGGAAAGTACATTGGATAGTTTATATCGCGATAACCGACATCTACATGGGCGGAGCCGTGAGCGAAACATAAAACCATATGATGTCCCACTGCTGGGCCCGAGTCTTCCCAGTAGAATCTACTTATTATATGTTCTGGTGGATGCGCCATAATCGACACGCGCCGCCGAGCGGGTTTGTGATCGCATTAAGGCTTTAAAATACTCCTCGGATGCTGCTGCCCGATGGGGTGGCTCACACGGCTAGCGAAATCTAGTTTGAAAAAAAAAAAAGAAAAAAAAAGTGTTTATTGTCGCTAGGTTACAATTTTTGTTTTTACCTTAAGCACTAAATTACTTCTAAATGTACGGTACAAGAGATACAGTTACTGTTTTCTAAACTAAGCAGAAGCTTGTATCTCGGGAAACAGGGGTTTGGTCGTGTTTGCTATTACATTTATATTTTAAAGATATTAGTCGGTGTTCGCAGCGAAACAGTGCCGTTGTACTATGAAATGATTTGTGTGTGTGTGTGTGTGTTTGTGTTTGGCCTGGGTTAAGTAATGTATGTGAGTAGGTCCTCGGTTTTTTGGTAGTCTTGTAGTTGGAGCCACTCAGCGACTCGCGATTTAGCAAATTTGTTGGGGAGTCCTACAATATTAAAGTCTTTGTTAAGACGATTATATAGCCTGCAACTTGTGCGGTAGAATTGTCTCCTGGCGAAAGCGGTGTCACAGCGGACACTATGGCCAACTAATCCTTTTTTGAGTTTCTTTGGGTCAGGCGGAGGAATGCATCGATGCCTATATATGAACATTTCCTGTATTTTTTTTTTATTCGTAAACAGGTTCACGTTAAGCTGTTACAACAGTTTATCTTGGCGTCGTTCGACATGGCTCGGGAGCTGCAAGTTGTGCCCAAGAAGATACAATACGTGGCCAAGCAGGAACATCAGTTATACGAGGTAAATATACTGCCTTGCCTTACCTACAGTAACGGGTGGAGAGGGGGGGGGGGGGGAGATATAGGGGATCCAAGGGTACATTTTGCGTGGAGCGGACCAATAGGGATGTTGACTGTCAAGTCAAATCAGTCTCTTTTTATGAAATGTCAAAACGACAAGCTCTATAATAATGTGTATGGAATAACAACCTTTGACGTCAAAAGTTCCTATCGTCAAATCATTACTTTCATCATTCGTTTTCATGCTTTAAAAGTCAAAAACATGTTAAATTGTAAAAGAACACTTATTTTCAGATCATTTTAAGATCTACTATTACATGATTAGTATAAAATTATTTACTTTTATTGTAGTCAACTAACCAATTAACAGCACTCGAAATAATCCTGGGTACGGTTTCGAGTACTGATTGGTCAATTGACGGTCCGTTCCGCGTCAGTGGAAACGCACTCTAAGGGTGTGTTTTAAGCCTTTATTTCCTGAACGCCATGACCTGTAAACAAAAAAAAGTATTTTCTTGCAATGCATTGCAGATTTCTATAGGTAGCGATAATCACCACCAGATAAGCCGCTTCTTTGTTGACCCTATTTTTTAAGAGCATGATTTGACTTTTAATGATGATTAAATTGATAAACATAAATGGATCTGGTTCCTTGCTCCTTATTAATGTATTTTATTGTACAGTTTTTGATATTTTACTTAAGAGAACATTGTTGTCGTCGTTTGATAATTTTACTTAGGTATTATTTAAGAAAACTTACTTTTGAAGTGAAGATTCTACGTGATAAATTGAGGCAATTCTTTTTTTTTGCAAATTATTTTACGTATTTATTAATTAGCAGTACTTTGGCCAATAAATAAGCAAATATAGCTTTTACATTGTAAGTGGATGCTCCTACTATGTTGTACCCATTGAGACTGTTTCATGTCTTCTTCTTTAATATTTGTATCTCTTGTTTTTGCATCAGTCCTCTTATATCGTGTATAATGTAATGGTGGCAGCACCTTACGTACGTTATGCAGTTTATAAACAAAGAAGTATTGGCAATTTGAAAAGAGTGACCGCGAGTTTTTATTGCCTTGTTCTTTTCTCCGGCTTTACTTATTGTTTGCGAACAGGCATTACTACTACATAACTGTAGTATGCTTCCTAAGTAAATAAATAATTTAATAACATATATTAGCTCTTAAACGCGTGAACCGATTTGAATAACATTATTTAATTTGCAAGCGAAACTTACAGAAGCGATTACTTGTAGTGTAGTATTAAGGTATGTTTAATATAAATTGCTTTAACGTATTATATGGTATCTCAATTTCAAAGTAGCTGTTATTTCAGACTATAAACGAGAAGTTTTCTGAGGGAGACAAGAAACAGGAACTTCTGCAGATAATGCAAGAAGTACTCCAAGAAATGAGATCTGAAGTTAACAATATGGACTGGAGTGTTGATGGTGAGTTTACTTTATTGTTATTTTAATTTAGTATTTCTACTTTAATGTTTCTGCAACGAAACTTGACTGGCCTGTTGCTCTAGTGGTTAGTGACCCTGACTGCTAAGCTGGAGGTCGTGGGTTCGATCCCCACCCAGGATAAAACTTTATGTGAAGAGCATGATGGTTTATTTAATTCTGTGTCTGGGTGTAATTTATCTATAGTATATAGTTATGTTTATTAATTGTCTGGTTGTCATAGTATAGCCTCTACCTAGTTCGGAATCAGAAGGGGTTGTGTGAGTTGTCCCAAGATATTATTATTATTATATTGTAAACTCACAGAGCTCCTTGGGGGATATGGTAAGGGCGCGACGCTTGCCTTAAATCAAAGATCTCTGGACGTGACTCGGTGCCAGACGGTATCCTTATGATCGTGGGTTCGAATCCCCTTGAGCAATTTTTTTCTTCATTCATTTAAGAAGTTATTTTCCTTAGTTTTAGTAATTTTTTTTTTCTTCATCCTCAGATCTCCCATGCCACCGCGACACCAGCTTCCTAGTCTCCAACTCTATCTTCTACGGCTCTGCTCGGAGCACTTCCTCCTACGTCTCTCTCCGCACTCACTCTCACGAGCAGCCGTCGGACAGCGAGGAGGCACTCTCCTTCGACACGTACAACTTCGATGATTATGATATCATACCTCATGATGAGGAGGCTACAGAGACGCCTGATAACTCTTATGGGAAAGTTAAGGTAAGAAAGAATGGAAATAAATTTAAGTCGAAGAAGCGGCGGTAGTCTTTTCTCAAAGGCATCGGACTCGCAATCGTGAGGTTCGAACCCTACCCGTTATTTTATGTTTGTGAATTTTCCCGCGACACAGGGCTTTAACCCAACTAAGGTCGTCGTCTTTAAAAAAAAACTGTACATATAATGTTTAATTTTTTGTTAAGCTAACCCAACTTAGTTTAGTTTACCTCGCATAACTTATAATTATAAGTATTTTTTTCATAGTACTACGAGACGCAGATAATGTAATTTTTTTAAAATATTATTTATTTAAAGTGCAATTGACTATTTTTGTTAGGAGTGGGTTCACGTTGGTAGTATAGCGGGTAGGATTCGAACCCGCGACCTCACGTTTGCGAGTCCGATACCTACCGCTGCTTCAAAATATTTAATTGCACTCTATTTTTAGCTATTTTATCTTCACTAAGTTAGCTTTGCGAAAGTGACATAAAAGATGAGGTATTTTATTCTTTCCCAGTCGCAAGAGTCAGAATCTCCATACAACATACGAGTAGAGAATGAGTCAGAGATGTACTCACTCTCCAGTGGAGGATGGAGTGGGGGTACCGCGTGTACGAGCACTAGGAACATATCAGTCAAGCAGGCATCGCTAGATGTTCAACAAACGGGTATGCATATAGAAATATAATTTTTTACTAGTGAAAGTTTTGTCTGTGTTGTTTTTTTTTAAATATAATAGAAGTAAAAAAATTATCTCTTGTTAAAATACTTTTAAATATTGAATAAGTAAATCTTCACAACTATTTATTGTACAGAAATCAACGCGTATTATTTACCTTATAATTTCTTGACGTTTTAAGGTAAATAATGCGCGTTATAGTGTGGCCATTAGTGCTGTGCACTCCCTGAGGTATGCACGGCGAGGTGGGGGGCGAAGAAAAAAGTGCATGAGTTCACATGAGGTCGATACATGTCGGACAGATCTTACGATATCAGTTTGCATTTCTAAGGCAAGACTTGTGGCGGGACGTTGCGTTGGTCGGAGGCTATCTATCTGTAATATATACTTACTTTGTTGATTAAAATGTAACCCAAATATACTCATATTTTATTAAAAATATGCAGGTGATAAATAAGAATTGAAAGTTATAATTCACAACAGGACTTGTTTTATTAAACATTTTTTATATTTACAAACAATTTGCAGTTTCCCGACGTCTTATCAGTGCCTCCCGTGACCAGAAGGCTGGCCTTTTCTTTGCACAAAGAATTAGCATTGCCATCCAACGTGGCAATGCTGCCAGCCTTCTGGGAACGTTACCTGTTGTCATCGATGGGGAGGAATTCTTTGACGCCTAAACGGTTCTGCCCTCCTTTTCTATTTTATTTTAATTCTGTAAATATCTTGTTTAATTGGTTAGATGTATTATAAAAGAAATGTTCCTATTAAACAAACAATTATATATTCTAACGAAAGTTATTCTGACATAGATTCTGTTTCAACTTCATCTTCCATTTCGTCATCATCTTCATCTTCCTCTTCGCCACCGGAACTTGAATCAGAGTCTTGCAAATTTATTATGAATGAATCGATAACATTATCGAACCTACTATCGCGACTCCAGTAATCATTTTCATTTTTCTGGACATGATCGTCGCATTTCTGCCATTTTTCCGCCGTGAATTCCGAAAACAATTTATCCAATAAGATTATCTTTTCGTCTAGAGAAGAATTAATATAGTTTTGGGCTATGTTGTTTTTAATATCAGCCCAGACCAACTCGATTGGATTTAAATCTGGATGGTACGGAGGTAAACGCAGAACAGTGTGTCCACTGGCTTTCAGGAGTTCGTCAATTCTATACACGGGTTCTTTTTGTGTATTTTTGATAAGAAGTAGCAGTTGAGCCTTTGACATGGTTCCTGAAAATTCTACATTATGGCGTAGCAACCAGTTCTGCATTTCACTTTTGAGGCTTGATATAGTTGGTTTCTTCTCAATCTGAACGCTGTGGTAAGACGCGTTGTCCATTACAACCACAGAATTCGGCAGCAACTTATCTTTTAACTTTTCATCTACCCACTTATAAAAAGTAGGTCCGCTCATATCTCCATGATAGTCACCGGTTCTAGCATCGGATTTGAATATAGTCAATGTATCATCCACTAAGCCATTTCGACACCCAGCGTGGAGTATTACTAGTCGCCGTCCTTTCCCAATATCAGCATGAATACCGGGTTCTGACGATGATTGCCAACATTTGCTGGCATGGTGACTGGCGTTGATGTATGTTTCATCAAGAAAATATATGTTTCGGTTTTCCGTTCTGTAATTTCTGATTTGTGTAAGATATTTTTTCCGCCACACTGTAATATTAGGCTGCTCTATAAGGAGATGTCTCTTTGATTTGCATTTTTTGTAACGGTAGCCCATTTTGTGTAAAAGCTGTCTTAAATATTCCCGTCCACAATTCAATATGCCATCCTGTCTCAAACTTGATAGTAACTTACGGACACTTGGTATTTTTTTTTCAACTTCGTAAAACTGATGAATTTTTCTTCTGATAACTCCAAGGTCAAAATCATCCACAACGTGTTTTTTCTTTAGAACTTTTGGTTTTTTTGGCGATTGAAATTTTAATTGGCTTGAATTTTCAATTGATAAATAGCCCGCAGAAATCACATTATGTACGGTTCTTTTGCTGTATCCCGTAGCCTCCGCAACGATTTTAGCAATATTCACGTCATTTTTAAATTCAAAGCTTTCTTTGTCTGCTTTTCTTTTCTTAAAATATTCAGCCACCTTAAAAATGACAGTCTTCATATCACGAGATAACGCACGACCCATCTTTGAATATTTATCTCGTGTGCGTCTGACATAGACAGTCCGATACAAATAACACTACCTGCCGTCACAAGCGTTGACGGCGCACTGACAGCGCAGCAGCCGATTCTAACCCCCCCGTCTCACCGCGCGCATACCTCAGGGAGTGCACAGCACTAATGGTCATACTATAATTTCCGTATAATAAATAGTTATAATCATGCAACGCGAAAGTTGGGGTAAACGAGTTCTTGAGTGGAGACCACGGCTCGGCAAACGTAGTGTAGGACGCCCTCAGGCCAGGTGGAGTGATGATATACGCAAAACGGCTGGCAGGAGCTGGATGCGAGAAGCCGAGGATAGAACAAAGTGGCGTGCAATTGGAGAGGCCTATGTCCAGTAGTGGACTGCGATAGGCTGATGATGAACGCGAAAGTTTAAATGTTAGTAAACTTTCACAATATGTTTCATAAGTGTACCAGGGGTTTTTTTAACAATAAAATCAGTGTTGAACGATTTGGGTGGAGGGGGGGGGGAAGGGAGGCGCTCCCTGGGTGCCCCTATAATATGTGTATATTATGAAAATATATATATTACGGGTCTTAACCCCGTTAATCCCGTGATCAGCAAGTGTATACACCGCCGAACAAACATTACACGCCAGTGTGCAGATGTCCTTAGTGTTGTGTGTCGAAGTACCGACGGTTCCGTTATAGTGAGTGATAAAAATCAAGCGAGGGTAGTTTCCGAAACCCGCGCTTCAAGAAGGCGACGCTGAGCTCAACAAGTCTACCTGTGATCACGGCCGTTGCAATACGGTCGAAACGTCGGGCAATAAACAAGGTATTTTACCTTAAATTATTCACGCGGTTAAGACCCGTAATATATATATTTTAATAATGTGTACAAATCGCGAAAGTTTATCAACAATATGTGTATATTCCTCTGTAGATCCTTTACGCGTATTTTTCAATTTGAATTTTTTCATGTTTTTTTCGCAGTCCTTTCAAAACTAAGTCAGAAGATAAGTTTGAAGCTAGTCAAATTCGTGGATTGTTTGAAAGTCACTTATTTTGGCACTTTACAAAGGTAAGATTATTAATATTTATACTTATATTATAATTACTAGCGGCCTGTTCCGGCTTCGCGCGGGTTTAAAATATATGGATGTTATTATACATATAAACCTTCCTCTTCAATCATAAATAAAGTATGTTATCCGTTGCGTAGTTTTAAAGATTTTTTTATTCATAGGGATATAGGGACAGAGAAAGCGACTTTGTGTTATACTATGTAGTGATGAAAACTTTTAGATATTTCTTGCAATATTATAAATTGTTGAAATTATTTTATGAACTGTAAATACAATATACAATTTAACGTTTATCATTATAAATTTATTACTCATATCGATAGGTAATATATCGAAAATTATACTCGAATAGACAATGTGAATGTGTGAGCTTTACTTGGGCTCTTTAATATATGGCGTGGCTCTTAAAGTATAGATAAAAGAAAAATTAGGTTTTTCAAATAGGCTTGAAAATATAAAAGTTTAATTAGTAAACAAAACTAGTATTTAATCTACTAACGATTAATTCCTTACAACATTTTGTGTTAAATAGGATTTTTCTGATTTTTAGGCATAAACAATACACGTTTGACGATTTATTTTTATTTATTTATTCTACGTGTTACAATTCCGTTGAAAAAGTAAATATTTATTTAACCAATTGTTGTTTCCTTCTTTACCTTACCAATGTTATCTTCTGTTAAAATTATATATGAAAATAATTCAGTTTGATTGGTATTTTTTTCGGTTTTCTAAAATTAAATATTTTCTTTTTCATGGTGAATTTTGTAACATTCTGTATATATAAATGTTGTCAAATGCATGGAGTCCATTGCCCTCCACACTACTAGTACGCTGGACTGCCTACCCCGTACAAAGTGACAGCAATAGGGTAGATGACTGTCAAGTCAAATCGTCAAAACGATGCGTCCCATACTATTTATTTTTTATTTATTTATTTATTTATTTATTTATCACCTTACATCTATCATTACAGGCATAGCCCAATGCGATAGTGTGGCTATGTAATACCTACAATACATTTTACATTATCTTATAACAAATTTATAATAAAATTATCTATAACTAAAAATTTAAACTTTAACTTAAACTTAAATGTAACATTCAACTAATACTATCTATTATGACTATGAGTAACAAATTATATACAACGTTGTCCTTGTGAATTCACTCAAATAGCACCCAAACAAGTCAACTTCCTCGGCGACCAAATTAAGTGTTCTGATTGCGCGCGACAGAGGCGCCTGCTGCTGGAGGTTTGTGCGCGCGCGCGGCATTCGCAGCAGCTGCGGCTTTCGTCGCATATACACATACTTATCAGGCACGTTCAAATGTAACGTTTCTAGCAATGTAGGATTCATTACCTTGCCCCTCAAAACTGTGAATATATATAATGTAATTGCTAATTCCCTTCTCACCCTCAACTCGTTGTAACCGACCATACCTAATATAAAGAGCGTTGGATACCTTAAGGGATAAAAAGGATATACACCGTAATACCTCATATACAGATATCTTATAAACTTATTTTGTACACGCTCCAACATAAGATTATATTTAATTTCATGTGGGCTCCATATGACCGCATTGCATTCTAGTTGGCTTCTTACCAGCGCATTGTATAATGCAATAATGGCTGAAACATTGGTAAAACTATTGACTGTTCGAAGTACGAAACCTAGGTTCCTGTACGCTTTCTTGCAGATTTTAACCACGTGATTACGAAATGTCAACCCAGCATCAAAGTGTACTCCTAAATCTTTCACCTCTGTAACCCGAGTCAATGGAGTGTCGCCTATTTTGTACTCGTATGCAATTGGAGTGCGTGCGCGAGAGAATGTGATAGTCACACACTTGGAGTTATTAAATTGTAACAAGTTGTTAGTACTCCAATCTACAATCCTGTCAATGTCCTTCTGTAATAGTTCGCAGTCATCATGTTTACGTATAGGCATATATAATTTTAAATCATCCGCGAACAATAAACATTTAGCGTTTTTTATAACCTCAGGTAAATCATTTATCATAATTATAAACTCCATTGGCCCAAGGTTACTCCCCTGACTGACGCCCGAACTAACGATGTACGGCTCTGACACGTAGCCTGCACACTCAACGTATTGTTGTCTGTCCGTCATGTAGCTGGCAAAAAAATTTAGTAGGTGCGGAGTGAAACCAACACCGGCAAATTTCTTTAGTAATATGTCATTATTGACCAGATCGAACGCCTTTTTAAAATCAAGATATGCGGTATCTATTTGCACTCCACTGTCTACTGCTGGTATTAGTTCTGTCATATAATTTAAGAGATTACTAATTTATATGAAATACAAAACAATGACGTCATTCTTTTGTATGGTCAAATCATGTAGTTTCAATGTTTGTTTTGATATTTATAAATTCATGACAATGTAAAATTGTAGAGAAACATTGTTTTACAGAATATTTTTGCAAATGCTATTTCCTGTATAGTGTTAAATAATTTATTGTTATTGTTAGTCATCTACCCAATTTCATATTCCGAATAGAAAGATTCAAAAGACAATATTTTGACATTTATGACAAATGGTCGTTATTGCTATCCTTGTTACACAAATATAATAATATTTTTTTTATTTCAGACACAGTCCATTTGCTTAGTATACATGATTTAAAAAAAAAAATGTTAGTACTTATATCTATGTTACAACCACCGCGCGACATTTGCATGTAGACGTATCCAATGTTCCAGCATCGGGCTGTCCCACCGATCTGCTACTGTGAGCAGTATGCTGTTGGGAATATAGACTTCCATTTAATTTTGACAACTTTCTGTCCGTATATATATATATTTAAGATAACTACCAATGTGGGATTGAGTCCCAAATTACTAGCAATCTTGTTAATCCTTCCAGCTAAGCTCAAAGGCTTGTGTTAGGAGCTGGTTCACGTCGGTAGTATAATGAGTAGAATTCGAAACCGCGACCTCACGATTGCGAGACCGATGCCTTAGCCATTAGGCTTAGAGCCAGCGATAGAGCCTGTCCAGCGTACTAGTAGTATAGAGGTCAGTGCTGGAGTCCCAGTACTGTTCGTAATCTTCCTCCACGTTGTCACCAGATGCCTAGAGTCCCTGGAGTGGTCCTGCCGCCAGGAGCTGGGCGGGCGGCCGGCGAGCGAGGCGATGCGTCAGCTGCTGTCCGTGGCTCGGCAGGTGGACCTGTCGCCCTGCGCCAGCTTCCCGCTGCTCAGCAGCTTGCTGGAGTCGCTCAGGAGGATATTGTACAAGTTTGTATTTTTTTATTCTCTACCTACTTACCAAGGGGTACTTGGTATTTATTAGAATTGACTAGCTTATGCCCGCGGCTTCGCCCGCGTGCATGCCAGATTGTTACCAAAAATTTCAAATTTCTAACCTTTAGGCCCCGCGTTGATATGTCAGTCAGTCAGTTCTTTTATATATATATATATATATATATTTATACGACATTGGTTGTTTGTTCTCAACCACTCAAGTCTCTGTTTGACATTAGCACAGTGTGTCATACACGTGGTAGTGTCTGTACATAATGTTTATATTAATTTATTTAATGTTTTTCTAACGCACGTTATTTAAAAATATTAGCTTTCTGCACTCCTCCATAGAAACGTTAACAGTTCCAAATGTAATACTTCTTCGTCCGCATAACTATTGTAAAAATAGAAACAAATTAATATACAGATTTACTATGCTATTATTTTAATTTATGTTTTAAATTTGGGTACTCCCAAATCATTATCATAATTTTCTCCTATCGGATTTTTGTTACGGCAATCAATTCGACATCATATACCGTTATTTATAGTATTTATCGCAATGTATATAATATTAGTACGGGTTCCCTAGAACAAATTTTAAAATGATACATTTCAAGCTGGAATTGGCATGGTAGCTTCGTTTCGACGAGACGCCCATGTAGCTTGTAGTAAAAACCATATTGCATCACAAAAAAAAAAAAATTACAAATTTATTTGTGGTTGGTAAATTAATCTCGGCCTATGATGATGTATAGGGATAACAATTTTCCAACGGCAAAGTTAAGTTTGTAAAATTTAACACCTATTTTTTTTGACTAACGTACCACTATTTAAAGATGTCGTATACATAAAGTTGGGCGTCTCGTCAAAACGAAGCTACCATGGCAATTCCAGCTTGATATGTATAATTTTAAAATTTGTTCTAGGGTACCCGTACTATATGTATGTAGCAATGTGTCCTGTCTACTGCCATTTCAGACTTGCCACTTGATTTGTCCGTACTTTGCTCTCTCAGACAGATGTCCTTTTTATTTTCTGTAGCCCTAAATGAAGAGAAGACCAGAAGTCGTGACGTCGTCACGACCTGCCGTCACGTCACGACCGTCACGCTAGCCCATAACAAGATCGGTGTCACATAACTCCTTGCTTAGCAAAGATCAGATTGTTTCATATAAGATATGAGTTCATAAATCTCAATCGATCAATCAATTCTGCATAGGCCTCTCCTAACTTACGCCACCACATGAAGTCTTCCGCATTCCGAATCCAATAAATTCCAGCGACCTTCTTTTGATCGTCATAAATCTCATTTGCCCAGTAATTTCACTTGGTACAGACAGTGCCCTTTAACGGAAAGATAGTTATGTATTAACATCACAATGGAAGAATAACTGACACTGTTGAGGTCCAATACGGCGTAGGTATGGCTTAGATCTACCATCTGGTCAACCTACTACCTTGTCTCAGCGGAGTCCGTAAGAATTTCCTTTCTCATTTGTTCTGAGAAACTTGTATTTAATTAGTGCTCCTCTTTCTCCAGATCTTGGTCCTAAAGCTAACTAATAATTCCAGACTCCGGTTGGTGGGCGGCGAGTCAGAAGAAGCGTGCTGCGTGCTGTCCCCGCTGTGGCGGCGGCGCGTGGCGGCCTCCGCGCTGCAGCAGTTGTCGCCGCACCGCCTCGCCCGGCTCATCTCCGCTCAGGTCAGTTACACACAGCGTGCTGCGTGCTGACAGACAGAGTTACTTTAAAAACAAACATGGCGGCTGTGAGATGTCCAAAACAAGTGTGAAAAAAAAAGTTTTTTCGAATACCAATGAACTTAGTATGGTGCCTGCGACAGTAGGGGATCTTGTTTGCATATTTTTGCGCAGGCGGGTTTTTAATTTTTATATTCTTTTTCCACAGATACTAGAAAGACTGAGTATGGCACATGAGCGGTACCAGTCCGCGCTGACGTCACTAGAGAGTGCGCTGGCTGGTCGCCTGCACCATACTGAAGATATCAAACTAGCTATTAGGAAAAAGTAAGTAATAGAATCACCAACACGCGCCAAGTGATAGCCCATGGATGACCTCTCGGTCTAGTGGTTAGGGACTCTTGACTGCTAAACTAGAGGTCGTAGGTTCAATTCCTAGATCTTAACGTAATTATAATATAATAATAATAATTTATACAAACAATATTCGTTTTCCTAAGTCTATATCTGTGTACATAATTTATTAATCCTGTCTCTCAAACTAGGGTAAACCTGTATCTTAAGAGACAGTGTTCGGCTATTGATTGACTTATGTAGACATATTTAGTGAACTTTGTATCGTTGTACTATTTGCTTGAATATGAAATAAATGTGATTTAAATAGTACTATGCTGATTTACATTTATTTATGTTGAAGATATGTTTATTTTTACTACTAGGATACGAGCTAATTATAAAGTTTAATGTATGTGTGAGTGTATGAATGTGTGTGTATGTGTGTGTGTGTGTGTGTATGTGTGTGTATGTGAGTTTGTGTGTGTTCGCGTGTGTAAGTGTGTTGTGCATGTGAGTGTGTGTCTGTCAATTGGTCTATAAAATGCATTTACAAATATATAATATGTTTATTTTTTTGTATTGAATTATTAATTTATTATTATTATAATCTATACTAATATTATAAAGGTAAAGAGTTTGTTGGTTGTTTATTTGTTTCAACGCGGTAGTCTCAAGAACTACAGAACCGAATTGAAAAAATCATTTACTGTTGGATTGCCCATTTATCGAGGAAGGCTATATAATATCACGCTACGACCAATAGATGTGGAGCAGCAATGAGAAATCTTGCAAAAATGGGGAAAATTTACGCAGACGAAGTTGCGTGGGTCAGCTAGTATATATATATAATGTACTCTGTGATTTATACATGTCATAATGAGTAGAAATATAGAAAATAATATATGTATATAGTGGAAACTCATAATTGGTCTTCATCATGCTAATGCACAAATATTATACTGTATTTTACCTAGCTGGAAGTTTCCCTAAAATTGTAAAATAAAATAAAATTGTAAAATATACCTATATAAAAAATACTTTTATTACAGATACGCGCCAACGTTCGCTCGACTTTGTTTAGAGAGCACGTCCATGTGTGATTTGCTCATGTATGGCACGCCTGAACTTGGACGGGAAATTGGTGAGTAGGTTTAACTTACAACTGTCTTTCTTTCTCATTTTTAGTAAGTGGGAGAGAGACGAATACATCTTCTTTGTTTCGAGGCGGTGAGATTTGATATTTTTGTATGTCTGCTCCCAAAATAGTGGTGTTGTTTTAGTGGTTTTTGAGAATTAGTCGAGTCATTCACTTTTATACAACGTTGTTCTTCGTGTAGCTTAGGTACCCCAACTAGATTTTCACATTAAGAAAACAAATGTGTGGCACTCGGCGACTGCCGCGGTAAAGCTATTGCATAGCATTTTTTATCAACTTATGCAATTATAATTATTTATTATTTCTGCAGTTTTTTTTTCATTACATTTCGGAGCAGCTCGTCTCGATCCGTGCGAGCTTCGTACAGTCGTACCATACATAAGTACGTATAGCGCATACGTTAAGCGAACGCTCGGCCGAGCTACATGGTAGGCGGAGTGGGGGGGTGTTAGGTTTTATTTTCGTTACGGAATTTCTTGATTCGGTCGCCGCGCTTAAAGCCAACGCGCGATAAAAGCTATGCAATAGCTTAATTATAAAAAAAAACTCAATTATACATATATTTAAAGCTATCGTCACTCTTCCTTGAGACTGAGTATTACATAATCACCTACTGCCCACCAAACAGTTTATCGATAAACGCGAGCGCTTGAGTCCAACCCTCTTATCTATATCTATACTAATATTATAAAGAGGAAAGATTTGATTGTTTGTTTGATTGTTTGTTTGTATTGAATAGGCTCCGAAACTACTGGACGGATTTGAAAAAATCTTTCATCGTTGTGAAGCTACGCTAATCCCGGGTGACAAAGGCTATTTTTTATCCCTGTATTCCCACGGGAACGGGAACTACGCGGGTGAAACCGCGAGGCGTCCGCTAGTTCATATTTTAGTAACATCATACTAGCATTTCGTTTTTTGTTATTAGTTCCATTTTCAAAACAGAATAAAAGATGAAACGCTACTAAATGCTGTTACTAAGGTAAGGGTAAGCTCAAGGATTTTGAATGATTTAAAAACCAATTCATTAAATCATGTTACTGATTCTCAGCAAACTGCATTTTGATTTGCGCTATACGTAGAATAATATAAGAATGATATTGAATATTGTACGAACTTTAAATCTGATTTTCTCAAACGAGCATGGAAATATTGTCATTATTTTTGAAAAAAGAACACACGAAGTTTCGTTTTAATATTTAATAATTTTAATTTTATAAATAATGTTTTATTTCCCTGCATTCTTTTGAGAAAACCACTATATATGGCTCGATGGAAACAGCAATTGCCTGTCTCGTATTAGTGAAGTCCTCATCTTCGGCTCGGTCTTCAAACTCATACTAGACCTGCAATTGGGTAGATGACTACAATAACAATACATTATTTTACACTATACAGAAAATATTTAAAAAATATTATAAAACATTTTGGAAAATAATGTGCCCATTTATCGAGGAAGGCTATATAACTTCACGCTACCACCAATAGGAGCGGAGCAGCAATAAGAAATGTTGCCAAAACGGGGAAAATTTACGCAGATGAAGTTGCGCGGGACAGCTAGTGTATCAAAACATTGAAACTACATGAATTGACCATACAAAAGAATGACGTCATTGTTTTGTATTTCATATAAATTTGTTCGAGGCGCATCGTTTTGACGTTACTTAAAAAGATACTGATTTGACTTGACAGTCATCTACCCTATTGTCTATTTCACGGCCTTTGCGCTATTGTACTAGTATATATATACTTTGACCGTCATGTGGTCAGGTCGTGGTCAGTACGGCGTGGTGTACAGCGTGCGCGGCTCGTGGGCGGGCCGCGCGCCCGTCGCGGTCAAGTCGGTGCTGCCGGCCGACGAGAGGCACTACAGAGAACTTGCTATGGAGTTCTTTTATACAAGGTATTTAAAAAAAAAAGTAGTAATGTTTTAAATTGACTGCCTCTGTGGCGTTGTGGTAGTGTGTCCGACTGCTACGCAAGAGGTCGTGGGTTCGATTCCCACTCGGGACACCACTTTGTGTGATCCACAAATTGTTGTCTCGAGTCTGGGTGTACTTTGTGTCCGTGACTTGTATGTTTGTAAAGTCCCCCGCGACATAGGGCTTGTACACTAGTGCGGGAGTCGTCTTTTTTAAAAAAAAAATGTTGGTTGTGTCCCACATTACTAGCAATCCTGTTAACCCCTCCAGCTAAGCTCTATGGCTTGTGTTAGGCGTGGGTTCACGTCGGTAGTATAATGGGTAGGATTCGAACCCACGACCTCACAATTGCGAGACCGATGCCTTAGCCATTAGGCTACCGCCGCTTCATCAAGGTATTTTGAAATTGTGATGTAATAAGTGCATTTGTTGAACAAATGATTTCTGTCTTTTATTAAACGAGTTCATAATCTGATACTGCTTTGCACCTGTGGTTAATTGCGTCATAATTGACTGCCTAAGTTTTTGTCTGTACCTATGAGATATGCCTGCAAAATCCCAGTGGAATCAAATCAAACATACTAATAGACAGACAGGCAAAAATTCTAAAAAATAATTGTTTTAGCTTCTATTACTGTTACAAAGACTAGCCTGTTGGTCTATTGGTTAGTGACCCTGATAGCTAAGCCAGAGGTCGTAGGTTCGATCCTCACCCAGGATAAAACTTTCACGATGGTTTATTCTTTGTGTAGGTGTCATTTATCATCATTTGTTTGTTTGAACGCGGTAATCTCAGGAACTACTGGTCCGAATTGAAAAATTATTTCACTGTTGGATAGCCCATTTCATCCAGCAAGGCATTTATCGAACCAATAGGAGCGGAACAGCAGTGAGAAATGTTGCAAAAACGGGAAAATTGACGCAGACGAAGTTGCGCGGGTCAGTTAGTCTATAATATGTATGTATTTAGAAATATATAAGTATGTTTATCAGTTCTCTGGTTTCCATAATACAAGCTCTGCTTATTTTAGGATCAGATAGCGATGTGTGAGTTGTCCCAATATATTATTATTAAAGACCCCTAGAATCAACTTTTCTTAAATATCTCCGATGTGATACGACTCTACTCTTATATGCCTAGATGCATATATCTATAGATGCATATGCCTAAATAATTACATGCGGTAGACTAAAAAGGGTTTACAAATGCCGTTATTTCCTAGGAGTATCCCAGCTCACCCGCGCATCGTCCGTCTATTCGGATCAGTTGTCCAACGATCGGGCGCCGGCTCCTGCGTGCTGCTCGTCTCCGAGCGCAAAGTGCGGGACCTGCACGCCGCTGTCAGGGCGGGACTCAGCTTCGGTGCCCGGATGAGGATCGCCGCTGATATTGTCGAAGGTATGACGACTTGAATGATCTGCGGTAAGCTGTATAGCACAGAAAAAATGTACCCTCGCCATTGCCGGAATATGCCCTTGGGAATCTTGCAGACCTATCTTCAAGAGATTCAAGATTTTAACCCTCCCCTGTATGTATATTTTTGAATGCGCGAAATTTGTCAAAGAACATTCAGACCTATTCACAAGGGCTTATGAAATATGGCCAAGAAATACCAGAAACCGAAATTAAATTGTTTTACCACACTACGTTATACACAAAGAACGCTTATGTTATGTGTGGGCGCATCTTCAATGCTTTACCTGAAAATTTTTAAAGCCTACCAACAAAGCTGTTTTAAAGCACCTTTAAGCCTGGTTAATTGACAATAGTTTCTATACTGTAAATTACATTTTTAATAACCGCAATTAATAAATAATTATGTATAATCTTTCTTATAAAATAAAATAATAATAATAATAATAATTATATATAGATGTAAATTTAATTGGGTGGAAAATATATAACTTAATTTAATATGGTTTAAGATCCTGCACGTTATATTGTAGGTACTATAAGTAATAATTATAATAATTCTACATTTGTGTGTTCTTGCATGTCACTAGTAATGACTCGATGCTCTGGATTGGAATGTACTTATAATAATATAACACCTATAAATTGTACCACATCTAAAGCTAATAAGTGATTTATGATATGATTATGATTTATAATAAATGATGATTAAATTAATATAATGTGAATTTAGTTATCAATTACAGTAAGTTAAATGTTATAATTTCTTTCGCATCAATTTATTTTATTGAATATACTAAATTAAACAATTGTCTAATTTTCACATGAAAGAAATAAAGAAGATAGTACTTTGTCAGAAAAAGTTTTTGATACTTTACACATTTGAAAATTTTAATTAATAATTTTTAAATCGTGATCAATGTGTTATGCAGCGGTATTATATAATTATAATACCTCTAAATGAGTAATTCTTGTAAATATGTATTACCGGCTTTTGTTATTACCGGTCTTAATCGCTATTGTAATACGGTCGAAACGTCGGGCAATAAACAAGGTATTTTACCTGAAATTATTCACGCGATTAAGGCCCGTAATATATATATTTTCATAATGTGTACAAATCGCGAAAGTTCATCAACATTTATGTATATATATGATCCGAATCTCGGCAACGGCTGCTACGATTTTCATGAAATTTAGTTTGAAGGGGATTTCGGAAAAGATAAATCGATCTAGCTAGGTTTCATTTTTTAAAAACGACGTTAAAAAAATACCGGTCATCCAGGTGCTTTATTAATACAATAATTGCATTTTTGAAAGATAAAAAATTTGAAGTCCAGATCCGGGCATCGAACCCGAGACTTCCGTATGCCAAACCGGGTCCGGAATCGAACCACCTATCTAGGCTATGTTACTAGACCTCAAATTTCTCTATCCTTTCATGCTCGCGAGTTGGGCCCTCGCATGCGCCATCTAGCCGGTAGTTAAAGAACTATCACGGCTTTTGTTATTGCTTCGTTACAGAGAGCATTTTAACAAATTATGATCGTCTGACTTTGGCAGAATTGTCGACATCGACAGTAGTGCCATATTAAAATTAAAAAAAAAAAAACAAATTATGATGTCGCAGGCCGAATATTATAGTAATTATTCATCTAGGTACTTTCACACAAGTACAAGAGTTACTATAACAACAAGTGACAGAAATAGGGCGACTTAAAATCTTTCCAATGTTGAACCAAAGAAACTTAACTAAGTAGGTAATCGAAAATAAAATCAAATATAAAAAATATAACACCACGATATTTATAATACTAAGTCATACATTTGACTGCCTCTGTGGGAGTGTATTCGACTGCTACGCAAGAGGTCGTGGGTTCGATCCCCACCCAGGATAAAACTTTGTATGATGACCACGATGGTTTATTCTGTGTCTGGGTGTTATTTATCTATAATATGTGTATATTTAGAAATATATAAGTATGTTTATCGATTGTCTAGTTTCCATAGTACAAGCTCTGCTTAGTTTGGGATCAGATGTCTTTGTGTGAGTTGTCCCAAGTTTTTTTTTTTAAAGATAACTAGCAATGTGGGATTTTGGTCCCACATTACTAGCAATCTTGTTAACCCCTCCAGCTAAGCTCAATGGCTTGTTAGGAGTGGGTTCACGTCGGTAGTATAATAGGTAGCAATTGCGAGACCGATGCCTTAGCCATTAGGCTACCGCCGATTTTACTTTTATTAACATTATTATTATTATGTCCTTCAGGTATCCGCTACCTGCACTCCCTAGGGCTGGTGCACAGAGACATAAAGATGAAGAACGTGCTCCTGGACTCGTCGGAGCGCGCGGCGCTGTCGGACCTCGGGTTCTGCGCGGCCGAGGCGCTCATCTCGGGCTCCGTGGTGGGCACGCCCGTGCACATGGCGCCCGAGCTGCTGGCGGGCGAGTACGACGCCAGTGTGGACGTCTATGCCTTCGGGATCTTGTTCTGGTACGTGGCCCAATGCTCTCTACGTCTGCTCTATCATTCATTTTAGTTTATCTCATGTTTCAACTTTTTGATAATACAATTCAACTTGATGTATAGTATATTAGTCGCAGCACCTTACCCCCATATCAAGTTTATAAACATTCAAACATTGTAAAATTGGCATACTAGGGAAGATATTATGTTAATTAAATAAGAGTTTATAACACTAAAAAACACGCTTTTATAAATAGCTAAAAAAACGTGGGGTGATTACAAATCAATATCGTCACAAGCACCTCACGCTTTTTTACGATAAACTAATTTTTATTTATTATTTTTAGTACAACTATTTACAAAAGCGTGTTTTTTTTAGTTTTATGAACTGTTATTTAGAAGTGTGCGAAGTTTCAACTAAATACGACGATCAGAAGTGGGTGAAAAACACGTTCAAAGATTCCGTTACATACTAACATACAAACATACGTATGAAGCTGATAAAAGCGTGTTAAAAATAGCGAGTCTTTTTAGATCGATATTTCAATTTAAAAAAAAGAGTTGTGGGACAAGAATGGCACGTGTAAAATTAATAATTACCAAACTATAGAATAGATTTATAAAACGTTAAGGTGAGTATACACTTGAGCATTTCCTAGAGCATTACAATGTAATGTAACGTTCTTAGGAATGGTACAATACAGGCAAACGCTCAGTTTCATAAAGTATTTCCATGTAATTTAACGTTATTTACAGGATAATGCTGTAAGGCGAGTGAACATTTATCTGTAACATTACTTTCTGTCTTGCATACACTCCCGTCACCCGTGCTCGGGTCTTTGCTTTGAACTTTATGATTCGGGTAAATTTTAAAACAGCGAATGCTCGACGTTCTGTTCTAGTAAATGGTCAAGATTTGCTAATGTTGGCTCATCGTGCAGGGAGCTCATCACCACAAAGTTTGCAGCGTCTGACGATGAGTTACTTGCCTTCCGTTCATTCCTAGTGCTGTTTTGTAGAAATATACTGCTATGGAATAAGCGTATACTAACCTTAACAGTGGTGCTATTGCGACAGTTTAGATCAAAGTGAACCAAAGGAAGTGCACTCAATTTTTGTTCTCAAATTATCGAAAATCATAGGTTTAAAAACTAAACACAAAAAATCATCATCATCATCATCATCATTCTATCGCAGTCCAGTGCTGGACATAGGCCTCTCCAATTGCACGCCACTTGGTCCTATCTTCGGCATCTCGCATCCAGCTCCTGCCAGCCGTTTTGCGTAGATCATCACTCCACCTGGCCTGAGGACGTCCTACACTACGTTTGCCGAGACGCAGTCCCCACTCAAGAACTCGTTTACCCCAACGGTTGTCGGTTCTTCGGCTAATATGGCCAGCCCACTGCCACTTTAGCTTGCTAATCCGGTGGGCTATGTCGATAACTTTGGTTTTTTGCCGAATCACCTCATTAATGATAAAAAAAAATCACTGAAATGTTTCTGGCAGGTAGTCACAGTTCTAACATAACCTAACCAATTGATTTAGTGCAAATTTGATGAAAATTTATAAAAAACATACATTTTTTTTGTCAGCTTGTTTTTGAAACCTATGTTACTTGATATATAAAAAAAAAGATGGTATTTTTAGTGCACCCCTTTTGCGACACCCCGACCACAGTTTGTAAATTTTCTCATTAACAGGTATGTATGTGCCGGCAACATTAAGCTGCCTTCAGCGTTCGAGACCTTTCAGAATAAGGAACAGCTCTGGAGTAAAGTTAAGAGAGGCAAGTATATCATGCTTTTACACACTGAGATCTTTATTGCATAGCTTTTATCGCGGGCTTTGAGCGCGGCGACCGAATCAAGAAATTCCATAACGAAAATAAAACCTAACACCCCCCACTCCGCCTACCACGTACCTCGGCAGAGCGTTCGCTTAACGTATATGTATATGATACGACTGTGCGAAGCTCGTACGGATCGAGACGAGCTGCTCCGAAATGTAATGAAAAAAATATATAAATATATTTTATTTATATTTTTTTTTTTCTAAAACAACAAAATGCTATGCAATAGCTTTACCGTGGCAGTCCCCGAGTGCCACACTTTTTTTTGCCCACCTCCGACTCCGATACCGACTCCGACTTCGGTTCCGATAAAACCCCCTCCGTAACATCCCTACCATAAACATTAAATCGACTTGACTGATACACAGAACACAATGAAAATGCCTATAAATTGTTTGACTATGGGTTACATTAAAAAAAAAAAATAATGATATATTTCTAAATTGATTAATTAGTTCTTATTTAATTTGATGATTTATCTTTTTTTTATTGATTTTTATTATTCTATGTGCTATGGACTTATGCATGAATAAATAAATACTTATTGTAACTTTTTCTTTAGGTCGTCGTCCCGAACGCCTACCCCAATTTTCAGACGAATGCTGGGAAATAATGGAGTCCTGCTGGGCCTCGGAGCCCTCTCAGAGAGCCCTACTAGGGGACGTGCAGGCCAAACTAGAGACCATCATGGCCTCGGACCTCGCAAACCCGAGTCCTCAACAGGAGTACGAGGCCCCGGTGTATGAGACTGATGAGGATAGTCTGGATATGACTGGGATGGATAGGAATTGTATGTGATAGTAATAGGATATGATAGAACCAATTTGTTGGTGATTTAAACTATTCGTACACCTGATCTATTAACGGTCCAACTTTGCTCGGGCGTCGTCGGCCAATATCGGCCGATCCAATCAGCGCATACACTACTATAACCGCTATCGGCCGATGACGCCCGAAAAATAAACTTAAGTAGGTCGATCAATATTGGCCGATGACGCCCGAGCATAGTTCGGCCGATAACGGATTAGATGTAAGCGAGTCGTAAAACTATCAACACACATCCGGGCCGTGTACGGACAGTACTCCGACAATGAAGTCTGAAGCTGGAAATGTGTATGGAAATAATATAAATGCTACATTTAAATCATTTGATGAAATGATTTATTTTTATAACAGTGATAATTACACAGACAGTGATTTCTTCATCGCAATGTTTATACATTATACTTGCTATTTTTTTTTAATAAAGATAATTATCAATGTTGGATTGGTCCCATATTACTAGCAATCTTGTTAACCCCTCCAGCTAAGCTCAAAGATTTGTGTTAGGAGTGGGTTCACGTCCGTAGTATAATGGGTAGGATTCATAACCGACCTCACAATTGCGAGTCCAATGCCTTAACCATTAGGCTACCGCTTAAATATACTATAGCTTGTTATTAAAAATGAATTATGAACAATGGCGCAACTATGTAATATTAAAACATGCTAGACAGAAATGAAATTTAGAGTTGATTAGGTTCGCTGAGCCTACTAGATACTAAAATGGGAACGATTCGTGATTTTATTATTGTGTGATTTATAACATGCTTCGTAAAGTAACATAGCAGGAGTGATGTATGATAATTTCATATGATTTATCAGATGCAATTTGTGAAATGTTCCATGCCTGGTTTATACGACATTATGTGAAACGTATGTAGTGATATTCGTTTGAGCTAGTGACGGACAAACACTCCACTTCCCAGAAACGGCCCAGATGTGTGTGGATAGCATAGCCATAGAGACTGGACTGCACCATCCCTTTCAGGTATGAACTTAATACAGGCTGCAAAGAGAGACAAAACAATCATGCGGCCAGTAGTTGTTGTTTGTTGTATTTTCTATAAATCTGAATGTCATGTCACTTTGACATTACAGAAATTGGTAGGTATTAGCTGCACAGTTGCGTTGTTTCTTAGAGAACGGTTAATTTTGTTAGAGTATTGCGCAATCCTGTCTCTATGACTATGATGGATAGAACATATTAGTCAAAACGGCTGTCAGCTACAGCGATGAACAAAAAAATGGAGTCAAAAAAGTAAAAAAATCTCTTATTTTATATAACATTCTTTTTTGTCACAAACTTTATTGGTTATTATTTGTTTTTACCATTTGGTCTAAGGATCAGGCGCGGATACAGAACTTTGTTTAGGGGGGGGGGGGAGGCAACATGTGACCCAACCAGTTTAGTGTGGATCACATGCATAATGGGAGAGCCTGTAGCACTGGTACACCAGCCACCTCCGCCCAGGAGTGGGGCATTTGCCTATCAAAACACACCGGTACAGTGTCAACATTCCCCAAAAAAGGTATTTCTTTTGCCCCCCCCCCCCCTTGTATCTGCGCCTGCAAAGGATATAAAAACGACTGCGTGATACGTCACCACATCGCAAAAAACGTCGTCGATTTTCACTGAGCAGCGAGGTTTTGCGCCTTTGTCTGTCTTTCCTCAGATATATAACATATCATCTTTCTTATGTCCTTATTATAAATATTAGGTAGGTGACTACAATAATAATACAATATTTTACACTATAGGCCGACCGCTTAACTCGTATATCGCCTGCGCGGTGAGAAGGGAGCGCGGGGTGATGTTAACGGGTGGGTGAGCGGTGTGCGCGGGACAGAGAACGTCCCGCGCACACCGCTCACCCACCCGTTAACATCACCCCGCGCTCCCTTCTCACCGCGCAGGCGATATACGAGTTAAGCGGTCGGCCTATAATAAGCAATAGTATTTCTTTAAAGGTTCTGAAAAACAATGTTTTTTCAAATAAAATTAAACTGCAAACAAATATTAAAATTATAGTAATTTTTAAAGGCATTCCTTGCCAATTACTTTATTTATATAATAATTGCATTTTTGAAAGATAAAAAGAACACGAAGCAATAACAAAGGCCGTAATAGTTCTCAAACTATCGACTAGATGGCGCAAGCGAGGGCCTGACGCGTGCAGAAAGGATGGAAGAATTTGAGGTTAAGTAACATATTCCCGGTGAGATGGTTCGATTCCGGCTCCGGTTTGGCATACAAAAATATCGGGTTCTATTCCTGGGTCTGGACTTCAAATTTTTCTTTCTTTCAATAATGCAATTTATGTATTAATAAACATTAAAATGACATGATTTGATAATACGAAAGAATGACGTCGGTGATTTGTATTTCATATAAATTCGTATGGGGCGTATCATTGTGACGTTTCTTAAAAAGGTACTGCTTTGACTTCGCAGTCATTTACTCTATTGTATGCCTAAAGTACAAGTCAAATGGCATAATATTGTAGTAAAAATACTTTTTCTTCAATCGAACTCTATTACTAAGCCTCCATCTATATTTCTCCTTATTTGGAGCCGTAATTAGCAACAGACTCTTATTTTACAGAATTGGATTAATGATTACAGTAAAAATAAATAAAATTTCAGTAGGTATTCAGGCAATAGAGCGTCATAACGAGATCTGAATAAATGTGTTATTACACAATTTAACATGTGTAAGAATCATCAAAACAAATACTAAAAGTAATGATTTGACGATTCTGCGTTGTGACGTCACGCCTCAGTTTTCCATACAAATTTCTTTAGAGCTTGTCGATTTTACTTGACAGTCCGGTATAATGGGGATGTCCCCATTATAATTATTGATCAAATTCTCATTCATAAAACGCTAACCGAACCTAAATGGTTATCTCTAAAAATAGGAAACTAGAAATTTAACGGGCGGTTTCAATAACTTACATACCCTTAACTGCCTGTTAGTGAAACTGACATTTGTGCGTTTCATTTATCCGTCGATAGATGGAAAACCTTATCAGCATACAGTAGCCAATCAAACCGTATGATCAATAATGTCCAATTTCTAAGCAATCAAACGTTTTTCTATCTCGTGTAACGTTAAATTTTTGAAGTATATCCCTTTTCATATATTAAAAAACATTGTAAAAAAAGAAAAAGACGAAAAATACAAGTCATATGAAAGATGAATGATGGTCAAATATGAGTATATGTAAGACTGATGTTCGGGATTCGATCCCAGATAAAGAACCGAAAATGTGCATCACATGAATAAAGTTTTATAATATTTGTAATACGAAGAATAATAATAATGACTTAAGTAAATAAGATTTGAGTTATTAAGTTATTTTACAAGTTATTTGTCATTGATAATAAATTATTGTTATTGCAAAGTTGTTATGGTAGATGCAATGCAAAATTCTAGTATCATTTCAATATTTGACGGTGAGTAAATAACAAATTGAACTGTAACGTTTATGTCTTACGATTGAAAATAGCATAACAAGGTTAAATTATTACAAGCAATAATTAGCTTCGGCGTTCTATTTTCAACCGTAAGGATTAAGAAATAAGATTTAGTTTTATTTGTTATTCTCAAGTCTCTTCGCTGTGCTCGGGAGGTTTGCTTTGTGCCTTCGGCAGTGCGGTACTAGTCTCAGATTTCATGTTTATCTCCAATGTATGTTTAATACACGGCAATTAATACGCTCTATGATGAGCGTACGGGAGACGTTGAACATCGACTTTCACCCATTTGATAGAGGTAAGACATATATTTGTCAATACAATTTCAAAAAAAAAATTAAACAAAATCTGCGCAACTTCGTCTGTCAATTTTTCTGGTTTTTGCTACATTTTTTATTGCTGCTCCGCCCCTATTAGTCGTAGGGTGGCTTTGGCCTATAGCACTGTATAATTATTTCAATAATAATAAGACTGTCTATAGTCTTTCTCGATAAATGGGCTATCCGACACAAAAAGATTTTTTCAATTCGAACCAATCGTTCCTGAGATTTTTGCGTTCAAACAAACAAACTCTTCAGCTTTATAATATTAGTAAAGACCAACACGACTAGCTTAGCTTACTAATCGACAAGTGTCATGTCAATTTTTTTTCAATTTAAAATATTGAAAGCGTGGCAAAAATAATCTTTCTTTCGATACCAATTTTTGTGTACCAGATCTTAGGTACCTGTTCATAACTTGCCAGATAGTCATGAATATAAATAAGTTGGCAAACCTACCAACACATAATCTTGTTTAAAACTATCAGTTGAAACTATAAAAAAAAGCCATGAACGCTCTTCGATAGGCAAGCTATTATAAGCGTGTTTATAATATATATAGCAGTAGCCTAATGGCTAAGGCATCGGTCTCGCAATCGTTAGGTCGTGGGTCGAATCCTAGTCATTATACTACCGACGTGAGCCCACTTCTTACACAAGCCATAGAGCTTAGCTGGAGGGGTTAACAGGATTGCTAGTAATGTGGGACGACAATCCCACATTGCTAGTTATCTTTAAAAAAATATATATCAGATACTTATTGGGTGAAAGTCGATGTTCAGCGTCTCTTAGGCCATCACTTATTGTAGAAACGCCGCTGCTACTCTCCACTTGTACAAATTAATATTATGATTTTAAATAATGTGCGTTAAAGTCAAATTTAACAGGACAAAATAAAATAGTCATCTATTTTTATTCATATCATTTTAAAATGTACTTTAATGCAGACGATATAAGATCGCAATTTTAATTTCAAGTTCTGTGCTGTGTTGGAGTGTAAGTCTTTAAATTGATTACTTTATGCAATGTCAAGCAATAAATTTATTTTTGATGACAAAGTTTAAACTAATTACTATTAGGTAAGATTATTCTAAAATGTCCTTAAGACAAATACTAATATTGATCTTTAAGCTGTAGCAATAAGGTACATTATTGTCTGTGATCTACGAATTGTTATAATAACAAAATCATTGGTTATTTTTGTTAAATGTGTTGAATGAAATTCAAAATGATTATTTTGTGTAATAATATGATATGTTTTTGGCGTTTTATAGAGTAAGTTACAAATGTATAAAATAATATTTTGTATATTATGATAAAAACAATAAATAAGTCTTATTTGGTAAATTTCTACCTTCGGAGATGTAATTTCCGAGGTATAACTTACTGACCTTTTTTATACTTGATACCCGCTACGGAGATACAGTAAAACATAAAAAAAAACGTTTGTTTATTTTATCAATATTATTCATTTGATGGAACACTTGCAAAATAATATTTTATATTACAAAATAAACATATTGCAAACACCTGCGTGAGTAAACTTAAAGTAACGAGCAGTTAAACAAAACTTATATATACCTACCGTGTTACTGAAATGTGGTATGTTAGGCACCAGTCTCACCAACGGCGATTAGCGAGTAGCGAGTAGCGATTTCGTTGTGTTCGTGTAAACAAAAGAGATGCAGTATAGAGCGATTACTCGCCGTGAGAACGGTCTAAGATCAACTATTAACATTTGTATTTCAATTGTTTACACGGGATCTACATTCGTATGTACGTTTCTGGGGCGATAAAATCGCTACTCGGTTTTTCGCAGTTGGTGGGACAAGTGCCTTAAAATACCACAAAAGATCATAGTAAAGAAGAATAAATAATATAAAAGTGACTGATAGACTAATTTTAGTTTACGTGCAAGTATTTATTACATTGTTCTTGTAATGTAATGACCCATTTAGCAAGCGTTGACTCATCTATAAAGTTTTAATATACTATGATTAATACATAGTGTCTTTAAAACAAAACTCGTAGCGGAATAATATCAAATTGTATCATATTTATTATCAAAATAATCTTCCACGCATCAATACTGTCACAATTCCATTGGTCAAGATAGAAGTTATAGTATAATCGCCAAGAGAAAGCCGGGTAAAAAAAATATATTTTTTGAAAAAAATTGACGATTTTTATACATATCTTTAACCTTTAAATATTTTGCGGTAAGATCTAATTAGTTATTCTCTTTATTTTGTTTTTGAAAATATTTTATACTAGCATTCGCCCGCGGCTCCACCTGCGTGATGTCGGTTATTGCAATAAAAACTATCCTATGTCCTTCCCCAGGACTCAATCGGTTTAGCTGTTTGAGTTTGAAAGCGTAACAGACTGACAGACAGAGTTGCTTTCACATTTATAATATTAGTAAGGATTAAAAAAAAGATACATTAAAAGAAGTAAAATCTTATATTACATCAAATGCTACATAATTTTGAGTTATGACAGTATTGATGCAACTTTACACGATGTATAGTATTACTACAACCGGTATGATTGCTTATTTTAAGAATATTGTACTCTGGAAATATACGCTTTTTATATAATTGTTGTTTATATTTTACTAGCTGTTCCCCGCGGTGTTATCCGCGGTTTATTGGCCTATGTGTTAATCCAGGGTGTCAGCTAACTCCATACCAAATTTTATTAACATCGCTCCAGCCGTTTAGACGTGAAGAAGTAAGTAACAAACATACACACTCACATACTTTCGCCTTTATAATATTAGTGTGATAATTGGGTATTTGACTAGTATTCAAAATAAAACATTTTATACTTTCCATGTAAAAATATTTCAAAAAGTGTGTTTCAAGTAATAATGACTAGTAATATAATTCTACAGGTTAATTAATCGTCATACTATACCGCAGATGGGATGTTGTCAGGGCCGGCCCAAGCCCAGATTAAGGTTAGATCTAATTTTGGCACCCCAGTATTGGTCAAGCGTGAGTCACATGTACGACCGGGGGGGGGACCAACCATTTATTTCACCCAATACCGCCTAAGTACCACGCGACGAGCGGGAGGGGTGCAAATCTTTTTCCCTGCAGACCTTGGCGCCCTCATTTTAGCCTTTGGGCAATTACCCGACTTGCCCTGCTCGGCATCTGCCAATAGAGGAGGTTGTCTCAGCAAAACAAAAATATCATTGACTTTCTTTTTGTAGTCTAATAGCAGAAAGTGTTATCGCCTACAGCTATCGTAATAATCAACTGAATTTATGTTGGCTTTGTTGTCTAAATACCGCATAAACTTTTTTCTATATATTTTTAATTCGATTTTTATACAACTGGTACTGTGGGTTCCATACCTGTGATGCGTACTCTAAGTGCCTTCTAACGTATGAGCAATATAACATTTTGCCAGTAAAAGAGCGAAGACATGCTAATGACAAAACCAAGGGCTTTAGATGCCTTATGATGTCCTCAATATGTTCATCAAATGAGAGCTTGCTATCCAGAATAATACCAAGGTCCCTAACATGATCTCCACTGATACGGTAGTTATTGAGTTGATATGCGGTATCTATTATAGCTCTTTGTTGTGTAAGTGTAATGCAAGAACATATAACTGCAGTTTGTTATGTATACAATAGTTAGTAAAATCATATTAGATATATTTCGGGACTTAATCGCGTGAATTATTTAAAGGTACGAACCTTTTATTTACCCGACGTTTCGATCGAATTGCACCGACCGTGGTCACGGGTCGACTGTACGATAGACTGACGAATAAAAGGTTCGTACCTTTAAATAATTCACGCGATTAAGTCCTGAAATATATATATATTTTTTTTTTTTTTTTTTTTTTTTTTTTTATAGATGGGAAATCATCAAATGACTTCTCCCGCTGTGGGCACGAGCGGGAGGGCGTGTCAGACTCTTACTGACTAAAACCCATCTGTGTTCCTTCTTTCGCCCTGGTGTTCCGGGAGCACGGTAACTCTTTCGAACGATCCCGCACTCCCGGTGGGCGCCGGCCCAATGGGGCCCCGTCACTTGCTGACACCTCTTTGAGGCGCGCGTGGAACACTAGCGCGCCGTCGACCTGGGCCTGGTCCTAAGCTGGACGGCAAGCTACCCACTGCTCGTCGTCCGCAGGCCTGCGCCTAGGGTGGCCGGATGTCGTCCCTTGGCACCCGTGCCGCGCGGCGGCCGGGGCGTGAGGACCGTCTGTCTCTCACGCGTTCCGCCGTCTCCTTTTGCAGCATCACCTCCTCGCAGAAGGAGACGACTGCCTCCCATTCCCTCTCGCTTCGCAGCATGGCTCGAATGAGGCCCGGACGCGAGAGGTCACCGCCGCCGATCGCTGCCACGAGGGCAAGCCGCTGCTCGGCCCAAGCGGGGCATACCTCCACCGTGTGTTCTACCGTGTCTTCCGGCCGGTCACCACAATGGTGACACCCAGGCGTTTCCTCCCGCTTGATGCGATGCAGGTACCTCCCGAAACACCCGTGTCCGGTGAGTACCTGCGTCAGGCGGTAGGTAAGGACGCCATGGCGCCTCTCCAGCCACTCCTCAAAAAGGGGGCTTACTGCTGCTATCGCGGCGTGCCCTGCTCGTGGTTGCGACAGTCGGTCCCTCCACGACGCCATGAGATCGAGCCGGAGCTCCCTCCGCCACACAGCAATTTGTCGCGGCAGCGGAGTTTCATCCCGGCTCATCGCCTCCTCTCGCCACTCGTATGCGAGTGCTAGGGCTATCGCCTCCAGATCCCACGGCGCCATTCCGGCGAAGAGGCAAGCTGCCTCGCGGGAGACCGTCCAGTATCCCCGGATGACCCTGATAGCTGTCACCTTTTGGGGCGAGTTCAGGAAATGGGCGGCTCGTCGCCCCAAGGACCGCGCCCATACCGGGGCCCCATATAGGGCCATCGACCGCACAATCCCCGCGTATAGCCTTCGGCAGGGGGCGTTTGGACCCCTCAAATTGGGAAGGAGCCGCTTCAACGCGGCCCCAGCCCGTTCCAATTTGGGAGCCAAACGTCGGAAGTGCTCTACGAAGTTCCACCGGCTGTCAAGGACGAGTCCCAGGTACTTCATCGTCGACTCGACGCCGATGTGAACCCCCCCTACTGCCACCTGGAATCCCGGGGGTGGTCCGTTCCGCCGGCCATAAAAACACATAGCCTCGGACTTGTGCAGAGCCACCTCGAGACCCAGTCGCCGGATTCGGTTAACAACCGTTGCAACCCCACATTCCATCGCTGCGGCCGCCCCTGAGTACGACCTCCCTTGTGCCAGGACCAGCGTGTCGTCGGCGTAGCACACTACGCTGACACAGCTGGGGACGTCAGCGCGCAACACCCAGTCGTAGCCGATGTTCCACAGTAGCGGCCCCAAAACTGAACTCTGTGGAACACCGCACGACATCTCTCGCCGGTTCCAGTCCCCGTTAGGACCGGGGTAGATGACGGCCCTGTCCGTTAGATAGGCCCTGACCTCGCGACGGAGGTAGGTCGGCACCCGGTAATACCGGAGCGCCTCCCCAATGCAACTCCAGGGCAAGGTGTTGAAGGCATTGGCAATGTCTAAAGACACCGCCAAGACGACCCTACCCCGGGACACCGCGTCCCCCGTCGTAAGAGCACGGACTCGCATAATGGCGTCCACCGTGGAGCGTCGCCTGCGGAAACCGAACTGCATCTCAGATAGGTTCGGTCCAGCCCCTGACAGGTGCGCGACAAGGCGGTCTGCAATTACTCTTTCAAAAAGCTTGCCCACCTCGTCAAGCAGCACTATGGGCCGGTATGCCGACGGAGAGTCCGCAGGGCGTCCTGGCTTCCGTATCAGGACCAGCTTCCCCGTCTTCCAAAGAAGCGGGAACTGGCCCCTCTCCAGGCAGGCGCTCATAAGCCCCCTCAGTCGAGGCCCAAGAGCCTCTAAGGCCAGGACCAAGGCTTTCCCCGGAATGCCATCGGGTCCTGGGGCGGTATTCTTCGCTTTTAACCTACCTACCGCCGCTCCTAAGTCTGCCCCAGTCACTTCAGGGACGTCGGCGTCGTTGGAGTGGTCCGCTTCGGGCATCGCAGTACGCGGGACCATGCGCGGAGGATTATGCTCACCGCGCGCAGGGAACAAAGCGCTCACCACGCCTTCCACCAGCTCGGGCCGGAGACTTTGCGTCAGCGGGGGAGCCCAGGGACGGATCTTGTCGCGCACCATCTTGTACGGGCGCCCCCACGGGTCCCTGTCGAGAGTCTCCAGCATTTCCTGGCGGGCAAGGTTCTTGGCCCGACAAATTGCCTCCTTAAGGGTGGTCTTTGCTGCTCTGTATTCCTCGTATAGATCCACCTCCCTAGCCTCCGCATTCGGGGGACGGATGCGAAGCCTGCGATGTCTAGTGTAACGGCGGCGCGCAGTGACGCACGCCTCGCGCAGCGAGGCCAGCTCCCGCGACCACCAATGCACCTGGTGCCGAGCGCGACCTGGCCGGACTCGAGGCATTGCCACGTCGCAAACCTCCGACATGGCCTCCTGGATCCTGAAATATATCTAACTAGCTGTCCCGCGCAACTTCGTATGCGTAATTTTCCCCCGTTTTTGAAACATTTCTCGTCGCTTCTCCGCTCCTATTAGTCGTAGCGCGATGTTATATAGCCTATAGCCTTCCTCGATAAATGGGCTATCCAACAAAAAAAGATTTTTTCAAATCAGACCAGTAGATCCTGAGATTAGCGCGTTTAAACAAACAAACAAACAAACTCTTCCGCTTTATAATATTAGTATAGATATGTATAAAAATCGCGAAAGTTTAAAAACAATAATTAGTAAAATCAGTTCGCAACTCTTGAGTGTCAGAGAAGTTATTACTTTGTGGATTTTCGTGTCACCTACCTACTTAGTATATAACAATTTTCAAAGCATGATTTGATGTCTGCAATGAACATCTATGCTAATATAAAGCTGAAGAGTTTGCTTATTTGAACGCGATGATCTCATGAACTACTGGTCCGAATTGAAAAAATATTTTACTGTTGAATAGCCCATTTATATAGGAAGGCTATATAACATCACGCTACGACCAATAGGAGCAGCAAATGAATGTTGCAAAAACGGGAAACTTACACAGACTGTGACAGTGAATAGGTAAAAGAGTCCTGACAGGGATCCCTATCGAACACCAGATGGAATGAAGCACCAACCAGATGCATATCCTTTTAAGACTACAAGCCTAAATTCTATTTTCTATAAGAGTAGAACCACCTATATGTATCCATACTAATATTATAAATGTATAAGTAACTCTGTCTTTCTGTTACGCATTCACGCTCAGCTAAACCGATTTAGATGAAATTTGGTAGTTAGATAGTTTGAGTCCCGGGGAAGGACATAGGATAGTTTTTATCGCGATAACCGACGTCCACGACACACCTATATATATTATATTGTAATCCAGCCCTAGTATTTTTTGTGATAGTAGCCAATTATCAATTCGGTCAAAACATTTGGTGTAGTCGGTATAGATTACGTCTACCTACGCCCCATACTCTATACCTTTTGAAATAAAGTCATGGCACAATACTAAATTCGTTGTAGTTGACCGTTTGCTTAAGAATCCATATTGCTCATCGCCAAAGATAATTATTTTGACTAGATATATACCTACAGGGTGGGAGGAGTTTTAATATATATATATATATATATATATATATATATATATATATATATATATATATATATATATATATATTGTGAGGCAACAGTTAGTACCTATACCTATGTTATTTTTTCCTTCAGCGTAACCCTAACTCTCCGCTGAACAAGGACTGCTCTTTTCTGTAGTATAAAAATACTTTTAATATCAGCGGCTTTGCCCCAAAGTCATGTACCATAAGACATAACATCTGGCAGTATCAATGTCTGTCAGTTCCCGTACCTTCCTAACAGCGTAAGCAGCCGAGCTGAATATACCAGCGAGACGAGATATATGTGATCCCTAAAAATACAGTGTCGCTAGTAGATTCCAAAATTTCTTGATTCAATTTAATGTTAGGTCCAAGATTATTCACATTTGGAAGTGCAAATATTCTCTGTTTCTAACTATTTAAAAAATAAGAGATGTATCACCCGCGAACAGTACAACATTACAAACAATTTCTAAATAGGATGGTAAATCGTTAATATAAATTAAAAACAAAAATGGGCCTAAAATCGAACCTTGCGGCACGCCTTACTGAATCGGTAAGCCACTCCAAGGTAGATTTCGTGCTGTTAAAATCAACACATTGCGGCACGCCTAACTGAATCGGTAAGCCACTCCATGGTAGACTTCGTGCCGTTAAAATCAACACATTGTGGCACGCCTAACTGAATCGGTAAGCCACTCCAAGGTAGACTTCGTGCCGTTAAAATCAACACATTGCGGCACGCCTAACTGAATCGGTAAGCCACTCCAAGGTAGACTTCGTGCCGTTAAAATCAACACATTGCGGCACGCCTAACTGAATCGGTAAGCCACTCCAAGGTAGACTTCGTGCCGTTAAAATCAACACATTGCGGCACGCCTAACTGAATCGGTAAGCCACTCCAAGGTAGACTTCGTGCCGTTAAAATCAACACATTGCGGCACGCCTAACTGAATCGGTAAGCCACTCCAAGGTAGACTTCGTGCCGTTAAAATCAACACATTGCGGCACGCCTAACTGAATCGGTAAGCCACTCCAAGGTAGACTTCGTGCCGTTAAAATCAACACATTGCGGCACGCCTAACTGAATCGGTAAGCCACTCCAAGGTAGACTTCGTGCCGTTAAAATCAACACATTGCGGCACGCCTAACTGATTCGGTAAGCCACTCCAAGGTAGACTTCGTGCCGTTAAAATCAACACATTGCGGCACGCCTAACTGAATCGGTAAGCCACTCCAAGGTAGACTTCGTGCCGTTAAAATCAACACATTGCGGCACGCCTAACTGAATCGGTAAGCCACTCCAAGGTAGACTTCGTGCCGTTAAAATCAACACATTGCGGCACGCCTAACTGAATCGGTAAGCCACTCCAAGGTAGACTTCGTGCCGTTAAAATCAACACATTGCGGCACGCCTAACTGAATCGGTAAGCCACTCCAAGGTAGACTTCGTGCCGTTAAAATCAACACATTGCGGCACGCCTAACTGAATCGGTCAGCCACTCCAAGGTAGACTTCGTTAAAATCAACAAACCTATTACTCACATATTATGTGACAACACCTAGTGCATTAAATGTTGATAAACTCGCTATTTGTACACATTATTACATATCTAGTGCATTGTTCCGCACACAATAAAAATCTATTGGGAGTGTGTCCGACTGCTACGCAAGAGGTCGTGGGTTCGATTCCCACACGGGACACCACTTTGTGTGATCCATAAATTGTTGTTTCGAGTCTGGGTGTACTATGTGTCCGTGAATTGAATGTTTGTAAAGTCCCCCGCGACACAGGGCTTGTATTGTACCCTAATGCGGGAGTCGTCTTCAAAAAATAACCTTGTATATGTTACGCTTCTAAGCACTTTTACATAGGTATATACCCCAAAGGTCGACTGTATTTTTCTATTGTAGTGTTTGAAAGGTAGCGATAACTGTGGTGATAAGTGTGGTATAGCTGAAGAATTTAACGACTTTGTGGTAGTTATAGGTATACTGGCAAAGAAGTTATTAAAAGCTTGTGCTACATCAATTTCACTCTCAATTATTCACACTCTCTATATTTGCTATCTACCTTCCTTGTAGCGTTTACTTTGTTTGTCGATTGTCTAATTTTATTGTTCATATACCTAAATAAAGACTTTGCCATGTTACATACTCTTTTAAATGGTCTATTATAGCGATGCAAATCTTCCATCACATCTCGACCGCCTTTGAACACTTTGTAGCACTCATTTGACTCAGTTTTTGATAAAATCCATTCACCGCAAGTCTTCTGTAACATTTTAAGGGACTCCGAACACGAAATTCCATTGCCGATGCAAAATTTAAGACAATTTGTTCGCAGTTTTTGTCCATTATGAAATTCGCAATACACACTAGATAACTATGATCTAACTAAAACAGCACTGTATTTAAGCTAAATAAGAGACGCAACTTAAAATAAAAAATGGAAAACAGGTGCACCACACTACCAAAAAAAAAAAAAAAATTTGAACCATAAACTAATCATTCATTACCGATACTTTTTTGACTGACTGTATGTTAGTAAGTCCCAAAAGCAAGAGTTGTCTTTAAAAATGTTTATAGTAATCGAATACTATCGATTAATAATCTATTAAGCGTCAATCTATTTAAGTAGGTATATTTAGACTCTACCTCCAACAGACCATTCAACCTCGTTAGGCCGATTACGAACAACACTAATTAAAAGGAAGTGATTATCATTGACACTCATAATCCCTATCACCAAACATTATCTCACGACAATCTCCATTGACCTATAACTCCATAATTAGATACTAGTACCTACATTACCACCCCATTTGTCCTCAATTCGCTGTCTAGTAAGACATTTGCATACGGAATCCCCTTCGTTACCCGCGCTCAAATTATGTTGATTATCATAATTTCTGCGCCGTTAGCCGACTGATATCCGAGACGTTTCCAACTATTGAGTTCAAAATGATTATTATGTAAATATAACCCTTTTGGGTGGGTCCCCAGTGATAGCTATTATGCAATCGTACCTTAATTTTGTTAGCAGATTATACAGGGTGGAACAGAAAGGTGTGGTCAAATTTCAGCAGCGGATAGGGTACGTTGTCAGTATTGCACGGCATGGTGCCGTAGCTGGTTGCATTATTATTACATAGTTTATAGCATATTCTTTTTGTCAAAATTCAGTAGTAAAAGGTGTATGGCATATGAAGTATACGTCCCCTGGTACAAAATTCGATTGGATTATTATGGCATAGAACTTTTTAAGTCATACTTTTTGTAATTAATAACTTTTTAATTCATAAATAAACAAATTAAAAAATAATAAATATTTTTTTAGGGTTTTGATAAAATTAGGTATGTGCTACTCAGTATCATGGCCACATACCAACCCTTGAATATGACCACACCTTACTGACACCCTGTATATTATGAAATGTATTTGCGATTCGTACGAATCGTTAACACATTTCTTAATATATAATCTACTTCATTTGAAGTAAAAAGACTTAAACGGACAAAATCATTTGAGTTAGTGTAGTGATATAAGGCATTTAAGTGTAGTGACAAGTGCTGCATATAAAGAACACGTGAACAAAGTGTCTTCGCCTTAACAATAACTAAGAAAGATTTATTAGTCATTCATTAGGCTAGATTGTAATGTAGATAAGGTACTATTATGGAGTACTTTATTAGCAAAAAAAAATTGAGATGACTGGAAACCTTAATATCTGAAACTTCTGGATCATATCAACCCATATGATGGCCCACTGCTGGGAACGGGTCTCCCCAGTAGAACCTACTGGTATGTAGATCCTGAGGGTTGGCGATCGCAGTAAGGCTTTAAGTATGCAGAGGACGCTGCTGCCCGTCCTCCGGAGTGAAATCCCTGAGTCGCCTTGACGACACCCACGGGAAGAGATGGGGTGGTGCTATTCTTAAGCCGGCACCACTTCTGGATCGTTCTAGATAAACTATAGTAGGAAGATGGTTTAAATCTTTTAATGGATAAAGTACCTACCTCGTAGGTATAGCAATGGATACCTAACATATTTGTAGAGACGCGACGAACGTCTAGTAATTATACAAGTATATAGACTACTAAACTAAATATTTTGAATATCTACACTTTTATTTTAACGCACTCTGTCCCCTACCGAATCATACCGCCCATGGTTACGGCTGGACTGATCTCAAGATGCGAGGCGAAACTCATTGCGCATTCAATAGAATAAACTCTTTTCCATTTTGCAATGTGTAGTATTCGCTATTTAACACTAATAGTCACTGGGGTAAGTATGATGTAAGATGTTTTATTCCAATGTTGAGTACATTGGCATAAAACATTAACAGATAGATGACTATAGTTGTGGACGACGTCGGTTCGGTTGACAGATGACAAGTGAAGTCGCTCTGACATTCGACGTTCCATAACAAAGTCCATAGGCCTCATTTACGGAGACGCGAGGCGTTGCGCATGGCGGTGGGCGGCGCGGCGTGCACTGAATTCAAACATATGGCGTTATATGAGTGCGTACACGGAAAAGCGATTGTACACGCGTTTGTTTGAAATGGAGCGCTTATTTCGACGAAGCCCGCGGCGTTTATCGCGGCGGTACACGCGGTGGTGCACGCGACGAACACGCAGCGGCAATCTCGATGAAGTGATGCCCGCGTCAAAACCTCCTTGTCTTATTTAGAAATCGCATAACCCAGAATCGACTTTTGTGTTTAAAAGTAAATTATTCAATATGGTATGTAGTGATAATAATCTATTAATATTTAGTAGGTACCCCGCGTGCGCCATAGCGATGCCCGCCGCGTGCGACGGAGCGATAGCCGCCGCGTGCTTTGCTGCACGCTTTAGGATTCGCCGCGGTGGGCTCCGCCACACTACCACGCCACGCATCTGAATAAATAACGTCATATAATGTCATATGTTTGTGTTAACGCGTGCGATGACAAATGCCGCTTCACGCCCCACCTCTCTGTGAAGAGAAAAAACGTCCAACGCGACGCGAGATGCCACACTAAACGCGACGCACAACGCCCCGCGTCTCCGTTAACAATGCCATAGCTATACATTTATTTATTTAAGTACGCCACACAATTTTGAAACTAATTTCACCTAAGTATTTGATCATTTAGCAAATAGACAATTTGATTTTGTATTGGTATGTATTTAGCTATCTTGTAGATAATCTACAGATCGCCCACACTAGCACCACACTTTACTACACCAAAAGTACTGAAAACTGTTTCACAAAGTTGAAAATTAACATGTGTGTGTCTTCGATGACCTCCGCATCCCCAGCCCTTGGGGATGGCACAAAAACCTGACGTTTTGGGGACACAAGCCCTCGTCTGTCCCCTGTCGCTGGGAGTAAAGCGCGGTACACATCTGCGAGGTGCGGTTAACTTATCCCTTTGTTGCGATTTGATTAAACACGAGTAGTTTCATAACAAAATGTGGTTTAGGTATGTCTTATCCGACTTTATTAACAATCCGCTGTTATGCGGCAGTTCGCTTAGAATTTAATATGGAATATGTTTATTCATGAAAACCGAGAACATTTCCTGCCAAAAAATAAATAGGGGCTATAGATAGTGATCTCCTAACTAATTTTGGTTAGATACCTACTCCAGTTAATCGTCATAAACTAACCAATTACGCAAAATATATTAGGTATAAGCTTATAGTCCAAGAGGGGACCGCCAAAAAATGCAAGTACTTCATAAAGGCAATTTTTTTGATAATACGTCACATTAGTGGAGCAAAGAAATACCCTTTCGTCAGTCAGCTGGGTTCCTTTGCGTTAGGCGCAGAGGCAGGTTACTTTTTTGAATGAACTGATTATTTCTAAAACTTAGAAAATAGTTTTCTAACAGTGTATTGTTTCAAAATAAGTGAAACGTTTCTCAGTCATGCAACGTTTTGTAACCAGGTGCGTCAGTCATGTGTTAAAGCTGTACCTATTTATTAATAGTGCTGTCAGTAGCTGATTAAAGTCCTCTACACCAAACACTAAGGAACCCAAGGAACCCAGCTGACTGATAGAATGGTATTACTTTACTCCAACATAAAAAAAATCTGCCTTTTTTTGCGTTTTCCCGGTCTATTAATGCAGAAGTGTAAGTAGGCGCCGGTACATGTGCAATTTCTTTTTCCCACCAATGACCGAAAAATCGGATATCCAACAGGAGAAATATTCGACGCAGGACCAACAGTTTACCTAACGTCCTCTCAGAGGCACGCAGCTTATTTTTGTTTTGCTCGGTCGCCAAATGGACCTATCGAACTGGCTATAAGTAACATAATACGTAATGAATATGGAATATTCAAGATTAATAAATTAGAAACAAAACGACTTCAACACGTACCCCTAACCTTAGGTTTCAGAGAAGCTGCCATTACTATCCTAAGTAGACTAGGTATCCTAGGTAGATTTTATTGATGTCCTTTATAATAAAGCTGTTGTTGACTTCAACAAAATAGAGGTGTCACTAGCGTTTTTTTACGTGATGTTATAACTTTAGTTCTATTGAGAATACCCCGGGAGCTGCGAACTTTGGAATCGAGAGCTGTGATCGGGAGTAAGGGAATTCAACTCTTGCCTCGGCAGCAGTCGTTGCAGTAGGTCAGCGGAAAGCAGTGAACTTTTGGGACCATCACTACATAGTATAAAACAAAGTCGCTTTTTCTGTCCCTATATCCCTATGTATGCTTAATCTTTAAAACTACGCAACGGATTTTGATGCGGTTTTTTTTAATAGGTAGAGTGATTGAAGAGGAAGGTTTATATGTATCCATTAAATAGTGGAGAAATAAGGAGCGGAGCAGCAATAAGAAATGTTGCAAAAACGGGGAAAATTTACGCAGACGAAGCTGCGCGGGTCAGCCAATAAGCATTTTCAGTCTTCAATGCGCATAGTTCAATAGCCCTGTAGGTAACTTTTCATTCGCAGCGTAGGGCCTTCTTTATGTGGTAGATATGTTTTACAAACACACACTTACATTTGCACATTTTATTTTTATTTTACAACTACCGCTGCTTCTAATCACATTATAAGTTTCCTAAAACTTATAATGTGATTAGAAGCAGCGGTAGCCTAATGGCTAAGGCATCGCACTCGCAATCGTGAGGTCGCAGGTTCGAATCCTACCCATTATAATACCGACGTGAACCCACTCCTAACACAAACCTTTGAGCTTAGCTGGAGGGGTTAACAAGATTGCTAGTAATGCGGGATTCAATCCCACATTACCTACTAGCAAAAAAAGAAGAAGTCTATTGTCAACAAATTTCCACTGTAAAAAATCTAAGTAATTCGTGTTCGCAAGAAATTCATTAGAAAGTACTACTTGCGTGAATAAGAAAGGAGTTCTATCTGTTTGGTGGTCTTGACACCAGGAACAAAAAGTAGGTAATCGAGGATTAGATATGCGCGAATGTGGAGCGCGTTACGAGTCCTATTTCATATAACAGTTCAGGACAGTCAATAAAACCATTAGCAATTTTGTACAAACAAGTCATCTCGGGATCTACATCTTCAGACTGCCTCTGTGGCGCGCTAAGAGTGTATCCGACTGCTACGCATGAGGTCGTGGGTTCGATCCCCACCCAGGATAAAACTTTGTGTGATGAGCACGATGGTTTATTCTGTGTCTGGGTGTTATTTATCTATAATATGTATGTATTTAGAAATATATAAGTATGTTTATCAGATGTCTGGTTTCCATAGTACAAGCTCTGCTTAGTTTGGGATCAGATAGCGTTGTGTAAGTAGTCCCAAGATATTATTATTGTTATTATTTAACAGTTCAGGACAGTCAATAAAACATTAGCAATTTTGTACAAACATGTCATGTCGGGAATGCATCTACATCTTCTGACTGCCTCTGTGGCGCGGTGGGAATGTATCCGACTGCTACGCAAGAGGTCGTGGGTTCGATCGAAAACTTTGTGTGATGAGCACGATGGTTTATTCTGTGTCTGGGTGTCATTTATGTATAATATGTATATAAGTATAGAAATATATAAGTATGTTTATAAGTTGTCTCGTTGCCATAGTACAAGCTATGGTTAGTTTGGGATCAGTTAGCGTTGTGTGAGTGGTCCATAGATATTATTATTATCATCTTGCAACATATCTTTTAGTTTCTCGTCTAGTGAATACAACCCCTTATTCGTACCCCACATTACTCTATCAAACACAATATACCCTCATTTTACCCCCAACTCATGTATTCGCGGTCTTAATGAAGTGTTTTTCGTCGCTCGCTTCATTTAGACTTAATTCGATTAGCATAATGCTTAGGCCCGGCCTCGCCCGCCGCCGGCATAATTATGAATGACATGACAACGCAGAGGACCGGTAGGTAATTATCTTCACACATTTATATGTTACAGTTTTAAGTAAAATGGAGGACATTTTTGAAAATGTAAACCGTGTATGTTATAACCTAGAAGTCGGTGTTTTGTAGTGTGTTGCAAGTAAAAATAATAATATCTTGGGACAATTCACACAATATAATTTGATCCCAAACTAAGCAAAGCTTGTACTATGGTAAGCAGACAACTGATAAACATACTTATATATTTCTAAATACATATATATTAAAAATAAATAACCCAGACACAGAATAAACCATCGTGCTCATCACACAAAGTTTAATTCTGGGTGGGGATCGAACCCACGACCTTCGGCTTAGCAGTCAGGGTCACTAACCACTAGAGCAACTCAGGTCAATCAGAGTACGATTGTGTAGTGTATAATTGTAATGGAATACCTATTGGAAACTAATCTATGTACCTACTCATAAAAATTAATAAGCATTCGTGTATCAACTCGAGCCTTAGTTCATTAAACTACGAAAATACCTAAAGTTGATATGGTTTTTAAGGTAGGTAATATATAAAAGAAAGCTTATACGTAGCCGAACGGGTCGCTAGGTACCTATTGTTAAAGGAGATTCTGATGACTGACTGATTGATTACGAGCTAGAACTGCTACCAATGGTGACCCAGTAGTAAACGATTTCGACGTACCTACGAGACAATTATCGCGCGTTAAAAGCTCAGACAGCTGAACCGCCACTGTCCAAAATAAAGAAAACACCATAACCCGAAAGAGATATGGGTTAAGAAACTTCTGCACTAAATCGAGCATATCTATACTAATATTAGAAAGCTGAAGAGTTTGTTTGTTTGTTTGAACGCGGCAATCTTAGGAACTACTGGTCCGAATTGAAAAAAAGCTTAAGGAAGGCTCTAGGCCTCAGTAATGAAAAATGTTGCAAAAACGGGAAAAATGTACGCAGACGAAGTTGCGCGGGACAGCTAGTATTTTATAATCATAGACAAATACAAATTCAAATACACACAGCTTTTCACACACTATCACTTTCAAACGTTGATTGAGATTACCGCGTTCAAACAAACAAACAAACTCTTCAGCTTTATAATATTAGTATAGGAGAGTACTGGGGCGAGGACCTGGTGATCTGTAACACAGGTTTCCACCTACAGTGAGTGAGACACCAGCTCTTTGCATTCTAAATACTTTGTTTGTTTTAAGTTCTATGTTGCCTGTATGTAAGAAGAAATAAATAAATTAATAAATATATGTATATATTTTTCCTCCAATGTACTGAAGAAACTATGGGAAAAACTATTAAACTTATAAGTAGAGTTCACGCACATATTGACTATCATTAAATTCATCTCTAACTCTTCTAAGCACATAACAGCCCGTATAAAAAGTATAAAAAAAAAACAAAATGAAAGTCTAAAAGTAAACAAGAAACAGTGCTCCTCGCTAAAATCAAGCAAATCTTGTTCAAATAACCCTTGCCACCGACCCCTCGTTAGGAGCCAGTGGCCAAAGATTATTGTCAAATATTGTGTAGATACGTCATGAAAAACCTACTGTATTGGAACTGAGAGCGTCCAAATATTGCTAGTATGAAATGATATTAAAGAACCATTAGTCGTTAGAAAGGAAGAAAATCTACAAAATTGTCGTTAAGGGAATTGTAATTAAAAGCAACAAAATTATTTTCAACATGTTCATGTGCAATTGTCATCAACATCACAACACGGACCTCAATAGCAATTTAACTTTACAATAACAACATAATTAATGTCATGAATAACAGTAATTTCACCAACATTTATTATATAACAGCAATAAAATTATTGTCAACAGCAAAAAAATGTCATTAGACGGCGTCAACATCGACAGTATTATTATCCACAGCAACAAAATAGTCATCAACAGCAACGCTATAGTCATCAGCAACAAAATAGTCATCAACAACAACGCTATAGTCATCGGCAACAAAATAGTCATCAACAACAACGCTATAGTCATCAACAACAAAAAAATTGTAACCAGGATCAAAATACTCATCAACTGCAACGCAATTATCATCAATATTCACACGTTGTTTATCAATAATATCAAAAAATGAACAAAATTTGATTACAATTTTAGATAATATTATCTATCTTAAACATAGACAGCAGATAAATTATTATACAGTACATTCTTAGCAGGTAAAACCTTTTTTTTTAAGTTTTATTTCACCCCTACTTACTCTTTGTCTCAAAGAATGGTAGAACAATAAGTGAAATTATTTTCAGCGCTATTTTTGTGCAAATATCCTCGAGAATCCTCCCTTTCGTTTAGAAACGGCGTGTTGACGAGCGCGGGCGGAGCCGGGTGTCTTCCATTGTTTTACTTTCTTAACATTATGTTTTTTACTTGTTGATTTAGTTGATAGAGAAAGATATTTAGTTTTTGGACGGAAAATTGGGTTTGTGAAAACAAAGCCCTTTGTGTTTGTTCTTATTTCGTTTTGAGAAAGTTAAGTACTTTGTTGATAATAGTGTAGTAGGTACCTATTAATTAAGAAGGTTCCTTAGGTTGAGATAAGAACCTTTTTTAAAATATAAGTACAAATGTGGCTCGCACATTATGTACTAGAAATCTTGTTAACGCATCCAGCTCAGCTAAATTGTATTGTTAGGAGTGGGTTTATGTCTGTAGCAGGTGTTATGGTTAGGAATTGAAACTACGACGATGTCCCAATTGCGAGTCTGTTGTCCTAACTGTACATATATATGTGTTTACCTATATAAGTATGTGTTTTTATCATGTTACTTAAATTAAAAATTACTTCAATGTCGCAGGCCGAATATTGAAGTAATTTTTAAAGGCATTTCTTGCCAATTACTTTACAAATACAATAAAAAATTACTTCAATATTCGGCCTGCTACATCATAATTTGTTAAAATGCTCTCTGTAACGAAGCAATAACAAAAGCCGTGACAGTTCTTTAACTACCGACTAGATGGCGCTGCGAAGGCCCAATTTCGCGAGCATGAAGAGTTAGACAAATTTGAGATCTAGTAACATAGTTCAGATAGGTGGTTCGCTTCTGGCCCCGGTTTGGCTACGGAAGTCTCGGGTTCGATTCCTGAGTCTGGATTTCAAATGTTTCTATCTTTCAAAAATGAATTTATTGTATTTGTAAAGTAATTGGCAAGAAATGCCTTTAAAAATTACTTCTATGGTCTATTTTTTAAATTATTTCAAGGAAATACTCTAGGTAAGTTACTAGTTAGATGTCTGTATTGTTTCAATATTTATTTTTAATCAAATTCATATACTGATCTGTATGACTTCAACAGTGTCGAGTAATCATTTACAAATCTTAATTATGATTAATCAAGTAGAAATAAACCAACAAGAGAGGTACAATTACCTCATATGCTCAATTAGGCGAGGAGTTCATTAAGCAGTAATAATATTTGTGTTCAGTTACAGTATGTATGTATAAGGATAGAGGCCTACTTAAAATGTACGAAAATCGAAGTTTCGATAGAAATTCTCATCTTCTTAAGTGTTTAAAGACAACTCAGAAATACTACCACATTTAGGAATACTTCCTGTGTACCTTGACTGGCCGGTTGGTCTAGTGGTTAGTGACTATGACTGCTAAGTCGGAGGTCGTGGGTTCGATCTACACCCAAGATAAAACTTTGTGTGATAAGCACGATGATTTATTTTGTATTTGCTAGAAATGGTTACATATATATATAGGACGTAGGAATTTCCTAAGCATAATTTTTTTTTAAATCAAGTAAAGAGATGGAACTGCTGCTCCAAATAAAAAAAAACAATAATTCGGTATGCTGGAGATGCCGCGTCAGGTCGGCAATGTGTACCTATAATACTTATTTGAAATGATTTTGGCTTTTAGCAAAAGTAGACTCTTTCGTTTTAAAAATGGTTAATAAATGGAAAAATTAACAAGAAAATATCAACAAAAGCAAGACAAAAAAGTCATAACACCATTACTTTTTACTTAAACATTATTATGTGTCGTAAAATTTTAGAGAAGAAACAAAGCTACTAAGAATGTACCTTAATTACGTCTGGAACAATGCTACCTTTTTCAATTTTCTCCCAAATCCGTTTGTACAGGAATACTTTGTTTTATGTCACAAGGGAGGTGCCCATTGCGTTGCTTTTTATGACGACACCAAAATTAGAAGCTGGACAATGTTTTTGCTACATTTGTAGTTTTCTTCTATAATAATAACAAAAATATGGTAGCGGATGGCCTCTTTGACGTTATTGCACAATATATTTATAAAGACTTTACATTTGTTAGGTTTCCTGCTATAGGTACTCGTGTATCAACTACATAGTATAAAACAAAGTCGCTTTCTCTGTCCCTATATCCCTATGTATGCTTAAATCTTTAAAACTACGCAACGGATTTTGATGCGGGTTTTTTTAATAGATAGAGTGATTGAAGAGGAAGGTTTATATGTATAATTACATCCATTATATAGTGGAGAAATAAGGAGCGGAGCAACAATAAGAAATATTGCAAAAACGGGAAAAATTTACGCAGACGAAGTTGCGCGGGTCAGCTAGTATATTTATAAACTAAATACATAATGAGGGGAAGGGGACACTTGACTCTAACATCAATTTGGACTTTAAAGCTTAATATTTTACAAACGCATTCCTAAATCTAAAAATGATCTTCACAACCCCCTGAAGTTTTTGTAAGACCTATCTAATGATACCCCAGACGATGGGGTTCGTGAGAAAAAAATAACATCCCCACTTTACATAAAGGGTATCCCTCAAAAAATGGTATTTAAAATTTTATTCTTCCCTTTGTCGACGTAATTATTATATGTATCCATGCAAAATTACTGCCTACTAGCACTAACAGTCTCTGAGATAATCTACGGACGAAGGGACGGACGGACGGACATGGCGATACTATAAGGGTTCCGTTTTGCCTTTTTGGCTATGGAACCCTAAAAAGAGACAGCTCAACCAATAAAAGCGAATCATCAACCAAATAGTAGGTAAGTACTTTGAATCTCATTAAACTAAAGAATAGTATTGACAATGCCGGCCCTAGGTGTAGAGCGAGTTGAGCAGTCCCTTTAAGCCAGTGGTGGCGAACCAATGACACGCGTTAACATGATTCGGGCACGCTGTATCGACCATGAAGTGGGCGAAGATACTTTGACACCACCGAAAGATAGGCTAGTTTGATTTGATTCTAGTTGTTGCTACTTGTGTTGATCAATAGTTAATCCAATATGTTTTATGTAATTTTAATCGTTATACCGCTTTGCTATGAGCTATGGCCTAGGAGACTATTATGTAATGACAATTGAAACATATCTAATTGTAAACATAATGTTTTTGTTAGCTGTACTTTGAATATGATAAGAAATGTGGGGCCAAACATTAATCAAATGTAAATTATGAGGCACCATGATTTTTTGGAATGTGGAGTGAAAACGTGGGACGAACGACGCATACATCAGATTTTCTCCACGTGGCGCCTGATTAAATCAGTTGTCATAGACATACAGATACTCATGTCAAGCTTATAATACGAAGAAGTGTCGCGTCGAGGACTAAACTGAGGTAGACTTCAGTGTAGGACGCAACCTGCAACACTACTGTTTTTTGTTATTGCTTGTGTTGATCAACAGATAGTTCAACATGATAGAGCCTTACGCGAGCTGCGAATGAACCTGATTTTGATATGATGATGATGATATATATATATATATTTTTAAATAAAAGTATATTTTTAAGAAAACACTAATAGGACTCGCTTTAGGGCCTAGTTATAAGTCAGCGTCAGGCGTCAGCCTGGCATATGCTGAACTAGGTCCTGTGTTCGACATAATTAAATAAATATAAGGACATTTTTTTTTTAAATTAATGTATTGTCATTTTATGGTGTACGTTCTGTTTTTTGTATTAATGTGTAAAATGGTAAATATGTCAAAATCAATTATTCTTATTCTTAACAGCGCGATTTTTTTTAAAGATAATTAGCAATGTGGGATTTTCGTCCCACATTACTAGCAATCCTGTTAACCCCTCCAGCTAAGCTCAATGTCTTGTGTTAGGAGTGGGTTCACGTCAGTAGTATAATGGGGTAGGATTCGAACCCGCGAACTCACGATTGCGAGACCGATGCCTTAGCCATTAGGCTACCGCCGCTTCTGTCAAATATTTTCTTAGATGACATGTCGGGCATGTCATATGCTCATTGCGTTCTAGGCGCAAGATGGCAAAAGGTGCCAAAAACTCAAATGCGAGAAACAAATAAGCAGAAAATAAAATTATTATGATGGCTCCTTGTGAGGCGTTATGTTAAAACGTCGATCATAGGGCGCTGAAAAGGAATCTCGCTCTACCTTGACCCGGTATGGCCGGCGCTGAGCGAAGGATTGGAGTCCTTCAATTTGGTCAAACAATCAAAGACAGAGTTCATAGCATGACACGTATCATACATGCATGATCTAAATATGATCGGTCACAGATCTCAACCAATTATCGACAAGACGTGGCTCAATTGAGCTGGACGAGCTTAAGACGAGACGGTGTTGTGTGACTGAAACGAGACATACAGAGGAGAAGAATGCCGACAATATTATATTATTATGGTGTAGATTTAAAGAAAGGATAATTATATAAAGCGAAATTTAAGAGGTTAGGGAATGTAAATGTTATATTCCCTAACATGGTCTTTTATATTTTTTACACACTTGTACAACTAGTGTGCCAAAAATACTTGTATGTATCTTATATAATAATATAATAATTATATAAATTTTATTCCAACTGAAGATGACTCGTGTTGAGGCAAAACACGTGTCGAAGTTACACTTCTTAATTTATTGTTTCATGTTTCGTTCCATTTTTCGTTATTGTTTCGTCCTACTTCGATGTTTAAGATGTTTTACTTGAAATTTTGACTGACAAAACCAAACACCATTAAAAATATTTATATATACTGACTGACCTGACTTGACTGACCTATTGGTCTACTTCAGTGACATTGAAGCCGAAGGTCGTGGGTTCTGGGTGTAATTTATTTATATTATATTATTTGAAAATATATAAGTATTTTTATTAGTTGTCTGGTTACCACGGATTGTGTGAGTTGTCCCAAGATATGCTTGCTTGCGACTTTATTTTACATTAGATGAACATGTTAAAACGAGGAACAAGGAAAAGTATCTAGGGTTGCCTATAAAAAAAAATAACATATATTATTATTGGTACAAAGCGAGACTAAATATAAAACTTTTTAACATTTTTAATCCTCAATCATTATAAATTCCATTTTTACTGGTTTACATTCTCTATTATATCTTCTTTTTTTATATAAATTAGATATAAGTAGGTATATAGTGAAAGTACGAAATTCTATTAAAAAGCTTACTGATGGACGAAGTGCAAATTTTTTTTTTCTTTTGTTTCTCAAAAGGAAATTATATATTTGAGTTCTATTTTTTAAAATTCTCATTTATTATATTATTTACGTTCGTTACCGATTGTAATCGTTATACCGCTTTGCTACCTAATTTTAAATATGATTGAAGACGATAAGATGTAGATTTAATTTCATTTTGTGATTTGGACTAATAGTAACCAGTCTGTGATTTTTCTCATACTTTGTAATTGGTAATTTTAAATAATGGTATTTATTTTAAGCAAAAAGTTAAAATATTTCTCTACGTTTTCTTGTTGAACTGTTTTAACAACCTTATCATTTGTTAAAATCTTTGCAGTTTGATTTATATAATTACTCTAGTCTATATTTTAAAATACAATATAGAAATGGTTTGAGCTGTGATTCTGATTGTAATTTAATAATACCTGAGAATATCAGATAATTTCTTTAGGCTTATGAGATAATTAGGTAATGACAATTGAAACACATCTAACTGTAAACGTAACGTTTTTGTTAACAGCCAAACATGAAATAAATGTAAAATAAGAGGAATCATGATTTTTTTGAATGTGGGGCGAAAAGGTGGGACGAACGATGCATACATCCGATTTCCTCCACGTGGCGCCTGATTAAATCAGTTGTCATAGACATACAGATACTCATGTCAAGCTTATAATACGAAGAAGTGTCACGTCGAGGACTAAACTGAGGTAGACTTCAATGTAGGACGCAACCTTCAACACTACTGAGCAGATTTTGAAAACATTTAGTTTGGTACTTAAAGAACTTCTAATAAGTTGAATACTGATAAACTTTCGCGATTTGTACACATTATAAAATTATATATACTAACGGTCTTAATAGCGTGAATAATTTAAGGTAAAATACCTTGTTTATTGCCCGACGTTTCGACCGTATTGCAACGGCCGGGTAGACTCTAGTGAGTGAGTAATGAATATACACGTAATTTTATAAGTTGAATACTCTTGTGGACTTGTCAGAAAAGGTTACAGGAATGAAAACCATATAAAATTGGCTCCTCAATCGCCCAAGCTGTATGTGTCAATCTAATCGACAGGTGCAATACACGTGTCGTCGTCAGGCTATCACCCGAGTGCGGCGAACATCAAAGCGATTAACCACCGCCTGTTATCCACATCCCTTGTTTACGCTCAAGTGTAGTTTTTTTTGTTTATAGACCTGCACTATTGTTCAGAGAAGCGGGTAGGAACTAGTGGCCACTGTCGCGCTAGTATTGGAAAATTTATTGAGTTTTGCAACAGTTTGCGTACCAATAGAGTTGATTTTTTCAAAGTGTATATTTTTGGATGAAAAATTTAGCTGCAGTTTGAATACTAGGTGTTTAAATTCTAAATAGATTGGTTATTTCTCCAAAAAATCAAAATATCTTGTATTTCACTTTCTAGGAGTTTTAAAATATATAAGGTAATTGCTATTTAAATCCAAGAATTTTGAATCTTTGCGGAAGGCTTGCAAATTTGATACATTAATGCGTATTGGAAAAGTAACACATAATACAATAATTGCATTTTATAAAGATAGAAAAATTTGAAGTCCACACCCAGTAATCGAACGCGAGACATACCCGGAAGTAATTGCCAAAAATACATATAAAAATACTATAACATTAGCATAAGGCACCTGTCTCACCAACGACGAGAAAGCGAGTAGCGATTTAATCGCTCAAGAAAAGTACATACATGTGTAGATCGCGTGTAAACAAAAGAAATACAGATCTTAGGCCGTTCCCACTGCTGGGGAGTATATACTCTATACTGCATCTCTTTTGTTTACACGGATGTTAAGTACGGGACCCTAATAGACAACGCTGACCTAGCAGTCACCACAGTTTACACAATAGAATGCAAGCGAAGACGGAAACGCCGACGCAGCGATCCTTACACGTGGAGACATCGCGAATGACGTCAATTGCAACGCAACGCGCTGACACTGCAACCCTATTGTTCTAAATTGTAATAATTAAAATGGCATTCCATATTCATACTTCGAATCGGTTTCACTTAAATTCAATAATTGTAATTAGTCATAATTTCTTTATAATTAAATTAGTTTATAAAAGACTTTGGTTTTTTTTCAAACTTCTGGCTGCAGTAATCGTAATTGGCGCAGTCGGTCGGATTCTCGCGGCCCGGTTCGCGAGCCTTAGGAACATATCACGAATCGATATTCGCGTTCGCGAGTCACCCGGGTGGCTATCAAGCCCCGTCACGAGAGTCCAGAATCTACGTGAAGCTGCGGAGCCTGAAGGAGATTCCAGACATCGAATCACGAGAAAGAACCAGAGATGCAATATATGTAAGTACACTTGAATCATTCTCGTGTTGCTTCCTTCTGTAGCCTAAGCAATCTTATGTCCAAGTTATTTCATCACGAAAAACCTCCCCCGGACTCTGCATCGAGACAGTCGCGCCGGTACACAGTAGATAGTAATAGAGACTTAAATAGTGAAATAGATTTTGATTTAGATAGTTTATTTGGAGATAAAATGTCGCACCAACCCGACACAATTTTCAAGGCCTTACGACTGGTGCCAGAGTTTGACGGCAACCCCAATATATTAACCAGATTTGTTCACATTTGTGATCAGCTTGTTACCCAATACGCTAACTCCGAACCAGGTAGCGAATTAGCAAACCTCTGTCTTTTAAATGGTATTTTAAATAAGATCACGGGACCCGCTGCGTGTACCATTAACTCGAACGGGATTCCGGATACATGGACAGGAATTAGAGCGGCTCTCGTCAACAACTTTTCTGATCAGCGTGACGAAACGGCCTTGTATAACGATCTCTCATTAGCTGCACAGGGCAACACGACTCCACAAGAGTTCTATGACCATTGCCAAACCTTGTTTTGTACGATAATGACTTACGTGACTTTACACGAAACATTACAGACAACTGTAGCTGCTAAACGAGCGCTTTATAAAAAAGTTACAATGCAGGCATTTGTACGTGGCCTAAAGGAGCCCCTAGGATCGCGAATTAGATGCATGCGTCCAGAGACAATCGAAAAGGCTCTCGAGTACGTGCAAGAAGAGTTAAATATAATGTACTTGCAACAACGCAATGACAATCCAAAAATTCAGAATAGTCACAAGGCTTCTATGTCTCACAATATACCGTTAAATACCATGAATGTACCACGACCAGTCCCCAACTGGCCAACCTCGTTAGGGCAACGTAACTTTCAACCACACCCTCAAGCTTTTAAATTTAATAATGGTGTACCACACAGTGTAAACCCAAATCGTTTCCCCTCTCGTACACAGCAAATGTTTCGTGCACCGCCGCCGAATTACCGCCCCCAAAGCAATGTTTTTCGTTTTCAGCCTAGAAATCAACAACCTACACAAAATTTCCATAATTTTGGCCCAAAACCAATGAGCGGAGTTCAACATTTTACCCCTAAACCGTTACCACCCACGACCTCAGGACATGACTGGCGTAGACACGGTAACCCTCCGCCGAACAATTATTTTAAATCACGAGAAGTAAACCTTAACGAGTTCGCTTCAAATGACGACCACTACTACTCGACCGACTATTACTGCGAACCATATGAAAATTATACAGACAATGACTATTATAACTCGTACGATGATGTCTATGACTATGACCATAACGTGACATATCCCGACGCAGCATACAACAACCAACTTATGACCCAAATGACTAATGAACCACAACCAGGTACTAGCCACGCAAGTCAGAGCCAGGATTTTCAGTTAGAGGAGATATCAAAAGAGCAAAGATAGACATTAACCTACAGACTCAAAGACAACTACCATACATCGAAATTTATAACCCCCCATTAAAGTTTTTGTTAGATACAGGAGCTAACCAATCTTTTATAAACCCCGAAGCTGTAAGAAAATTTTATGCCAATTATCCTCTTAACTACGACCCCTTCGAAATTACAAACATACACGGCGTTAGTAGAAATGATTATTCTATAACCCTACCTTGTTTTAACGAATTCAACGAAAAAGAAAAAATCAAATTATTTGTATACCAATTTCATGACCATTTCGATGGACTAATAGGCTTAGATTTACTTTCCACATGGGAAGCTAAAATAGATTTAAAAGATTTTAAGTTAATAACGCGAACTGCGGTAAATGAAATCAAACTGTACAACTCTCGTAATGTAAATTTATACGAAGATATAATCCCAAGTAAAATGTCTAAGATAATTAAAGTACCCATTAACGCCCCGGATGGCGATGTTATGTTAAATGAGCAAATCCTTTGTAATTGCATTATACATGGATGCGTTACCACTGTTACTAACGGTCGCGGATATGTAGAAGTAGAAAACCCTTCACAGAACGATATTATCTTCTCGCTAGACCAACCTGCCTGCGCAGAAATTTTTTACGTTAAATGTTCGCAAATAGAGAAGTCAAACCGAGTAAACGACGTGCTGTCACGGGTACGCACCGATCACCTTAATGAAGAGGAAAAAGCTAATCTGTTAGCACTTTGCTCTCGTTACTCGGACGTATTCTATATAGATGGAGAACCATTAACTTTTAGCGACAAAGTCAAACACCGAATCCGAACGACAGATGAAGTACCCGTCTACACTAAAAGTTATCGGTACCCCTTTATTCATAGACAGGAAGTAAGAGACCAAATCTCAAAAATGTTAGAGCAGGGTATCATAAGACCATCTGATTCCGCATGGAGTTCACCAATTTGGGTAGTGCCTAAAAAGAAAGATGCTTCTGGTAAGCAAAAGTGGCGTATTGTAGTTGACTTCCGTAAGCTGAATGAAAAGACAATAGATGACCGATATCCTATTCCGAATATTAATGACGTATTCGACAAACTAGGCAAGTGTCAATACTTTACAACCTTAGATTTGGCAAGTGGGTTTTATCAAATTGAAATGGACCCACGAGACATTTCCAAAACCGCATTCAATGTAGAACACGGGCACTTTGAATTTCTTCGAATGCCAATGGGTTTGAAGAGCTCCCCGTCCACGTTTCAAAGAGTGATGGATAATGTGTTGCGAGGCCTTCAAAATAACATATGCCTGGTCTATCTAGATGACATTATTGTCTACTCCACATCACTCCAGGAGCACATGGAAAACCTGGAAAAAGTATTCCAGAGACTTCAAGAATCCAACTTCAAAATACAGATGGATAAATCCAAATTTCTAAAACTCGAGACCGCATATCTCGGTCACATTATTAGTAGAGACGGCATTAAGCCAAATCCCGATAAAATTTCCGCTATCGAGAAATATCCCATACCTAAAACCCCTAAGGAAATAAAGCAATTTCTTGGCCTTCTCGGTTATTATCGAAAATTCATTCCGGACTTCGCCCGTATCACCAAACCTCTTACCCTCTGCCTAAAGAAAGGTAGTAAAGTAGTTCACAGCCCCGAGTATATCAACGCTTTCGAAAAATGCAAAAACCTTTTAACAAATGATCCAATTCTACAATACCCGGATTTCAATAAAGAATTTAATCTCACAACCGATGCTTCCAACGTCGCTATTGGAGCAATATTATCTCAGGGACCCATAGGTTCCGATAGGCCTGTTTGTTACGCATCTCGCACACTCAACGAAAGCGAGCTAAATTACAGTACCGTAGAGAAAGAGTTACTTGCCATAGTCTGGGCCACAAAGTATTTCCGACCATACCTATTCGGACGAAAATTTAAAATATTGACTGACCATAAACCCTTACAGTGGATGATGAATTTAAAAGAGCCTAACTCACGATTGACTAGATGGAGATTAAGACTTAGCGAATACGACTTTACAGTTATCTACAAAAAAGGAAAGTTTAACACAAACGCAGACGCACTCTCCCGTATAGAAATTCACAATAACGAGACCGATGAAATTAACTCACTAATCGGAAGTATTCGAGAACTAGGTTCAATGATTAATAACCCACCAGAAACAATAGCACCTCAACAAACAAATTCTTCGACCGACACTGTTCACACGAGCAACGAACATCCAATACTAGAAGTCCCCATCACTGATGACCCTCTTAATAAATTTCACAGACAAATACACTTTACCATAGTTGACGACATTAAACGAAGACCGACAGTGACTAAACCATTTGAAAGTCATACCAGAACTGCCATACAACTTTCGAAATCAAATTTAGAAGATGATGTTGTAAACGCTATTAAAGAATATGTGAACCCAAAAGTTAAAACAGCTATATTAATTGACCCACCTTTAGGCATGTATTCCATTGTCCCTATAATTCAAGATAAATTCAAAAGCTCTTCTCTTAATTTAGTAGCTAAGACAGAACTCGAGAACGTTAAAGAGTACCTTAGACAACAGGACATCATTAGACATTACCACGATGGCAAGACAAACCATCGCAGTGCTATGCAGCCTAGCCTTGCTATCTAGCCTTGTCACGAAAATTCTATTGGCCAAAAATGAAGGAACAAATTACCAAATTTATCAACGAATGTACTATTTGTGGTCAAGCCAAATACGACAGAAACCCTATTAGACCTCAATTCAATCTAGTTCCCCCAGCTACTAAACCACTCGAGATTGTTCACATGGACCTTTTTACAGTCCAAAGTGAAAAGTATGTGACTTTCATTGACGTATTCACAAAATATGGTCAAGCATACAATTTAAGGGACGGAACTGCTATAAGCATCTTGCAAGCACTACTACAGTTTTGCACACATCATGGTTTACCTTTGACTATCACGACAGACAATGGAACAGAATTTACTAACCAGCTTTTCTCAGAATTCACTCGCCTTCATAAGATAAACCACCACAAGATACTACCCCATAGCCCGAACGATAACGGTAACATCGAACGGTTCCATTCGACATTACTGGAACATATTAGAATTCTCAAACTACAACACAAAGATGAACCGGTAGTTAATCTCATGCCTTACGCCCTAATAGCATACAACAGTTCCATACACAGTTTCACGAAATGCAGACCTTTTGACTTACTAAACGGTCACTTTGACCCGAGAGACCCAGTCAATGTAGACCTCACAGAACACATATTACAACAGTATGCGCAGAATCATAAAGAACAAATGAAACAAGTTTACGAGATAATAAACGAATCGTCACTTAATAACCGTGCAACATTGATCGAAAATAGGAATAAAACCCGCGAACCGGAAGTAGAGTACTTCCCCCAGCAACAAGTTTTTATTAAAAATCCTCTCGCGAGTCGTCAGAAAACTGCACCCCGTTACACTCAAGATACCGTCCTAGCAGACTTACCAATACACATTTATACTTCCAAAAAACGAGGTCCCGTAGCTAAGTCGCGGTTGAAACGGGTACCTAAAGGAAACCAATTGTTACAGGATTCTGCTATTGCTGACAGTTCACGCGACGCAGTCTCAAGAGATAAGACTTGAAACCTTGGCGGACGGACCAGGACTATTACCTTATAAACTAGGACTGACTAGACTAATTACACACTACCACTCTTTTATACAATACGTACAATTAGACGACATGGAAGACAAGACAAATTCCGTACAGACTCAACTTAAGACTTTTAAAACTAGATTCAATAACGAAACTTACATTCTATACGAATATCAAATAGATTATCTTACTAATAAGCTTGGTAAGGTCCTCAGTCAAGTGAGATCATTAGAACCTGTCAGAGCTAAGAGAGGTTTGATTGACGGCCTCGGATCAGTAGTAAAAAGTGTTACTGGTAACCTAGACTATCTAGATGCCCTAAAATATGACGAAGCTATTAAAACCCTACAGAGTAATGAGAATAAAATCGTTTCAGAAGTTAATAGCCATGTTAGTCTGAGTAAAGAATGGATGTTAAATAATAACAACATTCTAGAGCAGCTAACCACGAACCAAATAAAAATTAATCAAACTCTAGAGTCACTTTTACAAAAGGAAACTTATCGAGATTATAGTCTAATCAAGTCCGCACAGTTCGCTCAAATATTAGGAATTATAAGTAATAATGTAGAAGATTTAATGTTAGAAATAATTAAGTTAGAAAATATATTGGCTTTTATACGTGCGTCCAGCACTCATCATTCTATGATAGATATAAAATCAATGATAGATAAGTTGCGATCCATATACAGACCGGATCAAATCCCAAATTTAGAGTTAAGAGAATATTATGATTTAATTAAACCCGGTTCTTATTTTATTGAGAAAAGGATAGTTATAGTTTACAGTTTTCCGATAGTAACTGAAGAGTTATATGATCTATACAGACTGTCCATAGTGCCCAATGACAAACAACTTGCTCTTATCCCTACCTCTCCTTACATAGCAACAAACGAGAATTCATTCGTGTACATAAAGGCTGAATGCCCGAAGTTTAGTAACATGTATCTCTGCGAGAAAAATATAGGTCAACAGATCCGATCAGAACCCGATTGCATTCAAGAACTCATCATTAAACAGAACTTAAGAGATAGCTGCCATTATACCAAGAGTCTTCTCTCAAAAGAAGCGATGGAAAAACTGGATGATCGACACTACGTGATCTCGCTGCCTCAACCAACAAAAGTACAGTTAACCTGCAGTAGAAAAGAAGTCGACACACTACAAGGGAGTTATCTCATCACGATTCCTAAAGATTGTTATCTAAGAACTCCAGAGCTCACAATCATCAATGAAGAAAACGAGAGATAAAAGGACAACCCTTCAAGCTAGCAAAAATCCCCTACAATCAGATGAACGAAACATACGTTTCTACTCACGTCGGATCCAAATCAGTAAACCTAGAAGATCTTCACAGCATCCAGAGCAGAGTGACACTTGAAAAACCTATCCAAATCGACAACGCCCAGCCGGTGGCTCTGTACCATACGACCATCCCATTCTACATTTTCATAATATGCATAGCTGCGCTGATTGGTCTAGTATTCAGCCACAGACACAGATGCTGGAACCCTAAATCAGAAAACCATGAGAAGCAACAGAAATCTGAGACACATATCTACGAAGATATGACTGAAGATGCAACAAGCCGAGAGAAAAACCAGAAGAAATCTCCAGCGATATTTTCCCTAAAATTGATAAAATAGTCGCTGTTCTGAGGATGGAGGTGTTAAGTACGGGACCCTAATGGACAACGCTGACCTAGCAGTCACCACAGTTTACACAATAGAATGCAAGCGAAGACGGAAACGCCGACGCAGCGATCCTTACACGTGGAGACATCGCGAATGACGTCAATTGCAACGCAACGCGCTGACACTGCAACCCTATTGTTCTAAATTGTAATAATTAAAATGGCATTCCATATTCATACTTCGAATCGGTTTCACTTAAATTCAATAATTGTAATTAGTCATAATTTCTTTATAATTAAATTAGTTTATAAAAGACTTTGGTTTTTTTTCAAACTTCTGGCTGCAGTAATCGTAATTCGGACGGGATCTACAAAACACACGTACATATTGTTTATACGTTTCTTGAGCAAAAAATCGCTACTCGTTTCTCGCTCATCGTTGTTGGCGGGACAGGTGCCTTAGTCTATCATCATCGAATCAATAGTCAGTTGTTGTTCAAGTTCATCGTTATCCTATACTGTTTTTCAGACATTCAAATAAGTGCCTCGATTTAAAACATCATGTTTTTTAATCATTTTTAGCAGATGGTTTACTAATTTGAATTCCTATACTCGTAAACCCACTCGTAGGACTGTCACATTTGGCGCGGTGGGAGTGTGTCCGACTGCTACGCAAGAGGTCGTGGGTTCGATTCCCACACGGGACACCACTTTGTGTGATCCACAAATTGTTGTTCCGAGTCTGGGTGTACTTTGTGTCCGTGACTTGTATGTTTGTAAAGTTCCCCGCGACACAGGGCTCGTACCCTACTGCGGGAGTTGTCTTTTCTAAAAAAAAAAAAAAAATATAATAAAAAAAAAATGCAATACCTACTTCGTTTACCTTTTTTAGGGTTCCGTGGCCAAAATGGCATAACGGAACCCTTATAGTTTCGCCATGTCTGTCCGTCCGTCCGTCCGCACTTTTGCTCAGAGCCTAAATATTTTTTTTAGGGTACCTCCCCTATATGTAAAGTGGCAGTGTGATTTTTTTTCCTCACCTACCCCATCATGTGGGGTATAGGATAGGTCTTTTATAAATGTTTAGGGGTTGGAAAGACAATTTTTAGATTTACGGATATGTTTGTAAAATATTAAGTTTTAAAGTGCTATTTTTTGTTAGAGTCAAGTGTCCCCCCCACCTTCCAGCTAAATGGTTGATGTTGGGTATGTGAAAATAATCACAGTAGTATTAGTAGTAGTGAAATTCAAAGGAAAACTATCACAGCTAAGTGGGTTTTGCAAGTTTACGAGTAACAGCTGATCAAATGAGAAGTAACAAAATTTTCGTACAAATTTCATTGAAAAATTTTATTATGTAAAGTAATTGGCAAGAAATGCCTGCGACATCATAATTTGTTAAAATGCTCTCAGTAACGAAGCAATAACAAAAGCCGTGATAGTTCTTTAACTACCGACTAGATGGCGCATGCGAGGGCCCAAACTCGCGAGCATCAAGGGATAGAAAAATTTGAGGTCTAGTACATAGTCCAGATAGGTGGTTCGCTTCTGGCCCCGGTTTGGCTACGGAAGTCTCGGTTACGATTCCTGGGTCTGGACTTCAAATTTTCTATCTTCCACAATGCAATTATTGTATTTGTAGATAATTAACGTATTAAGTATAAAACAAAAACAACGGAAAACCCACTTCTTAAGCCACATTATTCTGATGGGGAAAGGGGGGGGGGAGGGAACTACGGAACCCTACATTGTGCGTGGCCCGACATGTTTTTTACTTTGTGATACTTCAACTACTAATTCGTATCGTACAGAGTAATAAATAGGTATCGCTTAAAAACTAAATTATGTAAGTCTACCATTTTAGTAGCTGGCTTTTATTAAAAACGCATAATAAAATGCGATAGCCCGCAACTGCAACCAGAACCATAAAAACACAAAGCAAAGAAAAAATCTTTCTATTCATATAATGCCATTAAATACAGAACTAAACAGTACAAATAAAACGGTTGATATAATTCTACAGATACGGGAAACTTTGTACAATTATTAAAGTTCGACAGTGTTGTTATCGGCTGACTGTACTGTACGCGTTTTCATTGTTATGTGATAATAAAACTATATGACAGTTATTTTATTGCGCTTTACTATCATGCTATCATAATTATCTAGTTGCTGGATCGCGTGGCAAGTTATAGGGTTTGGTTATTCCGTACCGGTACAATAAAAAACCGGGCAACCGGGCGGGTTTTGAATAATTGCATCAGCAGAAGAGAGTGTGTTCATGGCACTTACGCTCTTTTTTGAAAACGCAGTTGACGGTATACCGTCATCAAGTTATGGCCGAAAAACTGCGTTTTCAAAAAATCATGTCCGAAATAATTTTAGTTTTATTAAGCGCTACTTTTGTGATTTTTTTCATATTCAATCACATGGTTCAAAAGATTAGGGGGACACAATTATGCAACTTTCGGAGCGATTATTTGCAAAAATATTTATTTAATCAAAAAGTTGGATAGTCTTTAAGTAAAATGCCTGTGACAAACATACGGACAGACAGACAGACGGGCCCTAAAAAGCCCGTGAGGCAATGGGAGACTATCCCGAATGTTTAATCGACACCTTTATGTATTTCTCTTTTTAACCTTAAAACTTTGTGTGATAGTGACAGCATGAAAGTAAACGACGATTGATGTCTTAAAATTATGACGTTTGAGTGTAAGTAACTCTGTCAGTCTGTCTGTTCAGTTTTCATGCTTAAACTACTTAGATGAAATTTGATATGGAGATAGTTTGAGTCCTGAGAAAGAACATAGGATGGTTTTTAATGCGATAACCGACATCAAAACAGAGCAGAGGCAGAGTCGAGGGCTAGTATAGTATTTATAAGCGGGAGTTTTGTTGCAGTTCCTTCACAGACCAACGGTTAATTCTTTATCATATTTTGAGCACGACTCAAATTTAAGTATCGTTTCAGTATTAAGAACTTCCTTTTTATGTGTAAAAATCGTGCGTCATAATTCAGTATGAGCGGCTAAAGTGGATTTGGACAACATTTTGGTGAGGGAGGTCTGATCAGGTTGCCAAATGAGTTTGGTGCTATAGTTTTCCTGGAAGTTAACATAGGTATATAAATAATAATTGTTATAAGTAAAACACGCTTTATTATTTTTTATTTTATTTTATTATCACCGGCGCTTGATAAGTGTCCACAATTTCAATTTAACCCGACGTTTCGAAGTGGGTGAAAATCACATTGAAAGATACCGTGTGCACATTTTAAAAACGAAGATTTGCTAAATAGACGTTCTGCTATAGGTACAGACCATTTGAAAGTTAGACGTTTTGCTAAATGGACATTTCGCTACTTAGACTTACTGCTCATTAGACGTTTCGAGATGTTGAACGTTTTGCTACTTAGACATTATGATTTTTTTTTTTTTTAAAAAGACGAGTCCTGCATTAGGTTACAAGCCCTGTGTCGCAGGAGACTTTACAAACATACAAGTCACGGACACAAAGTACACCCAGACTCGGAACAACAATTTGTGGATCACACAAAGTGGTGTCCCGTGTGGGAATCGAACCCACGACCTCTTGCGTAGCAGTCGGACACACTCCCACCGCGCCACAGAGGCAGTCAAATAATAGTCAAATAATATACGAATATACAGAGTGATTTTTAATATACTAATAACCTCCAGCTTTTGTACATTACACCAAATAACTTAGTAATATGATTTAAAAAAAATCTTAATTAACCCTTCACCACCTACATTTGTCACACGACCATTTACCACACATGTGGGAGACCCTAGAGTAAAATCGATGTTTCTTTGTCACGTTTAGGATCTAAACATCACAATAAACAAAGATTTTACTCCAGTAAAATAGTCTGTAGGTGGTTAAGGTCATCACTCCAAAAACAAGTGTTAGTTGATTAAGGCTTAATTTATTAAATATTTATAGAATTTTGTAAGCTACGGGTCTTAATCCCGTAAATATACTGCGGTAGACTCTACCCGTGACCACGGCCGTTGCAATACGGTCGAAACGTCGGGCAATGAACAAAGGTATTTAATGATTTAGCCTTAAAATAAAATATTTATGCGATTATAAAATTCTATAATGTGTACAAATCGCAAAAGCTTAAAAACATATATTATTAAATATTTTCCAAAACTGATATTACAAAGTTATTGAGTGTAATGTAAAGAAGCCACGAGTGGGAGGTTCTAAGTATATTATAAATCACCCTTTATTTAAAGCTAATAAAATGTTATTAAACAGGATTAAAATTGGACCGAACGTCGATAAACCGATAGGTACCTACTGTAGATTATTTGTTATTATATATTTTAGTTGTTTTATTTTCACTAATTATTTCATAAACAAAGAAGTTGATAAACATACCACACAAACTATCGTGAGTTTATCAGTAGTATAACTGCAAAACACAAGTCATTGTTTATTAGTCAACAAGACAAGTTATTTGGCCGTAAACTTCAAACAGTCGTCCCGTCCAACAATGCGAACGCCCAAAAATTAACATATCATAGTTTTTAGACATTTTGTCCCTCCCTCACTATTCGCCTTTATAGGGCTGTGTCGAACAAACGACTGTTATCTCAACGTAACAAGATAGCACCCCCATCTGCCCCCCCAAACCCCCACTTTGACCTCCTGCGACCCCATTTTTATGCGGGGCGCGATTTACTGCCTCTTCATACGGGTAGGAAATTGATTCTTGACTTATTCCTTGGATTCCATTCATTTTTGTCTAAAACTATCGTTATATTTTTGTTCTTGTAATGATGTAATGTCTTTATTGAAGAAACTGTGTATAAGACATGAGTTTTCTTTGGAACGGTGATGTAATTAGTTCTATGAGTTTTAATCATTTGTATTTCTAACTGGTCTCTGTTGGCCTAGTGGTAAGTGACTGCTAAGACAGAGGTCGTGTGTTCGATTCCCACATAGAATAAATCTTTTTGTAATCATTAGGATTATTTATTATGTATCTTGGTGTTTTTGTAAGTGGTCTCCCGTGTGGGAATTGAAATCACGACCTCTTGCACAGCAGTCGTTTAAACTCCCGCCGGGCGACAGGCAGCAGTTTAGCTATAGTATATAATATATGTATTTAGAAGTACGTATGTTTAGCAGTTGCCTGATAAATGCAACCAGGCAACTACATAACAGTTATAGGTTATATTTTTTTTTATAAAAGATAGCTAGCAATGTGGAATTGAGTCCCACATTACTAGCAATATTGTTAAGCCCTCCAGCTAAGCTCAAAGGCTTGTGTTGGGAGTGGGTTCACGTCGGTAGTATAATGGGTAGGATTCGAACCCGCGACCTCACGTTTGCGATACCGATGCCTTAGCCATTAGGCTACCGCCGCTTAAATTTTTTTTAACATTTTTAGCTGTCATATTTTTATTCAATATATGCACACTAGGCTGTAGTTTTTTTGCCATATTGCGTTAACTTTATTTAAGAACACTAGCTGTCCCGCGCAACTTCGTCTGCGTATATTTTTCCCGTTTTTGCTACATTTTTCATTGCTGCTCGGCTTCTATTGGTCGTAGCGTGGAGTTATATAGCCTATAGCCTTCCTCGATAAATGGACTATCCAACAGTGAAAGAAGTTTTCAATTCAGATTTCAGTAGTTCCTGAGATTACTGCGTTCAAACAAATAAAGAAACTCTTCATCTTTATAATATTAGTATAGATACAGAAATATTTCCCTAAAGCAGCCCTATCAACACAGTGAGAACACAAGGAGAGCGAAAGTATGAAATATTTCAAAGTTAAATATAACCATAATTTTCCTTTGTCACACTTAAATTAGCCTAAATGAAAACGTACTGTATCGAACAAATAAATATTGAACTGGTACTATTAAATGTCATGCCAATTTCTATATGAAGTGCAAATCTAATAAAAGTAATTTGTTATTGCGATAATTTTACCAACAAACGGTGCAACAAAGGCGTTCTGTTAAATTCACAAAAAAAAAGTGTAGCACTCGGGGACTGCCGCGGTAAAGCTATTGCATAGCATTTTTTATCAACTAAAAAAACAACACATTTTTTTTATTTAAAAAAAAAATTTCGTTACATTCAAAAAATCTTTGCTTAAGCTAATTTTTTTTTTTCTTTTCCTTACATTTCGAGCAGGTCGTCTCAGCTACATGGTAGGCGGAACATTTTTTTTTTAAACTAAATTAAACGTCACAATCAGTGGCTTCATTATTTAGAGGTATATTAATAAATCGCTTCATCTAGAAAATATTGACATTTACAATAAAAAATAATTTTACATTTTGAAGTTGGTGCTAGGAAATGTAGTTTTATGTTACAGGCGCCAACTTCAAAATGTTTAATTATTTTTTGTTGTTACCTATATTATTTTTAGTTACCTTATATTTATTTTTGAAGTCGGTTTTTATTTTTTTGTAAATTAATTTTTATTTCTCACTATTTAGTTTATTGGTTTGTAGTTAATATAATTTACAATAACATAATCCAAACTCTAAATATATAGTCTATTTTAATACCGAGTCCTTTTTATCGTTATCTTTATGTCATAAGTACGATTTTACCGTGCAATACGTCAATTTAACTGTCACAAAAAGTCTCATAAATTCACGAGAAAATAGCGATTTATTTTCGTTAAATTCACGTGCAACGATAAAATAAAAGATACGCAAATTTACATTTATGTAGTCATGATTAAAATATCCAAAACATATTAAAGTTAGTTATGGGTTATTTAGATTAAAATAAATGGATTTTTCAAGGTACACTTGGTGTAGCAGATTTCAATGTCACTTTATTTTATTGGATGTTATTGTAGTGTAAATATACCTTTAAGTGTATCGGTGGGTCGATTGACATTGGTCCTTCGAGCCAAATTGATATTTGCTGAAGATAATTTTGCTTAAGGGATTCTTTGAAACATAAGTAAAAAGAAAGGATGTTTCGCAATTCAATACCTATGGGATTCGATGATATTGAATTCTGACTTTCATATTTTTTTTAATAGATAACTTTTTCGACCTGGTATCGTACATTGGTATAAATATGATACAAAGTTTTAATTCAAATTCAAATTTCTTTATTCACTTAAGATGAAAAACAACACTAGTGATACGTCGGAATTCTACATGTAATGCCAAGTTCGCAAACAATAGGTAAAGCCGGAGAAAAGAACCTGACAATAAAAACTCGCGGCCACTCTTTTCAAATTGTCAATTTTACAATGTTTGATATTGGGGTAAAGTGTTGCGACTAATATACTATACACCATGTTAAAGGACTATTACTAGAATAAATTTTAATGATATTTATGCCGCTGACTGTATATATATCCACATAATTAAATAAATACATAATATAAAATAATTAAATAAACAAATTAGTAATACCTTTTAGGAGCTAGCAATGAGCTTCACACCTATTTATTGATATAAATAATAATTTTAAACGGTAAAGATTATTTTAAATAAACATTTAAAATAGTTTTTACCATTTAAAATCATTCGGAGAATATAGTCAAATGACCTTACATTTTCATTCGAATTGGTCAACTTCTAAGGAGTGCTCGTTCATCGTTATCGTCATTTCTATAGATAAGGAAGGCATTAACCATAGACTAAGAGACTGCACAGCGCATTAAATTATGCTCACAAAATTGACTACTCTCTAGAAAGAGACAACACTACTGTTCGGCCAATATTTGTCTCTTTTGTACAATGACGTGACGTGGACCAATCAGATCTCTATAAAGATACAACTTCTGGTCGCACGAGTCTTCTGTCACTTTGCAGCCTATACTTACTTTTCATACTTAAACGAGAAAACACAGTCCAGCTTCTAAGTGATCCTATATGTCAATGTCCATTCGATGAAATCACATATCTAGCATTCATAAGGCCCCTGTCCCACAAACAGCGAGAGAGCGAGTAGCGATTTTATCGCTCTAGAAACATCAATAACTATATATGTAGATTTGGTGTAAACAAAAAAGATACAGATATTAAAATCGCTGATCGTTCACACTGACGGCGAGTACTCGCTCTATTCTGCATCTCTTTTGTTTACACGTATGGGATCTACAATACACAACTATTGTACGTTTATTGAGCGAAAACATCGCTACTCGCTTCTTGCTCATCACCATTGGTAGGACATGGACTGCAGGCAATCGGGATAAAAGGCAGATCAAGACAGTACGCGAGTTACATTCAGTCTGGGCCAGTTTCCGTCGCATGCATTTATTAATTCACCGCCTTCAAAAAATAAGGTTGTCTGTTCGACCTGTATGTTTGTATGTTCGTGATTTGCTTGAAAGCTAGTGATCTTATGTAGATAGAGTTTTCAGTATTAGACTGCATATTTTTCTGGAAAGGTTTTAGTATATAATACGTTATCCTAGCTTATAAAACACCAGAGATATAGACAAAAACATGTGTTTGTTTTTTTTTCCTGCATTTGAAGGCTTGAATTTTTCTTGAAAAAGTTATTTCAAGCCCGTTTTCGTTATTCTATACTAGCTGTTGCCCGCGACACAAAAACATTTTTCCAGACTATAATCCATCTCTGTTCCAAATTTCTTTCAGATGCGTTTATCCGTTGTGGCGTGATTGAATAATAAACTTCTACATGCATCCAAACGTTCGTACTTATAATATTAGTATAGATTAGATTTTTACCTGCATTTGTAAATTTAAAAATAATTGGAAAACTTAGGTATGTCAGCCTGTCGCGAACTCTGTGCCCAGGGTAGCTTTTGGGGGGCGGGGAAGGCAGGGGATTACGTAATTTCGAGGGGGTTCAAGGTGGTACAATTGACTAAACATGGGCCTTTTTACATTTTCGAGGGAGGGGAAGTGTTTCAAATCCCAAATCCCCCTGTGTATGGTATGTCGTGACCTAGGTTGCCCAATAGAAATTAGTATATCTGATCTGCAAGGGGTTGATATTCCATCATACATCATGATAAAGATCCACGAATGTTGGTTCCAATACTAAACTTGTGTTTATTTGTCGTTCTTGTTTGTTTATTTATTTAGAATATTTACCTGAGTTGTATGTTTCCTCAAATTCTATTGACGATGTGTTTTTATTTTACCTAAGTATTTTGTGCTTTTACTCGAAACTGTGTTTACCCAAATAATATATTTATCCGTCTTGTATTATTCAAGTGTTTAGAAGTTATTACATTGAATTTCTTAAGGTGTTATTAAGTGTACAAATATTAATTCAATTTGTTTATTTTACCAACTGTATTTAATACCCAACATGTATTTTAAATAAAGTTTGAATAATTACCCAAATTAACTATTTACCCAAATAGTTTTAGTAAATATTATACTTGTTCAAAATATACAGGGTGATTTGCAACATACTAATAACCTCCCGCTCGTGTATTCCTTACATTACACTAAATAACTTTGTAATATTAGTGTTGAAAAACAAAAAAAAAATAACTTTAATCACCTACCACTTACTTTCGTCACAATGATTTTAGTCCGAGGTCTGTGAGACCCTGGAGTAAAATCATTGTTTTATGTCCGGGTCTAGAGTCTAAAGATCACAATAAACAAAGATTTTACTCCAGTAAAATAGTCTGTAGGTGGTTAAGGTCATTACTCCAAAAACTGATGGTAGGTGGATGGTTTAATTAATATATTACATATTTTCCAAAACTGATATTACAAAGTTATTTAGTGTTGCGTAAAGAAGCCACAAGCGGGAGGTTATTAGTATATTACAAATAACACTATATAGGTACTATATTTTATAATATTTTTACCTAACTAGTAACCTAACTAGTACCTAACTAATATTTTTACCTACTAAGTCAGCTCTTGGTTCTTGGCTTACCGAGAAAATTTTCTATACACTTGAGGAGTTCTTTGATAATAAAGTTATATATGAGTAGAAAATAAATGTGGTAATGGTTATGTACAAAGAAAATCATTTTATAATTAATATCTAGTTATATGTGATCAATATTTGCATGCCTTTGATAATGGCTAAATAGGCTAGTACCTATTAATGTAAACTACTTATAAGACCACTTCATATATCCACCCTATTTATAGCAAATAAAAAATATTTGTATTTGTAACCTGTACATCCTAATCGCTAAGTTGGAATAAATCTAATTATCTAAATAGGAATTATAATAGGTATTGTAATTTTTAATGGTGAGAAAAAACAATTTATTTCTTACAATTAAAAATCACAATAACTTACAATAACAGTTTGCTAAATGTAATAGATTTTTGCACAAAGAAATTTGATTCTATCTCCTAAAGTAAGCATAATATGCTTGTACTCGTATCTCAGGAGATAGAGGTCGTTATATCTATACGACTTGTTTATTTTTTTCAAGATACAGATTTTAACTAAATAGGAGTGGAATGTGGGATTGTGGGTGCACATTACTAGCAATCCTGTTAATCACTTCAGCTAAACTCAATGGCTTATGTTAGGAGTGAGTTCAGGTCGGTAGTATAATGGGTAGGATTTGAACCCGCACAATTGCGAGTCCGTTGTCTTAGCCGTTAGTTTGTGTGATTTACCCAAATATATTTTTACCCAACTTGCATAATAACTAGACTTGTATGAAGACATAGTAGCGAAATATGGAATTAAGAGTGACTAAATTGTATTCGGTTACTTTCAAGACATACGAAGACTCAAAGATACTGACTGAAACACAGATATACATAGTTTGGCCGTATGCATATTGATTATGGCAATAAAAAAGTTATTGGATTTATAATACTGTCCACCTTATTCATAATAAGTACGTTAAAAACAGTATTAAAACTCATTTTGAATTTATAAATTGAATAAAATAACAAAAAAAACATTCGTTATTTTTAGGGTTATTTAATGAGAAAGCCAAACACAACAAAAATTATTCCAGCGTTTTGGCGTGATTGAGTAACTAAAATAGTCTGATTACTTAATAGTCAAATTTCGTAGGATTTTCAAGAGGTATATAACATAAAAGATATATAATATAAGTACCTACCTATAGTACACATAATACACATACTTAAAACACGTAAGTGTGACGTCATCTGTAACCAGAAAGTTATCACCTATTTTCAATCCACCTTACTTAAGTAGCGTGAACTGAAAATCGGTCACAGCTTTTACACTGTAAAACATCATTAGTTCAGTCAGCCTTATACCTTTGCCCGTACCTATTGCCATGTTTCATTAAAAATAAACTTAAATTTATAATCTGTTAGTATGATGTGTGACGTATGCCGTGTATTTAGTGCTCTTTGTGCGTTTTTATTGTTTAGTGCAGCATATGGCTCAAATGGTGGGTATTTACCTTATTATTTTGGCAATTTACAGGGCTTATTCGAAGCTGTATTATTTGGTTGTGTGTTTTTTACGTGTATTAAGATTGTAATCAGGTTGATAACCTCGCTTTAGATTGATTTTATCCGCAAATTTAACGTTTAGACCGAATAAACACTAAAATTGTGTAACATTCTGATATAAGTAGTAATTTTGATAGTATTATATGGCCAAATAGCCATATTGTTTATTTACCCATTTGTTAGGGTTTAACAGTTAAATTATATAGTCAATTTTGTTGATATTTTTTTTCAGAAATAGTTTGTAGTTTGGTTATTTTTTGGCGCGATAGCTGATATCTACGTGGTCAAAGGCGTGAGCAAGTTATTAGTTGCATAATTGTATTTTTAACTTTTGTCAAACTTAGAATGTATTCTTTATTGTCAAATTAGTTGAAAGTAGTCAATCTAATGCCATTTTTTAAATGTTATAGCTCACAGGACTTTATATAACGTCATATTTAGAATTATCGTATAGTGGTCCCAGTTCGATGCCTTGGGGCAATAAATTAAAAGTTGCTAGAAAGTATCCACTTCATATTATGTTTTAGAATTTTATAAGCTACGGGTTTTAATTGCGAAAATATTTTATTTTAAGGCTTACCTTTGTTTTATTGCCCGACATTTCGACCTTTTTTTATTAAATACTATAATGTGTACGAAACAAGGACGTTATGTAGAGAAAGTTATATAGATAAATCAATATAATATATCGTTTTTGAACTTTATACATATTAGAGATATTTCGGGATGCATTAATTATTTAAAGGTACGAACCTTTATTTACCCGACGTTTCGATCGAATTGCACCGATCATAGTCACTTGACTGTTCTCGCGGGTTTGCCGCGAAAACGAAAAAAAAGGGTAGTTGAAAAACCCCGCGCCTCACGGGGACATCGCTAAGCTGCCATCAGTCGACCCGTGACAATTTGTTCGAAACGTCGGGTAAATAAAAGGCTCGTATCTTTAAATAATTCACGTGAATAAGTCCGGAAATATATCTTATTTCAATATCTTGACTAATTTATTAGGTGTAATTTAATTAAATCAATGTTCCTTACAACAGAAATGAGGTTTTAATTTTCAATGAATTTTAGTCCAACAGACTGTATGTATACATGCATATTGTAATTCTCTCATTGAATTATTTTTTATAATTAATATTCCACTTCTTTCTTTCTTTCTTCTTTCTTTCTTTCTTATAGCGATAATCTTATTGTCAAATTGAGCTATCATCCCAAACGTGTAGCGATCAAGTAGTTCAGAAGTTACGTGGACACAAACAGTTGTATCTTTCTTAAAAAAAAATTAAATACACCATATTACGTCATATTGCTTTGCTTTTATTACTTTGGATATTGGGGGTTCGAGACTCTATATAAAAGAAAAACCGGGCAAGTGCATGTCGGGCCACGCACAATGTAAGGTTCCGTAGTCACCCCCGCCCTTTCATTCGAATAATGCGGCTTATGAAGTGGGTTTGCGGTTGTTTTTGTTTCATACTTACAACGTTATATCTACATAATAATAATTTTCAATGGAATTTGTACGAAATTTTGTTACTCCTCATTTGATCAGCTGTTACTCGTAAATTTGTAAAGTCTTCTTAACTGTGATAGTTTTTCAACCATTTAGCTGGCAGGCGGGGGCTGCCAGCTAAATGGTTGTGTAACTAAATACCACAGTGTAAGGTATTCTTCCGATTAATAGTGATATACACATCACTTTGTTTCGGTTGAATGGTACTGTCGCAAGTGTAATTACTGGGCCTGACTGGACTGTTTTTGTTTCATACTTACAACATTATAAATACTTAATAAACTATCACATAGCTGTGATACTTTTCCTTTTAATTTAACTATATATGTTACTACCGTGATCTTTTCACATACCCAACATCAACCATTTAGCTGGCAGAGGAGGGGGACACTTGACTCTAACAAAAATTTGCTTTTTAAATCTTAATATTTCACAAACAGATCCCTAAGTCTAAAAATGGTCTTTACAACCCCTAAACGTTTTAAAAATACCTATCTAACAATACAACACACGATGGAGCTGATAAGAAAAAAAAATCACATTCCCACTTTACATATAGGGGAGGTACCCTAAAAAAATGTTTTTAGGATTTTATTCTTTCACTTTGTCGGTGTAAGTAATATGGGTATCCACGCAAAATTACAGTCACTGAGCAAAGCTGCGGACGGACGGACGGACGGAGGGACGGACATGGTGAGACTATAAGGTTTCCGTTTTGCCATTTTGGCTACGGAACCCTAAAAAAGGAAAGGTATGAAAACTATAAAGGTTATAAAAAATATTGGTGAATTCTTTCAAAATATTGATGAATGGACATTTGGATAGATCGTGGGTTGGTTTTAATCACGATTAACTGATTAAGTTTTACCATACTACTAAGGTGCGTAATGTGCTATACCTACTAAACTACATACTTGATAATAATTATAAATAACAATGCTAATAATGAGTTCAAAAAATAAATACACTACTAAAAAAACTACTTTTGTATTTTATTTATCGGAAAACATATTTACTTCTAAGTAATGTTTATATGAAAATGACACATAAAGCCAATAAAGTCACTTATCTATACTAATATTATAAAGCGAAAGAGTTTGTTTGTTTGTTTAAACTCGCTAATCTCAGGAACTACTGGTCCGATTTAAAAAAATCTTTTTGTGTTGGATAGCCCATTTATCGAGGAAGGCTATATAACATCACGCTGCGACTTATAGGAGCGGAGCAGCAATCAAAAAATGCGGAAAATTTACGCAGACGAAGTTGCGCGGGACAGCTAGTCACAAATATGTAGTTATTACATCGAGTGAACCAATTGTATCTAGTTAATAGGTCATGAAGATTTAACTATACATACTAATGTTAAGCCTATTAGAAGGAACCTGTTACTGCTTTTACGGACTTAATGTAATTAGTTTGATTTTTATTAAAAACTAGCTCTCCTGCGCAAATTTGCGTACATTTTCCCCGTTTTTGCTACATTTCTCATTGCTGCTCCGCTCCTATTGGTCGTAGCGTGATGTTGTATAACCTATAGCTTTCCTCGATAATGGCTCGATATGGGCTACCCAATAAAAAAGTTTTTTTAATTCGCACCAATAGGTCCTGAAATTACCGCGTTCAACAAACAAACTCTTCAGCTTTATAGTATTGGTAAAAATGTGTAAATGATTATGACTTGTTGTGGTTATAATATGATCTTGCGATATAGCGATTTCTAGAGTAGCTCGTCCTGGAGGTTGGAATATGAAATGTCGGTTTATGACGAGTATTATTACGATTTAAATTAAAGTAGATGTTACTTAAAAGATATGGGGAATCTACCAAGTCACTTATGATTTTGTACAGGTATATCTGGTCTCTATGTTCTCTACGTTAATGTTAGTATAAAGCCTCTCATTTCATATTTGACACGGTATAATAAAAAAAAAAACTGCGGAAGTGCTGGCAGAAGTGTCTTGAACATTATATTACATACTGATGAAATTTGAATAACATTTTTTGATCTTACTGACATAATAATTTATTTATATTAATTTCAACATTTGATTTAATTAATTTTGTTGAGAAACGCAATTTTTCGGCCATAACTCGATGACGGTATATTATCCAAAATAATTTTAGTTTAAAGTATGTATTAAGCGCTAGTGCGTGTTGAATCGAACCACTTATCAATTTTTTCTATCATTTCATGCTAGCGAGTTGGGCCCTCGCATGCGCCATCTAGCCGGTAGTTAAAGAACTACCACAGATTTTGTTATTGCTTCCTTACAGTTTATGATGTCGCAGGCCGAATATTATAGTAATTTTTATAGGTATTTCTTGTCAATTACTTTTTAAATACAATCATTGCATTTTTGAAAGATAGAAAATATTGAAGTCCAGACCAAGAAGAAGAAAAATAAAACAAAAAAAAAATGCAATTATTGTATTTAACAACATACAAAACAAAAAAGTTTTTAATCAGTTGAAAAACGTACATATTCCATGAAAAAATAACAAAACATTTTAAAATAAGTATTTTTCTCTGCAATAAGATCAAGGTTTACCAGAACAATATACGGCTGAAACTAATTTGCTCTTCCATTCGTTTTATCAAAGAACTTAGGAATAGAAAATTGCATAAAGCGCCTGCGGGTTTCGCGGATTGAGCTCTTTGAATTCAACAATATGGAAAAAGTACAGAGAAAATAGCCTTCGGATATATCTAGAATTTTCTTTTCATCTAGTTTCTAATATTTTAAAATACCTTTAGGTACTCGAATGTCAGACAGGTTAATCCCCGAAAATTAAAGCGATACTTAGAAAGAAGAAGAAGAAAAGACATTTATTTGGGAACAGTAGGTTTTTTTAAAGACGACTCCCGCAGTAAGGTACAAGCCCTGTGTCGTGGGGGACTTTACAAACATACTAGTCACGAAGACAAAGTACACCCAGACTCGGAAAAACTATTTGTGGATAACACTAAGTGGTGTCCCGTGTGGGAATCGAACCCACGACCTCTTGCGTAGCAGTCGGCCACACTCCCACCGAGCCACAGAGGTGGATTATTAAAATACATCCAATGTCTAGTCTCAATAATTTAACTATCGATGGATTTTGCTACTAGAGACATATATGAATAAGCTCCGTACAAAATATGTCAAAACTCTACCTCTAGTAGCCAAATCCATCGGTAGGTAAAATATTGAGACCGTCCGTAAGTAATTACAAAATTATAATAATAATTATAATATAATTAATAATAATAATAATATAAGCATAAACAGCACAATTAAAAATTATAAAACTCTTATGTGGAATGCGTCTGACCAAGCCCACAAGGTACCCAGCTAATATGTCAAGCATGCTTACGGCCTTGACGCTGATTTTCATCTGGAGCTTGTGAACCACGAAAGAGTAAAATAGGATTGAATTAGTGATGCACGATTGCGAGATGTTTTAATCGATTGTTTGTTGAAACATCTCGATGATTCTCAATGGTTATCTCGTATATTCGATAGTTTTAAACTAACCTCAACTCGGATGTCTTTAAGATTATCTAACTAGACTAGCAGTGGTTACCGTTTTATATTTGTTTAGAAAAGAACTCTAACATCGGAACATGGTTTGTGAATTTTTGTGATTATGCATTCGCTAATATTTGTTTAACATCGGCGCCATTCGGGATCAGTCGACTCGTACATCGATCGTGGAACTGCAGCGATTGTTTCGATATTTCCACGATTAAAACAATAGCAGTCTTCGATCCATCGACTGGCAATTATTTCGAATGAAACTATTCGGAAGAAATGTCGAGTAGATTCATTCGGAACCTCGATTGTTTCGAGTGAACCTATTTGGAAGAAAAAGTCGAATCGGTTCATTCGGAACAATCGAACTGCGATTGTTCACTCGCGAGGGTAAGTCGATTATTCACTCGATGATTAATATGATCGACTGTGATTCATTCGATTGTGGAAACATTTCGGACTTGCCCGTCGCTAGATTGAATCGTGTCGTGTGTTCCATCATGTATATTAAATGTGTTCTGTAGACGTATTAGTAGTCTTTTGTTCATATATAGTGTTGTGCTTAGCTTGAAATATCAATAAATTATAAATATAAGAATTAAAATATACCGATTCTAAAATACAGATACTTATAAAAACTACTAAAAACGTAGCCCGGCAATAATATTTTTTTATTTTGTGATCCGTTTGTAAAATATTAAGTTTCAAAGTGAAAATTTTTGTTAGAGTCAAGTGTTGACTTTTTTTATTTCTCCAAAAACAACCATTTAGTTGGCCATTTACTTATTACATAATTGTAAACAGCGTTATGACTACTTATGACATTAGGTACTTAAAGCGAACAACTCGTTAGGACCGCTTTGAATGAATAAATTGTTATTTTTTTATTTCATTGGCCATATAAAGAATTAAATGCTTGTCATTTTGACTTATTATTTATTACTAAAGAATGTTTACAGCATTATTGTTTCCTATTATTCCAATTGAATTTAAATGCCTTATTGCGTAAAATGTTGTTTTTAAATAGTTAGTTTTTAGAATAATCTAGGTCACTTGATAAGTTATGAGATGCTCGTAATTTAAAAATGGAACGTGATATACATGTATTTTATTTTTAAAAAGCAAATACATTTAAAAGTACAACACATTTTTTTTAAACCAGCTGGTTTAAAAAAAATACGTTTCAGTTATCTTACTACGTCATTTTCTTTGCAAGAACATTTGGGTGCTATGATATTTTATGATTTTTAAATTTGGTTTAACTGAAAAACTTAGCCTACAACAATTACAGCAGCGTTAGGGAAGTTTGCCCCATCTCGAGCAACGGTTTTTAGATGGTTCAGGGAATTTAAAAGGGGTAAAACAAACCTTGAAGATGACCATAGAAGTGGTTGCACAAACGGTAACTGCAGAAAATGTATGGACTACTGAAATGATGGTGCGAAAAGACCCATGGATTACATCGAAAAGATTCATGGCGTTAGTTCGGGGAGCGTTAACAATATTATGTATCAGCATCTTGGAGTGAGGAAGCTTTGTTGCTGTTATATCCCGCGTTTGCTCTCAGACACTGAAAAACAGGCTCATGTGGATTGGTGCCGCGAAATGCGTCTACAATTTGAAAACAAAACGTCAAGACGTGTTTTAGAAATTATCACAGGCAACGAAACGTGCATTTATCCATATGATCCGAAAAATAAGAGACAGTCGTCGGTATGGGTCTTTTCAGAAGAAAAGTAACGTCGGTAAAAAAATGGTAGCTAGTTTTTTTTCTCGCAGTAGGTATGTGTCGACGACAATGTTGGAAAATCATAGATCTATTACCTCGGAATGGTATACAACAGTAGGATTGCTGACAGTTATCCAAGTTCTGCGAGAGAGGAGGGGAAATACTGGCTTCGGAGAATCACGCTTCGTCACATACGCCCCTCAGAACAAAGGCGTTTCTTGAGGAATCCGGTGTTGAAACCTTGCTCCATCCATCATCAAACTGTGGAAGAGATACATAGATGACGTGTTAAGTATCGTCAGATTAAGCCAACATGACGTGGAGCACCCTAACTCCATTCATCCGAAAATAAAATATAGGGGCGAAATGAAGGCGGAAAGATCTTTGTCATAGATAATCAAGATAACAGCGCGATATGATGGATCGCTATCACACTGTGTACACCGAAAGCCCACACATACTGACATTCCATATGCTACGTCACGTCTCTATTCTCGTCACCTAAAATCCGTGATGACGTCATTGAATAACAAAGCCTTTGACCTCTTGTGGAATAAGAGCTAGTCCATGTTCAGGAGGTACCAAAAAAACGGATATCAGGTAGACCGAAGAATATCTCGAAACGTGACAAACTTCCAAGGGTGAGAAGACAACCTGCCTATTTGCCCTAGGTCAAAGGAGTGACAGATAAGGTCAAATCAGTAATGAAAAAGTACTCGATTCGTACGATTTACACATCGGTGTACAAAATGGGCAACTTGGTGGGCACTCTGATGGACCTCTGCAGACACGAGGTGTCTACAAAATTGATTGCAGCTGCGGTAGTTCGTACATAGGCCAAACAAAGCGAACTATAGCAGAAAGGCTGAAAAAATACATCGCAGCAGTGAAAAACCGCCAAATTAATAAATCGGAAATTACAGAACATATACTGCAATCGAACACCAATCACTGGATTGAGTTTCATCGCGAATAAACCCTCTCTACAGATCGCCATTTCTATTCAAGAGTTGTGCGTTAAGCTTGAAATTAAAATAACATAAATCTTTCAATCAGGATAAGGGGATTCAAACTATCCGTGACATGGAATCCAATGATTAGTAAAACACAACCTCGCATTAGTTCGCAGTCTAACCGACATGGACACAATCAGTGTAGTGTGCATTGATTTTTATTTTTTTGTATATTTTTATTTTAACACCACCACTGGGTAAGGCGGTGGAGGTAGTGTGGGGTTTGCACCTACTAAAAAAACCCGCCGTGTGTCACTCGCCACTTCGCGAACTGGCCGACGGAATTTGTTATACCGTCGGCGGCCCGCCCAGTGGCAATGTATGGACGCGATGTTGTTGCGTTTCGGGCATTTTACACCTACGCGGCCCCTGGTTACACATAGGGCGCCGCGCCTTCACGGAAGGCCGCGGTCGGGGCAGATTACCCTATACGCCCGCCCGCATCCCCACCTAAGGCGGCATCAAGTGACCGTGTGCAATTAGTTCACGAAACATCCGTGCCCGGAAAGGACCTGGACCAACCGGAAAGAAAGGGTCCCGTGCTGCCGCCCTGCCCACTCTTCCAGGACTGGCCGGAGCGCTTCCACGGTTCGAACACCTGCCCATGGAGCCTCCAGCCGGCCCTGCCACCGGGCCATAATTGCCCGGTGGGCCTTTATTTTATTATTGTATAATAACCTTTTGTCCGCAGTTTAATTACCTATATTTTCTTCATGCTCGGGCTTGATGCAATGATTATTACGAAGTTTTATAGTCTCTTTTTTATACATCACTTATTTTATGTAAAATGTCAAGTAAGGACTATATACTGTCATGTAGACAAATGTGCGATCAAATTAGTAAAAATGAATGTAATCTCAACTATATTTATGCCTACTAAAACCGTATGCCAAAGTACTAGTATAGTATTATATCATCTGTGGCCAAAGTATTATTACGCCTTTAACCCGCCATAGGTCCGTTACAACGATAAATGTCGAATTAGCAACAAAATAAATAGCATAATACTTACAAAAATTAAATATAAACTACTTCAACACAAACATCTGAAAAGAGTAGTAGAGGAAATGTCTTACGAACTGAAAGAGAAAAAAAAAACTATCTTTACCTTGGTACATGCGCGATAAGCATAGAAAAAAGTTTTATTTTAATTCAATTTGTCAATTATAACAAGTAGTTATTTTCTGCTGTTATTGTGCGTACATATTAAAAATATAGATTTAGGTAATGTACTGCGGTTTTCTTTCTCTTTCTAGTCAAGAGATAACTAGTTGTCTGTCTCTGCTACTCTATCTATAACTTACCTATAATAACCCAATGCTCTTTGCGTCAGTATGATACACAGACGAAGTCATAAACTGTAAAATAAAAAGGAAAATAAAAGAAATTGTAAACGTCTAAACTGCGCTTTGATGATGATGTCTCAATATTTTAGAGTAAACATTTAATAAATAAAACACACATGTACTGGCATCTCTACCTTCTTACTTTTATACATAAATATGATAAAAAAATGTTATATTTACTATACTCTAATCATACTAATATCATAAAGCTTTTTGTTTGTTTGTTTGAACGAAATTGAAAAAATATTTTACTAAAGGCTTTAGGCTATAAAATACCACACTACGACCAACAGGAGCGGAGCAGCAATGAAAAATGTTGCATAAACGGGGAAAATTTACGCATACGAAGTTGCGCGGGTCAGCTTTGACTGCCTCTGTGGCGCGGTGGGAGTGTGTCCGACTGCTACGCAAGAGGTCGTGGGTTCGATTCCCACACGGGACACCACTTTGTGTGATCCACAAATTGTTGTCCCGAGTCTGGGTGTACTTTGTGTCCGTGACTTGTATGTTTGTAAAGTTCCCCGCGACACAGGGCTTGTACCCTAGTGCGGGAGTCGTCTTTATAAAAGAAAGAAAGAAAGAGCTAGTATAAAAATAAAAGTTGTAACTAGCAACTTAGCGCAAACATTTAAACTGGAGCAGAAATTTTGTTATGAAATTCTTTTGTGATGAAATCGATGAAGACCAGGCGTATACTGACGAAAGCGGAATCTAACGAAAGTGGTCTAAATCTAATAAAGAATGTCAGGAAACGCATATTTACATAAGCGAGGCCCGCAGGGCTCAAGCTAGGAATAACATTAGCTCTTAACATTCTCGCTATAGGGATACAACTCTCCTTTCTGATAGAAAGAAGGGATCGTTATCCACCACCGAACCCTGTATGGAATACCACCATAGAATTTTATTCTTTCTTTTCTCTCAGGAACTTACATCGGCCTTCTAACTCCAGACTGCGTACAACACTACAATCGAATATTCATCAGTCGAATAGTCCCGCCAAGGAGTTACCACTACTTCCACGAGACCTTGGCACCGGACCAACTCTCTGATGATACTAAGGACGATGAACCAGTAGATGTAAGTAGTAAGAAGATTTAAGTATTGTAGTATATTATTTGTGTATTAAGTGGTGGTCTAATGGTAACAGCCCTGATTTACGATTTGGTAAGTCCAAAACGTAACAGTTGTTTATACAGCACTGCTGTTAAATAATAAAGACAATATTGTGATAAAGCAACACTCAAAATTCGAAGATATGCTGGAGTGAAAGCACTTCTGTATGCCAGGAACTTAAAGGCCATTAATGTCTTAAAAAACCCACTCTGTAAAGACTAATAGTAAACTTCTTGGTAAAGAAGTTGCGCAGCGGGCTATGAAGCGAGCTATGCTTGGGGTTTCTTTGAAGGATAAAATTCGCAATAAGGTCATCCGACAAAGAACTAAGCTTACCGACATAGCTTGCAGGTTAAGCACGCTGAAGTGGCAATGGCCCAGCCATATTTGCCAAAGGACCGATGGCCGCTAGACGCTAGAGCAAACGAGTCCTAGAGTTGAGACCGCGACTTGTTCATCGAAAGGTAGGCCCATCCAGGTGTACCGAAGACCTAATTCTTTAGGTCTTCGGTTCACCGCTGCTGGGATGGACTGAATACGGAAGGCAAAGGAACGGAGGTTATGACGAAAATTAGGAGAGGGCTATGTCCAGCAGTGGACCGATACGAGCTGATGATGACGATGGTAAAGATTAACCATTGAAAAAGTCTTTTAAAGATAAAGGAGGCCAAACAATCAGAAAAATGTATGCATTATTTGATATATTTATTTCAGGTACAATTTAGAATAGTAGGAGGAAACCAGGTATCTATTAAAGATGTTCCATATCAGGTGCTATACGGACTATACTGTGGCGGCACTATCATAGCTCCTGAGTGGATAATTACTGCTGCACATTGCAAGTAAGTATTTGCTGATTATTTTCATAGTTTAAAATACAAATGTAAGGAAGAGTTACAACGTTCTTCGGCCCCTAGGCCACCAAAAATCGTTGTAAAACCAAAAGCCTCACTTTGTAACAATACTATAATTATCAGAGTTAAAAAATATACCGTCATTTGCAATCATCGCGTGACCTAGTTAGTCATAACTTATCGCCAAACGGTTACAAAACTGTATGACAAAGAACAAATCAATAAAAGATCGTCAATATAAATTGACGGTCTTATAATTATAAAATTATATATACTACGGGTCTTAATCGCGTGAATATAAGGTAAAATACCTTGTTTATTGCCCGACGTTTCATCCAAATTGCAACGCCCGTGGTCGCAACGCAATTAAGGTCCATAGTATATATATATTTTTAATGTATACATCTTATAATTCATACGTTTGTTGGTCAGACTAGCTTAGGGATAACATTTAAAAAATTTTGGTCTCAGTCCATAGTCACACTGGGTTTAATCAATTTCAAACATTGAGGTATTAATGTACTAAGTACCTATGTATTATCTCGTTGATTTCAAAGTTGTTTTTGATGCGCGCTTGCACTAAAGAATTACTTTTTTTTTTACATTATACCAGTCCTTGAGTAGTGGTTTTGGCTTTAGCTTGATCAGAGATCAACCAATCAATTTGAATTTAAAACAATATTAAATAAGAGGGACCGTATCATTTCAGGGACAAAGAAAACTTCGTGTTAGCAGGTTCCACTCAACGCAGCCAGACCACTAAATACCCAGTTTGCGCTCACTTCATCCATCCCCTATGGAACACCACCAAACTCCACAGTCACGACTTTGATTACCAGTTGGTTCTACTGGAGCACCCCATACCAGTGACCCCCAACGCCAGGCCAATAGCCATTGGTAACGTCCAGGACATCCAAGAAGGTGTTCTGGTTGCTATAAGTGGATGGGGTCATACAAAATACAAGGTAATCAATATAAAGAAATTATATTTAATGAAGCGCGAAGCGTGATGATTAGAGCCACAATTTAAATGTCTATACTTTCATACTAAACATACCTGCAAACTTAGTTCGTGAAAACAGTGTTTGTTATTGAACAAAATGACGTGCTTCATAAATAACTATTTTTTTTTTTCATTATTTTGGCGCGGAATCTTATTGATTTCGTAGTTCAAGAGTATAATAGTGTTAAGTATAGAGCTAAGTTGTATGTGTTGTTGTACTATGTCTTTTTTCGTTTTCGAGGCAGCCCACGCGTCTATCTGTCAAAATTTTGTCATCGTAAAGCTGCGCTTAGAAATTCATCACGCATGCGCGCGGACATCTTTCATCGCGGTGCGTATGCGCCAGTTAGCGCGGGCTTGCCGCGAAAACGAAAAAACATAGTGAATAAGGATCCAGCTTTCTGTCAGTTGAATCCAGCCAAAAAAGCTGTCACTGTTACGATTATGATGTAAATATTTAAATTATTTTATCACTAACAAGTTATTTTCTCTATAGCAAAGAGCCATGCAAGATATCGTCCGTCGGGTGCGGGTACCCATCATGACATTGGACGTGTGCCGGTCGCTGCCTTTGGAGAATTATCAGACTGTAACAAATAGAATGTTTTGTGCTGGGTTACTAAATGGAACTAAGGATTCTTGTCAGGTAATTGATCTACGTGTACATTTGAATAAAATTTGGTATGGAGGTAGCATGAGACTTTGGAAAGGACACAGGGAAGGACACCTTTTTTTATGATAATTAACATAGATACATGCAGGCGTAAGCTCGAGGAGAAGTCAGTCTATAATAGAAAAGCTAGTCTTGGGGCCAAAAGACTTTTGTCTTTGATGAGGTGTAGAAATCAACAAAGATTCTTCATTTGTTACGGGTCTTAATCACGTGAATAATTTAAGGTAAAATACATTGTTTATTGCCCGACGTTTCGACCGTATTGCAACGGCCGTGGTCACGGGTAGACAACACAGTCTACCCGTAACAACGGCCGTTGCAATACGATAAATATTCACGCGATTAAGACCCGTAATGTATATATTTTCATAAAGAATCTAGAAATGAACATAAGGAACTATTTCTATAAGTGAACGACATTGATCCATTACTCTCTTGTAACGCGTAGGGTAAACAAATCAAAAATATAGTATTATTAGTTATCGAATATTGTCATACAAAATCATACTTTATTTGAAGACTTAATGGACAACCTAATTAAATGAACTCTCTTATTTTCTAGGGTGACTCAGGAGGTCCAGCGGTAGCCAATGGAAAGCTGCTTGGTTTGGTGTCTTTTGGAGTTGGCTGTGCCATGAAGGATCAACCTGGAGTCTACAGCAATATCCCCCTGGTCAGGGGGTGGATCCGAGCTGTTACGGGGCTGCCTCTTTGAAGAATGTTCGAAATAAATGTTGTATATAATTTAATGTTGCTTTAGTATACCGTCCATGATATATGATCCGTGATCCATGAGACCGTCCAAAAACCCTTAACTCATAAAGAAGTCTTTAATATCCTTCTTTCTTTCTTTTCTTATGCGTTTTAAAAAGATTTTGGATGGTCGAACGAAGCTCTGTAGAATGATATATTAATTTTTATTATATATATTTGGTCTAATCTTAGATAATGCCATTTTTTGGGTCAATACAACAACAATAATAAAATAATATGGAAAAACGGGGTAAAATGACGCAATCGAAGTTGCGCGGATCAGCTAGTATTAAACTAGCTGACCCGCCTAAATTCGTTTTTGCAACATATATCATTGTTCGCAACAGCTATCAATACCAACACACAAATCAGCTTCGTTTAAGGGCAGTTTCCGTTACGCCGCGTCCAAAATATGGAACAACATTCCAAAACCGCTGAGAGCACTCGGCTCCATGGCTGTTTTCAAAAAAACGATTACGGTGCCATCTTTTGGATGCGCAACGTGAGCTGGCCCACGTAAATGCGAACATCTCTATTATATGATGACTTAAAATTGGGATACATACATATATTACATAATATCTGAGCACGCACGCACATAAGTACACACACACACACACACACACACACACACACACACACACACACACACACACACACACACACACAGAGAGAGAGAGAGAGAGAGAGAGAGAGAGAGAGAGAGAGAGAGAGAGAGAGAGAGAGAGAGACACACACACACACACACACACACGCACACACGCACACACGCACGCACGCACGCACGCGCACACACACACACACACACACACATACACATGCTAACATACATGTGCTTCAACAAATAAATGTTTATTTTCTTTTCATTGGTGCTCCGCTCCTTTTGGACGTAGCGTGATTGATTTATATAATGGATAATGTATAGGTAATAAAATGACGGCCTCTGACACTCGAAAATAATGGCTTTACGGACATTGGTAAAAGAATTTTCAAAATCGATTCAGTAGATCCAGAGATTACCCCCTACGGCGTCACAACACCACAAACTCACAAACTTTACACCTTTGTATATTCTATACATATATAATCACTTGTCCTGACTGACTGTCTGATTCATCAACGCAGATCCTAAGCCGCTAGGGTTACAAACCGAACATTTTGGCAGTTGATGCCTTTTATGCTGTAGGCATCCACTAAGAAAGGTATTTTAGAAATTCGTACCTTGAGGGGGTAAAATAGGGGTTGCAAGTTTGTATGAAACTTCGTCACTTTTTATGTTAGATCGGTGAAATGTTGTATTCAGCTTTATCGTTTAAAATAATAAAACACTTATGTTAGCGTTTTTAGAAAATCAGCCCTCAAAGGGATAAATTTGGGGTTGTGAGTTTTGTAAGACTCGATCCCAAGATTGTGTAAAACTCTGTCAGTTTTGAAGTAAGATCTGTGAAATTCCGTATTTGCCTTTTGGGTTTAAAATAAAGAACCACACGTTTCAGTGTTTTTGGGGTAATCAACCCTTAAGGTGGTAAAATAGGGGTTGGAAGTTTGTATGAAGTAAGAGCTATGAAAATTGTTGTTTGGCTTTATTGAAAATTTGTTTTTGGTTGTCAATAAAGAAACACGTATTTTAGCGTTTTGATCGAAAGCGAAAATTAACCCTTAACTGGGTAAATTCATCCACGCGGGCCAAGCCGCAGGCGACATATCTGAAACTGACTAATTAGAAAAGAAATTAATGTGTATAATGGTACCAGCCCAAGTATTCTACTAAGCCAATAACTTTTGACCGCTGTGGATCATCCTAACACAGATTTCACACGGGCGGTATGTAACCCACGAAGCAGCCCAGCACAGGACGGCAGTCCAAACAAGCCGTTTACAAGCAGCACAAACACACATTTGTATCCGTGTTCGTACCTGTTGAGTGTAGATTTGTACGCAATCGTGTGAATGCAGCATAAGGAGAGGAGTGTTGAAATCGAAAACACGATATTTTCTATAACCTCATTCTCACAATTTGAAGGCAGGACATTCCAATGAAGCCGAAAAGAAATGAACGTCCTGACCATTCGATGCTATCCTTAGATTCTAACTTATACTGCTAATTTAGTATAAGACATGAATGTCAGTAAAATGTCGCATTACGCAAGAGGAACCAAAAAATGTTGTTGTAAGTGCCAAGGTCCTACTCTACGGCCGTAAGTGAACGATCCATCTATTTTTGTTTGTGCCACGTTTTTCTCCATTGTCGGATTGATGTGGAGCGTCTCCATGGCATTTGGGCATGGGTGAAAAAGCATAGAGTGACGTCATCAATCTTGTGAAAATGGTAAGAGTTAACTGTACGAAAAATAGCGCGGCTAAACGCGTTTTCGATGTCAACATGTAACTACATAATGCGTAGCTTCTGTTTCTGAGATATCCATTATACATTATTCTTAGCTTCCCTTAAAAGGAATTGGTGTTATGAATTTGTTACCCAAATGTGAGTTGGATATCTTTTGGTTTAGAATCGTGTGCCGTTTTTGAGAAGTTGTGTTTGTAATATTCATCACCACTTTTCAATTTTTATAAGATATCGTGACTTAGTATAAGGTACCAACTAATACAGATATCGGGACTTAATTTAAGGTACAAACTAATAAAGCAAGGTTTCGAACAATTAGGTACACCTTTCGTGGTCACGGGTTGAGTGATGGCAGCTTAACGTTCTCTCTACGAGGCTCGAGCTTTTTAAGTTACCCTGGTCTGCTCTTCATAAAATTTTGATCTGGGAAAAAGAGAGCAACTAGGATCCAAATAAAAAAATCTTGCAACCATTTACATAACGCTATCTGATCCCAAACAAAGCGGAGTTTGTACTATGGAAAGCAGAAAACTGATAAACATACTTAAATATTTCTAAATACATACATATTATAAATAAATAACACCCAGACACAGAATTAACCATCGTGCTCATCACACAAAGTTTTATCCTGAGTGTGGATCGAATCCACTACCTCCGGCTTAGCAGTCAGGGTCACTCACCACTAGACCAACAGTCCGGTAGCTAGATCACTTCAAAAGTAAAGTTGTGAATCACCATTGAGCGTCCATTTCTCAACCCTTACAGTAAAATTAATTCCAATCTCTAATTTGGTAGCAACAAGTGACTAAAACCTGAAACCTCTCAATAGTGAATCCAGAGAGGAGGAAAAGCCTAAAGGGCTCAAGCTCTCCGCTCCCATTTATAAAGTTTCTTAACCCACTTTTGTACCTATATGTGATGTCTAGTGTATACCTTGATAAAAATACTACCTTCTTTTTCTCCCAACTCCTAAACTAAAATCCGGAATATTCCCGGTACTTCCGTGGTAAAATTCCATGACGGAATTACCGAGACGCTTATTTTCCATTAGTTCCGTGTATATTTTAGTCCCATTCTTTCCATAATCAAATTAACTATCTGTCCTTGACATCGTACTGACTGATATCCTATCCATAAGTTATAGTAACTTCTCATGCAGTTCCAGCCGTCAGTTGTCTAACCCACGACCTCCGGCTTAGCAGTCAGGATAACTAACCACAAAACCAACAGGCCAGTCGGAAATGAATCATTTTAAATTTTGATGTTTCTAAATCAAAAGCATAAATGGTTACAGTACGATATAAATAAATTCTTCTCCAATAAGTAAATATGGAAACATTTACCAAACAGTGGTAAAGCAAAGTCAATTTGGTGGCCACTCGGTTGCCAAACAACGATCACGAGTTGATTTTTCGCATTACATCACCCATTCACATATTCAGCAGTCGCGTCCACGGGCTTCAGAGAATAGTTTTATGAAAACATACCGACGATTATTCTGTTTATAAACGTGGGAAACGATAGTATTTTTTATTTGTAAAATAAGTGCAGCTATAGCAATTATTAATTTATTAAAATATTATCGGGACTTAATTGCGTGAAATATTTAAAGGTACGAACCTTTTATTTCGTTTGCACCGATCGTCGAGCCGTGACCACGATCGGTGCAGTTCGATCGATGTGTAAACATTGCAAAAGTTTAAATCAGTTAGAAAAGAAACATTTATTTGTTGAGCCACATAAGTCACAGCAATAAACAATTACATAAAATATTAAAACAAAAAGAAATAACAGAATATAATAATATAATAATAAATCAATTAAAAAATAGTAACAATAATTAATTCGGTTGGAAAAGAAAACCATATTAACAAAAGCTGTGCCTCGCGGCTGCAACAAATGGGTGTCCAGTTCAGCATTTTGCCAAGCTGACAGAGCCTGGCGCTGGTTTTCAACTGGAACCCCGTGTATGTTAGCATGTGTATTTGTGTGTGTGTGTGTGTGTGTGTGTGTGTGTGTGTGTGTGTGTGTGTGTGTGTGTGTGTGTGTGCGTGTGTGTGTGTGTGTGTGTGTGTGTGTGTGTGTGTGTGTGTGTGTGTGTGTGTGTACTTATGTGCGTGCGTGCTCAGATATTATATAATATATTATGTATGTATCCCAATTTTAAGTCATCATATAATAGAGATGTTCGCATTCACGTGGGCCAGCTCACGTTGCGCATCCAAAAGATGGCACCGTAATCGTTTTTTGAAAACAGCCATAGAGCCGAGTGCTCTCAGCGGTGGTGGAATGTTGTTCCATATTTTGGACGCGGCGTAACGGAAGCTGCCCTTAAACGAAGCTGATTTGTGTGTTGGTATTGATAGCTGTTGCGAACATTGTCGACTTTCACATTTCCTTCTGCTAGTCACCCAATTGAGCCTACTATGTAAGTACGACGGTTCCTTACACTTAATTAAAGATTAATTAAGTTATTAATTTTAATGTAAGGATCTTGTTATTAATGCAATTTTTTTGTGTTGATTGCTGTATTGATATTTTAACAGGACTTTAAGGCGGCCAAAAACGTGGTAAAGAAACAAGATTACAATGAGGTGCCATTGACACGTGCTGAAGTAGTTAGTTGCTGAAATAGTATAGCTGTAGCCAGTCTATTGTACTTGTACTATTTAGAAGTCAGTGGTTTCCACTCACTGTGTTAGACAGGTTATTTGTTTCAATAAAAACACAATGTAACGCCGGATTTATACTTTTAGTTTAACAGATTTTGTACGAAGGCAAAAATTGACGTGCGCTCTCACGTTTTTCCCTCCCGTATAACTCCTCTTCCTATCTGCATTCAGCCGTCGTACCCGCGAGTGTTTTCCAACCGTTTTCTCGCGCACTTCGCAGGGATGTGACCATGATTTATTTACAGAGGGATGCTGTACACGTGACGTCTTCTTCCTCTTATTTATGTGCGTCGTACGTTCTGATTTGACAACTCAGATATATGGCGAGATATTTTTGTTTTATGTTGCTTTGCAGGTATCGGTTTTAAGTTAAAGTCTAGGTATTTTTATATGTTGATTTTTAATGAGTGTTGTTACCATAAATATAATAAAAATATAAATTTTCACCTATTTTTTGCTCGCAGTGTGATTTTGTGTTTTATAACTTATAGCAAATAGTTGTAATAAAATTTAAGGGTCGTCATATACACATAATATTGAGTGCATGTATTTATTTTTATCAAAATCCAACTGTTGATCCTGAATCACCCTATATATTTAATCTATTTAATCACTCGTTTACTACGGGTATATAAAAAATATTAATCAGAAAACATAATAAAAAAAGTTCTATACAGTAATCATGCAATCATTATAATTAAAAAGTTATTCAATCATTATTAATCAATATTGATCCATCAATAATTAAAAAGATCTATAAAATTCTATTTCTATGCTATAATGTAATCATATTTTGCATATGTCCTGGCTGACTGACAGAGTCACGTAGAGTCTAAACCACTGAGGTTACAAACCTGAACAGTTGGCAAATGACATCTTTTATGAAAGGTTTTACACTATGGAAGGGTTTTTTGTAAATTTACTCCTTAAAGGTCTACATTTTTTTTAACCCCTTAGAAGAATATAATTATGAAATTCCGTCAGTGTTATAAAATAAAAGTTTATGAAATAAAAATATAGCAAGACGAAATTTACCCCCTAAGTGGGTGCAACGAGGGTTAAAATGTTTTTTGACCTCTACGAAGTTATAAGCGAAAGTTAGTTATTTATATGTATAAACAAGCTGTCAGTACAAGGCTATCTATATTTTTCATGATTTAATCAAAGCAGTATAACCGAAACCTTGAGCCAACAAGTTCGAAAGTATCCACTCTGAGCTGTATATATTACTGGTATCGACGTGCATCAGGGTAACTAATAAAAGAAAATTAATGAGCCAATAAATCTGTCTGTCCAGAGAAGATTCCGCCAATATTGCTTTAGCTGTTCATTGCTGCAGTATTTTCGATTTACGAATTAGGAGCGAATATACAGCCTTTTGTAAAATATTTATGCTTTATATGTCTAAAGATTTATCGTTATGTCACATGTATTTAAAGAAGCCTCGATGAGATGGACTGAAGTCAAAAAGTGGAGTATTGGGTGTTGTGGCGTAAGGACGTTTGTCTACCGCCACCGTCAAAGGCCGTCAACTAGAACGATGACCTGTTCAGTCGCTGAAGAAGCGATACGTAGACTGACTATAGTCGCGAGTCCACCGCACGTTCATCATTGTGCCGGTCGCCGAAGTAAATTAATCTTGTTCACGGTGACTTCCATTACAGTCATATTAAATTAATAAATTATGTAATCAGTAACTATACTTACCACTACAACAATTTACCTTAAAAATAGGATCTCCTTATATGAAAATGAATACTTGTGTTAAGAGACCCCACTCTTCTAATCTAGCAAGTAAAATAGTGTGTAGAAGTGTATTACTACTTTTTACAAAATTAAGTAAAAATATAAGAAACACAGTAAAAGAAATATAAATTTCGATCACCTTAAGACCAAAATCCATTTAAACTATGTGTGTGTGTGTGTATGTTTGTGGGCCATCGCCTGCGTGTGGTATATGTTTGTGTATGTTTTAATGTGAAGGTTATTTTTAGAGATCTGTTATCTTTACTATCTAATAGTCCCGTAGCTTACAAAGCACATTGAAAAAGAGTTTCAATATTTAACCAAGTGCTTATACATTGATGACTGGCCTGTTGGTTTTGTGGTTACTGACCCTGACTGCTAAGCCGGAGGTCGTGGGTTCGATCCCCACCCAGGATAAAATTTTGTGTGATGAGCACTATGGTTTATTCTGTGTCTGGGTGTTGTTTATCTATTTAGGTATGTATTTAGAAACATATAGGTATATTTATCAGTTGTCTGGTTTCCATGGTACAAGCTCTGCTTAGTTTGGGATCAAATAGCTTTGTGTAAGTTGTCCCAAGATATTTTGACTTTTATTTATGTTGTTAAAGAAGGATGCAGAGGATGTTTTTAGAGTTGTTAATGGCGCATCAAGGTACTGCCTCCTTTTCTTTAAAATAATAATAATAAAATCTAACAAAAAAAAACAAAATCAGCAATTTTTTTTTCTGATTTTTATGTTGATCTAGTGGTTAGTGACCCTGAATGCCAAGCCAGACGTAATGGGTTCGATCCTCACTCAGGATAAAAACTTTGTGTGATGAGCGCGATGATTTTTATTTTGTCTGTATTTAGAAATATATGAGTATGTCTGTCATTTGTCTGGTTACCATAGTACAGGCTCTGCCTAGTTTGGGATCAGATGGCGTTGTCTCAAGATTTCGCAACATTTCTCATTGCTGCTCCGCTCCTATTGGTCGTAGCGTAATGTTATATAACCTGGCTATAGGTTCCTCGATAAATGGGCTACTTAAATGTGAAACAAATTTTCAATTCGTATCAGTAGTTCCTGAGATTACCGCGTTAAAACAAACTAACTCTTCAGCTTCATAATATTAGTATAGATTAATTACTTTTCAAATCATGGTTATCTAGAACAGCACACTTTCATTTTGCATTATCCAAGTTTTCACCACAATTCGATCGATAAAACCTCAACAAAATTTATTTAAGACCCTTGAGGTAACCCTCATTAATCAAAAAAGTGAAAAATATATCCACTCGAATTCAGAACGACCTCATTTTGAACTCCGTTAAAAAATCTCCCGACCACAAATCATTGAAATAATAAATGTAAAAGAAAAACAAAAATCTTCACCATCTAAATGAAAGACCACGACATTAAATCCATCCAATACTGTTAGCGGGATATTTCCCCAAGGAACAGGCTCTTCTAAATTAAAACTTTTCTATAATGATCACTTCGGCTGGAAGGCTTTTTTTCATTAATATCTTGTTATTACTTTTATAAATCCGTGTTGCGTAAGATATGATGGTAACTTTAGAATAAATTTAGCTGTAAAATAAAATAAAAAAAACTTCGTTTGTTAGGTCAGATGTTTATACAGTCAAATTGATGAAGACCTTTGATTACCTTACTCACATAAATAAATATTTCAATATATGTCCGTAAACTTTCCGCGATTTGTACACATTATAGAATTTAATAAGCTACGGGTTTTTAATCGCGTACATATTTTATTTTAAGGCTAAATAATTATTAATTAATTAATATCTTATAAAATTCTATATTATTTCAGTAGTGAACGCACTAATACAAAAAAGTTGGTTTATGTTACGGTATTTGAATGTGTAGGTATAGAACAAATCCTTCTGAGGGGGCGTACAAAGCTCGTAACTATTTCCTAAATATAAGATAATGCATTATACATTTACTGACCTCTCCATTTTCGTCAATGAATGTTAGACGAACTAGCATTTTGTTAGTAAATTGTAACCTCTGCAAATAAACGTTGATAACACCGTAGTCCGTTTCATAATCACAGAAACAGAAAATCTAGTTATTGTACAATAAGATACTCTACAAACAATGTACCATGTAAGGTCACAAAAAGTCCGTATAATCACCTTGGGACTCGTAGTGTCTGGGCTGCTTCTTATCAGTTGAGGCCAGCCAGTCTAACTGCTTTTTTTTTTAAAGAAAACTAGCAATATGTGATTGGGCTTAGGTAGGATTCGAACCCGCGACCTCACGATTGCGAGACCGATGCCTTAGCCATTAGGCTACCACTTAAATATCTCAGCGCTGTATAACCGCCCCTCTAAAGGTTTATTTCCGTGCATCGCGGTCGCATCGGCCGCGCGCGTCAGACGCTTGTCGTAAGTCGCTCGCGGCTCGCAATCGGCCGCGATGCACGGAAATTAACCTTAACCTCGGCGACCGGGGCGACAGCCCAGATGCTGCCCCCCCTAAAGCTGGTACGGCTTATCCCTATCATCCCTACCATAATGTCACTGATTGAGATAAGTATCCTGTAGCACATAGGTCACGCAGATTATACACTAGGAAAAATCCTCTTGTTCCCACCCGGGTACACAACTGGTAAGAAATAGAAAAATAGACCTAAGTTTTGTTATTCAAAGGTCTATGTCGACATCAGGAGACTTAATATGTGTACTAGTATTGAATGGCAAATAGGAAATTGGTAACACAAGACTAACAAGAATTTTTATTTGTCTTTTTATTTTTTCCATAATTTACTTTGCTCTTTGTAATTTACATCTAACATTAAGTAATCTTTACAATTCATTAATATACAACACTACCTAACGTGATGACATCTATTTTAATTATGATCATTTGAATTTAAATTTCATTACCATTTATTTGTTACTAGCTGTGCCCCGCGGTGTTACCCCCGGTTAATTAGCCTATGTGTTAATCTAGGGTGTCAGCTAACTCCATACCAAATTTTATTAAAATCGCTCCAGCCGTCCATGAAGAAGTAACAAACATACACACTCACAAACTTTCGCTTTTATAATATTAGTGTGATTTTTTTAATAATCTTGTAATGTTATTATTTTATTTATTCTTTTAATTTATTTTATTATCTTTGTATGCGTGAAACTAAATTTGCACACCTATAGTGGTATAACTCAGAGAATCTATATTTAAATGTATGTGTTACCATGTTATGTATCTATGTCATGCAAATAAATGAATTTGCATCTGAATCTGTTATAAAAGTATTGAAAAATGTATGTTATTTGACTTACTCGTACCTACTGTAATTAAGTAACAGTTCATTGTCAACATCTGCCTCACTAGACCTGTGTATTATATGGGTGAACCCAGATTGATTTTTGGAGATTTCAAATCTAAAATACACGAGGACATTATTATTAATGGCTTATTAAATCACCAGTATGATAGCAAATTGTCCTGTCCAAATCTCGGTTCTTTATTACGTGGTTCATAAGGTTCGATCTCGCTTGAGCCATTGGAGAGGAAACATCGAAATCATGTTGATGTTTCCTAATATTTTTTTCCTCTTCACCACAACGAAATGTCAATATTTTTTCGGAACTTTGTATCGCCATAACAAGAGGCAGTCTGGTGAAACAATAGAGCGATGTGTGATGAGTTGTGACGTGGCTGTGACGTCACTGACACGCGCACCCGTCACGTGTCCCGCCCGATTAATGGATGGACTGATGTTACAGTGAGGCCATTAGTATCGCGTATTAGTCATAGCTTTTTGATGTGTTAACGTCTTATAAATCGATGACGGGGTCACGTTATTAATTTATTGCTAAGCAACGGTCACGTTATTTATTGGTTGCTAAGCAGTCAGGTTATTGATTGGTTGCTAAGCAACAGCGAATGGCGATTGCAGCAACAAGAACTAATGTTATTGAACGGTTCCCACGTTTTCTAATGACGTTATTTATTTTGACTAGGAAAAAAGTCACTCTCGTCTATGGTACAAGCCCAGTTTAGAGGCCTTAGACAACTGACGGCTGGAACTACATGAGAAGTTACTATAGCTTAAGGATAGAATAGGATAGTTAATTGATTAAGGAAAGAATGGGATTAAAATATACACGGAAATGAGAAATAAGCGTTTCAGTAATTCCGTCACGGAACTTTACCACGGAAATACCGGGAATATTCCGGATTTTAGTTTAGGAGTTGGGAGAAAAAGAAGTATTTTTATCAGGCTAGTCATCACGTAGGTATACACAAGTGGGTTAAGAAACTCTGTGAATGGGAGCGGAAAGCTAGAGCCCTTTAAGCTTTACCTCCTCTCTGGATTCACTATTGAGAGGTTTCAGGTTTTAAGCACTAGTTGTGACCAAATTAGAGATTGAAATAAATATTACTGTAAGAGCGGTTTCGCACTACGTCTGATCCGAATCCGATCCGAACCCGTGAAAATATGGATCTAGAAAACTCGGATCGAATTCGGATATTGCTTACGCACTAGTCCGAAAAGAAGGCTCAAAGAACTTGCATATTTCAATCCATGCATTCCTTTTCAATATTGTGTTTTTGTAATCGTCTATAGATTTTTCCCATAAACAGGGTTTATTTTCAACATTTTCAATTAAAGTAAAAACATCGTAGGGAAACATAATGAAAATAACAATGTGCGCGCGCGCTCGCTGCCACACTGAACTAATACACTGAATAGATACCTGCCGCGTCACCCAGCCGCATACCCCGCCCGTCCCGCTGCCTCTCCGCTCGTACGCAGCTCGGAATCAATTCGGACGCAGTGCGCGAGTGTTCATACAAATAATACTATGGCTACTTCGATCCGTCAAAAATCTTCTCCGGAATGGAGATTCTAGAATGACGGTTAAAATCGGATGACGGAAATCGGATCTAGTGCGTAAATTACCATAGACATAGTTCTACGACTACTCCGGACCATATTTTCACGGGTTCGGATCGGATTCGGATCGGACGTAGTGCGAAACCGCTCTAAGGGTTGAAAAATGGAGGCTTAATGTCGATTTAAAACTTTACTTTTGAAGTGATCTAGCTACTGGACTGTTGGTATAGTGGTTAGTCACCCTGACTGCTAAGCCGGAGGTCGTGGATTCGATCCCCACCCAATATAAAACTTTGTGTTATGAGCACGATGGTTCATTCTGTGTCTGGGTGTTATTTATCTATAATATGCATGTATTTAGAAATATATAAGTATGTTTATCAGTGGTCTGGTTTCCATAAAACAAGCTCTGCTTAGTTTGGGATCAGATAGCGTTGTGTGAGTTGTCCAAAGATATTAATATATTATTATTTTGTTAAATCAAATCGACTCGTAACAAACGTTAAGGCGTGACTACTTACGTAACTGGGCAGAAAATCGGTTGATTTTCCGGTGAGCCCAAGTCACTAAAGACTAGGCTAGACTCAGAAAAGAAAGTATCTAGGAACTCCTATTGACGGCAGTGCAATTTATAAATGTGTTATAGTCATTAAAAAAAAAAGTGTGGCACTCGGGGACTGCCGCGGTAAAGCTATTGCATAGCATTTTTTATCAACTTAGGCTTACATTTTTTTAATATTTTTAAAAAGTAAATAAAATAATAATAAAAAAATCAAATTTAAAATTTATACATTTTTTTTTCATTACATTTAGGAGCAGCTCGTCTCGATCCGTGCGAGCTTCGTACAGTCGTACCATATACATATAAGTTAAGCGAACGCTAGGCCGAGCTACATGGTAGGCGGAGTGGGGGGTGTTAGGTTTTATTTTCGTTACGAAATTTCTTGATTCGGTCGCCGCGCTCTTAGCCCGAGCCCGCGATAAAAGCTATGCAATAGCTTAAAAACTCAACAGTACTTCTATCCGTCAATGTTTCAATGATTTGTTTAAAGTTGCCACTAAGACGCAACTAGATGGCGCTACTTATACTAACGTCACGTCGTGAATTATATAACTCTCGTACGTAAGGTAAGCAAACTAAATGCTCCCTATAATATTTGTTATACTAATTACCTGCACGTGTTAATATAAATTATAAGTTTGTATTACCGAAGTGTTATTCAACAAGGCATTTCATCTTGAACTGATTCGCTTTGCAACCACAAATTATCCGACCAATTAAACCGCTTTGCACTCGCAAGCATTAATTAATTAATCCATACCATGACGTCTTTATCAGAAGTTGCTTAATTCGATTACCTACTGATATAGGTTGGTAATCAAAAACACTCGACATGCCGACGTCGTATAATATATTGCGGCTAAAATTAGATTATTTAAAAGATTAGGTAGATTTGCCCGCGACTTTGCTCGCGCCAAGAGTTGTTGATCATGGAAAAAAAAGATGAGTAATGGTCAACTTTTGCTGACTGTACCTTTATGGAAACACCATTTTGGAAACACCGCTTGTGAGTGTTCACTCTTTGTTTTGTTCATACATTTTATATATATATGCGTCAATTTTCCCCGTTTTTGCAACATTTTTCATTGCACAGAAAAATATTTTTTCAATTCGGAACAGTAGTTCCTGAGATTACCGCGTTCAAACAAACAAACTCTTCAGCTTTATAATATTAGTTTAGATTGCTCTTTGCATCGATTTTTATCGATTTTTTAACCCTTTTTTTAAACAACTCCTGTAGTAAAGTACCTGGATTGTATATTGGGGACTTTACAAACATTTAATTCACGGACACAAAGCACACCCATACTCGAAACAACATTATGTGAATTACACAAAGTGGTGTCCGATGTGGGAATCGAACTCATGACAGCAGTCGTACACACTCCCACTGCGCTGCTGAGGCAATTAAAACTTTTACGGCAGCATATTGTATGGCCCAACACACACGTTATTAATCGTTCGAGTTGAGTTATTATTTTTTAAATGGCGTCCAGTGTCCTCTGTCCGAGGAGTCGGCTCCAGGTGACTCCGTACTCCATGATTTAATGGATTGTCACTACTTTCAATGGACTTTGTTTTGCATTCATTCATTTTGTTTGCGGAAATTAATCAATGATGAATATGGTAAACTATTGTAATAGAGTTATTATGATAGAAATAGAGTAGAGGGGAGATGGGATACGCGAAAAGGAAAAACAGAAAGTTTATTTTAATTTTATGTGCAATTGATAGCTATTGGCGTATTCTATAGTATATATCAGTTAAAATTTGTAAGTTTTGGATATAAGGGTTAATATATTTATATATTAACCAATAAAGAGTTTTAATTATATAATAAATAAATAAAAAAGCCTTTTATTTCCTAATGTTACATTTTTTTACAAGTTCTAATAGGTATATTTTAAAGATTAAATACAATTAATGCACATGGTTACTCTCATAGATTTATTATTAGTTTACTTAGTTTTTAGTTAATTTAGCAGGTAGTAACTCTGTACCTTATATTTATTTGTAGATAGCTATTTATTTAGGAACCCCTCTCGGGTGAAGGCCTCTTCCAAAGATTGCCACTTTTCTCGGTCTTGAGCTATCTGTTTCCATTGTGGTCCAGCTATTTTTCTGATGTCATCCTCCCAGCGAGCAAAGGGTCTACCTTTGTGACGTTTGCCCATTGGTCCGTTCCATGATGTGACCGTTATTGTCCATCTGTGGTCTTTAAGTTTAATTATATATTACCTATCCCTTAATCAGTTACCACTTGTTTTTGGAGTTATGACCTAAACTACCTACAGACTATTTTACTAGAGTAAAATCGTTGTTTATTGTGAAGTTTAGGTCCTAAATCTGACAAAGAAACACACTACAGATATGTGGTAAATGACGGTGTGACAAAAGTAGGTGGTAGGTAGTGTAATAACTTCGTTTTTTTTTTATTTGACGAAGTTATTTGTTGTAATGTAAAGAACCCAAGAGCGGGAGGTTATTAGTATAAATATTAAAAATCATCCTGTAGATGACATTTTTGGCGTGATAACGTCTTAAAAATCGATGACAGCCTGCATGCACGAAAAAGTGTCACGTTATTGACAGGTTGCTAAGCAACGGTTACTTTATTGATTGGTTGCTAAGCAGTCACGTTGTTGATTGATCGCTACGCAACAGCGAATGGCGATATGTCATCAATGTTCTCTTATGACGTTTTCATGTAAAATTATCGTCTGTAAACCGACTCCAGAGATAACCATTTTTAAGGGTAAATCAACATCCAAGCAGCCGTAGCGGAGCCGAACGAAGTTGGTTGCACTGACTACACTTTATATGTAAACCCAGACTTGGAACCAATATTTATAAGTCTGTGGGTAGGCATTAAACATTTATAGCGGCGGTAGCCGAATGGCTAAGGCATCGGTCTTAAAAGAGTAAATAAAGAGAGAGATCGCGGGTTCGAATAATAATAATAATATCTGACAACTCACACAACACTATTTGATCCTAACTAAGCAGAGCTTGTACTATGGAAACCAGACAACTGATAAACATACTTTATTTTTCCAAATACATACATATTATAGATAACTAACACCCAGACACAATGAACCACCGTGCTATGACACAAAGTTTTATCCAGGGATCGAACCCACGACCCACTCCCGCCGCGCCACAGAGGCAGTCAATTTTGAATCGTACCAATGGGTAGGATTCGAACCTGCTAATGAACTACCGACGTGAACCCACTCTTAATACAAGCCACTGGATGGGTTAACAGGATTGCTAGTAATGTGGGACCACAACAAATCCACAATTCAAAAATACTAACTTTGAAAAAAAAAACTCTTGAACAACAGTCTCACTATCTCCTATTGAGCCACCTTAGCAGCCTAAGAGTAATTCGTTACATCAAAATTAATCAAATTCATAGGTAACATTATATCTTCAGACATGTAAAGTACGTAGTCAAAACATAATGAGCTGTACTAGTCAATGTAATGAGATAAATTTATCTCACGAAGCCAGCAATAGGTCTAGGCTCTACACTAAACAATGTCCTTGGAGAAACGGAACGTTGCCTGAATAGATAAACGACTCCGAGACTCAATGTTCAAATAAAATATTGTAATTGTCTTGTCTGTGTGTTATAAGAATATTCCCTAGGGTTTGGAACGGCTGATTATATAGTGCTATGGAGAATACGAATATTGTTTTTAAACTTTCGCGATTTTTATACATATTAGTTATATTTCGGGACTTAATCGCGTGAATTATTTAAAGGTACGAACCTTTTATTTACCCGACGTTTCGATCGAATTGCACCGATCGTGGTCACGGGTCGACTGATGGCAGCTTAGCGATGTCTCCGTGAGGCGCGGGGTTTTTCAACTACCCTCGCCTGGTCTTGATAATTTTGATAATTTGTACTGTCGGTACTTCTACACACTACACTTACAACGTCTTTACACTGAGGCGCGGTGTCTTTACGGCTACGATTACATTTGTCGATAACAGGGTTCCAAGATGGTGAGAGCCGGTATCCATCTTCTCGGTTGAAATTCTTATACTTCTTGATCTCAACCGCCTCGCGTACTATCCTGGAATAATAGTGGCGATCGGTGGAAAGTACCTGTGGCTTATGCAATTCTATCCAGTGATTTGGTCCTGATTCCAACAAATGCTCAGCGATAGCAGACTTGTAAACTTGACGGTTTTTTACAGCAGCGATATGTTCCTTGACCCTGTCTGCGATTGTCCTTTTGGTCTGTCCGATATAGGAACTACCGCAACTGCAATCCACCTTGTACACGCCGGGTGTTTGGAGCGGAATAACATCCTTTGCCGTTCGTAAAAACTTCGAAACCTTGGAGTGCGGACTATATACAGTCTTAATGGAGTAACTCTTCAATACTGTTCCAATTTTGTCCGTAACTCCTTTGACGTACGGCATGAAAGCTGGCACTCTGTCGGCATTTACTTCTGGTTTTCTGCTCTTTGGACGTTGAAGGTTATGCTTGTATCCGTTGCTTCTTAGTACCTCCCGAACGTGTGCAAGTTGTGGAGTGTGGAGGGTGCTCCAAGTGTTCGGGGTCGCAAAGGTCGTATGCTCTGTTTGTTAAAGAAGCTACAACGGACTGTAAGTGGCGCGGATGATGGTGCGATAAAGCATGTAAATACCTATCCGTGTGTGTAGATTTTCGGTATACTGCGTGTCCGAGGGTACCATTTTGTCTGGCCGATACCTTCACATCAAGAAAAGGCAACGACCTACCTACCTCCATTTCAAATGTGAATTTGATATTACGGTGGATCGAGTTTAGATGTTTTACAAATTGTTCCACTGTGCCCCTGTCGACCCAAGACCAGGCGAGGGTAGTTGAAAAACCCCGCGCCTCACGGAGACATCGCTAAGCTGCCATCAGTCGACCCGTGACCACGATCGGTGCAATTCGATCGAAACGTCGGGTAAATAAAAGGTTCGTACCTTTAAATAATTCACGCGATTAAGTCCCGAAATATAACTAATATGAGAATACGAATGTTTGAAATATTGGTGATTTGTGTTGGAACGATGGTATAGTGCCAAAGGTAGGGGGGGGCAAGCCGGAGAAGCCGAGCCAAGCCGTTCTCCAAAGGTGGAGGGCGCTATCATTGTCTTTTTGCCCCGCCTAGAAATAATGTTTGATCTGGCACAGCAATGGTGTTCGAGCCTGTGAATTTATAATTTTTTATGTATTGATAGAGTAGCAATCGAATCAACGCATAAATGCATGGCTTTGACCGCGGCGACCGAATCAAGAAATTCCGTAACGAAAATAAAACCTAACACCCCTACCATGTAGCTCGGCCGAGCGTTCGCTTAACATGCATGGTACGACTGTACGAAGCTCGCATTCGGATCGAGACGAACTGCTCCAAAATGTAATAAAAAGTAAAAAAAATAATAATTGCATAGGTTGATAAAAAATGCTATGCAATAGTTTTACCGCGGCAGTCCCCGAGTGCCACACATTATTTTTTTGTAGGGTACCCTAGTTCAGATCATGTGGTTAGTCCAGCTTGAAATGTTAGTGTTAGTTCAGCGCGTATCAAAAACTTTCGGTACACATTTCTCTTGTTAAGACCAGTAAAATACTAACGCTTTTGCTTTACCTATATATTCTAAGTAAAATATTTCGTGGACTACCTAAGCACAGAATTCCTTTACCGTCAGTCAACGCCAAAGGAATTTTGCGCTAGAATTAGCTGCATGTTTTTACGAGACGACAGAAACTTGTGAACTTTTCTTAATCTCTGCCAAGGGAAACTTTTAACATAACATCTAACTGTGTAGCAGAATATTTTACCGACATAATCGACCGAGACGTTTGACCGCTTCGGTAGCGCAGTGGAAGTGAATACAACTGTTGTTGATTCGATTCCCACTCTGACACTATGTTGTATGATTCATAAATTGTTGTTTCGAGTTTTGGTGTAGGTACTTTGTGACCATGATTTCTCTAAAATTATAAACTTCCATGTTGTGGTTGCGTTGACTTAGAGGTATATTGCTCCAAGGTATTGCATGATATTCATTTCAACTTGATTGAAGGTCTTAACAGATAATTCCGTCTTTTTGAGGTCCGGAACCTTAAAAAAGTCACAGTTTCATTTAATACCATCCTTCTTAGCCATGTTCTTCATTCAGTGAAGTAATAATCCCTATACCATCCTAATATTAGCCACCATTATGTCCTAGTTGTATGCGAGCGCTAGATAATACGACTGCCGCAACGTATAGTATCGTATCTGCTAATAGCATATTTTAAAGGAGAGCAATTTGAAGTTTTATTTTGACCTACAATGGTCAAAATGAAATAATAATAGTAATGCTTAGGCATTACTTTTATAGTTTTCGATAATAGTAGTTTTCCATAATAAGTAAACCTTGCTAGTAACAAAATAGAAAAATATAAATAAAATAGAATTTATCAAAAAGTATCGAATGTGGTGGATTCTATATTGTATAGGGTTAAAAAAGATCAACAAGAATCGAAGGTGTTAGTTTCAATACTCTTCAAGGTTTAAAAAAGATCAATAACTATCGAATGTGATAGTTTCGATATTGTTTTCTTCTATAATTTCTTATTATAGGTTTTATCTGCTGGAGAACAATATCGAACGTGCCATATTTGATCATGTTTTCCGCTTAAACTCAGCAGTGTCGATTTTAATCGATTGAAAACTCGATAAATTAATGATTCATTTTTTCTTTTGTACCTTACTTATAGAAAAAAAATGAGGTTTTGCACATTCGATACTGTTCGTTGCGGCAGTCGAAACTAAGTACACAGAGAAATTAGTTTTTAATCCCTGTGTTAGTTGCACCAAGTTGTGCAAACTTGCACAGGACATCGCAAGTTTTATCGCACGAGTTTTAATACCCCTGGGGAGGCGGTTGTGGATGATCACAGAGGGGGTTTTAGGGTTTGGCGAGGGTTTATATAAGGGTTCTGTAGATTATTGAAGGTGATTTTAGCAATATATATATATATTACGGGTCTTAATCGCGTGAATAATTTAAGGTAAAATACCTTGTTTATTGCCCGACGTTTCGACCGTATTGCAAGTCTACCCGTGACCACGGCCGTTGCAATACGGTCGAAACGTCGGGCAATAAACAAGGTATTTTACCTTAAATTATTGACGCGATTAAGACCCGTAATATATATATATATATATATATATATATTCATAATGTGTACAAATCGCGAAAGTTTATCAACATTTATTTTAGTAACTTTTTGATTCACGAAGTATTGTTTGAAATGTTCCTTCTTTTAAGTACCTATTAGGTACTAACACTGCCACTTTACTCAATTACGTTTTACATCTAAGATATGTCTTACGCGTCTATACGCGTAATTTTGTTCTCTCTTTCGTTCTCACGTAAAAGACTATCAAAGCGTCTCTCTCAAACTAAGTGCATTAAGGCAGACGTTTTTCACATGCAAGGGCATGTGAAAAACGTCATTGATTTTACTTAATGTAGGTTTAAAAATTATATAGGTGTTACAAAAACTTCTCAATGATTTAGACTTTGACTGGCCTGTTGGTCTAGTGGTTAGTGACCCTGACTGCTAAGCCGGAGGTCGCGAGATTGATCCCCACCCAGGATAAAACTTTGTGTGATGAGCATGATGGTTTATTCTGTGTCTGGGTGTTATTTATCTATAATATGTATGTATTTAGAAATATTTATGTATGTTTATCAGTTGTCTGGTTTTCATAGTACAAGCTCTGCTTAATTTGGGATTAGATAGCGTTGTGTGAGTTATCCCAACATATTATTACTATTTAGGTATTTACGCTAAATTTCAAAAAAATACATTTTTTTTTTAAAGACGACTCCCGCACTAGGGTACAAGCCCTGTGTCGCGGGGAACTTTACAAACATACAAGTCACGGACACAAAGTACACCCAGACTCGGGACAACAATTTGTGGATCACACAAAGTGGTGTCCCGTGTGGGAATCGAACCCACGACCTCTTGCGTAGCAGTCGGACACACTCCCACCGCGCCACAGAGGCAGTCAAATCAATCAATACATAATATTACTATGCGTTTTAAATGAGTTGATAACTGTCATGGCGACATTTGGTTTAGCATTACGACTGCAACTTCATTGTATGACGTAAGGTCAGCAATAAAATGATTCGTAAAAAGGTGTAATTAGTAATACACATAAGTACCTACCTACTCTAATGAAGTTCATATAAGCACTGTATTTTACTATTTATTATGTTTTAGTTAAAAAATATATTAGGTACGTCTGACTAAAAGACCACTAAAGTGTAGAATATTCTTATATTTTGCCTATTTACTTACTGCTGTGTGGTCTTTATTAAATAATAAAGAATTTATATTATAATAAAGGTAAATATTAGGTGGTACCTACATAGTTCAAAGAACATGAATATTACCTCCGTTTCATTACAATATTACACATACGTACTTTACCCGACTTGGGAATTTTTGTTGCTAGCGGTACAATTTTGACAAGTACAGAGTGAAGTTGTCGAGATCGCGATTATCTTCTAATTTGAAACGCATAGTAGTAGTTTAAATATTGTAGCAATACTAATGCCACAGTAAAATTGTATGTCTATCTCTTATTCATTTTATAATAAAACTTGGTATCCATGACGTACGAGCTTGGTTAATTTCTTAGATATTAGCTAAGTAAACAGAGAGATGTATGAAAAAAAATAATATAAAATTAAATTTAATTCGCATATAAGACATACATAATTTCATTAAAAAACGATTTAGCAGTTTATAGAAAAACTTCATCATGTGTTAAGAGAGGGTACATTATAGAATCAGCACAATTATCTAAAAGGGGAACTCCCCAAAACCATTAATACCCATTCAACTGAACATGACATTCGAAGCGTTCCAAATTCAAAATTTGCGTAACAAAACGCCAACGGCTAAATCATACCAGCCATTACGAAAGTACGAAAGTCGTTCGGAATTCAAACACGCTAGACATCCACAAAGTCTAATTGCTCAAGCAAAAAGACTAGGTCTCCGAGACAGTTTCTTAGTGAATCAATTAGAACACCCCCCTAAGGAATAAAAGGGGGTTTCAATCAACACTGCTTTCAGATTGAAAATTTGCAGAATTGATGAGTTTAGAATTCGTTATCGTGTTGGCGTGTGTTGGAACTGATTCTATATTGATTATAATTAGTGGAACTGTGTAACTGTGCCGCGTTTAGGTTAAGTTACAGTTTAGGAGGACGTTGTCTAAACATTTAAAAGTACATGACAAGACAATGAGCTGTTTTGGGATTCTTAAGGGCTGTTTTATACAAATGTAAAATTTTGATTGCCTTAAAACGTTATAATTTAAAATCAATATTTTACATAATATGAGGAACTAATTCAAAAATTAATGCATAGCTCGCAGCTGGAGTGGTTCACGGCAGATTAGGGCCATCAAAAATTTGGAAAACGGATGTTTAGGAGATTAGTTGGAGTGCGGCGCGGGTGGCAGCCTAATGGTTAAGGCATCAGGCTCGCATCGTGAGGTCGTGGTTTCGAATCCTACCCATTATACTTCCGACGTGAACCTACTCCTAACACAAGCCTTTGAGCTTAGCTTAGGGGTTAACAGGATTACTGATAATGTGGGACCGACAATTGGTTATATTTAAAATAATTTATACATATAATAAAACTGTAAATTTCACGTGTCTGTACATGGCTGAACTTAGTGAAAAATAATATTAGGAAATGTTCGAAAAGAGTATTCAAACACTTTGCTGCATTTTTAAAAATGTCTGTCTGTCTGTCTGTCTGTCTGTTTGTTTGAACACGCATCACGCAAAAACTACCGTACAGATTCGGTTGAAATTTTGCACGTGCAATCTAATAGATGCAGATTAACATTTAGGCTATAAATTATCACGCTTTTTCCCATAGGAGCTAAGCAGTAAGGGATAATGTCTGTAGCTATTTTTCGTTATAAACCAGTAACTACTAGACGGATCTTTATGAAAAATTGCAGTTTTATAGTAAATACTATAGGATATTATTTACACTATGAATCATTACGCTAACGTCTATGGGAAACGAGTAGCAACGTATTTTTTGTCGCACCATAATGGTTTATCACAAAATTTTCCACAATTAGACATTATCTATAATTGTAACCCATGGAATACATAACTTCACGCTAAAACTAAAAGGAGCTAAACACAACATTGTTAAGTTTCATAAGAACAGTTATTTTGGCGTGGTAAGTAGCGAACAGTATAGCCTCGAAGCTATGCTAGCGGACTTTGACGACGAAGTCCCGGGCTCGAATCCGATGTCTGGTTATGTTCTTTTTGTATTTTTTTAAATTGTCTTTATCCTTTTTTAATATTTTTCTCAATGTTTTAGTTATTTTTTTCGACCGTAAGTAACTTATTTACTTTGGTTATTATTTTTTTATATTAAAAATCAAGTAAATTATGCACGTAGGTAAGTTAATTATAGGTATTGCATGCACTGCTGAGAGTAATTAATTAATCGTAGTAGAAATGAAAAACAATATTACATTATAATTAAAAAGTATTCGACATTTTCCAGAAATGATGTGTTCGTCTAAAAAAAGACATTACACACGTAAAAAAAAACATGTACCGCCATCTATGAAATCAAATTGTTCACCGTGATCAAATAATTCCTTATTTGTGAAAACATTTATTAGGGTATAGGTGCTTGAGATGCTGAGTGGCAACATTCTTGAAAGTAGATGGCGTTGTATTCAATAACGTTCTATACTTAGTAAAATAAGTTTTAAAAAGAAACACATTGCTATGATTTTTAGAAATGTTTGTCTGTCTGTCCGTTTGTTTGACCACGCATCACACAGGTGCATCGAGGATCATGTTTTGGGGTTATGGTTGGAGATTACGTGTTCATCAATTCAACGATAATGAATGGCTCAACATCGTTCAAGTGTGAGTAGTTCGGGTGACGGGAGGAGGGGGGTCAACCGTACCTTTAGGGATATCTGACATTTTCGCGGGCATGACACACATGACACGCTCTGTGTTTGCTTACTAAAGTGTTACAGCAGTTTTATTATTAGTATTGCGTTGTAACACTATATGAAATACACCCCATTTTTAGCCAAAATGGCAAAACAGAACCCTTATAGTTCCCTTATGTCCGTCCGTCCGCAGCTTAGCTCAGAAACTGTTAGTGCTAGAAGGTTGCAACTTTTGCATGAATAAATTACTAACGCCATAAAGTGAAAGAACAAAATCTTGAAAATCATTATTTCTCATGTAAAGTGGGGATGTGATTTTTTTCTCACCTACCTACCCCATCGTGTGTGGTATCATTAATTAGGTATTTTAAAAAGCGTTTAGGGTTTGTGAAGACTATTTTTAGATTTAAGGATTCCTTTGTGTATAATATTAGGCTTTAAAGTGAACATTTTTGTTAGAGTCAAGTGTCCCCCTGCCAGCTAAATGGTTGATGTTGGGTATGTGAAAAAATTCAGGGTAGTAGTATAAATACTAAAATTATAAGGAAAACTATCACAGTTAAGTACTTAGGCTTTACAAGTTTACGATCACATGAGAAGTAACAACATTTTCGTACAAATTCTATTAAAAATTATTAGGTAATAAGTAGGTATAACGTTGAAAGAATGAAACAAAAACAACAGAAAACCCACTTCTTAAGCCGCACACGAAACTAACTATCTAAAAGAATAGAACAGATCGATTTTTATTTAGTAAGTATTTAGTCAACAGGACTGTTTCCAACATATTTACACAGAAGTTATTTCGTTACCTAAACTACCTTAATTTAAACCCGACTTTCACGCGAACGAAGTCGCGGGCACAGCTATTATGAATATATATATATATTACGGGTCTTAATCGCGTGAATAATTTTAGGTTAAATACCTTGCTTACCTACGTTTAATATGCATGATAGTTTAAGTATAATTTAATTTAAAGTCATCAAGTATTAAAATAAACTTATCCAGTTTTGAAAACAGATGGCGTTTAAATACAAATGAAACAGAATCAGGTAAATTGATTTAAAAAATAAATCTGAAATTCTTACGATTATGTTTTATATATATATTATTTACGGATATGAATTTATGATGATCTTAATTAACGACAGGTTCATCATTATCATCATCAGCCTATCGCAGTCCACTGCTGGACATAGGCCTCTCTAATTGCACGCCACTTTGTTCTATCCTCGGCTACGACAGTAGTTTAGTATTTAAACTAAACGTTTCTAAAAGATGTACTAATTCAGTATATCTTTTAGAAACGTTTGAATGTTGTCTGTTTGTTTGAACACGCATCACAGTACCGCGGGAATGCAATGTTTTAAAACCAGGATATTTTTTTAAAAACTTATCTCACACTAGCCCTATTTCGCGCGAGTAGGTACTTGGGCGGTTTCGGGCTTCATTTAACCCGAAACCGATAATAGTAATATTTGATGTGATGCAAATCATTTTGGTAAAATACTATTATAATTTGTCTTCTAACCGTCTGGCGCCATAAACTTTGTCGCCCTTCATTTTGCTGCACTGGGCATTTGCTTGGCTTGCCTTGCCATAGGTCGGGCCCTGATTAGAGCTAGGCCCTAATATCCATAGATGCCACAGAGCATTGTGGAGCATGTTTCCAATATGTTTTACACAGAAGTTAAATTGTGTTTTATGTTACAATTTACATATGTATGTATATGTAAATTGTAACATAAAAACCCAACTTCCACGCGAACGAAGTCGCGGGCACAGCTAGTGTTTAATATAATTAGGTACAATAAACAAACAGCAGTAGGAAAAACCGGGCAAAAGCATGTCGGACCATGCTGTAGGGTTCTGCAGCATTGATTAATTGCATCAGTAGAAGAGTGTATGTTCATGACACTTAAGCCCTTTTGTTGAGAAAAGCAGTTTTTCGGCTATAACTCAATGACGGTATAATTTTAGTTTAAAGTATTTGTTAAACGCGCTACCTTTGTGATTTTTTTCATATTTTTTGGTCACACGGTTCAAAAGTTAAGGACACACTATTTATTCAACTTTCGGAGCGATTATTTCCAAACATATTCACTCAATCAAAAAAAAAGTTTATTAGGAACCACAACATGTTTTTGAAAGACCTGTCGAGTGATATGCCACACGGTAAATAAAAAAAAATAATGGTTGCTGCTACAAAAAAATCAGCTTCTGTTACATGTATGGAGTGTTAGTACTTTAGTAGTTTTATTATTTAGCTAATCAAACTAAGTAGCGGCTACTACAAGACATCTTTTCACCAAATTTCATCAATATTCATTGAGTTGTCTTTAAGTAAAATGCCTGTGACATACGGACGGACAGACAAACAGACATACAGACGGACATGACGAAACTATAAGGGTTCCGTTTTTGCTATTTTGGCTACGGAACCCGAAAAATCCCTCGAATGGGACTTGAACCCGCGATAATTAATGGCCACTCATTTGTGGTAATAACCGTCATCACTACACACACACACACACACACACACACACACACACTCACACGCACGCACGCACGCACGCACGCACACATCAAAAGTAACAAAAGTTATTATCATTCTGCCCACCCCTTAACAAAAACCCGTCATACACCGAGTTTACGGTTAAGCAGCCTGTATGAAAATGCGAGATAATTATGCTCATAATCTGCGAGAATCTATTCACAGCCTTCATATTGAATGCAGACTTTAAACCTGCCCCGTTTCTAAAGCATGCAGCGATCCATGAGTGGATGTAGCTATGCTTATGATTATGTTGAACCGTTTTTAATAGGTTGTATTACTCATTTAGTTATAGATATGCAGTTCTTTGCTCCCTATAATAATATAATAATATCTTGGGACAACTCATACAACGCTATCTGATCCCAAACTAAGCAGAGCTTGTACTATGGAAACCAGACAACTGGTAAACATACTTATATATTTCTAAATACATACATGTTATAGATAAATAACACCCAGACACAGAATAAACCATCGTGCTCATCACACAAAGTTTTATCCTGGGTGGGAATGGAACCCACGACCTCTTGCGTAGCAGTCGGATACACTCCCACCGCGCCACAGAGGCAGTCAAAATATATGTAGTTCGTTGCTCCTTATTAATGTATTTTAATGTGTAATAAGAGAATACTGTTGTCGTCGGTATTAGTTATGAAAACAAAAATTAAGGCCATTCTTTTCTTAATTTGGCAATACATTTATACTTATTCATAATTAGCAGTAATTTATTGTTTTTAAACTTTCGCGATTTTTATACTCGTACATATTAGATATATTTCGGCACTTAATCGCGTGAATTATTTAAAGGTACGAACTTTTTATTTACCCGACGTTTCGATCGAAATGCACCGATCGTGGTAAATAAAAGGTTCGTACCTTTAAATAATTCACGCGATTAAGTCCCGAAATATAACTAATAGCAGTAATTTGCCCAATATTTGAGCACATTTAGTTTTTACATTGTAAGCGAATGCTCCTGCTATGTTGTACCCATTGAGTATAATATATCCAATCTCATGTACTCTTCGTTTAATATTTTTGACCTCTTGTTTTTGCATCAGTCCTCTAATATGGTGTAGTATAATATAATTATGGCAGCACCTTATTCCTAAACAAAGAAACATTGTAAACATTGACAATTTGAAAAGAGTGCCCGCGAGCTTTTATTGCCTGTTCTTTTCTCCGGCTTTACCTATTATTTGCGAACAGGCATTACATGTACATGTAGAATCGACTGTTCACAAGAATAGTATTTTGCTTCTTATGTAAATAAAGATTTTTATTACTATTATCATTATTATATTTTGATTTATTAGTGGGTAGTCAATTTTTAAAGTTCTGGGTAGGACGACTATTTTAGACAGCTATTAATTACTTCCTTTGAAAAAACTACAGTATGTTTTTCTTGCTTGTGAAAAATATTCTCATGAATTTTTTGAAAGATATTGTGTCTCGATCGCGAGTTCAATTCCTGGGTGACTTCAATTTTTTTATTATTTACTATCATTGCTAATTACAAAAGGATTACACATTGTTAATATAAATTAATAATATAAAAGAAATTAATAATATAATTACAATATTTTTTTTTACTCTAATCTACAAAATCGGACAGGAGGTTAACTTTATGCTTCCTAAAGAGTTCTGAAGTGACCAAAACAGGTAGAAATCTGATGCAACAAGATCAGGGCTATACGGAGGATGCTTCAACACATCCCAGCCAAGCTCTCTCAATTTTTGCTGAGTGGCTATAGATAAGTGCGGTCTGGCGTTGTCATGATGTAACACCACGCCCTTCCTGTTCACCAGCTTCGGCCGGTTTTTCTCAATGGCTTCTTTTAACCTCATCAGTTGCTGATAGTAGAGGTCAAAATCGATAGTTCTACCCAGCGGCAAAAGTTTATAGTGGACGATTCTTTTCCAATCCCACCATACACACAGCATCACTTTGTTTTGATTCTGGCCGGGCTTTGCCATGGTCTGTGTGGCCTGTCCATGCTTCGACCGCGATCTTTTTCGGAAACTCTTATCGTAAGTGACCCATTTTTCATCACCCGTAAACAACCGTTTAGGAAATGGGTCAGAATTGTTACGTTTCAAACTTTGATTACATAATGTCTAGATAGAGCATTCTCTCATCATGCCTATAAAAAAAATTAAGCATTCCCTCTTTGACGTTTGACACTCGTTGATGAGAACAACTATGGCTAAAACATCGGATGGCGGCTTTTTACCTCTCAAAAAGTACGTCCACTTGACCATACTTTTTGACAGTTCTTTGCTTCAATTTTTGATGCCGGATTAGGAATCTAGACATTATCTAATCAAAGGTTTCAACAAAGAATCGCAAATGGAAACACATTGCATTAAGTTTCTCTCAGTTAGATCATGTGGTACCCAAATATATATTTTTTGTACTCAGACTTTTGTAAATGACGTAAAACTGTTTTGTGATCAACATCCAGTTCTTCAGCAATATATATGTCGAACTTTTTCAAAGATGGCACTGATTTTATGCGTGACGTGTCGTGCGTCCAGAGCGAGCCTCATCCTTCACACTAAAATTTCCAGACTTGAATTGCTGGAACCACATTTGTGCTACTCGTATTGATACCGCATTAGGTCCGTGAACCGCACAAATTTTATTTGCGGCATCGCCGTATTTTTACTTTTGTTGTAATAAAACTTTAAAATGTACCGAATTTCTTCGTCACGTTCGGTACATTAATTTTGCTTGCTTGGAAAACAATTGAAAAATGGCGGGAACTAGTTTTTTTTTTATTTATTGCATCTTCAGAATGTCAACATTTTATGGTATTAAAACCAGACAGTTACATTCAGTACAACCAATGAGGTTTGATTACTAACAATACATTCCAATACGAAAATACTTTTGCCCCTACCTATTATGTTTATAATTGAATTCAATAGATATTTCTTTACTTTATTAGTACATATTATAACATTTGGTGTGTATTTTGCCGAGTTTTAGTAGCGAAAGGCGTAAGTTTTACTTGCTTATGGTTATGGTGTAAAATTCGATTGGATTATTATGGCATAGAACTTTCAAGTCATACTTTTTTTAATAAATTAAAAAATAATCATCAAAATTTTAGGCTAAGTTATTTAGTTAAGTAAAGTTATTTAGTGTTATATACAAAAGACACGAGAGGGAGGTTATTAGTATATTACAAATCACCTTATATAAGTATGTATTACAGGTCTTGATCGTGTAAATATTTTAAAGTAAATAGTCACCTTTTTATTGCCCAACATTTTGACCATATTGCAACGGCTGTGGTCATAGGTAGACTTAAAATATTCATGCGATTTAGAATTTTATAAGCTACGGGTCTTAATCGCGTAAATATTTTATTTTAAGGCTAAATACCTTTGTTTATTGCCCGACGTTTCGACCGTATTGCAACGGCCGTGGTCTACTCGTGACCACGAGTCACGGGTAGACCACGGCCGTTGCAATAAGACCAATGGCTTATAAAATTCTATAATGTGTACAAATTGCGAAAGTTTACGAACATTTACATGCGATTTAGGCCCGTATTATAATTTTATAATATTACAATATTATTAACAATGATAATTAATTCACCAGAAGTGAGCCATTATTTAAACAGTTTGATTTTATCGAATGTACCTCTCTTCAAGAAAACACTTCGTGTATCGACAGCCTAAAGAACGTTGCAAACAAATTGCGTTTAGGAAAATATGTAAAACGGCAAGTCGTTACAAGTTCTCAAGTTGTGATATACGGGCCCGGCAATAAACTGTGATAAATAACGTAATCAGTATCGCTTGGAACTCGTTAAGTATTTAAGTTTAGGGAAATTATGTAAATTGAGAAGATATGTCGAAAGGTCTTGACCTATTTGGCTGTGTTTAGTGACATTGGAATGTTGTCAAAGTTTGTTCTGACTGTGGTATTTATTTTCATCTTTAAAAAAACCACTCTCACACATTTCGACACTGGAATAAAAGCATTATTATATGCTAGATAAGTACTTACTTTACGTTTCGACCAGGCCCCTTATTCACGATCTTTATACCGTGTCCATGGCAAGTCCATGCGGAACTGTCAAAATCTTGTCACAACTGTAAATGGGGAGGTATGCTCACAATGCATCAAGGCGCATGCGCGGTGCGCTCAAAAGTGTCCTTCACGCATTTGGTACGAAGTTATTTTATGTAATGTAAAGAATCCAAGAGCGGAAGGTAATAAGTATATTAAAAATCACCCTATATATTTACGTTTATAATTTAGTTTATTGTTTTCGTTCATTAGCCAAAATATCTAAAATTTTTAAATATTAAGAAAAACCTGTTATACTTTAAAGAATATTTTGTAAAATTGTGATCTGTACTATATCGCTGTTGGTTTTCAAAATAAATACCTACCTAAATAAATAGAACGAAAAACAAAGACACAACATTCGCTAGTTAAAATGGTGTAACAAAAGTAGTAATAATAATAATAATATCTTGGGACAACTCACACAGCGCTATCTGATCCCAAACTAAGCAGAACTTGTGCTATGGAAACCAGACAACCGATAAACATACTTCTATATTTCTAAATACATACAAATTATAGATAAATTACACCCAGATACAGAATAAACCATCATGCTCATCACACAAAGTTTTATCCTGGGTGGGGATCGAACCCATCTGCTCTTGCATAGCAGTCGAGAGGAGAAATGTTTAAGACTTTGAACAACTATTTGTGATTTAGACAAAGTGGTGATCTACGTGGGAATCGAACCTTCAGCCTCTTGCACGGCAGTCGTACACAATTTACTGTGCGTTATATTTCTTTTTCTTCTTCCTAAATAAATTCGAGATGAAGGAAGCGTCATGTCAGCGCCCTATTTCATATTCCCGTACATAAATCAAGCTTCACATAACTGGTACCCGCAGCGGGTACTTCCAGTGCTGCCAGATGAGGGGAGATTCCTTGCAAATTAGAAGTTTTATCAGCTTTCAGAATTAGGGGATTTTCCTTCAGGGGGTTATTCCTTTTTGGGGATTTAATCCTTTTTAAGTCCTTTTTAAGTGAAGAAACCTGTGGATTATGAAACAAGATCATTTGCACCTCCCCGTCTTCATCCCCCGTCGTGTGAGATACTTATAGTGGGTCGTTGTTATTGGAAAAGTCATGTCAAATTGCACTTTGACTATAAGAGAGCTCTTTCTCCAAGAAGCTAAACTTCAGTGGGGATAAATGTTGATAAACTTTCGCGATTTGTACACATTATAAAAATATATATAGGTATATATTAAGGATCTTCATCGCGTAAATAATTGAAGGTAAAATACCTTGTTTATTGCTCGACGTTACGTATTGCAACGGCCGTGGTCACCGTCTACCCGTGACCACGGCCGTTGCAATACGGTAGAAACGTCGGGCTAAATATATATATATATATATATATATATATATATATATATATTTATATATATATATATATACACATATATATGTATATATATTTTCATTTAGTGAAGATTTTGAAAAAAGTTTTGGGAAAATTCACATGGTTATCTGGCAGCCTTGCGTACTTCATACAACACAATGCTAATGCAGGAGCAATCCTGGACGCTCCCCAAGTCACTCCAGCACCGGATGATATAACGAATGTTAATATAATAATCCGTACGTACAAATATCTGTCTGCATACATATTTATCGCACTTCTCTGCCTGGCATCGCGCCAGTCGTACCGGGGTAGGCAGGCCTCATAAATATTGTTTTTCCTACAAATATTATTGGAGTATATCTAGTTTCTATTGTGCGATTAAATTACTGTGTCAATGAAAGCGTTTAGGAATAATTTGACTGCCTCTGTGGCGCGGTGGGAGTGTGTCTGACTGCTACGCAAGAGGTCGTGGGTTCGATTCCCACACAGGACACCACTTTGTGTGATCCACAAATTGTTGTTCCGAGTCTGGGTGTACTTTGTGTCCGTGACTTGTATGTTTGTAAAAATCCCCCGCGACCCAGGGCTTGTACCCTAATGCTGAAGTCGTCTTTTTAAACAAAAAAAAAAAAAAATGCCTCTTAATTTTTTTTTCAACTAACTTTTGCCTACAGTTTCGCTCGTTAAGTTTATTAAAATCAATTGTAAAAGTACACAGTAAAGCAAAATTGGTATTACAAGGTATACGGACATATAGCTAGAAGAAAAGGCATTTATTAAGGAAGTATAAATTAAAACCTACTATAAAAAAAAAACTCAAAAATTTTACATAATCCAAATTATTTAAAAAATATATTAATACAACTAAATTTGCTCAGAACAACAATCACATAATTTAATATCAGAAAAAAAAATTAAATAGAATTGTATGGCAAATCAAACACGATTCGTTATTAGAAATAAACATTTCTAATATCGAAACTGACAAGAATCCTATATCCTAAAGAAACGCATTCAATAATTATTTTGTGGATAAAATCATACCTTTACCAGAGGCGGGGAATAATGTAACAAAATTGATAAATATTCAATTTATCAGTTTTTAATATAATAATTATTTCAATTCAAGATTCTATGTTTATGGCGGCATTTTTACCCATTGATGTATACATAGGATTATTAGAAACTGAAAAAATTCAACTGTACTAAAGCCGAAATCGATGTGAAATGTTTTATAACAAAGTTGCTGGGCAACTACTAACAGTATAGTGTCGAATACGATGGTGAAGATACCATCGTATTCGAAACAAAAGTAATAAAATCAATCAATGATCAAATTTACATACATTTAAGTTACATACATAATAAATTTAAGTACTTATATCAACAGGGTCCATAATCACCTTCTTATTCCGTGTCCACGGCAAGCCCATACGAAAATATTGTGAATAAAGACCCTGACGTATTTCCAAACAATCTAAAACGTACTATTGTAATACCTGTATATAAAAACCGTGCAAGTGCATGTCGGGCCACGCACAATGTAGGGTTCCTTACCCCCCCCCCCCCACTCGAATAATGTGCCCTAAGAAGTGGGTTTTCACTTGTTTTTGTTTCACACTTACAACGTTATTCTATTTAATATTTTTCAATGGAATTTGTACGAAAATTTTGTTACTTCTCATATGATCAGCTGTTACTCGTAAACTTGTAAAGCCTTCTTAGCTGTGATAGTTTTCCCTTTAATTTCACTATATATACTACTACTATGATTTTTTCAGATACCCAACATCAACCATTTAGCTGGTAGGGGGAGGGGGGGGGGGGGCACTTGACTTTAACAAAAATTTGCACTTTAAAGCTTAATATTTTACAAACAGATAATGAAATCTACAAATGGTCCTACCAACCCTTAAACGTTTTTGAGAGACCTATCTTATGATACCCCACACGATGGGGTAGGTGAGAAAGAAGATCACATCTCCACTAGAAGTAGAACTCTTCTACTTCTTACTCTTACTTCTCTTCTAGGTAAATTAAAAAAAACTTTGTCAGCGTAAGTAATAATAAAAATGCAAAATTACAGCCTCCTAGCACTAACAGTCTCTGAGCAAAGGTGCGGATGGACGGACAAACGGACGAACGGACGGACGGACATGGCGAAACTATAAAGGTTCAGTTTTGCCATTTCAGCTACGGTACCCTAAAAAGGAAAATAAACAACGAATTGAGAGCTACAGGCCTGTTGCTCTAATTTCAGTATTCTTAAAGGTTTTTGAAGAGTATTTTTATAACGAGATCAATTCATATTTGGAAAAACACAAACATTTATATACTGAGCTAACATAAACTTATACGATAAACATGGTTGTATATAATTTCATAAATAACGTTCTGACAAACGTTGAGAAATCTTTACTCGTGTTGGCTATATATAATTTTTTTGGGAAATTAAACAAAAAAATTAGGATACCAAAAACGGTGCATTCGTTAAATTTTTGGGATGCAGCCACAGATTACCCCATAATCTGTGGATGCAGCCTACCGATGCAGATACAGAAATCAATATTAATATGATAAAGCTGAAGAGTTTGTTTGTTTGGTTGAACGCGATAATCTTAGGAACTACTGGTCTGAATTGAAAAATTATTTCATTGTTGGATAACCCATTTATCCAGGAAGGCTATAGGCTATATAACATCACGCTACAACTAATAGGAGCGGAGCAGCAGTGATAAATGTTGCAAAAACAGGGAAAATTTACGCTGACGAAGTTGCGCGGGACAGCTATCAATTATAAAATTCCTAAATGTTGGAGAGAGCTATTAAAACAGATACTTTTAATCAAAGCGTATTATAATTTATCAGAATTTTTAAATGATGACATATTATAAATGTTATATTATAATGTAACTATAACTATATGAAACTATAACTAAACTATGTGGAAATTATAAAAAAATAAAATAAACTGTTAAAATAACTAGCTGAGCCGCGCAACTTCGTCTGCGTAAATCATTGTATAAGTATGGTATACCACTCTTTTATCCCCATTAGGGATGATTTTCGAAAAAAAAATACTTGTAAATGTTTCATGAAGAACCTTCATACTGAATTTCATTATTTAATGTTTGTTCGCCTTTACGGCAAAAACATAATGCCACATAACATTTATTGTAAACATCTTTAATCACTCATGTTTCAGCAAATAAAAATATCTCATCTTCGCATATGATACAATGTTAAAAATATAATGCAATCGGAGGCACGTTATTTCATTTGAATATTATGAATTAGTAATGCCTTGCGCCCTCCCCCTACTCATCGAGGCCAACCTTAAACTGAAATCTAGCTACGGCCCTGATCCAACGACACCATGAAATTCGTCAAGCTGTTTGATCAGTAAAGCAAGAAATTGACATACATACATAAGCTAGAAAAACATAGCATAGGTACCACCTTTTCGAAACACGCTTACTCATACTAATAAAGCTTGTAACATGTCAATTCTTTACCACAAAGCTACCTATAATATGTAAACACATCTTGAATTAAGATATGAGTCCTTATTCAAGTTTTTTTTTCCGTTTCGCGGCGAGCCCGTGCTAACTAACAAAATCTTGTCATATTGGTAAACAGAGAGCTGCGCTTAAAAATGCAACAATGCACATGCCCTGCGTACATCTTTGAGCGCACTGTGCATTTGCCAGTTCGCACGGGCTTGCCACGGAAACGGAAAAAAAGACAGTGAATAAAGACACACAGTGAAGAACAAACATTAAATCTATATTCACTCATAAATTCCCAATAGATCAAAACATTTACTTAGTTTAATAACTAGGTAGCCGGATAACTCACACATTCAACACAAACGGAAGCAAAGCCAGTTCGTGCAACATGTACAGAATATCTTAATTTCGGGCATCTGGGTAGACGTCTCATCTCGCCACTCCAATCCAGCGTGAAGATATTGGGACATTGCCAGTTTGAAGACCACCCTTGTGGGGGGATGATGCCTACCACGGACGTGAGTGAGTTGCGATCGAGTTGTGAACTTTGTGGAGTGAGTTTTAGGGCCATGTGAAAGCCAACCTATGTTATTTAAGTATGTGCTAACTTACTTAATATAATTATCTTCTATACCTATCCTTGCCAAGATTCGTTTAGCCGTTAAGTCGTGTAAATGTAGCATACAGGCATACTTAGGTACCTACATACTGTTGTATCTTTGTATCATGACATTGTTTAGATTCATCCGGCATATAGATATAGATAGCCCGACATGCACTTGGCCGGTTTGGATTTTCGATTTCGATTCGGATGGGGAGGAGAGGGACTACAGAACCCTATGGTTCCGTAGTCTCTCCCCTCCCCATCCGAATAATGTGGCTTAAGAAGTGGGTTTTCAGTTGTTTTTGTTTCATACTTAAGTTACAAGGTTATATCTAAGTAGATATAATAATATTTTTCAATGGAAATTGAAGAATATTTTGTTACTTCTCATTTGATCTGTTGTTACTCGTAAACTTGTAAAGCCTACTTAGCTGTGATAGTTTTCTTTTTGATTTCACTATATATACTACTACCATATTTTTTTTTACATACTCCCCATCCCCATCAACCATTTAGCTGGCAGGGGACACACATGACCCTAACAAAAATTTGCACATTAAAGCATAAACGGATCCCTAAGTCTAAAAATTGTCTTTCCAACCCCTAAACCTTTTAAAAATACCTATCTAATGATACCCCACACGATGGGACCCCTTTACATAAAGTTAGACTAAAAAAAAAATATTTCATGATTTTATTCTTTCACTTTGTCGGCATAAGTAATATGCAAAATTACAGCCTCCTAGCACTAACAGTCTATAAGCAAACGTGCGGACGGACGGATGGACATGGCGAAACTATAAGGATTCCGTTTTGCCATTTTGGACATGGAACCCTAAAAAGGTTTTCAAGATAGCTATTAAGGTAGCAATGTCCTATTTATCAGACCTGGGGCAGATCACATGCCACATGACTTTATAGGTTCTTTTTCCGATTTTTTTGCTATTTTATTGTCAAATTATTAGGAGGAAAAAATATCACTAGGGCGATACTCGATCCCGCGAACGTAAGAATATCGTAATTTATATTGCCGTAAAACAATGGTAGGGGCTAAGATTTGATATCAGATGATGCAGTGGGGTATATGGAGGACGTCTATTTGTCTAATCCGGCGTCGACTCGCGGTCATACGTACCTCACGCCAAAATTTACTGCTTTCTACATACTAAAAAAAATCATGGATATGACAGATTTTATTAACGTATACGTAGGTATAAAATGAACGTGTTTTTATAGCTCTGTTTTTCCTGTTTTAAAGATAGGTGTATATTTTTAGGGTATAAAATATACGAGCTACCTCGTAGGTAATTTGTTATTATACCTAGGAATTTTATCAGGAAAAATATAGAGCTTAAAAAATCTGGAACGAAACCAATTTGCGACTGTACTCAGAATTTCTAATTTGAAAAAGTCGATTCCTTCATTATTTTGTAATTCTTTTAGGAGTACAAAACTAAACTGCAAATGTTACTACGTCGACAGACTGAACTACCACAGCGATGTATTTTCGACACGACTAAACTTTACCAAGAATTAGAATAACCTTATTAGAATAACCTATAACCCTAAATTACCTACTAGCAATTCTGTTAACTCCTCGAACTAAGCTAAGTTACTTGTGTACACATCGGTATATAATGGGTAGGATTCGAACTCGCAATTTCATGATACAAATACAATGCTTTACCCATTAGCCTACCGCCGCTTTATTAATACATGTTAAATGTATGAATGTAAACATGTTGTTGTGTTAATAATCTACGAGTATACTAATATAAAGGTGAAGAGTTTGTTTGTTTGAACGCAATAATCTCAGGAACTACTAATCCAAATTGAAAAATTATTTTACTGTTGGATAACTCATTTATCGAGGAAAGCTATAGGCTATTTAACATCACGCTACGACTAATAGTAGTAATATTTGTTTAGCTAGCAAAACACGTAGGATTGTACTTCCTAAAAATTACAATTTACATAAATAATTATATTGTCTATTTATTCACCTAAAATTAAGAATTAACGCAGGAATCTGCGTAGCCATAATTTGTTTTTATTGAATAAGTAGCAATGTGGGATTTTGGTCCCACATTACTAGCAATCCTGTTAACTCCTCCAGCTAAGCTCAAAGGCTTGTGTTAGGAATGGGTTCACGTCGGTAGTATAATGGGTAGGATTCGAACCCGCGACCTCACGATTGCGCCACCGATGCCTTAGCCATTAGGCTACCGCCGCTTAGTAAATACATTTTATAGGTAGATACTTGTCTTAGTTCTAAGTTACCAATAAATTCATTAAAATTCAATCTGCACTTTGTCTGTACCCTCAGTTTGGATCTTCAGGGGAGGAATGAATCTCAAGAGGAAACTTTAAAAGGTTTAATATATTGTAGGTAAGTATACCTATGATATATTAAACCTTAGCCATTGAAACTGCAGGGCACAGCTAGTAAGCTGTGCCCTGCAGTTTCAAAGGTGATTAATTTAAACAGGGCTTAGGTCTTTTGAAGCGTCGGTAGCCGAATGGCTAAGGCATCGGACTCGCAATAGTGAGGTCGCGGGTTCGAATCCTGGCCATTATACTACCGACGTGAACCCACTATAATACGTAACTCCAGCTAAGCTCTATGGCTTGTGTTAGGGCACAAGCCATAGAGCTTAACTGGAGGGGTTAACAGGATTGCTAGTAATGTGGGACCACAATCCAGCATTGCTAGTTATCTTTCAAAAAGGTTGAATTCTCTTCTACGAAAGAGCAGCCTTGCAGCAGAGGGAATTCTAAAACGATACATAAATAAACCAACATACCATAACTTCAGAATCCGAAAAAAACGCTTACCTATTCCCTCGTCCATATAAAATATATTTTTTAGTGTGTAGCGAAAAACAAAGCAACAGTATTTCCTCATAGGGAGGGCGCAGAGAGGGCGGAGGGTAGTTGGTACATAATTCATAAGGCACTTGATTGGCGGAACTCTACTGTCGATATCTTAGTTTGGGGTATTAAAAAAAAAGCTTTCGTGGTAGTTTTGTTGGATAAATAAGTGTTACAGAAGTGGAAGAGGTTCATTATTTTGTCTCGAACAGTCGTTACATACAAAGAAGATGTTTTTAAGTTAAAGTGATTTTTCAGATACAACTAAGAAAAAAAGAAGTTCCTTGTGGCAAAATTATTTCACATTTACATTGTGGGTATTAGTGATGATTACCGTATGCACTCTCAGAAGCATATCAAAAGTTTGCATTAGATATGCGTAAACTATCGCGGTTTCTACACATTATACAATTTTAACAATGGCAATAAAACAAAGTGGAGGTAGCCTAATACCTAAGGCATCGGTCTCGCAATCGTGAGGTCGTGGGTTCGAATCCTGACCAATATACTATCAACGTGAACCCACTCCTAACACAAGCCATAGAGCTTAGCTGGAGGGGTTCACAGGATTGCTAGTAATGATAAAGATAACTGGCAATGTGGGATTGTGGTGGGACCACAATCCTTAAAAAAAAAAACTTTGAGGCCCGTTGCATATAAAATTCTATTACATATCAAAAGTTTCATCAGTAATACTGTAAGTCATACGTAACTGCTAATTATATCATCTAAATATTAGAGAGAAGTGCGCTTTTTATTTCTCTCAGAAGGACATCACCATATTGGGGTCACCATTTCCACAGGCACATGATATGCAGAAAATAAGTTAATTGATGTTCCTTGCCAGTCTTAAAGGGGTGGCCGTTTTCTGAAAATTCATACTATTCCGTACTTTGAAGAGTACTGTAAGCCGGTCCTGTGCCTAATGCTTACTGTATAATCTGTTTTTGACTAGTATTTTTTTAAATTGGCCATCGGGATTGATATACGAGGTAATTTTTGGCATAGTGCAAAACTCAGACACCCCAACAAGATTTTTACTTCAAGAAATCATATAAAAAAAAGAAAATTAAAATATTGAAATCGCGCTATCGTGCTCATTGCAACCTGTAGTACGTAATTCATGGTTATTATTGAAAAATAACTGATGATTACACTTCACATAACATTGATAACAGTATTTAGACTGATAGAACACTTTGTGGTTAAAATCTCTTAGCTATGAAGAAACGGAAAATCTTCTCTATCTACACACACACACACAAATAAAATAACTAAAGTACTACATACACTCATATCATATTAACACCTATCAAACAGATGACACCAACCACCTTCATATCTAGAGTCATGAGAGGCTGGTAATTTCTCTCTCACACAGGTACACTCCAATTCAATTTTAATCTATTGGAGCTTGTTCAAACCATCTGTAAACTATTTTTAGTGCGAGAGAGGAAAAAAATGTTTTTATTAATGATTAATTAATTAATTGAAAAATATAACATGGTTAAAAGACAACCCCTTTGGATTCTGAGCAAACTACTTTCAGGTTTGCACTATACCAAAAATAACGTTGTCGATAAGACCAATAAAGTATTATTAAATCCAACTTCTCAACGCAAGTATAAATTACGAATTTATTTCTGCTTCATTGTGGTGGTCACTCAACATAACTGAATACTTCCAGGAGAGAATAAAGTTATCTTGAATCTCGATAACGCTTGTGATGCAAATTGCATCGATAGTGGCAGAATCGTGCTTACAGTTCGCTCCTTTGTACGTATTATGTTTTATAATATTCAAGAAAAGCTGTGACCAATTGTGAATTGCAAGATAGTGTATTTTATATTGTACAAGCTTTGCCGGCGATTTCGACGGCGTAAAGTTTCAGTGCTGCTCTCTTACTTAGGCTATTTTTTATCAGTATACTATAAACGTTTGGGCTCTCCCTATAAACGTTAGCATGATGATAAAAAGTAGCCTAAGGTACTCCTTACATCCTCATATGTCTGATCATTATCTAAAGACCTGACTGGCCTGTTGTACTTGTAAGTGCCCCTGACTACTAAGCTGGAGGTCGTGGGTTTGATTCCACCCAGGATAAATGATCAACAAACGGACGTTTCCTCGGTAGATGGAGTCGAAACGTCATGTGTCTTGTTTCTACCTGTTATTTCGATTCCTCGTTGAGATTCGGGGCTGCTAAGATAATTTATCAGTACTATTTTTTCTTAACTTAATACCGTTTTAGTACCACACTATTACTTCCCGTGGGTGTCGTCAAGGCGACTAAGGGCTTTCCCACCGGAGGACAAGCCGCAGAGTCCTTTGCGTATTTTAAAGGTCTTACTGCGATCGCCAACCCGCTCGCCAATCGTGGCGATTATGGCAATTACCCCCAGGATCTATTATAAGTAGGTTACCCACGACCTCCGGCTTAGCAGTCAGGGTCACTAACCACTAGACAAACAGGCCAGTCAAAAGCATAAGTTTCTTCAAAATCCGTTCAGTATTTTTTTCGTGCAAGAGCAACAATCATCCATCCATCCATGAACTCTCGGGTTTACAATATTAGTAGGATAAAAACAAGTAAGTACATTATAAGGGAGGGATCCCACCACCCACTCTCGATCTGTGAATCACCCTTATGATCTACTTATGATGGATTTCCGCTATGTAACGCCTGATTCAATCGGTTACAAGTAAGTACAATAACACAAATCCACATCTCACATAATATCATACCAATTACGGTTAAACAAACAAACACTTCAATAACCTCACAGTGCAATGTATCAAACAAGCCCATTACCCGAAATATGTCTCCTCCAAGCTCCTTAAAGACCTGAACAGAACTAAAAGGCACCTCAAAATAGATATTTCAGCGCTGGCGTTGTAAGCTTGTATTTAAGTCCGTGCCGACAGTAACGAGGAGAGGATGCCGCGGGACGGGGCAGAGGGGGTAGGAGGGGACACATTGACAGCTGCAACCAGGACGAGTGGACTAAGATGTCGAAAGGAATGGAGGAGACTTTGTGTTTTAAGCTGGTTACATTTTTAATGGAGATTAACCTACATTTAACAGCTCTGTCAAATATAGTTCAATCGAACATTCTAAAAACTATAAGGGTTTCGTTTTGCCATTTTAGCTACGGAACCCTAAAAACAGGCAATTTAAAATTCATTCACCTAATCTATGAAGATAAAATTCTTTGTCCTGACTGTCTGACTGACTGATGGATCAACATAAACTAAACGGCTAATCAGAGCGACGTGGAATTTTGAGGACGTATTCCTTATGTGATGTAAGCATCTGATAGGAAAGGATTTTTAAAAAGTCCACGCCTAAGGGACAAAGGGGTGCAAAGAGGTGTCACACTTTGTATGAATCTCCTTCAGTTTGAAGTTGATCCGTGAAATTTCGTCGACTTTCTGGTTCAAAATAAAGAAAACGTGTTTTGTAATTTTTGGAAATACAACACCCAAGAGTCAAAAAGAGGTTGCAAGTTTGTATGAAACTCCGTCAGTTTTGACTAACTTCAATATCATAATCGGAGATCATCAGTGAATTTTTGTTTTTAGCTTTTTGGTTTAATTTCAAGAAACACGTGTTTCACCGTTTTGATCGAAAGCGAAAATCAATCCCTAAGGGGGCGAATCCGTGGGTGACATCAAGTCGCAAATATGATTTATCTTTGGTTAAATATCAATCCAGTCTTCGATTTCGGTTTAAAAAATCGATTCTTAGATTAGCCGATTTTAGATCGCCATCTCTATATACTCTTATATCTATTACTCTATTACTCTCTTATCTCTATTACTCTATATACTTGCCCAAACGTAAAATCAATTCTATGAACGATTTATTACAAGAGTTACATTTGTTTTGCTGAATAATAAGTATTTAACGATGTTACGTGGCGCAGTGGTACCATTGCTGTGCAAGAGGTCGTAGGTTCGATTCCCACATATACCATTTTGTGTGATCCACAAATGAATTTTGGCCATACACATTCAACAAAAACACAAAACATCACTAAAAACCAAAAACACATATCAAAAATATAACTTAATATATTTAACAAACGCCTTCTTCAAAAAACTCCTTAAATAACACCACATCCATTCCAACCTCACTCCTTACCCCTGCAACAGTCTGACAAACAGGTACAGTATGAAATTCCGGCGACGCTTAGACGTCGGTTCATTGGTTCCTATGATTGGATGTGACTGGTCCCTACATGGTCTGCTGCCTCTGACCTTACACGATAGGTTTAAGGATACGTGAAAGCATCCAGATAAAGCTTTGAAATGTAGTAAGAGAGAATGTAGACAAATATCGTGTTTCAACTACTTTAAGAAGATTTTTGAGAGATAGAATTATTTGAAGTCCACACCCAGGAATCGAACCCGAGACTTCCATATGCCAAACTGGGGCCTGAATCACCTATCTGAACTATGTTACTAGACCTCAAACTTCTCTATCCTTTCATGCTCGCGAGTCGGGTGATTAGGTGGTTTCACTTTAAGATTGCTTAAGTGACATATCTGTTAAACCACCACTGGATAGCAAAGTGTACCAGACTTGCAAATTCGCAAAAGAGTGAAGCATGTAACCTTATAGAAGACTAGCTGTCCTGCGCACCTTCGTCTGCGTAAATTCTCCCCGTTTTTGAAACATTTCTCATTGCTGCTCCGGTCTTTTAAGTCGTAGCGTGATGTTATATAGCCTATAGCCTTCCTCAATAAATGGGATATCCAACAAAAAAAGATTTTTTCAAATCTGACCAGTAGTTCCTGAGATTAGCGCGTTTAAACAAACAAACAAATAAACAAACTCTTCCGCTTTATAATATTAGTATAGATGTTCAACAAATATTGATGAAATGGGTTAAGAATACAGGTTGAAGAAAAATGCTGACGAATTATATGAATTAGAATCATAAAGATATATTTGTAAGTGTAATACAAACCATCTTGGCTAATCTGTCATTAGAAAAAGCATTTGTGAATTATGGGCATATTCATCAGCGTTTGTCTTTGATGTAAATCTATACTTTATAAGATTGAGAGTACCGGACCACGTAGTTGTGGGCCGGTACTAACAGGGAACCGGTCTCATTCCTTGTCATCAGATATGTTGAAGCGTAAGCAATCATATTATAATGGTAAAATAATATGTCAAATATATCAAGAAAAATGAAGATATAATAAAGCTGAAGAGTTTGTTTGTTTGAACGCGTTAATCTCAGTAACTGCTGGTTCGAATTTAAAAAAAACCTTACTGTTAGATAGCCCATTTATCGAGGAAGGCTATAAGCTATATAACATCAGGCTACGACCAATAGGAGCGGAGCAGTAATAAAAAAATGTTGCAAAAACAGGGAAAATTTACGCAGACGAAACTGCGAGGGTCAGCTAGTAATTTAAATTAGTTAACGATTTATTTTAAGTTCGTATGAATGCAGTTATGATAGGACTGTCATGTATCTTTGAATCATAAGTAACTTAAATAAAAAAAGAAACAAAGGTGTGCCGGGTTTAATTCCGGGGCTTATCCGCTACTAGCTTTCGCTGGCGGCTCCGCCCGTGTGGATGGCGGTTGTCGTGATAAAAACTATCCTATCAATCGTACCAAGTATAATGTAAATCGATTCACCGGTTCATGCGTGAATATATAACAGACAGTCAGACAGAGTTTCTATCACATTTATGATATTAGTTTGAATTTCATTGCACACATTACATCATCGTCAACATAGCACAGGAACTCAATATGTTCCGTTTGTGAAGCTATTGTACACAATAAAGATATTTAATTAATTACATTCCATAAATCCCAACACCATAATACACTTACATTCCTTACTCACTTTACGTAATGGCCAATAACATAAAATATTCTTACTTCTCCATGAGAAAATGCGTCCAAAACACACACTTGTAGACACAAATCCGCACATATAGACACATTTCTCACATATATATATACACATACACACACAAATCTGAGTGTGTGTCTTATAGGAGATGTGACACACACACAAAGTTTACAAGTACCCACACATACGTTCATAACACACTTGTATAATATGACAGTGGCTAAAGATTCGGGAAAACAACATTTATGTATTATCAGGACATATATCGTCTGAAAATGGAACGTTTTGGAGTCCACAGTAACAAGCGAGGGAAAACACCATAGTTAGGCATGTCGCCAGTCCAATATTCGAGATTTATGGACAATTTCATTAGACCAACTTGGCAGGAAATACACTGAAGTGTAATCATTTACTAGAATAGGTTGTGGCTTCTTTACGCAGTCGTTTGCTTCGTCTAAGTACTAGCTGTTTAGTAGTAAATAATGAAGGAAAGTGCTGTTAAGGGAGATACAAAAGTTTGTACGTACAAAGGTTTGATTAGAGCCGTACCGAGCAGTATGTTTTTTTTTTAGTAAATCTGTTTAAAATAAACATAACCCGAGCGAAGCATCCAAGATTTCATAAGCTTAGAAAATCGTATACACTCGATGGTTCAGAAGATATAATAGATTGAAATCAACCAAATACGTATTTAAGCACGTTTTCTTTGTGTGATCCCTAAATTGTTCTGTTGAATCGACGTTAATTCCGTGTCGTTTGTACTTGTTGATTGTGAACTTTTTTGCGACTCAACCAAATGCTTACTACAAAAAGACATAAGTGCTATTTTCGAAAAAAATATATGTTACCCCCGCAATCAGACATTATGTCAATTCAAACATGCAAGATGGACACAAATTCTCCATCTTGCATGTTTGTAAACAGAATTCAAATTAACATTAATAAATCTCACAAGGCTTAATTATTGCACAGTAGTTGTATGCACTCCCACCACGCCAAAAATATAATAATAATAATATAATATCTTGGGACAACTCACACAACGCTATCTGATTCCAAACTAAGCAGAGCTTGTATTATGGAAACCAGATAACTGATAAACATACTTACATATTTCTAAATACATACACATTATAGATAAACTATCATGCTCATCACATGAAGTTTTATCCTGGGTAAGGATCGAACCCACGACCTCTTGCGTGGCAGTCGGATACACTCCACCGCGCCATAGAGGCAGTCAAAATGCTTCATGATATTCTGGTAATTATATCTTTTGATAGGCCCTCTTGCTACTTTACCTTGTTTTTACTATATGTTTTATTATACCAATCAAAAGCCTTCGAAATGTGCTGAAAACCTGTGAGAAGATGATAAAACGAAGACTTACCGGTGGTAGGTCTTAGTCAATATTGATGGGTGACACAACAGTGTCAATTATTCTTCTGTGAAATAGTGATGTTAACACATCACTGTGTTTCGGTTGACGGGCACTGTAGCAAGTGTAATTACTGGGTAAATGACTTACGAACTAATGTCTCAAATGAAGAGTGCGGTGCGACTACTTGCAGATCTTCGCCAAACAAGAGTGGCACTGATACCTTTATAGGCTAGCGGGTAGCTTACCATCTGGCTCATAAAATGCTCGTCTCTTCATTTCATGGTGAAAAAACCTATATTTAAGTGACTCAAGTTACACTTCGGTGTGTAACGAAGCCGCGTTTAGCCGACGCGCGACGCACCGCAGTCAATGCATAATGCATGACACTACATTTTACTGCTCTAGTAGGGCCGCGCAACTTAATATCACAAATGATTAACTCTTGCTCTAGTTCTTGGCAAAGAAGTTTATAACCTACAATTTGTAATCGTCTCCTCTTGATTTGGGTTAAGGGACCGTCTCCACGGGCGAGAGAGTCGCGAAGATTTCGCTCTACTATCGTCGGGTTGTCTTCATGAACGAGCGATTATTCTGCCAGCGTATCGTCGCGACTCGTACATAACGGCATCGCCTGGAACTGTACCGTTTTCGAGGCGGGATGCCTGCGTTTGACAGCGCGCTCCGATACCACGTTCTACGGCGAACGCGCGGCGATACGATAACATTTCTCTTGCACTCAGCCACTTGCCTTAACGCCGCGATGACATCGACGTTTGGAGACACGTTTTATGATAGTGTATATAAATAAGTGGCACGACGATATTATCGCCGCGATTCTCTCGCCCGTGGAGACTGTTCCTTAGGCGACTAATATCATTAGAGACTATAATAACAAGACTATAATAACTGTGCAGGAGATAATAACAAGTGTGTGCGCAGACACAGGTGCACTCTCTATTCTCACGCTCTCATAGACCGTAGGTAACCCGACACCTGAGAGAGATAAGGAGCAGGACCACTCGTGCTTCGGGGAGCACAAAGCCGTCTTTCTCGCGGGCATTATCACATGTGACATTTTTCGAAAATGTCGTCCATTGTGTGAAACGATATTGATAACGTTGCATAACGTCTCTTTGCATAATTCTTTACCGCCATTGAGTTATAGATCTAGTACCTAACCTATTTACTGCAATGATAAAATATTACCGATTTAAAAAATAAATACAAGGCAACTAAAAAGAAAAAAATAATATACCTAGAATAACAAAAACAAATTAAACATTTTAAAGTTGGTGCCGAATAAAACATAAAAACTACTATTTCTATAACTACTATGCTCTTTTAATATAAAAACTGATATTCTAGGTATATTATTTTTGGTTTTTAGTTGCCTAGTATTTATTTTTGAAATCGGTATTATTTTTTTGTAAAAAAGTTTTTTAATTGTCACTTTTTAGTGGGTTGGTTTGTTATTCACCTAAGTTACAATAGACGTATGTCAACTGCTTAAATCCTTGCAAAATATTGCTTGCCCAAATGCAGGGCCGTTAATTGTTGAGGAGTTCACATGTGAAACTATTACATTATGCAATAGTAATATGACAAGAATAAAGTGCTACTCACACTATACTACTAACTAACTAACTAACTTCTCACTTACATCTGATGATGAAGACCATAAATGATGAGCAGACCTATTTAATACTTCACGGTTCGTGATTCGCTTTAATATGGTATTGAGTAGCACTTTATTCTTGTCATATTACTTGTCTGAAGTGGAACTGATGTTCCACTTCACCAATTGGGGCTTTTTTAAGTGTAAATACACGAATTACTATGAAATATACCTCAATCACTGTAGATGTGCCTTTAATATTAGAAGAGATCCCTCGATTTCTCCAGGATCCCATCATCAGATCGCTATCTGATGACAATGGGACCAATTCGGAAGTATACCCTTTCAAACACAAAAAGATTTTTTCAAATCGGTCCAGTCGTCTTTGCATAATCGGTGAACAAACATAAAAAAAAACAAGCAGCTGAATTGAGTTTGATTCCTTTCTCCATTTATTCCTTTTTCGTTGAAAAAGGAAAATAATGTTAACTGTAGTTATAGAGGATGTTTTTGCATAACATACCGAGAGAAGTTTTTGCGTTCAGAAGAGTTCATCAAATTGAAACGCGCGGTCGCTAGTATAATCCCATGGCATTAGAGGGCTCGAAATCGTTTGACAACTTACCAAGGTTTACATTAACAAGATACTCGTATCATGTGCACATGTGAATTTTATAGTTATTGCACTTTAAATATTAAAAGGAATAAAAAAGTTTTCTACAAACGGGATATTTTAAATATTATTTTTATATCCAACTAATGTCCTGCTCTGGTTTCACACAGAGTTTTTCCACTATCTAAAAACATATTATATATGTATTAGACATAGATAAACCATCCGGATGAAATTATCTCAATGATAGTAAAAACTGCATCAGAATCTGTTGCGTAGTTTAGAAGATCAAGCGTATAGACAGTGGAACTTATTTTGTGGACTTTATTTTATACTACGAATATGTAAAGAAGATGTCTATTTTTTTTATATGGATACGATTATGAATACGATCCAATTACGTGAAAATTCTGACATTAAATATAATATTGATTACATCTATTATTTTTTTTATTCAAATATGATACTCTGCTCCAAACATCCCCCAACTCCAATATACTCCATCATCAAGGAAATAGGGATTCATTTTATATTAAATAATATAAAAATGAATCCCTATTTCACTTGGTCACGAGTAACTAGAGAACGACTTTACATTTATTTTATTTTTAGTTTTCTTATGTCGTAGTAATTTTCGCCAATGACTTTATTAATACAATAATTGCATTTTGAAAGATAGATAAATTTGAATTCCAGACCTAGGAATCGAACCCGAGACTTCCGTTTGCCAAACCGGGGCCGGAATCGAACCATCTAACCGGGACTATGTTACTAAACCTCAAAATCTTCTATCCTTAATGCACGCGAGTTAGGCCTTCGCTTGCGCCATCTAGCCGATAGTTTAAGAACTATTACGGCCTTTATTATTATTTCGTTACAAAAAAAAAATAACAAATTATGTCGTTGTTGTTTTTTGCATTAATAGTTTTGTAATACTCTGTAGAAGGTTGTTACATAAAAAACATAATGGGGCGGTATGAAATTCGCCGGGACAGCTAGTTATATTATAAATACCAAACACGAGAGCTAACATCATATATTAATTTATCCTAACCCTTTTATAAGAGCCCAATATCAGGATACAACGTACACAACGAAGTACGTATTTACATACAATATGCAATGTCCAGGCAGGCCCCATATGGCCGGCTGCCTTCGTAATTTTGCACCCCTCTTCCACCCTAGGGGTTCATTCTACCCCTATAGTTGTTATGGTTAATTTTACCCAGGAAACACTCTGTTATTGAAATTTGTTTTTTGTTAACGTTGTAGGTTTTAAAAGGTTGGAGTATTTTGGTTTGTGAGGAAATTTTGTGTGTACGTTTGACATGAAAAAGTAAACCGCAGTGAATGTATTTGAAGTGCGTTTAAAATACAGAGCTTGAAAAATCTAATTTAATTTCAAAATGAAGTAACAAACGTTGTGATAATGAAAATAATTCAACATTTTCATTTAATGCAAGTTTGCAATGCATACATAACCTAACTTTTATGTATCTAAGCAAAATGATATAGTACAATTACTTTTTATTAGCTGTTATTTTCTTTGATTAAGAGTCATTTCGCAAATTTGACATAATTCTATGGAATGAGGTTTGTGCACCGTAATTTATAGAAATTTGGATAAATAATAAATTTGTTTTAAGGTCGGAATAAAGAAAATAAATATATAATATAATAAAAAACATCATTTTATTAGTTAAAGGTCAAAGCGTATTTTGTCATTAATTTTTTTTTGTTTAATATGTGTTATTTAATCTTACAGTCACGTGATCTTGATGCAGGTTTAACATTTTATACCCATACCAAAAAAAGTGCACAACACCGCTACAAAAATGATTGTAAAATGGCGCATTTTTTTTTTAATTTTTTTACATTTGAATGTAATGATTTTTTTAAATGTGGTACAACAAATTTATATATCTGATGTTTAGGTAAGTTTTTACAGTCGGTTTAAAGAGGTTTAATAAAATAATTGGTCTTTTGAAAATAGCTATACACGTACTTTCTTTAAAACGGGGTGTGGGAAATTGATCATTCAAGAAACGCTGGTTGATTTTGTCAATGTGGTACATTAACTGTCGATATTAAAGATTAGTCTATTTTTATCATGTATTCGATAGTTTAAAAGTCTTTTAAATGAAAATAAATAAAGCGTTTGAAAATGTAGATTACTGATATGTAAATGCTAAATGCCTCCTAACAGATGCATATCCATAACAGGTTTTTCATATGCCAGCCTTAATGGCGTTTTTTTTTATTGTAGCAGTAGGGTTACAGATAGTAATAATAGGAGATCGCATACATAATTATCTATATAATTTCATGCAATCGGAGGCATGAAACTATATAATTATGTATGGGATCTTGTTTCCATCTTTTTAGTGCAGGCGGGTTTTTTATTTTTTATATTTTTTATATTTAATACTTTTTAGTAGTTGTAGGATGTAACCGATGCAACAACTCACTTTTATCACAACTATTATCAAGTATTGAAAATTGAAAAAAGAACTTTTTTTAGTATTACTGTCATATTCATGATATACCTTTTTGAAATGCTTAAGATAAACCGTTTAATTTAATACCCATATTGCAGTATTCAAAACAACTTTTTTTGTCATTTCGAAGCCGCCATGTTTGTTTAAATTAATTGTATAAATCCGTTCAGTGGATTGTGAGATATCAGGTAATAAAGAATATTACATATATACATACAAGATACGCGCGAAAAACATAACCCTTCTTATTGTTTTTAAACTTTCGCGATTTTTATACATATTAGATATATTTTGGGAACTTATCGCGTGAATTATTTAAAGGTACGAACCTTTTATTTACCCGACGTTTCGATCGAATTGCACCGATCGTGGTCACGGGTCGATTGTAAATAAAAGGTTCGTACCTTTAAATAATTCACGCGATTAAGTCCCGAAAAATATCTAATAACCCTTCTTTACAGTCGGGTAATAAAAAGGGTTCCGTTTTGCCATTTTGGTTACAAAACTCTAAAAAGATAACACACACACCTTATTTATACCTATCATTCTAATAAACTCGACAAACTGCTCCCGAACACGTTAAGAACCTTAAAACAAAATGTTATTACGACTATTTCAATAAAGACACCATAATCTTTACAACGGCATAACAGGTACCCGAAAATTCTTTCTTTTTTCATTGGATCCCCATTGAAAAGCACAAAGGGTCGGCGCAGACCTTGAGCCTTTGAAAAATTCATACAATATTCTTTGTAGTGCTGGGCATCAATTATTACAAGCCCGGGACCGCTTCCCGGGATCCTGTTAATGTTGCATAGAGTACCTGTGATTTTCCGGGACATGAAAGGATTTTTAAAAAAACTGATTCATATATGTTTTGTATAACAGAATATTGGATAATTGCGCATGTATTACATTATTAGCTTTTTAGGGGTAGAAATTCCAGAGTTATCTTTTGGTGTGTTATATATAAATTTAAAATTAAAGGTAACTGCTTACTTTGAAGATACATACTGAACATTTTTGTGCAGGACGGGCCCCCACAAGATGGACTGACGACATGATTAAAGTAACTGGAAGTCCTTGGGAGAGTGCTATGATTAGCAGTGAACGTTTTCAGGCTAATGATGATGATAATGAATAAAAACACATTCATTAAAAGATATAATCACTTTAATATTATAAAAGCGAAAGTTTGTGAGTGTATGAGTGTGTATCTTTGTTACTTCTTCACGTCTAAACGACTTGAGCGATTTTAATAAAATTTTGGTATGGAGTTAGCTGACACCCTGGATTAACACATTGGCTAATAAACCGCGGGTAGCACCGCGGTTTATTAGCATTATAATTGTTTAATTCCACTTAAACAGGCAAATAGAGGCAGGTCTCTCTTGAATACTTCTGCGTATGGATTGCAGTTGCGTCTCGAAGTTTGAAATAATACAACTTTACCCGACAATGCAGCAAGCAAAAGTAAGTCTACAAATTATATATAACAAGAATTCGGTTCTATTTTCTGAAACCCATATTAAAAATACCCGCCAAAACATACAAAATTCTCGTCAAACTAATCTAAGGCTGGGGCACAACGCCGGCGTTTTTGTTGCGTTATAAAATATAAGCACAATGGGTACATGTGGCGGTATAATGCAGCATTTCTAAATCCCATGAATACAGTATGACAGCGCGGAAACGAGCCGCTGTGTGCCGAGCGTATAGTGTGGGGTTATAGTGAGAGCGGTGGGCATTTTATTTGCTGTATTAAAGAAAGAAAGAAGAAAGAAAAATTATTTATTAAATTCACATTTTTACAAAGCTGTGTAAACAAAAGATTCAATAAGTGAATTTAAAGGGCCGCAGCTCAGCTTATGCTACAGCGGACTGCAGCGCTGCTTTTCAGCTGAAGCCATCGGTGATTTCACGGGCGTCTGTACAGTTTTTTCGGAAACATTACACAATACTTTTAGCATTCCATACATGCAAAGACCACAATATACATAACATAAAAAAGTACTTAAAATAAATAAACGCTTCACACCGAAAGACGGGCAGCCTTAGGGCTCTTTTAGACGTCCAGTTTTTTCAGTGGATACCGGATGTTTTTTTTAGCCGGACTGTGCAGTGTTGTATGGCTTATATTGAGTGTTTTACACGCAACGGGCACTGGACGGGCGATAAATGTTTATAAGACGTAAATATTCTATCCATCGTCCGGTTGCAATCGCCAACCCGCTTGCCAGGCTTGCCGATTATGGCATCAGTAGGTTCTACTGGGGAGACCAGTGCCCAGAAATGGGACATCACATGGGCTGAAAAGATACTAAACGTGAATAAACGGGGTAAAATATTTTTGGGATCGCGCTCGACTTTTATTCCCGTGTTTTATGTAGTGTATTGTATTTTATGTGCGCGTAAATATTTCAAAGTTATGATAGAGACATAAGCATTTTAACCGATTTACATGCTGTGGCCGTATACTTGTATACCTCGTTAAATATAAGAGAATTAAATGTAGGGATTTCATTGTTTTGATTTTATTAAACCTTATGCGCAACAAATGGTTCAGGTCTGATTTGATAGAATCCTGATTTGATTAGGGACAATGTAGCCCCAATGGTTGGTTTTAATCTACACATGTCAATAATATCCTAACTTTACTACCTACAATGTAAAGACTTTGAAAGATGAGGGGGGGGGGGGTTGTAGGTAGTAGGTATAAGCCACAGTGTGAAGTATTCTTCCGATTAATAGTGATATACACATCACATTGTTTCACATACAATGTAGGGTCCGTAGTTTCCCCCCCGCCATCCGAATTGTTGGTTGGGTTTTTGTTGTTTTTGTTTCATACTTACAACATTATAAATACTTATTATTAGATTTCAATGGGATTAGTACGAACTCGTTTGATCAGCAGTTGAAAACTATCACATAACTATGCCAGTTTTCCTTTTGATTTCACTATATTTATACTACTACCGTAATCTTTTTACACACCCAACATCAACCATTTAGCTGGCAGGGGAGGGGGATACTCAACTCTAACAGAAAGTTGCACTTTAAAGCTTCATTTTTCACAAACGGATTCCTTCAATCTAAAAATGGTCTTAACAACCCCTAAACAAAAAAAATCACATCCCCACTTTACTTTACTATACTCTAAAAAAATGTTTTTTAAGATTTAATTATTTTACTTTGTGGTCGATATTTCGCATATAACATTAAGTGCGCGTTTAATATGCGAAATTACAGCCTAAAAAGTACAAATTAATAGTTCTAAACCGCTGCAACTGAGACCTCACCCTACCACGTTATACCCAGCACATAGTGATTTGCGGCAACACGGGGATCACTCGTAAACTAGTTGATACGTCACTCATAAAATATTGAACGACATTTAAATTACGCGGAGCGATATTTTATCGCTAGCAGTGTGACATACGCTCTATATTTTTGATTGGTTAAATTTTCACTCAATTTTCAATGTATGGATATTTGCACGTTAAATTGAATGAAGCGAATTTCTATTGGAGATCTTGACGATTTGGTTTGGATTTATGAACTGTTACTATTTGATATTTTTGTTTTAAGAATAGTTTTTAAGCTATTGCATAGCTTTTATCGCGGGCTTTGAGCGCGGCGACCGAATCAAAAAATTCCGTAACGAAAAAAACCTAACACCCCCAATTCGCCTACCATGTAGCTCGGCCGAGCGTTCGCTTAACGTATATGTATATGGTACGACTGCACGAAGCTCACATGGATCGAGACGAGCTGCTCCGAAATGTAATGAAAAAAAAAGTACTGCATAAATAAAAAATAAATAAATAATTATAATTGCTTAAGTTGATAAAAATTGCTATGCAATAGCTTTACCGCGGCAGTCCCCGAGTGCCACACATTTTTTTTTTCATTATTTTTCATTTCTCCGTATCGATATCCATTGGTATTCAGATGGTATTGCCATATTGTGGTTTTTGTAAAGTTTTATTATTTTGAGTTTTATTTTATTAATATGTATTATTATGTAAATATATATATTACGGGTCTTAATCGAGTGAATAATTTAAAGTAAAATACCTTGTGTATTGCCCGACGTTTCGACCAAAATGCAACGGCCGTGGTCACGGGTGGACTGTATTATTTTAATTGTATATATATAATATGTATTGTAATTTTATGTGTTACCTACACTTCAAGTCAAACTCATATAAGTACCTTTATATACAAAATGTAATCAAATATTTAAACAGAAATTAGTCTACAGTTTTATGTGTAAACCTCATGATAAGAAGCTGGCAAAAATCTCATAGGCCACTCTTTTATAATAATCAATTTATTATATTGATATGAAAAAAAATGTGTTTGAGGCATTAATAAGACGAAAAAGAATTACTCTGGTTTCCGGTCAGGAACAGCCCACGTAGTAGTAGCTACAAACCAATCTAACATTTGAGTTTAATAAAACATAACAATACAAATAATGTAATACTTTAGTATCTTTAATGACTAATTTACACTGTATAAAACATTAATCACTTCAACATCAAGAACATATATAGCCACATATATAGCCAGACAAAACTCAAGGTATCGTCAACACAAAAACAAGATATGTTTCGACTAATGAGAACAAAAACTGACAGACGGACGCAGACAAACTGTGGCTAATACGTTAAGCCTCAATGTGGAAAATAATTTTCTTGTGCACACCTGTAGAAAAGAGAAGGGATGATGTTACAGGTACATACCTAAACTGTTTCTACGTGCCTAGAATACTGAGCAGTGGGGTAGCCTTGGGAAAATTGTTGGGTAAGTACATTGTTCTTCGATAGTTTAGTAGGTAGGTACTTAATTATGAAGTGGTTAAGTTTCCTTTTATTCTACATACATTATTTTCATATCAACCCATATGATGGCCCACTGCTGGGCACGGGTCTCCCCAGTAGAACCTACTGGTATGTAGATTCTGGGGGTAATTGCCATAATCGCCACGCTTGGCGAGCGGGTTGGCGATCGCAGTAAGACTTTAAGTACGCAGAAGACGCTGCTGCCCGTCCTCCGGAGTGAAATCCCTTAGTCGCCTTGACGACACCCACGGGAAGAGATGGGGTGGTACTATTCTTAAGCCGGCACCACACGGCAATATTTTAGTAACATTATTTTAGTAACTTTTATTTTTGTATTGTCGTACACTCACTACAAACATCAAATAATAATTTATAATATTGCAACTTTAATTCAGTTTGTTATTAATTAAATTTTACTTAAAACTATGTTAGTAGGTAATCTAGACAAAAAGTATAACATTAGTATGTTCCTACACAAATCACTGCTGTATCACTCCATGTGAAATGACACAGCAATGATTCATGTAGACACAATCAAATCTATTTATAATCAAGTTCATGATGCTGTTGGAGCTGGCCCAAACGGACCAGGGATGCACACCTTTTGCGCATTGTGGTGTAAAAATAGTCAACGCGCGCCTCAGCGAACATCCCTGATGCGCTACGGAAACGGGGCAGCCCCAACAGCACCCTGAACGCATTATCATATTGGATACAGAGGATGCTGTGCAAGTGTAAAAAGGTGTACAATACGATTCGATCAAAATAGCTTGATCTGTTAGTGATGTATTTGTTTTTCAACTTTGTATTCTCTTTTAGTACTTATGTTTACCTAGTTATAATGCATGATGTGACTTTTAAAAATTGAGGGAGCACTAGTGATTTGTAAATCTTGAATGTACAATTACAAAGGATGTTTTATATCCTTTGTTGAGGGTCCTAATATTGGGACTAGTTAGTTTGTTAGTTAGTTTTACCTGGGCGAACAAGAAAACCGCACTTAGCCTCCCAATTGGGCCATTGTGCGAATATTGGGACTAATGACAAAATGTAAAGCGGTTATTATAGATGATTGATTCCTTATAATGCAGTGAACTCGAAATTGGGCCTAAGCTCTCTCTATCTGTGTCAGTGTGGAAGAAGAAAAAAAAGCAGAGTGCATTTGTGTTTGCATATCAACTTGTGGACTATTATATCTCCTGTTTAGTGAGTTTGTCTTTCTTGAGATTAATAAATAATACACCTTATGTTATTGTACCTTCTAGAACTAAATGAGTCAGTTAAAATAGATATGTGCTTCTTCATGTTTAAGTCATATCAATGCATATCATATCCAACAGTGCATTATCAGAACAAAAAAATAAGGAACACAAAACACGACGGGTCATGCACAATGTAGGGTTCCGTAGAAGCCCAGCACAATGATGCGGTACAAGAAAATGGTCTTTCTGTTTTTTACTACTAAAAACATGATATCAGTATTTTTTTAATGGTATTCGTTGAATTGTGAACATGTGCGTTAAAGTACCTACTTTACCAGTGACGAAGCAGCTAATAAAAACATACTACCTACTGCAGTATACGAAATAATACTACTTTAAAAACACCTAGGTAAATGAAATCCCTATCCCGTGAAAACACCAAACATTCAACAAAAGCCTTCAACATTCAGCTTACATAATATTTTAAGTGAATGGTGAAAGGTCCTAAGCATATACACAAAGTTAGTCATATATATATAAAGTCCGTTCATATTTGGACGCCATATTAATAAAGCGATGGACTCCACATACCACAGATATTGTTACTTGTTACATAAACTTGTTATTTATAACTTTATTAAATATACTGCGGTTAAGGAATTTTTGGGGATTTTTTGGTCAGTTTATTAACCATGTTTGGCGTAGTTGCTTATCGTTTTTCATATATAATTAAGGCGCTGACAACAGCCAAATAGGCTTATCCTAAACAATTATTTAGCCAAATCTACGTAGTTTGTGACGGCAGAAAAAATATATGTTAATCTTGAACATATTTCTAAGAACCCTGTTGTATTCAAAACACGAATTTGAATTTTTTTCTCGATAAAAAAAAAATACAAACTAACCTCTTAAAATGATCTTCTAACAAAAATATCTGTATTACTTAACAACGTACGTTGTTAAAATAATTAACAATAACGTATCATGTTATAATACAGAATCTGGTTGTTTTTTATTTTCGACTACTCGACTTATTTTCAAGTAATTAATTGTTTTATGGTTTATAATTAGTTACGAGCGCTGCGTGATCGCGCTTCTCTTTCTTTTATAAGCAATCTGACAGTGATCGCAGAGACGCGCAGCTAGACGGACGTATGTCGCTTTGCCTCGCCATCCATTCACTTCATATTTTGTTTGTTGTTTGAAAAATTATAGGCATTGGTAAAGAATATAAGTTTAATAAATATACTATTAATTTATACTATCTAAGTTGTTAATTTAAATATATTTAGTTCTAAGTTTAAAAATATTTGTTACTATAATTGGGAAACAAACAAAAATGTCGGAGGCCAGCAAAAAGCGCTTCTATACCAACAAACAAAAACATCTCATGGAAGTAGTAAAATAAGTATTATATTTTTCATATTGACAAAATATTGCACGAACAGAAGTGAAATCGTAACCAAACCAAAAAGCTACACTAAGCTGTTTTGTACAACGTATAGCGAAAATTCATCTGCAACTCTGAAGCTCGTTTGGTCTAGCGGTATCTGCGTTGGTTCAGAATATCAAGTTTCGAGTTCGAAACCTAGGTTCGCCTGTTCAATTTTTGTATTTATTTTTAATATTTTCTTTTACCTTTTCAGTAAAAAGAGACGTTTGGCGAATAGTTCAGAAGCAGGTGAAACTTCGGAAAGTTTTTCACCAATAAGTTTGTAATAAGTACCTACATACTAATATAGATAATAATTTTATTATTTATATTACATTAACACATTACACAAAAAGAATCGCCACATGGACAAAGAGGATCCCCTTTACATTTTAGAAAGATAGTTACAAACAAGTATAATGATAAACTATCACATTTGCATAGACCTACGACTATCTTAGAACTGGCCTAATAGGAAAATACTCCTAAAATACTTGTAGCTTTATCCATTGTTTCTTGCCCTTTCCATACAAATAGTTGTGTAGGTTTTAGTATTTTTTACCTATATATGGCGATCTATACATACTGAAGTGTCTGTTCCTAATGTCAAAATAGCAGTTTTTTACTAAATGCTATGAAAGTAAGAATAGTACTTAAAACAAAAATACAGTTTTTTTTTATCTGGCTGTCTGTCTGTGTGTTTGTTTCGACAAATCTCCAAAACGGCTGTACGGAGATTGACAGGACTCACTGTCAGACAGCAATTGATGTAAGGAGTAACTTAGGCTACGTCCACAGCTAGTCTACAGCTAGTTAGACATAATAGGTAAGATTAGTGCTGAAGAAAGTTTTTCTAAGTTTAAATGTAATAAATATTTTGTACAGATTAGGAAATGTGGCTGTTGCAGTTACATTAGAAAGTGATGTTATAATTCCTCTAGAAAATGTTACCAGGTAAAGATGATGCCCAAGTGATATGAAACTTCCTCATGATCGTTCTTATACTTCTTATGTTATTGTGAGTCATAGTTTTTTTCCATCACTGGTTTGAAGTATCGGCAAAGGTATCTGAGACAGTTGAATCCACCGATAATATTCCTAAACTTGAGGTAAATATTATTATTTTGAACAGGTTGTCGAAGATAAAATCTGGCAGTTAGTATTTAGTTACTAACGCATAGGTAAGCTTTAAGTATTATTTTTTTTAGACTGCTACAAGTCACCCTGCACAACAAAAAATCCTTATAATTATAATTATTATTATTACATCGGACGACGAATAAACTTATCGCATTTATTTTTAAATCTTCAGAATATTTCTCGCCCTTACCCCTAAACCCTTGGGTTGTAATTTAAAACACATTAATTTGGTAGGAGAAAACATAAATGGATTCTTGTCGAAGTTCACTCTTTTGTGTAGGATGTGCAATTTAAAATTTATCATTAAAAGTGATTCCAGTGACGAAAATTATTTACCAGTGAATTATTGTGCTGTAGCAGGTATGTTATCAATTTTCGGAGGACTTCAAACTAGGAAGAATTTTCTTCTGCTCTAAATTTACCTTATGTCAAATAAATAATAATATTATTAATAAAAAATAATATATATTATTAACTATCTGTGCAAATAAATAAAATTGAAGAGTCTGTTTGTAATATCAAAATAACAGTTTTATGCATATATATTAATTATTATGGATAACATATATCCATAATAATTACTGATAACAAAAATACAGTTTTTTTTTGTCTGTCTGTCTGTCTGTTTGTTCCGGCAAATATCCGAGAGCAAATAAATTATAATTATGCGAAAATATTTAAAATGTTGCTAATATATTTTCGAGTTTTATTTTTCTTTCTTTTATATTGTTTTGAAGTTCATAGCAAATAAAGTCTCCTGAAATAATTAAAAATACAAACGTATAAAAAATATTTATTGTTTTTTTTAATCGCCCTGTCTAATTTTTTTCTAGTTCTTCATATAGAACAAAAAATAAAGCGCCATCTATTGGTTTATTGTTTATTATTGACCGCGTCCTTGTGTTGGTAGTTCGCTGTTTTTACCGTCCTTTATCAATGGCACTAGGACATCGGAGAAATTGTGGGCGTGGCTAAAATAGTGAAACATCGAAGTTCAGTAGCTGTTGTCAGCGTCTTAATACTTCCTTTCGTTCAAGGCTTCGCCCGCGTGAATGTTGGTTATCGAGATTTAAATATCTAAAAAAAATGTTTTTAAGCGGGATACAAACCTGTTGGTCTAATGGTTAGTGACCCTGACTACTAAGCCGGAGGTCGTGGGTTCCATACCCACCCAGGATAAAACTTTGTGTGATGAGCACGATGGTATATTCTGTGTCTAGGTGCTATTTATATATATCTAATATATTTTATTTTTCTTAAAAAAATTACTAGCCATAGAGGTTTTAAATAAAATTTTAAAACTAGCAATGTGGAATTGGGACCACAATCCCACATTGTTAGTTACAATTTTAAGAAAAAAAAAACTAACATTTCTAGCAATCCTGTTAACCCCTCCAGTTAAGCTCAATACTATCGCTACAAACGTCGGTAGTATAATGGGCCGGATTTGAACCAACGACCTCACGATTGCGAGTCCGATGCCTTAGGCATTAGGCTACCGCTGCTTCAATGTATGTATGTATGTATTTAGAAATATATAAGTATGTTTATCAGTTGTCTGGTTTTCATAGTACAGGGTCTGCTTAGTTTGGGATCAGATAGCGTTGTGTGAGTTGTCCCAAGATATTATTATTATAATATATGAAATTTGATATGGTATCTCCATACCAAATTTCAGCGCGATAACCATTTATGTGATGTGCCATTATGTGCCTTTGATTTATTGAAATTAAATTAACTCTTACTTATGTCTCAAGTATCAGAGTATTTTGTAATGGTAATCACTACATAGTACAAATCAGAGTCGCTTTCTCTGTCCCTATATCCCTATGTATGCTTAAATCTTTAAAACTACGCAGCGGATTTCGATGCGGTTTTTTTTAATAGATAAAATGATTGAAGAGGAAGGTTTATATGTATAATAACATCCATATATTTAATACCCGTGCGAAGCCGGAGCGGGCCGCTAGTTAACAATATAATCATGTAAATTTACTTTCTAGTAAATATTAAAAACCTGTAGCTAAGCTAAAAAATAATATCACAAATACGAGCTTTCTAAGTATACGAATTTCAAAAAATCCTAGGTCATTATTGTTTTTAAACCTGACCACGATCGGTGCAATTCGATCGAAACGTCGGGTAAATAAAAGGTTCATACCTTTAAATAATTCACGCGATTTAATCTCGAAATATATCTAAAATCCTAGGTCATGTTGTCACCCGAAACTTCTAATGCTACATTATTTAATTAATCCATCAATAACAAAGCCTTCTAACTACAAGCTCTATTATCTTCAACAATGCCAGTTTCAATATCAGACATATACATTCAATAATTTCGTAAGAGCTAAACTTATTAGTTATCTATGACGATGGACTACTTCTTAAGTTAACTGTGTGTCCATGTGTGAGGATATTGTAGAACAAAATGTAACTAATATCGTAAAAATATAATGCAATTTTCGGTGAAACGATTTCATTCAAACAGAAAAAAAGATAGAAATATGTGAAGTCCAGACCCAGGAACCGAACCCAAGACTTCCTTAAGCCAAACCGGGGCCGGAATCGAACTACCTATGTAGACTATGTTACTAGATGTCAAATTTCTCTATTCTTTCTTGCAAGCGAATTGTAATTTATTCAGAGATTCACAAAGAAGTCATTTACCATTTACCATTGCAAAGATCACTTTGCAATTATTAATGGCGGCAAAAATTACTTTATAATAATACTTATCTTATTTTTATATAATTATACTTATCTTTATATAATATAAGTTAATAAGTTTAAGATAAGAATAATAATAATAAAAAAAATAATAATAAAAATGTTTATTTTTTATAAAAATGGTGCAGTAGTACATTGGACAACTTAATAATATTGTACATAACACATAATTACAGTACTACTAAATGGTGATAGTACTGTCCTCCTAGATAGACTACGTAAAGCCTGTGTTAAGGAGAGACAGTGCCGAATCCCCACTGTTATTTGTAGAGGTACAATAACTGTCTAGGTAAAACTTATTGATAATTTAACTACTAATAGATACTGTGTGTGTGTGTGTGTGTGAGCGCGCGCGCGCGCGCGCGTGTGTGTGTGTGTGCGTGTAAGAGTAAGAGTGTGCATGTGTGTGTGTACGTGTGGGTGTGCATGTACGAGTGCGCGTAAGTGTGGGCGTACGTGTACGTGTGTGTGATTCTACATTGTTGATTTAAGGTAAGCTTCAGTTTCATCGTAATTTTTATCGAGCAGAAAAGATCGGATAGCATCTTTAGTTTCATGGTATGAAAGTTTGTAAATTGGTATATGTTTGTTTATGAGATTGTATAAGAAAGGTCCTAGATAATAGAAGAATTTTTTAGTGAAAGAGTAATTAACTATAGGATGTGAACATATTTTATCTTTACGACGCTTGGAAATTTGTTCATAAGGTGTTTTATGGTGTTGTAAAAGTACAGTATGTAAAATGAAAAGTTGCCTAATATTAAGAACGTTCCAGCTTTTGTACAAAAGTGTAGTTGGAAATAAGATCGGTCGAAAGGACGTTACTTTCAACACCGCTCTGTGGGCTATTTCCAGAGGGTAAAGTGTAGTTTTAGATGTTCCTCCCCAGCAAGAAATACCGTAAGATATAATCGATTGGCAAAGTGCATAGTAGACACGAAGTATAATTGAATGACTAGCAACATGTCTAAGTGACCTAAATATGTATATGAGCTTACGCACTCTGCCAGTCAAGGATTCCACATGGTCTTTAAAGTTCAGAGTTTTATCTAAAACCACACCGAGATACTTTATATTATCAACTGGATCAATACATGGACAGTCACATTGAGTGTTCGGGAAGCAAGAGTGTGCAGTTAATGTTAGTGGTGTTTTTGGTTGGGAGACAGAGCTTATGGAAAAGGTGATATATTTTGTTTTGCTAGTATTAAGAGTGAGTGTGTGAGATAATAGCCAACTTAGGACCGAAGAAAAACCGTTCTGTGCTTTAATTTGAAGATCCGACCAAGAGTTTGCAAAAAATGTGATGGCAGTATCATCTGCATAAGAAATAATTTGACAGTCAGGAATTTTAAGATTGCAAAGGTCGTTAATAAAGATAAGAAACAGGGTTGGTCCTAGCACGCTTCCTTGCGGTACACCATAATTAATAAAAAGCTCGTCACTAACATAGTTTTCTATTCTGACCATTTGTGTGCGATCGGTAAGATAGCTTTTAAGAAATTGTAATTGAGGGCCTCTGATTCCTATGGCTTCGAGCTTTAAAAGTAGAGTTTTGAGAGGAATAGTGTCAAATGCCTTCGTGAGATCTAAGAAAATTGTAAGCACTTTTTTGTTATTATTAAGTTTGTTCACAATGAAGGTCGTTAGTTCGTGCAAAGCATCTGTGGTGGATTTATTTCTTCGAAAACCAAATTGTTGAGATGATATAAGTCCAAAATGATCCAGATAATTCCTTAGACGTATGTTGATGAGGCGTTCAAACACCTTAGAGAGAGAACTAAGTACCGCTATAGGACGGTAGTTATTAAATAGGGAACCGTCGCCACTTTTGAATATGGGATGTATGATCGCTTTTTTGAAGGAAGTAGGAAAGATAGAGGTCCGAAATGACAAGTTGAATATATAGCAGAGAAAGGGAGCAAGAACAACAGAGTATCTTTTTAATATTATGGAGGAAATGCCGTCCCATCCAGCCGCTGCATTCGATCTCAAGGAATTGATGGTCAAAATAATTTCATCACAATCTGTTTCTTCTAGAACGAATGAAGATAAAGGTGTAGTGTTTTGTGATTTGGTAGTGTGTGAAGCAGGGCTAGTTATTTTATCTGCGAGCTGTTTCCCAACGTTGATAAAAAATTTATTGACTTCGTTACATGAGTTGATTTTTGAGTGTGAGGAGGTTAATAGTTGTGATGATTTTTGTTTAGGTTTCGTTGTGTTGGTGATGAATTTTATAGCATCCCATAGCGCTTTAGTATTATTCCCATTCTTTCTTTAATTGTTCAGCATCATATTGTCTTTTTGACTTTTTTAACAATTTAATACAAAAAGTTCTATACCGCTGATAGGTTATCTTTAAAATTTCATTATTTGGTGATAATTTTGATTTTTTGTGTAACAAATCCCTGTTTTTGATACATCTCAATAGACCTAAAGTTATCCAAGGCTTGAGTATTCTTTTTCGTGACGGTGTTTTGGAAGTAAGTGTGTTAATTTGAATGGCTTTTGACAAAATGTTAACAAGGTAATCTGTAGCTACATTTGGATTTCCAATACTTAATATAGGATCTAGATCTAGTTGTTCGATGGACTTATCTAGTTCTAGATAGTTTATTTTAGAGGTGGTAGTGATAGTAGGTGCACTTAGTTGTTTGGTCTTGAGACAAGCTAGAGATGAGTAATGATCAGTAACTGTGGACTGGAAAAGTAATGTAACTGCAGACAATTTTGTTCAGATAAAGGTGTGGTCGAGGCAATTATTGCCTGTTGTGGGCAGTTTATGTGCGGACAAAAAGCCATGGCTGGCGAGACAATTAAGGTAATTTTGGGATCGCATATCGGGAGTAATAATATCTAAATTCATATCACCAGTTATGATAACGGATTTATACGTGTGACGAGAAGGAAGTATGTTATTCAAAGCATCTAGAAAAACGTCGAGATTGTCGCTTGATGGTGACCGATAAATGCAAAATATAGCTGTGTCGGTTGTTTTGACAATTAATCCAGACGCTGATTTATTAAAACCCGGTTCTTCTACCTTACTTAATATTGAGGTTTTTATAAAAATAACAACTCCGTCGCTTTTGTTTATGTGTTTTTTGTGAATAAAAAAATGAAATTGTGACTTCATTCTGACGGGGCTGTCTCAGGTAAGTTTAGAATATTATTATATTTAGACTAGTTAAAAGTCCAACATTTTAAAAATAAACACTCATTAAGTACCTAATAACCATTAAAAATACCTCACAGCTTTGTCAATAACTGCTTTCACAAATAAACAAAAAGTTTTAGTCACTGAGAACATTATTAGTAGTTTCTATTATATCCGAAAACTTTCAAAAGTATATCATCTGTCACTGGGTGACTGGCTATATTCCATTCTTACAATAAAAGCAATAACTTATACCATCTATTTACACTTCACAAAGTAGGACAATTCCTAAGAAATACAAAATGCTTGTCATCCTACTAAAGATAGAGGGGTAACAAAACAAGGTCGGTTACAGAATGTCAAAGTTTCTTATTAGTAATAGCATGAAGATAATTGATCCAGTGATCGCGATCAGTGGTCTTGATCCAGATTGACTGTGTAACGTGTTGGATTGACGGATCGCGACATGTTTCTACATGTTTAATTTTTATACCACGAAACGAAGAGACGAGAGGGTCGTGTGCCTGATGTTAAGCGTCATGCGCCTGATGTTAAGCGTCATGCTAGCCCGTAACAGTATCAGTGCCACCCAATTTTTTTTTAAAGATCTGTCTGTCAAGTCACCATACTGCGGTCCTCGTTGAAAACAATGATAATAATAATAATATCTTGGGACAACTCACACAACGCTATCTGATCCCAAACTAAGCAGAGCTTCTACTATGGAAACCAGTCAACAGATGAACATACTTAAATATTTCTAAATACATACATATTATAGATAAATAATACTCATATTGATAAAATTTCGCGATTTGTATCGGGTACACTACCCGTGACCACTCGTGACCACGGCAGCAGCAATAAGGTCGAAACGTCGGGCAATAAACAAGGCATTTTACCTTAAATTATTCAATTAAGATCCGTAATATATATATTTTCATAATAAATAACACTCAGACTCGGAGTAAACCATCGTGCTCATCTCACAAAGTTTTATCCTGGGTGGGGATCGAACCCGACGACCTCTTGCGTAGCAGTCGAATATACTCCCACCGGCCTATATCGGACGATACAGCTGACCCACGCAACTTTGTCTGCGTCAATTTTCCTTCGTAATTAAATTAAAAACTTAACGACCTGTTCTCATTCCTACCAAATACAAAAAAAAAAGAAACTACAAAGTAGAAATCGCTCCTTTCAATAAAATTGTATTCATATTTATTTTTCGTAAATATTTATCTTCAAAATGCCAGATACATATTGAGGAAGTTTTTTTTGATACCCAGTTTGGTCGGGCTATTTATTATTCTTATCCATTTTTGTATAACAGTAGGATCAACTGAAAATCTGTAGGTTTAACAAATAGGTACTGATATCCTAGTCCTACAATTAAAAAAGAAATAGAAAAAGCTGATCTACTACAGAGGCAGTCGGACGTTTCACAATAGCTCGTAAGTTTCCAACCAAAACAGAGTGATGTGTTAACATCACTATTTTACGGAAGAGTAACTGACAGTATTGTGGTACAGACCAAGACGGCCTATGATATAAGACCACCGCCATGTACATACACTTAAGTAAGTGTGAATATCACTCAAAGTGGCCCTAGTCTGCAAGTTTGACTGAACAGTAACAGAATAAGGGCAGCCGAACACTCTCAAACTTGTTCGTTGATATTGAAGTACGTTGTGAGAAGCGAGCCATACTTGCAAACTCGAAGTTCACTCCAGATAACTTGAGATAAAATAATAATATCATTCTGTCCGTAATTAACTCATAGTGGTTAAAAATAGATAGTTAAGTAGGATATGAATATGTAAAAAGTTTTTTTTAAAGACGACTCTCACAGTTGGGTGTAAGCCCAGTGTCACGGGGGTCTTTACAAACGTACAATTCACGGACACAAGGTGCACCCAGACCCAGAACAACAATTTGTGTATCACACAAAGTGGTGTCCCGAGTGGGAATCGAACCCACGACCTCTTGCGTAGCAGTCGGACACACTCCCGCCGCGTCACAGAGGCAGTGAAGTTTATGTTTAATCTAATTATCATTTGTAAGGGAAGGACATCTTAATTCCGACCACTTTCTTTGCAGATTTTTGAATGTCACCATTTTCTATTCTTTTGGGTTATTGCTTTTTATTGCGTCTAAAATTAATTAATACTGTAAAATTCTCAAGTTTTTTATTTAATATTTTTTAGCTTATTTTGCGGTTATATCGGGTTTCCCGGTTCAGTGATCAGCGTGTCCTGTGACACATATGCCTCTTCCAGCTGCTTCCATTCTTTTCTATTGTTAGCTTTTCTGGACCAGATTGTTCCTCCAATCATCTTGTTATCATCTGTCCATCTTCTAGTTTGCCTACCTCTATTCATTTTGCCATCACGTGGCTGCCATTCTGTTATAATTTTTGTCCATTTCAGTCTGCTTCCCCTTGTCATATGTCCTGTCCATCGCCATTTTAACCGTCTTATTTTCTCTAGTACGTCTTCCACCTTTGTTGTAGATCTCTCTCTTGTGTTCTTAGTGTTAAGCAGTTTAATGTACAAATATATAGTTTCCTATTTTCTTTTATTTTTAGTGTTTTGGTGTTATTGGTATTTTCTATTATTAGAGCTGGAAGGGATTGGTCAATATCCCCCACGGTGACCAGCAGGCTTGGGATCCGTTTCGCTTTAGTACCTCCTAAACATGTAGGAAGAGGTCAAAGAATGTCATATGCTCTAGTTGTCAACAGTGTTGATGGTAGGCTGTACATGGTCTGCATTATACATATACTACAACGACGACCTGGCGTCTACAAAGTGGATTGCAGCTGTGGTAGTTCCTACATCGGACAAACCAAGCGTACAATAGTGGAAAGGGGAACATATCGCGGCTGCAAAAAACCGACAGACAAACCAATCAGCATTAGCGGAACACTTGCTGAATGCGGGATCCAACCACTGGATTGAAATACACAAACCACAGGTCCTCTTCTATTACTGTCACTGTTACTCCAGGAAGGCGCGGGAAGCGGTTGAAATAGAAATACGCGCCAATTTCAACCCAAAAGATGGATACCGTTTGTAAACATCTTGGAATCCCGCGATCAGCAAGTGTACACACCGCTGAACAAACATTACACGCCAGTGTGCAGATGTCGTTAGTGTTGTGTGTCGAAGTAACGACAGTCCCGTAATAGTGAGTGATAAAAATCAAGAGAGGGTAGTTTCCGAAATCTGTGAAGCGTCACGGAGGCGACGCTGAGCTGAACCAGTCTACCCGAAAATAAAATATTTACGCCATTAAGACCTGTAGGGTCTTAATGGCGTAAATATTTAATTAAATTCTTATAAAACTTTATAACTCACTAGCTGTCCGGCGCAACTTCGTATGCGTAAATTATCCTCGTTTTTGCAACATTACACGTCACTACTCCGTTCCTATTAGTCGTAGCGCGATGTTATATAGCCTATAGCGTTCCTCGATAAATGGGCTATCCAACAAAAAAATTCAAATCGGACCAGTAGTTCCTGAGATTAGCGCGTTTAAACAAACAAACAAACAAACAAACAAACTCTTCCGCTTTATAATATTATAGTATAGATTACGTTGTAAAGATGAAATTTTAGACTTAAAGCTGTTACATTAGTAGCGATAGTCCTTTACAGCTTTTGCACCTTTCATAAAAATATTACTTCACAAATAACACCCTACTCTACATTGCATTGAAATGAAAGACTCCTGATTTACAAATACAAAAAAGGAAATATCAAACATCCCGGTAGAGTTCCCGGGAACTTGAATAGTGATCATTTTATGTAGAGCCACTTTATGAATTAAAACACATCGGCGCTCTCCACACTCTATCAAAAGGAAGCTTGTTGAATGGCAGAGTTATGTTCGTGGCACAAGTTAATGGAGACAGAGGCGACTCTATAATGCTATATTTTCATGCTAGCATTTGAACTTGTCTTCACCTGCATTAACTTTATTTATTTGGGGACTTAATATCTTTAAAAATTTGTTAAGTGTTTTTTCGGTGATTACTTGATAAATATATACTTCACAAAGAACAAAAAACTCTCCGTGACTCAGTAGGGTCCGATCAGATCGACAAACAATCAGCAAGGTTAAGCAACTTTACTACTATCAGGTTAATTGATGGGTAATCCCAAGCCTAATTATTTTTATAAACAACATTCGATCTTTGAAAACAGCAAACTAATGCACACATAGATAATCTATATAAGTATGTTTATCAGTTGTCTGGTTGCCATAGCTCTGCCTAGTTAGGAATCAGATGACCGTGTATGAATTATATCAAAATATTTATTTATTTCTTTCCTTTTACTGAAAGTTATTGCATCTATATATTTTGAAATAAATATTACAAACTAAGGCCATCAATCTCTATACAGCGAGCTATATGTAACAATAAATAGTGTGGTGACGTCACTCGTGTTACATTGCGCTTTATTTACGGCTATTGTCCGAACAGCGCAGCTGCAACGAGCAATGTACTGGTATTTTTAGTTCGCGACAGACGTTTAATATATTGTAAGTTATTTGGAATTGTTTGTAAGATTCGTTTGTATTTGTTAACTGATAACTTTGACGCGGTTTCTAATAATGTGTATAAAGATTTATACATAGTAGGTACGATTGTTTCATCACTTATGAAAGGAGGTCTGCATATATTCAAATTTAACTGCCTCTGTGGCGCGGTGGGAGTATGTCCAACTGCTACGCAAGAGGTCGTGGGTTCGATTCCCACACGTGTGGTTCAAAAATTGTTGTTCCGAGTCTGGGTGTACTTTGTGTCCGTGACTTGTATGTTTGTAAAGTCCTCCGTGACACAGGGCTTGAACCCTACTGCGGGAGTCGTGTTTTATAAATATAAAAATATAATTACAAATTCTTTTTTGAAGAATAGAGTCACGCCATTAAGACCTGTAGGGTCTTAATGGCGTAAATATTTAATTAAATTCTTATAAAACTTTATAACTCACTAGCTGTCCGGCGCAACTTCGTATGCGTAAATTATCCTCGTTTTTGCAACATTACACGTCACTACTCCGTTCCTATTAGTCGTAGCGCGATGTTATATAGCCTATAGCGTTCCTCGATAAATGGGCTATCCAACAAAAAAATTCAAATCGGACCAGTAGTTCCTGAGATTAGCGCGTTTAAACAAACAAACAAACAAACAAACAAACTCTTCCGCTTTATAATATTATAGTATAGATTACGTTGTAAAGATGAAATTTTAGACTTAAAGCTGTTACATTAGTAGCGATAGTCCTTTACAGCTTTTGCACCTTTCATAAAAATATTACTTCACAAATAACACCCTACTCTACATTGCATTGAAATGAAAGACTCCTGATTTACAAATACAAAAAAGGAAATATCAAACATCCCGGTAGAGTTCCCGGGAACTTGAATAGTGATCATTTTATGTAGAGCCACTTTATGAATTAAAACACATCGGCGCTCTCCACACTCTATCAAAAGGAAGCTTGTTGAATGGCAGAGTTATGTTCGTGGCACAAGTTAATGGAGACAGAGGCGACTCTATAATGCTATATTTTCATGCTAGCATTTGAACTTGTCTTCACCTGCATTAACTTTATTTATTTGGGGACTTAATATCTTTAAAAATTTGTTAAGTGTTTTTTCGGTGATTACTTGATAAATATATACTTCACAAAGAACAAAAAACTCTCCGTGACTCAGTAGGGTCCGATCAGATCGACAAACAATCAGCAAGGTTAAGCAACTTTACTACTATCAGGTTAATTGATGGGTAATCACTTTTTGTGAGAGTATGAATTTGTTGCGCCTAATCTCCCTTTGATTGTGTAGGATTTACGTCCTGTCAAATTATAAAAGTAAAGGTTCATTTCCGTGCATCGCGGTCGATCGCGAGTCGCGCGCGGCTAACAACAAGCGTCTACGCGCGCGGCCAATGCGACAATAGTCAGAGTATGAGAATGTATGCTGCCGTTTCCGAGGTAAGCGACAGACGCGCGCGGCCGACGACTGTCGTAGGCTGCGCGCGCACTCAGAATATTGTCGCATCGGCCGCGAGCGTCAGCCGCTTGTCGTAAGCCGCGCGCGGCTCGCGATCGGCCGCGGAATGCACCTTGTGGGAATAGATTATGTGTGTTTGCGTACATGTTCGTTCCCTATAGTATCTTTTGCGTGGTCGGCTGATCTCCGTTAAAATTAACCCCCATAAGTAAAACCAATGAACTAATTCAATCTTACACATTATAATTCTTCAAGAACTGTTAGTTTCTCTACTAACCTCTTAAAATGTATTTATGCAGTTCAAAAGAGTACGTAGCAAAAAGTTTCCAACTGGCAACGAAGTTTCTAAGCCTGGAACGGAATCTTGACTATTCACTTGAATATACACTTGTGGAACTTCACCTTTTTGCAACTTACTTCATAGTTTTATCTGTATTAAGATGTGTTAGTTGCGAGCGGAGCGGTAGAGGGTTTAAGCTGAGTAGGGTAGATTATAGGCTGCTTGTCTATTGAAGCGGAGCAAGGCTGCGGAGTGGAGAAACGGAGAAATATCTTGAACCTCTATCCACACACGTCCGGGCCGTGTTCGGGGTGTGGACGTACCGTGATCCGTTAGTGACTCAAAACAATATCGGTGCGTACGTTCTATATGAATTCATTTACAAACGTCCGTCTCATGGCCAGCATTGGACTTTTTAAGATTGGGCCAACAGCATGACTTGCGTTAGTGTGCTGATATTGTGCATGCTATCGATGTTTTATTAAAAAATATGAATGACGTGTTGTTGATAGAGGCAGTATGCGTATACAACGTTTTGTACAACTTGTCTCATCTATACTAATATTACAAAGCTGAAGAGTTTGTTTGTTTGAACGCGGTAATATCAGGAACTATTGGTCCGAATTGAAACAATCTTTTTCTGTTGGGTAGCCCATTTATCGAGGAAGGCTATATAACATCACGCTACGGCCAAAAGGAGCGGAGCAGTAATTAAAAATGTTGCAAAACGGGGAAAATTTACGCATACGAAGTTGAGCTGGTCAGCTAGCCCGATATATATGTTGAAGTATAATCTAATTTATTGTCAAAAAGTAAACTGCAAGGATCCCGAACACATCGAGCGCCTGATTTGACACGGATTTAGAGTCTTGGTAAAACTACCTTCCCACTAGTCCCAGACGCGATTCTGATATATGACAATGAAAATAGAAGAAAATTAAGCACATCTGGTAAATATGTACCTACTTGAAATCAAAACATTTGATTATAATTTTTTTAGAGGTTTAACTATCTCTCGTCTGGACAGATAGGTATCTAGACGTGCGTCGTTATGTCTTAGAAAGAAGAGATAAACCTCCATAGTCAACTATTTATAGCATGGACTCTATTCTTCAAAAAAGAATTTGTAATTATATTTTTATATTTATAAAACACGACTCCCGCAGTAGGGTTCAAGCCCTGTGTCACGGAGGACTTTACAAACATACAAGTCACGGACACAAAGTACACCCAGACTCGGAACAACAATTTTTGAACCACACGTGTGGGAATCGAACCCACGACCTCTTGCGTAGCAGTTGGACATACTCCCACCGCGCCACAGAGGCAGTTAAATTTGAATATATGCAGACCTCCTTTCATAAGTGATGAAACAATCGTACCTACTATGTATAAATCTTTATACACATTATTAGAAACCGCGTCAAAGTTATCAGTTAACAAATACAAACGAATCTTACAAACAATTCCAAATAACTTACAATATATTAAACGTCTGTCGCGAACTAAAAATACCAGTACATTGCTCGTTGCAGCTGCGCTGTTCGGACAATAGCCGTAAATAAAGCGCAATGTAACACGAGTGACGTCACCACACTATTTATTGTTACATATAGCTCGCTGTATAGAGATTGATGGCCTTAGTTTGTAGTATTTATTTCAAAATATATAGATGCAATAACTTTCAGTAAAAGGAAAGAAATAAATAAATATTTTGATATAATTCATACACGGTCATCTGATTCCTAACTAGGCAGAGCTATGGCAACCAGACAACTGATAAACATACTTATATAGATTATCTATGTGTGCATTAGTTTGCTGTTTTCAAAGATCGAATGTTGTTTATAAAAATAAAGTAAGTACACCTTTTTAGATTTCTGTAGCCAAAATGGCAAAAATGGAACCCGGAGTTTCGCCATGTCCGTCTGTCTGTCTGTATGTCCGTTCGTTTGTCACAGGCATTTTACTCAAAGACTACTCAATGAATATTGATGAAATTTGGTGAAAAAGTGTCTTTGTTGTAGCCGCTACTTAGTTTGGTACTTATATGATAAAAATAAATATTTAATTGGGGGGCACTCCATACATGTAACTAGAAGCTGATTTTGTTTTCAGCAAACATCTACGTGTGGCACATCATTCGATAGATCTTTTAAAAACATTTTAATTTCCTTGATTGATTGAATATTTTTGGAAATAAACACTCCGAAAGTCTCATAAATTGTATCCACCCTTAATTTATGAACCGTATGACTAAAAAATTATGAAAAAAACCACAACGATAGCGCTTAATAAATAATATAAAGTAAAATTATTTTGGACATGATCAGATATACCGTCATTGACTTATGGCCGAAAAACTACGTTACTCAACAAAAGGGTGTAAGAGCCATGAACATACGCTCTTCTGCTGATGAAGTTCAACCCTCAGATCCCTCCCAAGGTTTGGACACAATGAGCAGACACAGATACGGACAGACACATTTGTACAGACAAAAATGCCTTGGAAATCGTACCAAATCCTGAACCTAATCCTTCCAATAAACACTTCCACCAGCAACAATTAGAGCAACGAGAAAAAGATTGATATTTCTAAGTACTCCAAACTAAAACATAGAGGAAACTTTTCAATTTGTTGGCAGCGAGCAGCGTGTGGCGGAACTGGTGGATAAAAACTGAACAACAAAGTATGGAATGAGAAAGTCGGTACATTGTCCGCTCTAACGAACAAGTTTCTAATAACTACGCGACACGATTATATGAATGACTAGCTTATAGCAACGGCTCAACTTGCTTTAATGCTGGTTATAGTGACCATTTATCATGAGCTCTGTAATGTATGGCGTTGTTAGTACAACGGAGATCGAGATATTATATAAGGCCGCCTCTGTGGCGCGGTGGGAGTCTGTCCGACTGCTACGCAAGAGGTGGGTTCGATTTCCACACGGGACACCACTTTGTGTAATCCACAAATTGCTGTTCCGAGTCTGGGTGTTTTTGTGTCCGTGACATATGTTTGTAAAGTCCCCCTCGATACAGGGCTTGTCACCTACTGCGGGGGTCGTCTCTTCAAAAAAAAAAAACTGCTACTAAACTTAACCAATTTTGAACTTGCAGACTGCTTTAAAAGTTCGAAATATTTGAAGGTACGAATCTTTTATTTACCCGATGTTTCGATTGAATTGCAGCGATCGCGGTCACGGGTGGACCGATTGAAGTGATTTTCCACAACTTTTTTTTTCACACCTCTTTATTTTGGCATCTCACAGCCGCCATGTTTGTTTTTTACAAACGTCACATATCTAAGAACACTGACGATCAAGACGAATCTAACGATGTCTTAATTGTATAAATCCTTTCAGTCGACTAGAGATATCAGGTAATAAATAATATTACATACATACATACAAGATACGCGCGAAAAACATAACCCTTCCTTACAGTCGGGTAAAAAGGTAATTCTCTGTTGGACCTGTGTACGAGTATGTTCAGGTTGTTCCCAAATACCACTGATCCGATTTGAATGTGGTTTCGCTATTCGACTGGATATTTCTATGTTAAGGCTTTTGTGTATATAAAATACTGGCCTATTTTTTTAAATATAAAAGATACTAAGCTATTCTTCCAAACCAAATACAAAAAGTAAATGCACTCCATCACAGTCAATTAAAAACAAGATCTATAAAACATATAGCGTACCCCCGTCCACACAAGTCCTTCGCCCAGCTGGTAACGAAGCCATTGAAACTGTTAGATACATGCGGCCCCTGCTGTACAGGGTACTCCAAGTACTTTGCTAAGTTCATTTTTATAGAGACTCGACCGAAAGTGGTTCTCGTAGTTATTGGCTTTCAGTTTGGACAGCAAGTTAATTTGATAATGTGTTAACTTCTGGTTAGAGATGATACTGTCGAAATGTTATAGTGGGGGATTTTTCTAACGTGAAATAAGGGACAGTGACAGTGATATTTAATAAGATATTTAGTTTTTATTGCTAACTTAAGTTCTTTAATTGGGCATTTAACTATTGTCATAATAAATTGTTTTATTCTAACTATGCAATAATATGTCAAAGAGAATTCTGAAAAAATATATTGGTTTTTAATTAAGCTCGTATATTATCTTTTTATTTATCAAAAGAAAAACAGAAGTAAATGATTTGACTTTGACTGATTCGACTGTTTCGATCGAATTGCAAGCAGTCGACCCGTGACTAATTGTGCTTTTAAATATTTCACGCGATTAAGTTCCGGTAATATTCTAATGGGTGTGACAATGTTTGAAACTGGCCACCCATCTGTGAACCGACAGTGGTAACGTTGCTCAATGTCGTAGATATCTCGATCTGCTCGGTCGTCACTAAGTTAGAGTCCTCAGGATGTGATTCATATTCGGTAATAGGAAATATCGTGAGGGAATTCAAACTCGAAGACATATTATCCAACAATTCAAACTCTATCTCAGAGAGGAGGCCGGCCTCCCCGCCATGTACAGCATAAAGGCCTGATATTCAGTTACTTCTTGAATTAAAAAAAAAACATTTCATTTCATTTTGTCTTAGTTTTATAGATATTACTTTCTGATCTCGGCGAAGTCCCTTCATCAGACGGTTTTACGTCTAATCTATCTTCAATTCTCTCGGATTTCCGAATATATGATTTAACGGTAGTAATTACGGACGGTTAGTTACAGTTTGAAAATAAGTTTAGGTACTAGGTATCAATTCCGTTATAATGGCCGCGAACGATATCAGTTAAAATAACATTACTAATTGTACATACAAGCGCATGTTTTTCAAAAACTTATACCAAACTATCTTTTAAACTGCAACTATCTGCTATAGATTTAAATGTAGTGTTGGGTTGGGCAGCGTTTAGCAAACTTCGTCTCTACCACAACACCTGAAGTCCAAGGTATTTAACCAGTGCGTCCTACCTGTTATGACCTACGGTGCCGAGACTTGAACACTTACGGTTGAGCTAGACTACAAATTCAAAGTCGCGTAGCCGGCTAAGGAGCGAGCTATGCTTGGATTCTCTTTGAAGGATAATATTCGCAACGAGGTCATCGGACAAAGAACTAAAGTTACCGATATAGTACGCAGGTTTAGCACGCTGAAGTGGCAATGGACTGGCCACATTCGCCGAAGGACCGATGGCCGATGGAGCAAACGCGTCCAAGAGTGGAGACCGCGACTTGGATGCGGAAGGCGGACGGCCGGATGTTTTGGTGTAAATTAGTAAAGGTTTAAATCCACCAGAGGACTAATATAGGCTGATTGATTATTTTCTTAATATGTATGCCAAATATAATTTGCCTAAGTTTTTATTTTTTAATAATAAATCCAGTGCTTGTTAAAAATAAAGACTGCTGTAGTCGGATTTTAATTTTGTGTTTTTTAGGGCCTCGACTATACAATTTGTTTTGGTATTGACACGGACCATAACAAAGAATAGATATCTCATTCACCGAAATCATGAGATTGGTTGTGACACAAAATGAAACATAATTAAATAAAACATAAATAGGTACATTTAGACTGCCGAACACAACCCATTTCTTTTTAGTGTCACCGTGGTCGCATTCGAAAACGAGCAGTTTAGTTTGCCACTCGATTAGCCCGTAAGTCACTTCTACATCCGTGGCTCTCTCACCCCTATTAATAGATCTTGTCTAGACATACCGAATAATGTTTTATTGACTCCAAATCGACATCACTACTGCCCCAATTCCGTTATAGAAATAATCCAATTTACCTGACACAGTATCAATAAGTTATTTCGTTTTCATGGCGACTACTTTCAAACGTTTTAAATAGAAAGACATGAGACAAGCTATTAAGATTGCAACAGTTTAGTAGATGACCAATTTAGGCATTTTAGTGCGGTAATGTAAAATATTAAAGCATTCAATCGAGTTTATTTGATAGGGCCATAGCACATCTGATACTTTTAGAGTTGCTTTTAAAAGAGTTTCTGCAATTGCTGCAATGACTGATGATGAGTACATTTAGGGCTTTGAGTTGCTGATTAGTAAGTAGATACATCAATTAATACTGTAAATATACATATGTCGTGGGGTGGCCATATGGGCTGTTAGCGGCTAAGTATTCGAATTGATATTGTTGTAACCGATCATAATGTGGTAAGGTCGAGTAAGGTAAAGTCCGTCATCCATTTCAATACTAATATTATAAATGTGAAAGTAACTCTGTCTATCTGTCTGTTACGCTTTCACGCTCAAACAGTTAATCTGATTTAGATGAAATTTGGTGTGGAGATAGTTTGAGTCCCGAGGAAGGACATAGGATAGTTTTTATCGCTACAACCGACTAACACGCGGGCGGAGCCGCGGGCGAAAGCTAGTAGTTCATAATTCTAATAATTTCGTTATACTGCGAGTGTTACACTTTGCACACACAACTATTAAACATGTTGACAAGTTTATCGGAAGACGTGTTGTCGCTTCGACCGCTCGATTAAAACTCCCAAAGGAGAATAATTCTCACGCCTCGCCATTTTAAATTTAATCGTCTAACGAATGTCACGCCATTATGGTAGCCATGTTTTAAATGAATCAATACAGCTGCCAATAAATCAAAAAATATGTTAGGTCAACGAAAATCAGTAAGCGATTTAATGTTTTTCCGACATATATTATACTAGTTGTGCCCCGCGGTGTTACCCGCGGCTTATTAGCCTATGTGTTAATCCAGGGTGTCAGCTAACTCCATACCAAATTTTATTAAAATCGCTCCAGCCGTTTAGACGTGAAGAAGTAATAAACATACACACTCACATACTCACAAACTTTCGCCTTTATAATTTTAGTGTGATTATTTCGATGCTCTGAAAAATTTAATTTTAAATTATCAAAAATTCAAAGTAGCTCGAGACGTAAAAGTCTCTGTTGTATATTAGTGGTGCAGTTCGTTACTCGAAGTGCACCTATTGCTTAATTTACGGTACGGCCCTGTCCTGTACAAAGGCGCGTCAAAAGTATCAAGTGTTCTATAGCCCTCGGATAAACAGTCTGTCGAACTAATTAGCTAAAGAAATTATTTAAACCATCCATTTGGGTCACGTAATTAGCGGTACAAGCGGATGGTTTTGTTCTTTGTTAAATATCTGCCAATAAATTAGTAATTATCACTTTAAAATTGAATATTTTATACTATGCAGGCAAATAATTTTTCAATCGGCCATCTTGTTCCAAGAAGGAAGGTTATGTTTATCGAGTGTATGTGTAAATATGTATGTATGTACATTTCTTTGGCACGCATCAGAGACTCAATGGTTTGATGGATTTTAGCTTGAGAAAATATCGTTAGTTAAGTCTCAGTTGTGAGAGTGACACAAAAAAATGATGGATTTTGGCGCCATAACATTCCAATTTGTTTTATTTTTATTTTTAGGTAAGGAAATGACTCCTTTCCACCTGATGTTAAGTGGAAATAGAGTCCAAAGGCAAGACCTGACAGTACAGCACTATGTGCAGCACTGACTATCCTTACCTTGCTCATATGCAAGGTGCTTCTTCACGCCTCTTTTAAAAGACCCCATGTCGTAGGTAGGAGGGAACACATGTGCTGGTAGGGAGTTCCAATTTTTGGATGAGCGGCAGAGAAATGAGTCAATGAAATGAGAAATTATATTCACGGTCAGATGGTAACATCGAAGATCAGCACGCGTGGTTCGATTTAGGAGAGGAGAAGGAGGGATTAAATTAAAAAGATCATCGGAGTGTTCGACGTGGTAAAGTCAATAGAAGACCCCTAGCGCTGCTACATGTCTACGCAGTTGTAGAGGAGAATTTTAAGCACTCGGGTTTTTTGTTTGGTAATAATTTAACTTGTTTTAAATGAGTTGATGACTAGCTTGAAGGTATTCCCACTTATGACAGTAGACTCGTAACAGACCTCCTCTCTGTAGTTTTCCAATTGGGCTTCATGTGGATTGGTCTACTAATTTTTGGTTTTGGGAAAGTTAATTTCTGATTAGTATTTTAATTAACCTCTTTGTGTGTCCCGCTACGTCTAACTGAGCCAGCCACGCTATCTTTCTATTTTCTGGCATCCGCTTCTAAATAATTCTTGAAAAGAACATCTTTATTATTTTGAATAGAAATTCAAACTACTATTACCTACCCTGCAGTAACACAACACGTCTCTCACAATTAGCAGCGTGTTAGAACAACAAACTCGCGTGCCGTGTTTCTTGAATTGTAAACTGAGTCACGTCTCACGTTGCACACTTGTACAAACTGTCACTTCGATTGCTTCTCTCTTCGTTAGCTTAGAATCGGATTTATGTACATTGAGGTACTATCTGAAGTACATATAGCACCTTACTACAGTACCTACCTATCTACACATACTAGCTCCAAGTCCCTCGCTTTTATTTATGAACAGACTTTTTTCGATATTTTAGCCGACCCTTGCAAACTTCGTCTGCGTAAATTCTCTCTAATTATACAATTAATACAAAAATCGCGATTAAACACCATAACGTGACACGAAATTAAAAACAAAATGGTTGTTTTTAAAGTCATAAGAAAACATTGATAACCATTCGCGTTGCATAGCAACCAATCAATAACGTTAGTTCCAATTGTAGGTATCGCATTCATGTCACTGCTATCGCCATTCGCTGTTGCTTAGCAACCAATCAATAACGTGACCGTTGCTGAGCAAACAGTAAATGAAGTGACACTTTTTTGTGAGTGCAGCCGATCATCGATTTAAAGGACGATCTCACGTAATATTTAAATCGTGAAAAAAGCGTGGTACCGGCTTAAGAAAAGTGCCACTCTATCTTTTTCCATAGGTGTCGTTGAGGCGACTTAGGGATTTCACACCTCAAGGCGAGCAGCAGCGTTCTCTGTGTACTCAAAAGTCTTACTGCGAGCGCCAACCTACTCGCCAATCGTGGCGATTATGGCAATTAATCCTGCATCTATATTAGGTAGATTCTACTGGGGAGACCCGTGCCCAGCAGTGGGACATCACATGGGTTGATATGTAAATCGCGAAAAAAATACATTTACCTGAGACAAGGTCGTAAAGTATTTTTTTTTTTTTTTGCGATTAAAATTTTTATATGTAACCAAATATTAAAAAAAAAAAAATTGATTGAGCCTTTTCGAAGTAGTTCAGCCACAAACAAGCTCAGTGGCTTGTGTTAGGAGTGGGTTCATGTCCATCGGTAGTGTAATGGGTAGGTTCGAGCCCGCTACCTCACGATTGCGAGTCCGATATCTTAGCCACTAGGCTACCACTGATTATAGGCTATAGCTATTTATAGGTATATATATTATGTATATTCTAATTAGTTTCGTTAGGTACTATGCGTTTCAAATGAGTTGATAACTGTCATGATGACATTTTGATTCGCATAACGACTGCAACTTCATTGTATGCCGTAAGGTCAGCAATAAAATGATTCGCAAAAAGGTGACATTAGTATTACACAGAAGTACCTACCTACTCTCATGAACAATATATAAGAACTGTATTTTACTATTTTCTAATATAATTAAGTTTTAGTTAAAAAAAATATCACGACTGACTGAAATACTTATATTTTGCTTATTTACATATTTTTTTTGTGTTATTAAATAATAAAGAATACTATTAATATTATAATAAAGAAAAATATTAGGTACATAGTTCAAAGCAAATAAATAATACGTCCGTTCTATTACCATACACATAGCGTCACTCTGAGCAGCGTCACTTGAGCGTCACTCTGTAGTGAAAACACGTGTTTATCCAAACCTATATTGTGCTGTTTTGAGTTTTATATTAAAAATGTCTGAATATTGTTGTATTTGTGCTAAACTTTTAACTGAAAGTGAAGTTGTTACTGTTGAACGTGGTATGAAGACATTAATTAATGCAAGTATCGAAAGAGCTAATGATTTTTCGGAATATCTCAAAAATCAGAAATCTGTGACAATACATGAAAATTGCCGTAAAAATTATACTCGAAAGTCTTCTATTGCTGCAGCTAATAAAAGACAACGTGAAGAACAAGAAGCCAGTACATCCACAGCAAGTCCTCCTCGTACTAGATCACGTATCAGTGAATCAGCTTTTTGTTTCAAAGAACTATGCTTATTTTGTGGCGAGAAATTAAATGAAGAGAGTGAAAGAAGAAAATCCTCAGATTTTAGAATCTTCAGATTACACTACCTCATAGGTGGCGTGGAAACGTGTGCATATTATGACGATAACAACTTTTATAACTTTTTGAATCGTTATATCTCAGAAACAGTGGCTCGTAAGAAAAAAAGTATTGATACATTTTTTATAGATAATTTTATGATCTACAATTTTGTCTGAAGTACTTTTATGATAAAACTTACCGTTTTGCTGAAAATCGCGAAAAACTCATTTTTTTGACCTTTGACCTTGAATTAATTTTTTTCCTTACAGGGGAATGATGAGGAACTTTTAGACATCCATACTAATATTATAAATGTGAAAGTAACTCTGTCTGTCTGTCTGTCTGTTACGCTTTCACGCTCAAACAGCTAAACTGATTTAGATGAAATTTGGTATGGAGATAGTTTGAGTCCCGGGGAAGGACATAGGATAGTTTTAATCGCGATAACCGACTTCCACGCGGGCGGAGCCGCGGGCGAAAGCTAGTTGTTTATAATTATGTTTTGAACAACTTCACAGAAATTCAGCTTGTTGGGACTATATGTAACTTCGAATGTCTAAATTGACCGAACTAACATACGTATTTTACCCGACTTGGGAGTTTTAATTGCTAGCGGTACAATTTTGACAAGTACAGAGTGAAGTTGTCGCGATCGCGATTATCTCCTCATTTGAAACAAATAGTATGTATAGGTTATAATGTAAACACGTTGTTAATACATTATTGCATTTTATATGTAATGTTTTTTTTCCTCCAAACTAATAAACGTATTGACAGATTTATTAATTTAGGTATTTATTTTTATTAATTTTTCATGTGTTTACTCTGTTTACTGAAAAAAATGTGATATCACTACAGTGTCAGTTATTCTTCCGTGAAATAGTGATGCCAACACATTACTTGTTTTTAATTGAAGGCCACTGTAGCAATTGTATGTACTGGGCAAATGAAACTTACGACTTAATAATAATAATAATATATACTTTATCGTACACCAATATAAAAAAAACAAAGTATACATCGTATAATAAAAATGTACAATGGGCGGCCTTATCGCTAAGAGCGATCTCTTCCAGGCAACCTTTGGATGGACAGAGACATAAATACACGAATTAGGTAGGGGTAGTGTACAGCGTGATATTAATTTATAGTTATCAAGAACTACAACGACAAGAAAATATACAACGAAGAGAAAATATAGGTAATTATTAAAAATTTAAAGTTTACTCAGCGAGATAGTGATCCTTCATCATTTTTTTAAACGATGCCAACGATTGGGCTCGTCTTATAGTTAGAGGCAGTGCATTCCATAGTCTCTAGACTTAATGTCTCAGAACGAGTCTAGATCTTCCCGGACCAAGGATTTGGCTAACAACCTGGTGATTATCACAAGTTGTTAAAAAATATACATTTACAAAACTAATTACAAATAATAAAACATTAAATATTATGCACATTATTATAAAGATAAACATCTAGTTCTCGCGAATATTGTGTATAGCTCACAGATATAATTTTGCCTAAATGTGACATTCGCTCGTAAACAGATCACAAGACTGGTTAGAGTCTTTAGCATGAATATTCACCTTGCTAGAGGCAATATGACCATCGTTTATGACGATATTCACGTCATGAATGTAGATGGCGATGCCACAGAGTACCAAGAGTGAAGAAAGTAAGGGTTGCTATGTTCACATAAGCGGGTCGGCATTGGTGGTTGAACAACAAAACTGACCCGAAGAAATTGCTTCACATGCTCGTCTTCAATTAACTGGTGCCGATTGGATAGTTCAGTCGGCAATTCGGCAGTATTTTTTAAACAACAAAGCGGACCCGAAGCTATTACTGCTGTTGTGGCCTAGTGTACGTGTGCGGCAAGCCGATCAATGCATTCTATTTTACAGAAACCCTAACACACATAGACAATACACACGGAGCCGAAACTCGGAACATCTTCCGCACTAAGTGGTCCGATGTTGCCAAAAAATATATATATAAAAACAACTTATACAACGCCATCTGATCCCAAACTAGGCAGAGCCACTATGGCAACCAGACAACTGATAAACGTATATACGAGTATAGGTGTAAGTCACTCCCGCTGTCTGTGCGCTTAGATCTTTTGAACTACGCAACGGATCTTAAAGCAGTTACCAGCAATAGATAGAGTGATTAAAAAGGAAGGATTATATATATATATAATGCAGCATGCCGCGGGAACGGGATCCACGCTTACGTAGTCTCGGGTGGAATAGTTAGTAATAGATAAATTACACCCAGGCACAGAATTAACCATTGTATTCATCACACAAAGTTTTATTCTGGGTGAGGGTCGCACCAACGACTTCTTTCTTAGAAATCAGGGTCCCTAACCACTAGACCAGACTAGACGAGCCAGTTAAATAGTCCTTGTCCGTAATGGGGCTGACATGTTCCTAGAATAAAAGCCCCAAAAATAAAAGTTTATAAAAAAAAAAAAAACACTACACCAACAAGCCAGTTCTTGTCCGTGATGTCTGCGTTGTCCAAGAGAAGTAATTATGAAGATTACCTTCTGAACATTTGGTATGTTGTGGTGATGCTCTGTGTGACCTGATGGCTGGCCATCGATCTGGTTGAGCGAAAGCCGATAAATGCTGAAGGCATAACTTCGTTCTGCTTAACATTAGGCATCTAGGACAGGTGTATTAGAATGCATTTTTTCTTAATTCATTTATCAATGTATCCAAGTGTGCAATATTTAGTAGACAAAATATACATCTATTCGCTAAAAGGGAAAGAAAATGCCATTTAGGAAAGTTAAGTGTTGTACCGTGCAAAACAACAATGATGCACAAAAGTATGTTTTGTAGAGGGCCCTTAATCGATACTAATATTATAAATGTGAAAGTAACTCTGTCTGTCTGTTACGCTTTCACGCTCAAACAGCTTAAACGATTTAGATGAAATTTAGTATGGAGATAGTTTGAGGTTCGGGGAAGGACATATGATAGTTTTTATCGAGATAACTGACATCTACGCGGGCGAAGCCGCGGGCGAAAGCTAGTTTACAATAAGTTGCCAATATCTACTAAACTTTGAAAAGACATGAGCTATTTAAAAAGAGCTCTACAAGTTAGAGCGCTACTATTCGGTCCATGAATATTTTGATGACAAAACCTTGACAAAACCAAATATTCCGACCCAAAAACATAAATAAATTTGTGTTTAAATGTTTTCAGCAACTAAATTCATAGACACGTTAAACGTTTCTTAGGGTATGAATCGTCAGAGGAAGCTGTCAACTGTCAACACGCGTTCATACGCTGTTGGAGATTTAAAGTATTTTAGTGAGTTATTTCGCAAGAATTTGTGATTATGTGTTTCTAAAGTAAACTTTATGAAGTAAAAACTGTGTAGAAGTGTTCGTAACGTGAAGTGTTCAGTGATTTAAACTTAAAACAGTGAACAAAATACGATATTGACATCAAATCTTCGAAAAGTTTTTTCACCCACCCTCATCTTTTTATAAAAATTACATCTGACGTTTCAAAAAACTGTCAATGTCAAACGTCAGACAGAATGTCATTTGACGTTTGGAATAGTGTTGCCACAACACAAAAATAATTTTCTGCCATGAGCATCGAAAATGGTAGAAACTTGACCGGAGTGGGGAATCAGGCCCCAAGTCAATTAAATATAAATGCTGATTGCAATATGAATAAAACTTCACCAAAAAAATTTGTTCAGCAAGTATTTCATCCAAGTCTGTTCACAAGGACAAGACATCCATCCCTGGGAGATCGATCAACCGGGAGTTTAGAACCCAACCAACTCGTATCAAGTAAGGAGCCCAATGAATCCACAAACAAAGAATGGCAAACAGTCTCTCCCAAACACCAAACCCCAGGAGCTAATAAACGAAGAAGGGTCAACATGTCACCATCTTCTGACCCTGAAGAAATATCACTTCAAAATAGCTTCTCTCTGCTAAAACCGGAACAGCTAGATCAAAATCCTCTCAGCCAAGAAAAGGTAGAAGTACGAAAACCTCCACCTATCGTCCTATATGCTGTCCAAAATATTGCAAAATTAAGTGAGCTGATTGATGAAGTTCTGCAAAAAACAGAATACTCATACAAAATTGCAAACCGTACCCAGCTACGAGTGAGTTGCAATAGCATTAATGCCTATAAGAAACTGATACAAGTAATCAGAGAACAAAAATTAATTGGACATACATTCACACGTAAAGATGAACGACCATACAGGATTGTCATCAAGAACCTCATCCGTCTACACCAATTGAAGCTATCACAGAAGCTATAGAGAATACTGGAAACAAAATCAAAGGTGAAATCATTAACGCGAAGCATGGTCCATCTAAAAAGCCTCTTTTCACCTGGTTCGTTAACCTAGAGCCAAGCCCCAATAACGCAGCAATAAAAAGTCTTCGCTACATATACAACACCTCTATTACTATAGAAGACCCCAAACGGAAGAATACTATAGTCCAATGCAAACGATGTCAACAGTATGGTCATACGCGCAACAACTGCATGAGACCATTTAGATGCGTCAAATGCGCAGAGAACCATAATACTATTGATTGTCCTAAGAAAGATAGAACCACACCATGTAAATGTGCCTTGTGTCACGAAGAACATCCCGCAAACTACAAAGGATGTAAAGTTTTTCTCGAAATACAAGAGAGGAAACATAAAAGAAAACACAATAACATAACCAGAAATGAAAATATTCAAAAATATAGCAAAGAAAACGTAAACAAAAACATCACAGCACAACCCCGTACACCAGTATCTGCAGAACAAACCTACGCGCAAGTAATGGCTGGCACGGCCTCAAACTCACTTGAGAAACTTCTTATAAAACAAGCTGAAAAGTTAGACCTACTCATACAAAACATGGGCACACTTATGAGCCTATTGACTACTGTCATTAATAAATTACATCCATAATGGCGTCCTTAAGAATAGCAACATGGAATATAAATGGTTTGTTAAACAACAAAACCGAAGTAAATACTTTCCTAAAATGCCAACATGTTGACGTACTGTTAATATCAGAATCACATATGACGGAAAATAAGTCATTTAACATAATGGAATATTCTACATACTCCACATACCATCCAGACGGAACTGCTCACGCGGGAACTTCTATACTATTAATAAATAACATCAAACATCAACTACTAAGCCCATACAGAACACCTCATATACAAGCAACCTCAATAATGGTGCAAGATAAGCAAGGTCCTTTAACTCTAACATTAATATACTGCCCACCAAAACATAAAATAAAAAGAGAACACTTTGACCACAATCATGTTTGAATCTCTAAGCGGCAGAATGATCATTGGCGGAGACTGGAATGCCAAAAATATCCAATGGGGCTCTAGGCTCACAGTAACACGTGGAAGAGAGTTGAAAGAAAGTATTGATAAAAACAAACTTAAAGTGCTTACCACATGTCAACCAACATATTGGCCAACAGACTCTAAAAAACTACCTGATCTACTAGACTTTTTTGTATACAGGGGTCTAAACACAAACTTTCTCAAAATAGAGAGTTGTCTGGATGGATCATCAGATCATACACCGGTTATTGCCACAGTCAGCACAACAATTATTGAAAAACTAAACAATAACTACCTATGCAATAGATGGACAGATTGGATATCCTTCAGAAAATACTTATATGACAATATAAACCTTAAAGTAAAACTAAAACAGAAGAAGACATAAATGACGCCATAACATATATCACCAACTTGATACAAAAGGCAGCATGGTTAAGTATAACCGCGAGCCTCCCATTAAAAAAAGATACATGTCGCAACCTACCTTTGGATGTAAAGAAAATGGTTCTGGAAAAAAGACGCTTAAGAAGAGTGTGGCATTACACTCGACACTCTAAAGATAAAACAGTGTTTAATAAAGCTGCCTCCGAATTAAAAAAATATTTACAAGACATTGAAAATGATAGTATCCAACAACTTTTAGAGCAACTATCTCCTAACCACAATAACGAATACTCTCTATGGAAAACTGTCAAATCTGGTCAAAAACCTAAATTGCAACAACACCTCTTAACACTGGCAGACGGTAGCTGGGCTAGAACTGACGAAGAAAGAGCCGTAACTTTTGGAACATTTCTTAAATCTGTCTTTACACCAAATGTAAGTGAGATAGATTCTAACTTAAATCGGGAAATCATGTCATACCTAGACAGTGACCTACAACTAAGTCTCCCCCTGAGATGCTGCACACCAACTGAGGTACGACAGACCATCAGCGCTCTGAAATCAAAGAAAGCTCCCGGATTCGACCTCATAACCTCTGAAGTCCTTCAGCAACTACCAAGAAAGGCCTTAGTGTTTCTGACCCAACTGTTCAACGGCATATTAAGAACTTCAGCCTATCCCACAGCATGGAAAGTATCTCAGGTCACGATGATTCCAAAACCAGGAAAATCTCCACATATGACATCATCATATCGGCCCATTAGCCTTCTCCCTACAATTTCTAAAGTTTTCGAGAAATTGCTAAAAATACGATTGGATGAAATACTCTCAGAAGACAACATCATTCCTGATCACCAATTCGGATTTAGAAGTAGACACTCAACTATAGAACATGTACATCGTGTTAGCGATAAGATACGGAACACCGTGGAAAACAAGGAATATTGCGCTGGGGCTTTTCTAGACATACAACAGGCTTTTGATAAGGTGTGGCACCAAGGCCTGTTGTATAAATTAAAGAAACAACTTCCTCACAACATCTACACAATACTTAAATCCTACCTGGAAGATCGAATGTTCTTTGTCAAAGTAAATGACGCCACCTCACCACTGCATAATATCAGCGCAGGAGTTCTACAAGGATCAGTACTCGGGCCAATTTTGTACCTCATTTTCACTGCTGATGTACCGCAATCAGAAAATGTGATGACAGCTACATTTGCTGAGGATACTGCAGTCCTCTCGTCAAACAACAAACCTGAAGAGGCGTCAAAAGCTCTGCAAATCCACTTAAATAAAATTTACAAATGGATGTGTATATCGTCCCATTAGTAGAATATTGTTTTATCATCACATGTAACAAAAATGATATTATGGTAAATTCGTTATCGTAATGACGTAAGCTATCCAATGATATATTTTTTTATAATTTTTATTCAATATTTTAAAAGTTATTAAGTTGGAATAAAGTTTTTGCCGCGCGGCATACCTGAATAAACGTCTCACGAACACATAACGCGATGATCCTCTATCCCGCTCTGGCGCTCCCGGCTCCGTGCGTCGCGTTCCTTCATTACAACGCGCATTGTTCAACGTAGTCGCCGAGAGTGAGGTATTGTGACAATGGATACCGACAGTGGCGATCAAAATGGTAAGAAATCAATTAAATTATCGTTATTTTGTTTACATACACAACGTTGTTCATTACTGTTGAGAATTAAACGTTTAAATTAGTGATAAGAAAATTATTTACGGAATAGAATATACGTAAAATACATATTTCTTGGATTATTCTAAAATTTATACAACAACCATAAATTTAAATTAAATTTAATGGAAAATAAACTTTTTTAGTATGTTAATTACATTGTTTTGGGTCTATTACACAAAATTATTGACATTACCACAGAGACAGTATTTAAGATCACATAAAACATTTTTCTACCAAGTTGCCGCGTCTTTTTAAACTTGAGTGTAATCCGCTACAATACTTTATTGATAAGTTTCTTAACATGTTAATATACAAAAAAGCTTGTCTTATTTGTTTATCTAATTTTGTAGTTTCTTATGCACATATTATATTTTACTACGCATAATTGTATCTTCTTTTCGTCGGCATGTACACATGAAACATTATTCGACCAAATTATTTTTTAAAGTGTGCGTCGTAAGCGCTTATGCTACTTTTTTCTGTTAATTAGTTTTTCGTAAAACATTATTCGAAATCTAAAAGTGTTATAAAATTGTTAAATATAGTTTTAATTGTACACAGCTATTCTTAATAACTAATTTTCAACTAAATGTACATAAATAACAATAAATTTTACAATTCTAATGTCGTTTAAAAAAAATCTAGGTCTAACTTCATAGTACACACAGCCGTGTGTACTACACATAATCAGTCTAAGCTGGCCGCGCGATGGTTTCATAATACAACCAAACGCGAGACCAGCTTACACTGGTTCTGTATAGGTTGAACGGTAGCCGTGTGTACATTTGTAAACGCAAAAAAAAATTATTTACAGGTGCTAAGAAAAGCAACGTACTACCCTTTTGGGATGATTCATCAAGTGATGTTCCTGACGTTTCTACTTGTCGTGATGGATCAGTAGATCAAACGACTCTTACTGAACTGCGTCCAGTAACTCCGTTCCAAATTCAATCTGCATCCAGTTATGAAGCATCACCTGCTCTCAGTACAGCAACGATTTCAAGTATAGTATCTAAGATTTGTATACCTACGCCTATGCCATCACCACCCCCGTATCACACAAAGTGTTATAGTGATTTTTGTCCGATACATTCAGATCAGTCAATTGAATCTGACACGAGTTATGATGAATTAATTATATTCCCCAGCAGTCGGCTAAAAAAGCGCCACTTACCAGTCAAACATTCAAGACAATCGTATTTAAATAGTATTGGCAGAAAGTATTGGATGAAACTGCAAGCTATTGAAGAATATTCTTCAGAAGAAGATCATGATCCATCCAATTCAGTGACGCAACAGAATGCACACATCGTTGAATCTTGCTCAAGTCAGTTCAACACTGAGAGTACTGTGATGGCATTACGCGCTCTTTCTGATCAAAGTCAATCGCTTCATGGTAGAGATCGCTCTGTTTCTAATACTTTAATACCACTCCAATCACAAGTGCAAGCTATCGAAGAACGTTCTTCAGAAGGTCCTAATCCGTCTAATTCTGTGAAGCAACAAGATGCTCCCATATCCCCCATTGCTCAATGTTGCCCAACTCGGTCCAACACTGAGAGTACTGTGATGGCATCTCCCGCTCCATCAGCTCAAAGTCAATCATTTTATGGTACAGATAGCTCTGTTTCTGAACTTGCGATACCACGCCAATCCAAAAAACGCTCAAAATGTCGCGATAATTGGGCAGATACAAGAAGGAAACGACAAAAGAACCTTGGACAGGAGTACTCTACTAAAACTGGCAAAGTATTTAATGCAAAACAAATGGGTCCACCATGTTCCTGTAAATTTAAGTGCTTTGATAGAATTAGTTACGAACAGCCGTTGGATATATTTAAAAAGTTTTGGGAGTTGGGAGACAGAAAAAAGCAATGGGAGTATGTATTAAAGTACACTACCAAGGAGAAAAAGAAGAGATGTTTATATCAGGCTACAACCAATAAATGAACTTTTACATATAAGTATTATCTTCCTTTATCTTTAGATAAAAGTAAGGAGCAAGCGTCTTCCATAAATGTTTGCAAGAAAATGTTCTTGAATACTATAACTTTAAGCGATAGAATAATTAAAAGGGCCTGGGATAAATACGACAATAGCACTATTGTAGAAGATGATTACAGAGGTCGCCATAAAAATCACAGGAAGGTCATCATTGAAGACATGATTACCAGCGTTTGCGATCATGTGAACTCGTTTGTGCCCATTGAATCACACTATTTAAGAAAAAAGACGACGAAATTGTACCTAGACGGTAGTCTTAATATTGCTCGAATGTTTAAGTTGTACATGGAATGGTTCGATACTGACAAATATACGTCTAAAGCTGAAACTGAGAGACAGTATCGAGAGATAGTAAAGAAAAAGTTTAATTTATGTTTTTTTATACCAAAGAAAGACCAATGTGATGTTTGCCATGCACATCGCAACTTACAAAATCCCTCCACCGAACAAATAGAGGAGTATCAAAAACATCAAACAGCAAAAACAGTTGCTCGTAGCCTAAAAGGCGAGGATAAAAAGGAAGCTATGTCGTCTGATGGTAAAGTACTTTGCGCGGTGTTTGATTTTGAGAAGGTTTTAACTTGTCCTCATGGTCAAGTCAGTATTTTCTATTATAAAAGAAAACTGTCGTGTCTAAATTTCACAGTGTATGACATGGCATCAAAACAAGCTACGTGTTATATGTGGGATGAGACAGTGGCGAAAAGGGGTGCTATGAAGTTAGCAGTTGTCTGTTTGATTACATAGATATCAATTGGAAAAATGGCGTTCAAGAATTTAGGTTTTGGTCCGATAATTGCGCCGGACAGAATAGAAACCGAATAAATTTCTTTTTTTATATGTACGCTGCAAAAAAGTATAAAATCAATATTAAACACTCATTTTTAGAAAAAGGACACACCCAGAATGAGGGGGACAGTGTGCATTCGGTTATAGAAAACGCCTCAGCAAATAAAACCATATACACTCCAGAAGAGTGGAGTTTACTTGTGCGATGGTCTAAAAGTAATGGCCCCCCGTATGAAGTCAAGAACATGAGTCAAAACGACTTTTATGATTTTAAAAGTCATATTAAAAACAGCGCTTGGAACAAAAATAGCCGTGGTCAGAAAATAGAGTGGACTCGTATTAAAGAGGTTTTTGTTCACAAGGAAGACCCACACCAACTGAAGTACAGATACAACCTGACTGAAGAATACGAAACATTAACTATTAAGCCCACAACTAGACGATCTCAAGGACTTCCGGTGATTGCCAAAGCTTATGATGCGCCGATTCCTTTGAATATTGATAAATATAAAGATATTGTAAGTTTATGTAATTCAGGTATTATTCCCAGACAGTATAAAGATTATTTTATGTCTTTACCTCATCTAGGCAACGATAATACTCGGGACAATTGTGACATTACCGATAGTGAACATTCTGACTGACTAGTGGTAAACTTTAGATAGGAAAGCATATTTTTATGTTGGAGACTAATGAGTGGTTGTGATTTAAAACAAAATTATTTTATGTTCAGCATCTAAGTATAAAAATTCTTTAGCAATCTAAATACCGAAAAAATACTACTTATTCTTGATAATTATTTTTAATATTTACATTAACAGGGTTGCACATTGTTATTGTTGTGATCATTTAGTTTCTATTTAGTTTATAAAAGACGGATCTCAGATTTAATCAGCACATCATAGTGATCAATAATTATTATAATTACGTGTACCTTCTTATAGTCGTAATTATTAAAAAAAAAATATATATTTTAATTTTTGACGTAGCTTTATATTTTAATTATCTATAACTAAACTACAATTAAAAATAATAATGATAATAAATAATAATATTACGTTAAGGAAAATAAATGTGATATTATGAGTACGAAACTTTTTAGGCTGTGAAACACCTAAAGCTAGATTTTATTGTGATTTTATAATTGTTAAAATTAGTACCTAGGTACATTCCTCAATGTTTACTTTTTATGTTACAGCTTAATTTGTTAAATTTTATACTGATTATATTAAAGATATAACTTGCCAACTTGTTGTTTTTATTTGTTTAAAGATACCTGTACAAATAAATAGGTAAGTACGACTAAACAAGACAAGTGTGTAGAGCATTCAATACTTGTAAAATTCACGTCATTACTTACGTTAATACTTAACACGGGCGGAGCCGCGCTGAGAAGCTAGTATTATATAAAACATCTTCACGAAAGACATTGACATAATTTTAGGATTCCGTAAAATATTGTTTTACATGCAGTTATAACGTGATTAATTTGGTAAAATAACGATCCATGTGATCAAGAGACAGCTCTTGAACTGTTCTCGTTGGCAGTACAATGTTATGTATGCACATGCGACACACTATCTACGCACAGGAATAGTTTTTAGAATAAATAATTATATCAATAAAAGCTGTATTTATGTCTATGTACATTGTAAAAATATTAAATGGCTAAAGTCTTCCATAAAAGAGTTATAAGCAAAATAAAACGCGCAAAACTTCAAATCACTCTACCGAAAAGTAGACATTTTGTAGATAAAACATTGTTCTACTAATGGGACGATATGGTGTATAAAAGCCAGTGCAACAAAATCAAATCACATCACGTTTGCATTAAGAAAAGGAGATTGTCCCCCAGTCAAACTAGACACACTGCCTCATAACACGGTTGTAAAATACCTTGGGTTTCACCTTGACCGCCGACAAACATGGAAATACCATATCCAGAAGAAACGGGATGTATTAAACCACAGATTACGGTCACTCCAATGGTTACTGGGTAGAAAATCAAAACTATCACTAACCAACAAACTAATGATATACAAAGTTATCCTCAAGCCAGTGTGGACCTATGGGATTCAGCTCTGGGGCTCCGCTAAAAACAGTAACTTAGAAATCCTACAAAGATTCCAGAACAATGTATTCAAAACAATCACTAGTGCCCCATGGTTCACTAAAAGCACAGAATTGCATGAGTACCTGGAAATGCCTACGGTTAAAGAGGAAGCAGGTGGCTCAAGACTGGTTGTGTGTGCCTAACAAAATACCCACTTCTTATAAAATATCTGCTCATGGTCGACAGACCGATCGCACGACAGAATTATAAATATTAAAAAAAAATAAAAAAATAAAAAAAAGGTATGAATCGTAAATTGTAACATAATTAAGGACCAATTCAATAGCTACGGGCGAGTGACGTCATAGTCATAGTTACTGTACGCCTAAATTAGTTGGTTCGAATCCTACCTGAGCGATGTTTTCTTTCATACATTTAAAATGCATAACTTTAATTAACATAACTTCAAGCATCTAGGACAGGTTCAGTAAGAAGACAAGTAGGTGTATGTGTGACGCTGAAATAATAATTAGGTAGCTACCTATGCATTCACGCGAAGTTTAAGCGCAAAACTTAAGATGGGCTACACTTGTTAATAAAACTGAAAATGTATCTAAGTTTTAAGTTTACTTTAATGTATAAAATCTATTTAATATTAGCGAAAATGTTTATGTGCTGAAGCCTGCTTCGGTAGCCCAGTGGGAGTGCGTACGACTGCTGCGTCAGACGTTGCACACTTTGTGTGATATTCAAAGAGTTTCTCACATCTTACCTCCTCCTCTTCTCTTCACCTTGTCTTCAAGTCTGGGTATGCTATAAGTCCGCAATTTAAATTGTATGTTTGTAACGTCCTTTGGACCACATACCTTTTTTCCGAGAGATTAAAACAAATCTGATTAGCACAAATCTGTTTTGTTTAAAATAGATAATTATATCAGGAAGTACAGCGAAACAACGAGTGTTTCAGTTAACAAAACTGTCACAGCCTTCTTTTAGCAGGATATCAGCGCAACTCCCGTCAGGTTATGTGGTTGCAAGGCTTTTGAGATACGATCATTTTTGGACTAATTTTATATTTCTTTTTTATGTCTTTATGTATCGGCTATATCACTTTTGTTATATTTCTTTGACTATTCTCTTTCAAATTAGTGTTGCAGGCTCATGAATTAATAATATTAATATAAAATCTTGGGACAACTCACACAAAGCTATCTGCAGACTAAGCAGACTACCCAAACTAAGCAGAGATTGTACTATGCAAACCAGACAACCGATAAACATACTTTTATATTTCTAAACACATATATATTATAGATAAATAACATCCAGACACATAATAAACCATCGTGCTCATCATACAAAGTTTTATCCTGGGTGGGGATCGAACTCACGACCTCTCGCGTAGCAGACGGATACACTCCCACCGCGCCACAGAGGCAGTCAAAAGAGGATTGATTCTTAATAGTGATCGTGATTGTCTAACTAGCAGACTTTATTCTATAAGTTGATCGCGTATCAAACAATGTTCTAGTTTGTTTTATTGTGACGTTTTAATACAAAGCTTTTAATTTTATCGCGAGGGTGCAGTTAAAAGCGTTGTTTTATTGTTTTGTTATTATAGTGTTATTGCTTTGTTGCGTGAAATCGGTGTCATGTAGAGCACGCCATCCATCCATCCATACATGTTATAAAACTCAAAACTAAAGCACTACAAATAAGGTTTCTAAAGTTACTAGTAGACAAAAACACAAAAAGTCAATGTAATAATAACTATGAACAACTTTTTACGGAATGTAAAATGCTACCAGTCCATGAGAAGATGTTGTTATTGATAGCAACTGAGCAGTACGCTAGCAAAATACATAAAAAGCGCCCGAGGAGGCAATGTACGAACATGTTAGAATTACCTCCCTGTAATAATTATTATGGTGAAAGGAATAGGCACTATTTGGTGCCAAATGTATTTAATAACCTACCGTTGTTAGATAGTACCATTACTAAAAGAGTGTTTAAATGTAGAATTTTGCAAATTGTTTGTAATCAAGGAGCTTTAACTGCCAACAAACTGTTATACAGTTTGGCAGAAGTAACGAGTGCAGATTGTAAATTCTTTCGGTGAATAAATTTTTTTTCATTTTATTTCATTTCATTGTTGTTCCGAGTCAGGGTGTACTTTGTGTCCGTGACTTGTATGTTTGTAAAGTCCCCCGCGACACAGGGCTTGTAGATTACAAGCCTTGTGTCGCAAGGGACTTTACTGCGGGACTCGTCTTTTATACAAAAAAATGTTCTGGCAAGGATATAGAATATATTTTGTTATTTAATGACTTACATAATATTATACACGCACTTATGTTCTTGAAAGTGGTTAAACAGTTCGTAGTGAGTGACATAAATCAGGCAAGGGTAGTTGAGCTGCATCACTCAACCAGTGACCACGGCAGTTGCAATGCGGTCGAAATGTCGGGGTATAAATTAAGTGGATTTACCCGAAAAATATAATGTGTTTCAGGCGAGAAAGTTAAAAAGTATTTAAAATAAATAGTTTCTGAAACTTAAACTAATCTTAACTAAAAATAAGAACTGGTATCATATAAAACATAGATAAATAAATTAACTTATATTATGCTTATTACAAAGTTGGTAAGAAAATTGGGCCCTTTATTTTATTAAGTACTACCAGTAAATCCTCCGTCCGCGTCTGTTCGTATTACATAGTAAATGCAATGGTAATTGCGAACATAGGTACAGCCTTTTTTAGAATTAAAATAATTAAGATGGTTTATATTTATTATTCGGTTTATTCTGTTTTACAAAAAAGGGCCTATAAAATTACAAAAACTTTTTCTTAACGTATATCTTGAGATAGAATTAACGTACAGACTATATCTTTTCATGTCTTGTTAGTAATACGTAAAGTCTATGCAATAACTACTAATTGGAATCGAATGGGGCTTTGACTATTGTGGCTATATATTTTTTTAAGAAGTTTGTAATGTAGGTATAAATCTTTGTACTAGATTATAAGACATCAGAGTAATTTACTAAAACATAGTAGTAGGTCAGTAAAATTTTCATTTATTGGAGATGTGCTTGATATTTTTTCCTCAATTGGTTTTATTTAATTATTTTATTTAAAAACTTTATGTACAGTTATTGTACAAAGGCGGACTTAATGTTAAAATAATTCTCTACCAGTCAACCTTAGGGTGATGTAGAGATAAAAATAAAAGTAGATGCAGTAAACTTGTTGGCAGCTAAATTATTTATTAATAAACAATACGCGACAACGAAATAATAATATAAGTACCTACACACATACATACAAATAAATACATATACATACCTACACATACATATGTAGGTATCATAAATACATATAAACATAGTACAAGCGTTTAAGTGCCATCCCAATTTCGAGGGGCAGTACATTCCAGAATAAGATTTGAACTCGGAAAGAGGATCTGACGAATCCAGAAGAATGTGCAGGACATAGGAGAAGCAAATTGTTAGGTTATGGTTGGAGCACAAGTAATGAAAGTTACATGACAAGTAAGAGGGGGAAAAATGAGAATTAAGGATAGAATAAAGTGTAGTGAGAGCACGCAAACTGCGTCGTTGGCGAATAGGGAGCCATTTCAATTGGGAACAATAAGAAGTCGCATGGTCGAACTTATGAAGATTAAAGATAAATCGAATGCAGTTATTTAGAAGTCGATCATATTTGTTGAGGAGCTCTGCATTCAGATCAAGGTAGCATACATCACCATAATCAATCAAGGGGAATATAAACGTCTGGACCTCACTTGATTGCTTCTCTGGAAGGTGTTTCAAAACGTATTTCGATATTTTTTAAGTAATTTTCTTCCAACAGCAATAATAGTTTAAAATTCAACAAAAGCAGTTAAATTTTAACCTCCAACTGTTCAATCTCATTTCGCTTAGCGAATACTTTCCTTAAGTAGAGTTTATAGTACTTTTAGACCGAGTACTGCATTACGGCGGTTAAATTGAAAAGTAATTACTTGGCAAAGTACTGCATTGTTGTTGGCCCATAACCAGAACAGTTCAATACATTTAATGGTTTCCAGTTGAAACTAACACGACGTTGGATTTAGTAGAACTCTTTGGAATTTAATTTTAAGAGTGGCTGGACTTGTAAGCGTGCTTATTGTGCATTGGTGTAGTTGAATAGAGGATTATATTTGGTTTGTTCAAAGACTGTGGAAGCTTCGTCAATAAATAATGATCTGATCAAATCTTGGGTTGCTCCTATTCAATTCTTGGAATGTTTCTTGCTGGGAGGAAGTATGGTCAACTAACCATCACGTCAGTTCATTGTTTTGAAAATCGTTAGATTTAATAATTATATTATAAAGATTTAATAATCTATACTAATATTATAAAGCAGAAGAGTTTGTTTGTTTGTTTGTTTAAACGCACTAATCTCAGGAACTACTGGTCCGATTTGAATAAATCTTTTTTGTTGGACAGCCCATTTATCGAGGAAGGCTATAGGCTATATAACATCGCGCTTCGACTAATAGGAGCGGAGCAGCGACGAGAAATGTTCCAAAAACGGGGAAAATTTACGCATACGAAGTTGCGCGGGACAGCTAGTAATATTATAAAGGTGAAGAGTTTGTTTGTTTGAACGCGGTAATCTCAGGAACTACTAGTCCGAATTGAAAAAATCTTTTTCTGTTGGGCTACCCATTTATCAAGGAAGGCTATAGGCATAACATCACGCTACAACTAATAGGAGCAGCAATGAAAAATGTTGCTAACACGGGGAAAATTGACGTATACGAAGTTGCGTGGGTCAGCTAGTATATTATAATATCTTGCTACAATTATGGCAACCAGACAAGTGATAAACATACATATATCTCAAGAATGATGAAATTGTGAAAAGTATATGATAAAAAAAACTATTTCAGTGCTTAATTGTTTTTAAAATTTCGCGATTCGCGCAATCGACCCGTGACTACGAGTAGTGCGATTCGATTAAAATTAAAGGATCAAAATAAAAGGTTGGTACTTTTTTTTTTAAAAAGGAAAAAAGCAAACGTTTATTTTGTTGCGATTTGGGCACGGACTACATAACTACAATGACATGATACAGAACAGTAGGCAAAAATACAAATAAGTTGACGCGCGCGCTTCTCCGTAAATGTCTAACACAGTAGGTCTCGCCGATTTTGTGGCTTGGGCGGCGTGCTACCGATCAGAGGGCCTAGACAAAGTCATATTCGAATAACGATGTCGTGAATTGTAAAGAATTATTGTATAGAATTCGACGTTAGCAGTGGAGATCATAGACATTTTTTTATTTTTTGCCGAACGATTAGTACGCCATTATCGAATTCGCCACGGAACGAATGTATCTTGTCTAAGCCCCAGACATGCAAGCGAGACGCGAAGAGAGGTGCGCTGCCAGGCGGTGACGCCTTACGCGATTAAGTTCCGATATAATAATATCTTAGGACAACTCGCACAACGCCATGTGATCCCAAAATATGCAAGTTTGTATTATGGCAACCAGACAACTAATAAATAAACATATATATTTCTAAGACACAGAATAAATCATCATGCTCATCACACAAAATTTTATCCTAGGTGGGGAACCCAAGACCTCTGGCTTATCAGTCAGGATCACTAACCGCCACACCAACAGGCCAGTCAACGATATATGCAATAAGCTGTAATTATCATATTAATCCATTTGATGTCTCACTGCTGGGCACAAGTCTTTCCAGTAGAAACTACTTATTTTAAATCTTTGGGGTAACTGCCATAATCGCCAACACTTTAAAGCACGCAGAGGACGCTGCAATTGTTATTGTTAATTTCTAAAAAGAAAAATGTAACATCCATCATGCATCTCACAAAGCTCTGCTCCATGTGAAAATGTAAAGACACTGCGCCACCTACATGAGGCACAAAAGCTAATGCGTGCACATTAAAAAACTTTGTCGTGATAAAAGTTTAGAACGACTGATCCGATATCCATTATACAAAGTTAAAAACCATTACCTAGATATAATATTTGGTGGATAAACTAGGTAGTAAATTCACCCCTTAAGGCGTACGATGACACTGAGAGACACAGAAACACACGTCAAACTCCCACTTTTTGTCGGAGCTAACAAAAAACATTACCCTCTTATTTTAACAGTCGGATAAAAAGGTTATTTGTGGTTAGCAGAGTCTTCTCTTTTCCAATACAATCTTATCAAATCAATGGTATTCCACCCCACGAACGAGCAAGCAACAACAATGGCCGATATTCCCGTCACGTCCCTCACATAATATAATATTTTTCTTCGGCCAAATGACGAAAATAGAAAACTGAAGAGAACAAAATAAAGTTTTTCAATGTAGGTAATACTTTTATGAGCATTGAGTGAAAACAGATCAAATACAAACAGTGTTGCAGTTCAGTTGGGATTTTATTTTAAGGTGCGGCTCCATGGTTCTAGATTATACGATTTTGAGTGATTTTCTTGGAAAATTGTCACGTCTTTTGCTGAAAGTGACAACTGTGTAGTCGTTGTTTGTAAATTGACTATTAAAAAGACTAAGGTCTTTTTAATAGTCAATTTACAAACAACGACTCAAAAATTGAACCCTGATCTGACGGGAGTGGTTTTTGAGACAGAGGCTCATTTTACCAAGAAAAGCTCAATCTTTTTTAGCTTTAGACTATGATAATAGTAATTACACCAGTTTATACATACATTATTACAGATTATGGCCTAAGTAATATGAATTAGTTCTTTAAAACTAATAGCCGTATTCTGCATAAACAAGCTAGGCCGGTGGTTGAAATTAAGTAAGTTTCACAATCATAGTAAGTGTGACATCTTAAGGGGCGTCTAAATGGGCCATTTTTATGGCAATTTATGGTGGCAATGCTGTGGCAACATGGTAGTACTCGCCAATATTGATTTGATGGTTGCCGTACGATCGCCGAGCGATCCGCAATGTTGCCCGGCCAATTTTGTTGTTAACCGATTGAATCAGGCGTAACATGGCGGAAATCCATATAAGGGAGCGATCCCATCACCCACCCTCGATCTGTGAATCACAACGATTGAAGTAGTAAGGGAATGCCCATAATACAAAAATCGAAATAGGTTAGTGAGTGGCAAGTCAATGCAAAACGGATGAAAAATCATACAGCATATCATTCAGTGGTTTGTGAAACATTTACAAGAAGCCGCACGTTGATAAACTTCATACTACAGCAGACACTTTAATCTAATGATAAGCAAGATATACTCTTTTTGAGAACGTCATAAACTTGAGTATCGTCTGACAATTCGGATGTTATAACTAAAACTAATTTATCCAATGGAAACACATCCGATACCAGGAAAAGGAATTCTGATTCAAGCGACGTCGTGCCACTAGCAGGGCGGGTGTGACAGGGGTTGAAGTGGAGGGGTGAAGGAGAGGGAGGGGACAGTGTGCCAGCGAGCAAATAGCTTCTAGACCCTAGCGACACATTTCTAGAAAACTGCAAGTACAAATACTTGAGAGAAACGCGTGGTGCACAGAAATGGGGCTACTTTTGAGAAGTCTGTTCGTGTCTCGTGGCCTCTTAGGTGTGGTTATGTTCGGTAATTGTTAAAGATAGTGTCATTTTTTGGATTTTATAAGCATACAATATAATATTAATAATTTTAACCGTTGGTTTGTGTGTCATCGCTTCAGATTAAATTGTCCACACATGTTTGCATCGTGTTTGGCACGATGCAAACAACAGCCCTCAGATATATTTTTTTGATTGGGTCCCACTTTACCAGCAATCATGTTAACCCCTCCAGCTAATCTCAAAGGCTTGTGTTAGGAGTGGGTTCACGTCAAAGTCGATTCGAACCCACGACCTCACGACTGCGAGTCCGATGCCTTAGCCATTAGGCTACCGCCGCTTAATGATAAATATGTCTAAAATGTGATTAAGCAAAGCACTTTATTCTGGTAGGTAGGTACCTAGTGATACCTACTAATATTATTGTTTTAAAATTTTCGCGATTTTTATACATATTAGGGACCGTCTCCACGGGTGAGAGAATCGCGGCGATATCGTCGTGCCACCTATTCCTATACACCCTCTTAGAACGTGTCTCGACACGGCGATATTATCGCGTTGCGATGAGTGGCTGAATGGGAGAGAAACGTCATCATATCGCCGCTAATCGTGACGCTCTCAAACGCAGGCGTCCCACCTCGAAAACGTAGCAATTATATCGCAAACACGCGGCGATACTGTTACAAGTCGACGACGATACGCTGGCGGAATAATCGCTCGTTCGTGGAGACTAGCAGGGCTGAATCGTGGCGATTCTCTCTTGTCTCTTATGCTTGTTTGATTTTGATAAAATTTGGTAATATTTGATATTATTGATTTGATATCAAAAGTGCGTGTTTACAATAAAAAATATGTATTCGCATTATGTATGCATACAATTACAAACACATCTACGAATTATAGTAATTTTTATAGGCATTTCTTGCCAATTACTTTATAAATACAATAATTGCATTTGAATGAAAAATTTGAAGTTCAGACCCACGAATCGAACCCGAGACTTCCAATCGCTTTACCGGAGCGCGAAAGCCGAACCATCTAACCTGACTAAACCTGAAGTTTCTCTTCCCTTATTGCATACGAGTTGGGCCCTCGCAAGCGCCATCTAGTCATGTCCTTAAGGCGATCGGAAGTCTCGGGTTCGATTCCTGGGTCTGAACATCTACGAATCATTATCGACGACAATCCTTCATGACATGAGAAAGATCAGGTGCAGGACATGCGACTTAACAATACGCTTTTGGCTTATAACCGTTGCTCAACTTCCTTGATATGGCAACATAAGAAAAAATGGAGATGTTGGCAACACTAACGTAGTAAAGCTAACTAACCTACAAAGGCATAAATTATTATAGAATTAAATTATTTCCATAGTTATTGGCTAACTGAATTTACATATCAAACGGCTTTACATATGCGCGTCTATTTGTATATATATACCTACTTAATATATGTTAGTATCATTATAAGTCAAAGCCGCTTATATTATTTATACAATTTGAAAGTCTTATTGGATAAATTAGTCTTTAGATATATTTCGCGTTTTGCGACGTTTCGATCGAATTGCACCGATCGTGGTCACCACGATCACGTGGCAATTCGATCGAAACGTCGGGTAAACAAAAGGTTCGTACCTTTAAATAATTCACGCGATTAAGTCCCGAAATATATCTATTATGTATAAAAATCGCGAAAGTTTACAAACAATAAATTAGTCTTTATCTAGTTAGTGTTATAATTCAAGGTAGAATAGTCTAAATGTAGGAAATTAAATAACTGAATAGAATATAATAAATCTTTATTTGCTTAAAATGTGGGTACAGAACAGATGGATTCTTATTATATACAGTGCCAGATACATTTTGTCGCCGACATGCAAAATACATTGTTACTTAAATAGGTCATGTTACATTTTATTTACTTATATTAAATCTACCATTCTATTAATATTCATGTTTATTATAATTTAAAAAGATGAGAAAAGAGAAGAAAAGAGTAAGTATTATATTTTACATCGTTAACCGCCGGATTTATCGGATTTCAATAAAAAAAAATCTTTATGCACTATAAGCAAAAGCGTCGCTTGTGATAAGTCTTGATTCTACATTTACATTTAATGTCAACTGAAAAATGACGGCCAGTCCTTTCAAATTGCCAATGATTTTTTACTAGCATAAACTGTTTATTAGTAAAGTAAATACCAATATACTTAAATACCATTTTTGAAAAAAGAAATAAAAACTGCCTGTGCCAATTAAATGCAAACAAGATACCCTACTTAAGTAATATCATGCAGTCGGAGGCATTAATGAATCTCGATGAACTTAGTATTGTGCCTCCAATAGCATGATATTAATAATATTAATGATAAAAAATATTTCGACTTAGCTCACGAGATTGTTGACATGTGGGATGTAAATCCAGCTGTCATCGTGCCGATAGTCGTTTCAGTCCATGGACTAATCGCCAAGAGCCTCGACCAACACCTACAGAGGCTCGCGTTAGGTAGCTGGATCAAGGGTCAGATGCAGAAGGCGATAATACTCGACACGGCACGCATCGTGAGGATGTTCCTATCTCTGGAGCCCTAACCACCGGTAGCTTGGTCCCTGTACCCGATGCCGGTGGGACACTATCCATACTAATATTATAAAGGTGAAAGTAACTCTGTCCGTCTGTCTGTCTGTTACGCTTTCACGCTCAAACAGCTAAACCGATTATGATGAAATTTGGTATGGAGATAGTTTGAGTCCCGGGGAAGCACATAGGATAGTTTTTATTGCGATAACCGACATCCACGCGGGCGGAACCGCAGGCGAAAGCTAGTTTTTTATATTTTTCAATATGTATGTTTTATATGGTTTTAAAAATGTAAAAAATGTGAAAAATTATAATATCTTGGGACTATTCACACAACGCTATCTTATCCCAAACTAAGCAGAGATTAAAGATAGATACTTTTATTGAACACCAATTAAAGGACAATAACAAATTACATAGGTAGGTGCTTACAGCTAGTGGTACAAGAGGCGGTCTTATCGCATTCTGCGATTTCTTACAGAGCTTCCAGAACTTGTACTATGGAAACCAGACAACTGATAAACATACAAACATTTCTAAATACATACATTTTATAGATAAATAACACTTAGATACAGAATAACTCCGACTTAGCAGTCAGGGTCACTAACCACTAGGCCAACAGGACAGTTAAAATACCGAAAATCGCTTTCGAATTTCGACAAAAAGACCCTTGAGATTTTAAACAATATAAAGTCCTTTCCGAGTCAGGACTGTGGTAATTATCGAAAACAGTTACCCATCTCTGGATCGACACAGATCTCAGCAACACATTCCAATGGGCTAGTTTTGGACCATGTAAAATTTTAATGATTAATTAATTGATTAATCATTTTAAAGTCCAAAACCTGTTCACAGAGTGAATGGAAAATGTAATCATCACTTATTTTCATTAATCACCATGCATTGTGTACCTACTGCGGGACGCAGTGACCCCAATACTGCACAGAACAGAGACTGGAGAGAGAGAAAGAGAGAGAGAGAGAACAAGAAAATATACATAGATTTAAGAAATTCTAAATTCTGCCCCTGTGGCGCGGTGGCAGTGTGTCTGTGGGTTTGATTCCCATACGGGACTTTGTGTGATTCACAAATTGTTGTTCCGGGTCTGGGTGTACTTTGTAGCCGTGACTTGTATGTTTGTAAAGTCCCCCGCGAGACAAGGCTTGTAACCTACTGCGGGAGGTGTCTTTAAAAAAAAAACATTCGTCCACCGAGGCTGCTGTACAAATTTGTAGGTACATATTATAAACAATATTTGACCCACACAAACTAACTAGCACACAAGGTAAGTTAAATAAAAGCTTGTGAATAAATAATTCGAGTCTCACAGTTTTTAAAATAAACAGCCTTATCACACAGATAAATTGGACTTCATTCGCGACAGACGTGTCTTTGTTAGCAAAAGCAATATTTTTAAATAATTAAGTTTACGTGTTAAATTGAAACTATACCGCGGCGTCAGTGAAATTAAGTGTGTCGCCAATGATTATCTACTATTTACATAGACAGCAATTATGAAACATCGTAACCATTATAGCTAAAATTGTGTTTTTGTGTTAGTGATGTCTAACCAGGAATTTAGCCCGTTTGGACGTAATCAAACAGCAATGAGCAGCCACCCGCCGACGCCAACTCGGCAAGGTCACTCTCGAGACGAAAAGCAAACTCTGCCCACGGAAGTAGTACCTACTTCGGAGATCCAGAGATGGATGGGGTCTATTGACACCCTTTTGAATGAAGTGTGTTCTATAGTCTCCGAGGGAAAAATGAACTCGGACCAGAAGCTCCGGGTCACTAATCTTTGTCGCAAAGTCACGAGTGGGACATCCCAGATGGCTGTTCTATATCAAGCGCTAAAACAAAAGACTATGCAAGCGCATGCGACCATTCAGCACCTAGAGGAACAGCTCGAAGTAGAAAATTCTCTTCAGCAGTTTAAAGAAGTCATTGAAAATAAGATAAATCTAGTACAAAACAATTCTTTTGCTGACATGGTAAAAAAAGGTGCCGATAGCTTTATTCGTCCTAATAACTGGAGCTCTGTGGCCATATATCCCAACGATAAGACGAAAACGAGTGATGATACTAAATCTCTCGTGCAAAAAATTATTTTACCCGAGGAACTGAAACTACGCATTCGTGGCCTGAAGAAAGTAAGGAATGGAGGCGTTCTTATTAGTACCGAGTGTAAAGGAGATATTGAAAAGTTAAAGAAGTCAGAGAAATTTGCTTGTTCCGGCCTGACTGTAGAAGAACCAACGAAACGCCGCCCTAGGATCACTATCATAGGTGTCCCTGTAGCCCTCAGTGAAAAAGATGTTTATGATTGTTTATACGACCAAAACATTGCTGAGAAGTTTCCAACTGAAACACGCGAGTCCTTTTTGAAGACTATCAGATTGAGTCACAAATCTGGTAAGAAAAACTTCTTGACCTGTAACTATATATTAGAAGTTCCTGCCAATATTCGAAAAGCGCTTATCAATCAAGGACGTATTTTTATAAATTGGACGTCATGCCCTGTTAGAGACTTCACATTAGTCACCAGGTGTTTAAATTGCCAGCAGTTTGGACACGCAGCCAAGTTCTGCCGAGAATCCAGCCCGACTTGTAACCACTGCGGAAATCTGGGTCATTCCTCTAAGGAATGTAGTAATAGAGACTCTCCTCCGAATTGTGCGACGTGCAAACGTTTTAAACGAAAATGTGACCATCAAACTGGGGATGCAAACTGTCCAGCACGTAAACACGCAGAGGATAGATATATTAACTCAATTAACTATGAAACTGCATAACGCTTCATTAACATTTGTTTTAAATATCTTTATGTTTTGCTAGTTTGTAAATTATTGTAGTTAGTATTCACAAGTCTATATTATATTCATTAAAATTATCTATTTCTGACATAAATTTTGTAAGCGCAGCAATATCAAAACTAACCTTGTAAGTGACATACTTATTCGTAACGTAAATTTTTGCCTATTCAAACGATGTGAAATATTTCTTATGTTATTTTATAAACGCTACATTAAGCAATAAATTGTACATAATATTATAATCACATATCAAGAGCAACTATAGTGAGCATACACAGACAATAAACTGCTAATTTTAAAATTATATTGTACTTTTTTGTAATTTAGATTAGGTATAGTATAGTACGTATACGTGTAAATATGACATTTTATTTTGTTCATTTTCTTTTCTGTTTGTGAAAATAGATAGATATTTGTATTAAGTGTTATAATAGAAACACAGGTTTATATTTAATCTACTCGAGATATGCCTATCTTGTAATTGATTAGGCTCACCTACTATTTGTAACTTAAAATATAGCTCAATATATTTTCTAATTTTCTTGGCTTAATACTTTTATTATATCATTAGGTTGTGGGTTCGATTCCCACTCAGGACAAATCTTTGTGTGAGCAACACAATAGTTTATTCTGTGTCTGGGTGTAATTTATTTATAGTAAATATATATTTATAAATATATAATATACATATTAAGTATGTTTATCAGTTGTCTGGTTGCCATAGTACAGGCTCTGCCTAGTTTGGGATCAGATGACCGAGTGTGGGTTGTCGTAAGATGTTATTAGTTAGATGTTATTATATATTTACTGCCATTGTATGCTTTTTTGTGTTGTGGCGTCCTACATGCCAAGCCGCCGATAGCGCCCGACATCGCGACGCCGACACCGTAGCGCGCGTGCTGAAAAAGACGACATCCCAACGCAATAACTATTTATGCACTAAGCCGCGCGCTGTGCCACACGTTTATATATGGCGCCGAGAGTGCACCGCAGTCGTCGTGATTGGTCGGTCGCGATGCACTGACTTGCTACATGCAATACAACTTGCGAACCTTATTTTGTAAATATAACGTGCCACTTTTATTTAATATACCTCTTTCACCTTTTACTTATACATCACACGTGAGTTTTATTTTGCAACCTCAAGACTGAACACCCTATCAGTAAATTGGTGACCCCGACGTGATCAAGGAGCAACTCCAAGATGTCTACAGAGGAAACCAGCCCACAAGAAGTAGAAGACGTGAAAGAACAGGTAACGACCGTTACGTGTGACGTCGCCACAATCTCGCTGCCTGCGCGTCTGCCGCCATTTTGGCGCCAAAACCCACGCCTATGGTTCGCGCAGTTTGAAGCCGCCGTTGCGGCTAGCAGAATTGGAGAAGATCAGAAGTTCAATCTCGTCGTCCCGTTGCTCGGCTGCAACGACCTGGAGCAGATCGCCGACATCGTGCTGAGCCCGCCCGCGAGCAACAAATACGCTACACTGAAAAATAGGCTGATTTCCACGTTTCAAGAGTCCGACCATCGCCAGTTGCAGAAGCTGCTCAGCGGCTTAGAACTCGGCGACATGAAGCCTAGCCAGTTACTGCGCAAGATGACTGATTTAGGCGGGAAATTGCTGACCCAAGAGGCGTTAAAGGTAATGTGGCTCAATCAATTACCTACGCAAGTGCGCGCCGTGCTCGCCGTGAACACCGAATCGTCGCTCGAAGGCCTAGCTGCGATGGCTGACAAAATGGTGGAACACTTCGAACCTGCGACGGTTGCCGCGGTCGCCGTGCGTCCCACGTGTCCGTCGCCATCAACATCGTTAAACTCCGCGCATACGCTCGAAAGAAAACACGTACCAAACGAAAACCTGCAGTTTGACCTACTATCTAAACAGATCGAGAAATTATCGCTAGAAATCGCCGAACTTCGCACGAGACAACAAAATTCGACGCATCATTCCCGTTACCGCCAAAATCGATCGCGGTCGAACTCGCGAGTACGTGCCTACACGAACCGTAAGCCCGGAGATCCAGATTGGGTATGTTATTATCATTTTCAATTTGGTGACGAAGCCCGAAAATGTGAACCGCCGTGTGCTAAACAGAAGCAGAAGTCGGAAAACTAGAACGTTCATCCACGTTGGCGGGCGTCGATGTTAACAAACCAAGTTACCGCCTATGTGTCGTCGATGTTAACAGCAGAGAGAAGTTTCTCGTCGATACCGGAGCCGACATATCTGTGTTAGCCGCTAGAAATAAGAAACCCACGAAGCCGACAGAAAATACCTACAGATTGTTCGCCGCAAACGGAACGGAGATACGTACCTACGGAGAACGTACACTCGAGCTCAACCTGGGTTTACGTAGAGCCTACAAGTGGACGTTCACGGTCGCTGAGGTGAAAACATCAATTCTAGGCGCAGATTTTCTAGCGAGGCACGAATTGCTAGTCGATTTACATCACCGCAAACTCATCGACCGCATCACCGACCTCAGTGTAAACACCATCACAGTGCAAAGTACCGAAGCCGTTTACGTCATCAACCGCAACCACGCCTATCACGACCTGCTGAAACAATACCCAGACGTTCTGCGATCCATGTCACTCAAAGTACCGACGAAACACGAAGTAACACATCGCATCGAGACAACAGGACAACCGATCTACTCGAGGCCACGCCCCCTGCCACCAGATAAGTACAAAGCAGCGAAGTTAGAGTTCGAGAAGATGATGGAGATGGGTATCTGCAAGCCGTCGAATAGTCCATGGGCTAGTCCACTACACGTCGTTAAGAAGAAGGACGGTTCACTTCGCGTATGCGGCGACTATCGCCGTCTCAACGCCGTGACAACCCCCGATCGGTACCCCATTCCGCGAATTCAAGATTTCACGTACCAACTGCACGGAAAGAAAATATTTTCAAAAATCGATTTAAAAATGGCGTACTTTTGGATACCAATGGAGAATGAAGATGCTGCGAAGACGGCCATAATAACCCCATTTGGCCTCTTTCAGTTTAACTGCATGACATTCGGTCTTCGTAACTCAGGTCAGACATTTCAACGTTTTATGCATGAAGTACTGCGAGGACTCGACGACAATGTATTCTGTTTCGTCGACGACGTGTTGGTCCACTCGAAAACAGAAGAGGAACACGAGCGTCACTTACATCAGGTACTCGAACGACTGAACAACTACGGTGTCTCACTTAACGTCGACAAGTGTGAGTTCGGCAAGGACAAGATACAATTCCTCGGCTACGAAGTTTCATCGGCCGGTATCAAACCCACTGAAGATCGCATACAAGCCATACTCAAGTTTCCAAAACCAAGCACAGTTCAAGAATTAAGAAGATTCCTAGGTATGATAAACTTCTACCGTAGCTGCCTACCCCACCAAGCCGAACATCAACATCTGTTAAACAAATACCTACACAATAGTAAGAAAAACGATAAATCACCAATATTATGGACACCCGAAGCCGAACAAGCCTTTGAGCAATGCCGACAAAGCATACTCGAGGCCACCGTCTTATCGCATCCCATACCTAACGCTCCACTATGTCTTCTCACCGACGCATCTGACAGCAGTATTGGTGCCGTTCTACAACAGAAGATCGACAATACGTGGAAACCACTCGCTTTCTACTCCAAAACGATGAGCGAGACGCAACGTAAGTACAGTGTATACGATCGCGAATTATTAGCAATGTATACAGCTGTTAAGAGCTTACGCCGACTCGTAGAGGGCAATGACCTCACAATATGTACCGACCACAAGCCACTGACGTACGCGCTAACAAGAACGCCGAGTAGCAGCGACACACCAAGACGAGAGCGACAACTACACTTCATCAGTCAATTTTGCACTAACATCAAGTACATTCACGGTGATAAGAACGAAGCAGCTGACGCGTTGTCACGTATCGCTGAAGTCGAAGTACTCAACGCAACCGTCGACTATAATAGACTCGCGGAGGTACAAGAGGACTCCGAACTACGCGAATCTATGAAAAATCCGAATCTCAAGTTTACGCGCGTCAACCTACCGGGAGTTCAACGACCGATATGGTGCGAAACATCAACAGCGAACGCTCGTCCATACCTACCACCGCCGTATCGCGTCCCAGCTTTCAAAGCGCAGCACGAACTTAGTCACCCGGGAGTACGACTATCGCGAAGAATTATGACTACAAAGTTCTTCTGGCCGTCGATCAACAAGGACGTAGGTACTTGGGCGAAATCATGTATCAGCTGTCAACGCGCTAAAGTTCAACGACACGTCGTGAGTCCACTCGGCGAGTTTCAACGGTCGTCGCGTTTCGAACATGTGCACGTCGATATAGTCGGGCCCTTACCTCCATCGGAAGATTATAGATACCTCGTGACGATGATAGATCGCTGTACCAAATGGCCTGAAGCAATTCCCACACGTGACGTCACAGCTGAGACCGTCGCGAAGGCTGTGTACGACGGGTGGATAGCACGATTCGGCTGTCCTCTGCAGATTACTACGGACCAAGGGAGACAATTCGAGTCGTCACTGTTTACCTCACTCATGAAGAAACTCGGCGTAACTCGAATACGGACTACGGCTTTTCATCCCCAAGCGAACGGACAAATCGAGCGATGGCATCGTTCCCTCAAAGCGGCACTGATGGCGAGAACGAACGACGGGAGGTGGGTCAACGAACTTCCTACGGTACTACTAGGGCTTAGAAATGCACTACGTGACGACTCATCTGTCAGCCCGGCATTAATGACATACGGCTCGACTCTTCGCATTCCGTCTGATTTCTTCGTACCTACAACGTCGAACATTGAAGACGCGGATTTCGTCCGTCAGCTGACCGAAACGATGACGTCACTAACACCTTCTCCGAGAGCTCGAGCATCAACGATGAACACTTTCGTCTACAAGGATCTCGCAACCTGCTCACATGTGTTTGTGCGCAACGATACCGTACGCAAACCTCTCACACCTCCATATGATGGCCCGTACGAAGTTTTACAGCGCAGCCCAGACGGGAAACACTTTACACTGCGGTTACCGCTTCGCACCGCTGTTATTTCTGTCGACAGATTAAAGCCGGCCTATATCTGCAACACAGCATCATGCGGCGCAGTGCCACGGATCCACGCATCGAGCGACACTGCATCTTCGATCATGACCCCTAGCGACAACGCAACGTCATCGTCTTCACCGAGCAGCGCCTACGTCACAAGATCCGGCCGCACGGTGAAACACAACGTACGCTTCGCTTGAGGGGGAGTGATGTGGCGTCCTACATGCCAAGCCGCCGATAGCGCCCGACATCGCGACGCCGACACCGTAGCGCGCGTGCTGAAAAAGACGACATCCCAACGCAATAACTATTTATGCACTAAGCCGCGCGCTGTGCCACACGTTTATATATGGCGCCGAGAGTGCACCGCAGTCGTCGTGATTGGTCGGTCGCGATGCACTGACTTGCTACATGCAATACAACTTGCGAACCTTATTTTGTAAATATAACGTGCCACTTTTATTTAATATACCTCTTTCACCTTTTACTTATACATCACACGTGAGTTTTATTTTGCAACCTCAAGACTGAACACCCTATCAGTAAAGTGTGTTAAAGTTTTCTTAATAAAAAATATTATTATTATTATTATTATAATTACGTTAACTTGGAAGTTCGATTTTTTCACATCTTCGAGGGACTGTAGTCCTGAATATATGGTGTTATTATACCATGATCCATTCGTTCCCTAGATTAAGGCTCTTGACATACAGACGGACGGACAACAAAGTGATCTTATATGGGTTCCGTTTTTAAGGTACGGAACGCTAAAAACGAAATCCTAACAACATTTATAATGCAGGCGACGCTATATATCACATAGATATGTTTTATTCCATGAAGATGTCCCATAAATGCTGCCATTGCCGCACATCAACATTCAATGTCCTCGTAAAACCATAAAATGTGTCAAAACTCGGTCCCGTTTGCGATACGAATTCATAACATGTCACTATTTATTGTATACTAACTGTAATCTACGACTTCGTCCATGTAAAATTTGTAAAAAAAAAATATTTTCCAAGAATCTATAAAAAAATCAGATTACCTATTTGATAGAATATTAGACAAAAAAGTAAACTCTCTGTTAATAAAAGTTACATCGACTATTCTATTACAGAGTTTAAAAGGAACAAACTGGTAATGTAAATACGTGCTAACAGCTTTCGAAGGCCAAGCGGAGTATTTCACTCAACAGTGATATGCCGAAGAATTCAAAGTATAATGAAATTATGTATATATATTATGGGTTTTAATCGCGTGAATGATTTAAGATAAAATACTTTGTTTATTGCTCGAAGTTTCGACCGTATTGCAACGGCCGTGGTCTAAGACCCGTAGTATATTTTCATAATGTGTACAAATCGCGAAAGTTTATTAACATTAATACAAATTATGTCTTGATATTTGCACTGTTGAGTGAAAATCAAACTGTCTATGTTTAAAAGTAGTTTTTGTAGGCATTTCATGCAAATTACTTTACAAATACAATAAATGCATTTTTGAAAGATAGAAAAATTTGAAGACCAGACCCAGGGATCGAACCCGAGACTTCCGTGGCCAAACCGGGGCCGCGAGTTGGGCCCTCGCGTGCGCCATCTAGTCGGTGGTTTAAGAACTATCACGGCTTTTGTTATTGCTTCGTTACAGAGAGCATTTTTAACAAATTATGATGTCGAAAACTAAACCTTGGGGATCTATAGGAAAGAAAAAAATCAGTCGCAGTGACTTTCACACTTAACCTCATGACAAAAAATGGCCTACGATTTTAAACTTGAATTTTCCTAAAGGCCTATTGTTGTTTTTATCTATACGTTTTGAAAGTTACACCACTGCCTTAATTTTTACAGTGTAGGTTACAAAGATTCTAGAGAAGGACAAGACACTATTGACAATTCGACGCAATCCCGAGAATTAGGTAGTTAATACAAACATGACATCTTTTACTGCAGTTTCTTAAGAGTGTCACAAACTACATTACTCTACCGTATTATCTTCCCACATGTAAATAAATCCGTATCCCGCAATCCCGGAAAAAGCTTAGCCATCTCATTCCCGAAACACATAAGCGCAAAATATTAATATTGGACAAACAAACATTCAACTATATTAATGATTCATACAGCTAACAATAAATTTTGACGTCCATTGCTAGTTGTAACAAACAATATGATTTATGGGTGAGTGCGCAAGCGTCAATGTAAAGCGTTAGTGTCTGGAAAATCGACAGATCTGAGAATGTATGCGGATATTTATCAGTCTTTATGGTAATAACTGTTAGGGGATGGCGGAGGGTGGAGAGTAGGGAGATGGGTCATACGGCAGGGAAATATCAGAAGTTTAGGAAATTTCCTTTTTACTGACTATAGTACTTTCGAACTACTTGCTATAAACATTTTAGTTTTATTAACCGCCTTCAAAAAAGGTGATTCTCTGTTTGACCCGTATGTGTGTATTTTCTCAGAAACTACTGAACCGATTTTGTAATTTTCACTATTCTATTGCATATTTTTCTGGAAAGATTTTAGTGTATAAAAAGTTGTGCTAGCTTATAAAACACTAGAGATATAATCTAAAACATAGAAGTGAATCTGCAAAATTTTTTGCATTCGGTAATGTGCTTGATTTTTTTTTCCTTTAAGGCGATTCAATTAAATATATATATATACACTCGCGTGCAAGTAAATCGACTCAAGCCTCAAGTGCGCATAAAAAGTGATATAACTTAAAAATGCCTTATTATACCTCTATATAATGTTTTACATAATTAAAGCCTAGTAATTGAGCTTCAAAATGGTGTAAGTTGCATGAAAATCGATTCAGTAGTTTAGTAAAAAAGGTTAATGCCAATGATAATGTAAAAAATGTTGAAAATTCATACAATTTCACAGTATGGGGTTATTGTGTTTAAATGAAACAAAATGTGCGTAAGATAAAAAATTTATTCGTGTCAATATTTGGTATTCCCTCCTCTAGCTCTGATCACTGCTCTCAAGCGATTCTTCATCGACCTTATCAACTTTTTAATGGATGATTGTGGTATTCGACCCCACTCTTCTACCAACGCAGTCTTGAGCTCATTGATGTTTGTCGGAGCTGGATTCCTCGCTCTAACTTTCCTTTTGAGCTCGTCCCATATGTGCTCAATGGGATTTAAATCGGGGCTGAGCGCTGGCCAATGCATAGTGTGAATTCCTACTTCGTTCAGGAAATCACGTGTGGCCCGAGCAGTGTGACATCGGGCATTGTCATGCATCAAGATGAAATTTTCCCCAATAAAGCCTTGATAAGGGACAACTTGATTCAGTAGAACATTTTCAATGTAACGATCACTGGTCAGACCTCCTCCCCGGCCTCCCCCAGGAACGAAAACAAGGTCCGTTTTGCCTTCTAAGGAAATTCCAGCCCACATCATGCAAGATCCGCCACCATATGCAACGGTTTCCACAAAGCAGCACTGTGAAAACCGTTCACCGGGACGACGGTATACCCGACCTCTCCTGTCGCTGCCATGGAGACACATCCTCGTCTCATCTGTGAACAGGACTGACTGCCATTGCTCTATGCTCCAATCCAAATGCTCTCGAGCAAAGTGAAGGCGTGCTTGACGATGAGCTGTGGTCAACTTCGGGCCTGTAGCGGGTCTTTACGGAGTAATGTTAGCTTCTTTCAACCTTCTTCTAACTGTCCACTGACTGACAGTCACCCCGCGAACTTGACGTAGCTTCTGCTGCACATCTACGCCGGTAAGGTGTCGATTTCGGAGAGAGGTCGAGACCAAAAACCGGTCGTCACGCTCCGAGGTGCACCGGCGTCGGCTGGTATTAGGCCTCCGAGTGAAGGCACCAGTCTCTTGAAACCTTCTGTATACTCTCGAGACAGCGGACTGACTCATATTCAAACGACGAGCGACTTCTCGCTGGTTCAACCCTTCTTGCAACAGGGCAACGACTTGAGCGGCTTCTTCAGGTGTTGTATCCATAATTTTCTTCAAATGACGGCTTTAATTTGCAGAGATGTGTTCAGGTCAACGTCTAATGAGCGACTGATAAGAAAAAACTTTTTTTTTTTTTTTTATGTGAGGTGTTAAGTGTAAGCTGTTAAGCTATTTACACCCTTGCGCGGGCTTGCGGCGAGCGTGTGCTCCTAACCTAAGTGTACCTACGTAGCCAAACTTTCGTTAGCGAAACTAACGAAAATTTGACTACGGTGATATGAGTGAGTGTGTGTGTGCTGCATATACGTAGGGCGTCCCCTACTATGGGAACTCGAACCCTAGTCGTGGGCTATGCTAGGTGTTACGGGCCGGCCCGGTTGAGTAGTGACGCGGTGACGATACAGACGACCCCTACGACGAGGTCGGTATCGCGGTGAGTTACCGGTGCGGGGTGAGTCGTGTCTCGCGGTGTAAGCGGCTTCCTGCGCCTTGGTGATTTCGTCGTCATCCTCGTCGAGAACGTGTCTCGGACGGCGAATGCGCGAAATGCAAGACGGTGTGTAGGATGATGATGCCACTATGAGTGGGTTCCTGTGTGCGGTGGCGGAGTCAAAGAAATTTTGAGAACAGCGCTTCATGAATTGCCTAATGGTAGGCAGACCGAGGTCTATGTGAAGGTTCTCTGTCCTAACATACCAGGGAGCTCCTGTCGCTTTACGCATGAAGCGATTTTGAAGAATCTGAAATTTGCGAATCCTACAGGGGGGAACGTGAGCGAATACTGGAGATGCATACGTCATGATGGGGCGTATGCAAGCCGTATAAAGGCGGACCTTATTCCTAAGTGAGAGCTTTGAACGTTTGTTCACGAGAGAGTGTAGTCGACTTTGTGCCATAGCGGCCCTAGCGCGCACGGTCTTAATGTGCGGTAAGAACGAGAGAGTATCATCAAGAATAACTCCTAGGTATTTGGCTTGCTTCTCCCAAGGGATCGGCTTACCGAACATACGAATGGTCGGAGGCGGGGGCAGGGGGTGGGTACGTCGGTGGTAAAGCACTGCTTGGCTTTTGTCTGGATTCACCTCGATCCTCCATTTCCGGAACCATGCACCGAGTGCATCAGCTGCGGATTGGAGATTCTTGGCTATCGAATCCAGACAGTGGCTCGAGCAGTAGATTGCAGTGTCGTCTGCGAAGAGTGCTAATTGAGCTTGCCGATGCTTAGGTATATCGCTTGTGAAGAGCGAGAACAAGATCGGAGATAATACCGAGCCCTGTGGGACTCCGGCATGAACGGGGTGGGGGGAAGATAGAGAACCCTCCACTCTGTAGCGGAAATGGCGATTCGACAAGTAGTCTCGTATGATGAGCACGAGCCTGTGTGGCACTTCCATCTGCCACAGCTTATATAATAAGCCGTTGTGCCAGACTTTGTCGAATGCCTTCGCCACGTCAAAGTAGAGGACGCCGGTTTTTCTACCGAGCATGAATTTCGAACTTATGTGCTCAACCAGTCGGTGGACTTGCTGAACACAGGAATGATGATTCCTAAAGCCAAATTGCTCATGGGGAATGAGCAGGTTAGCATCGGCGTATGCTAGGAGACGACTGAGAATGAGTCGTTCGTAGATCTTACCCAAGCCGTTGAGAAGGCTGATGGGTCGATAACTGCTGGGTTCGGTCTTGAGCTTGCCCGGTTTAGGGATGCCAATAACGATGGCGTTTTTCCACTGGTGTGGAAAGATGTTGTTTGACATGGCCCCATTGAAGATGGCGGTCATAAGGGCGATAAGGATGGGGGGGAAGAGTTTGATAACTCTGTTGTTGATCTGATCCGAACCCGGGGATTTCCTAAGTTTGAGTTTCTTGATGATATCTGCTACCTCTTCAATTACAGAAGGTTTTTATAGGGGGTTGTGTCGCGCAAGTTGTGTATAGAGCGCAGAGCAGTCTACGGGAGGTTGCGTTCAGTTGCATTCTAAGTACAAGTGTTTATTTAAATTACTGATGTTATGCTACCATTTGAAAGCCTAATTACTAGGCTTTAATTATGTAAAACATTATATAGAGGTAAAATAAGTCATTTTTTAGTTATATCACTTTTTATGCGCACTTGAGGCTTGAGTCGATTTACTTGCACGCGAGTGTATATATATATATATATATATATATATATATATTTGTACAAGATATTATGTACTGAGAAGTTCAATATAAGCGTTGCGTCTGCTAATACGTATTAAACATGGCTTTATAGAAGATTTAAAATGCTGATAGTGATGTTTTAGGATGGCTTACGCTTGAAAAATAATGATAACGCTCATACATCCCTACTAATATATCTGTAGCTGAGAGGTAAAGAATAATAAGTCCACTTTTTTTAAATTACTTTTTTTGTAGTTTTGGATTCCTAAATATGTACTCTAAAGCGTGGTAAGAAGTAACAATTCCTATGTGCAATACATTTTAATTTACTCGTAATAAAACAGTAATAAGTCACTTGACGATTTAATGGTAAACCGTAATAATAACCCTTATAATTGTTTACCTCCGCACATTTAGAGAACTCGATACAACGAGTAGGTAATAAGTCCAAGCGCGCTGCTCGCAGCGCTACTCTAGCTAGACTTGTCATTATTTACCCCGCAAATGTTCGTGCTCATTTCAATGTGTTGTCTGTGCATTAATGCATCGCGTCTGAGACAGTATTCGTTTGTTATTAGAGAAGTGCATACAGATAAATAAAATAGAAATGACATATTCAAACTTTTTTGGGATGGCAGTAAAGCTTGGGAGCATAAACGTAAGTTTATTTTACCTTGTGTAAAAGAAAAACCAGCAGAAAGGAAGAGAATTCGGTCAGAAGACGGTGTGGCTAAAAAAAAAAGAGACAAAACAAGACTTTACCACTATAAAGTTAATAACGATTCTATAGAGGTGTGTCAAAAGTTTTTTTAAATACGTTGGGTATTTCAGTTACTTTTGTAACAAATGCACTGAAAACATCGAATTGTGGAATGACTTTGGAAGATAAAAGAGGAAAGAAAGAGCCAGTAAACAAAATAAAAGAACAAATAAAGAATGCAATAAGAAAACATTGAGGAATTTCCGAAGTATGAAAGTCATTACTGTAGAGAAAAAACAAAAAGAGAGTATCTGGGGAGCCACTTGACTATTGAAAAACTTTACAGTTTATGTGCAGAAAATTGCTAGGAAAAATCTGAAGAAACGGCAAAAATTTGGCTATATAGACACATTTTTAACACCGAATATAACTTTGGATATAAACCACCTCAAATTGATACTTGTGATGACTGTGACCGCTACGAGGTTCAAATTAAAGAAGCACAAGGAGAAGAATTAGAAGAATTAAAACAGAAAAGAAATAAACACTTGGAGGAAGCAGAAAACAGATACAAATTAAAAACAGAAGACAAAGTTAACAGCAGATTAAATAGCTCTCAAAAAGTGTTAACAGTAGATTTACAAAAGTGCCTTCCTATACCTCTGATGACAAATGGTCAGACGTTTTACCTAAGAAAGCTGTGGACCTTAAATTATACCATCTTGGACAGTTCTGCTAATAATTGCACATGTGTAATGTGGGACGAATCCAGAGCTGGAAGAGGTGGCAATGAATTAGCATCGGGTCTGATAAAATGGTTTTTGGATAATGTTGCTAAGGATTTAAACATATAGAAAGTAATAATTTGGTCTGATAACTGTGCTGGACAAAATATAGGAACATGCATTTATTTACCTGTTATCTGTGGCTGTTAAAAAATATCCCCCATTTAGATGTCATTGAACATAAATATCTATTGAAAGGGCATACTCCTAAGGAGGTTGATGGAATCCATTCCCTAATCGAAAGGCACAAGAACAGACAAAGGCAATTTTCGATTGCCACACCATGGGACTGGCAGCAGGTTGTTAGGGCTTGTTCTAGTACTAAACTGCCAATCAATGTAATAAATATGGAAGTTGAAGATTTTAAAAACTTTGGACAGTTACACGATAGCAGAACCTCACCTTTTATCAACCGAAAAAAAGGTATAAATAAGCAAAGTGTACTGTATTTGGAAATGGTGTGGATTAGAATGGAAAAAAATGAATATGGTATATTACAGTATAAAACTACCTTCGAGGACAACCACTTTCAGAAAGTATCATTGATAAGAAATCAAAGAGCACCATACTCTCAGATTCCAATACCTTTACCAGTAAGAACTGATTTGAACCCAATCTCAACAAAGAAGTATGAAGACTTGCAAAAATTTTTGAATTGGATACCTCACATATTTCATAATTTTATAAAAATCTACCTCATGCCGATGGTCAGCAGGAATTAGAAATATAACTTTTTTTTTAATATCGAATTTGCCCCGTTTTTTTTATTAATATACCATACAAAAGACCAACTTGATGTATTATTTATTACAATGCTTAAGCGATAGGATGAATAAAATCAATGAGATTTGCAAAGGACTTATTGTTATTATATTGTGATTAAGAACAAATGACCTGTTAGTCATAAGTGGTAAATAGTAATAAGTCCAGTATTTGAAATAATACAGACAATTTATGTTATATTAATTTAATAAAGTTATAGTCTTGATATTAATGTTGATATACAATTTAAAAAATTACAAGTTTTATTGAAACATTATCAATTAATAGCGTTTAACTACAAAAACTCGCGCCCAAGTCTTTAAAAAGCTCACCGTGTAAAGTTTTAGATTTGGCGCTTGTTATTCTTTACCTCTCAGCTACAGATATAAATGTGAATGTAAGTTTGTTTGTTAAGCTTTCACGCGAAAACTACTCAACCAATCATCATGAAACTTTGTACACATATTCTTGGAGATATTAGAAGTAACATAGGATTATAAAAAAGGGGAAAATTTACGCAGACGAAGTTGCGCGGGACAGCTAGTAATAAATAAACTAAATTAATACTAGCGATTCATAGTTGCTCTCAGATGAGATCAACTATGATCATCATGTTAATTAGGCGTTGCTAGTTTCTATACACGAAGATTTATTTTGAATCTTGATAATTATCATGAAATCCTAACGAATATGTATGTGTGTGGACTAACGACAGTCGTCCTAAAATCTAAATGATTTGAAAATCCTTAGATGGATTTTCTCAGTATTTGATCTGTGCACGGCTTTGCCGTGTGGTGCCGGCTTAAGAATAGTATCACCCCATCTCTACCCGTGGGTGTCGTCAAGGCGACTAAAGGATTTCACCCCGGAGGACGGGCAGCAGCGTCCTCTGCGTACTTAAAGCCTTACTGCGATCGCCAACCCGCTCGCCAAGCGTGGCGATTATGGCAATTACCCCCAGGATCTACATGCTAGTAGGTTCAACTGGGGAGACCCGTGCCCAGCAGTGGGCCATCTTATGGGTTGATATGTATGTATATGTATGATGTATGCCCAAACTCATATCGGTAGTTTGGATCTAACCCACAACACTTGAGTCACAGTCATTTAGTTTGAGTGCTACACCAATCTTGCACTCACATTCATAAATTATGTGGATCGTTTTGAGACAGAATCTTAAAAAGAAAATAATAAATTTATAAATACAAATAACCCGCCTGCTTATAAAAGTATTAAATCAAGATACATTTTTTTTTTTTTTTTTTTTGTATAGATAACTAGCAATGCGGGATTGTGGTCCCACATTACTAGCAATCCTGCAAACCCCTCCAGCTAACCTCTATGGCTTGTGTTAGGAGTGGGTTCACGTCGGTAGTATAATGGCCAGGATTCGAACCCACGACCTCACGATTGCGAGTCCGATGCCTATGCCATTCGACTACCGACGCTTATATAGATAACCATGATGTAACTCATGATGAGGAATTTTAGTAAGTTCACTGGGATTTATGAATGCCTCCGACTGCATGACTTAAAGTTATCATATTTCAACCCTTTTTAAGCAGACAGATTTTATTTTTTTTTATTTTTTAAATAATACTTTTTATTGCTTAGTTGTGTGACGTACTCGTAACGTTACGTAATACCTGTAACTACCGAAAATTTGAGTAAAAATAGTTGGTAACAAACTTTAAATTGCTATATAAGGATATATAGCAATTTAAAGTTTGTTATGGCTATTTTAAGTAAAAATAATTTATGAAACCTCATCATGATTTTAAAATACCTACACGATGTACCCCACATGATATAGTTTGTTAACTTTATTTTTTTTCTCTATCACTATATGGCGTCTGCTGGTCGCCATTTTGAATTTCGATTGCTGTCATGTCTTTGTGACGATCGCAATATTAATACAAATCAATTGACGTTAGAATCATCAAAATTGGCCCACGCGTTTGGTCTATATATTGCCAAAGAAACACACATACGTACATTCACGTCAAACACATTACCAGCAGTCGTGTAATAATAAGCAGTTATACTTCTGTGTTCTCTGTCACAATCAGCGCGAACAAAGTCAGTTCTGTCCATATAGCATTACGTAAATTGGTCGGAAAGTAGGAACTATTTCTTTGTGTTCCTTCACGGACAAATCGACTGTTTTTCTGTACAGTAATACTGTGACTTATACATTTAACGTTACTTCGTCTTACGCTACTTCGATAGTATCGTTTCTAGGGTAAGATTTGCCCCTTTCTTCTTTTTTTTAATATTGTTTATTTTGCATTTTTTATCAGTTTTTAGGATTACAATACATTATGAAGCATATTAGTTGTACATGACATGTATTCGTGGTTTGATTTGCGGCTTTGACAGCGTGTATTTAAAGAAAAAAAAACAGTATTCATTTTATAAAGTTACCACTGCAAGGATATCGGCTTGTCGTACCTTCTCCCAAACTCCAGTATACCTTTTTTTTAATAATGTTGTATTGTTTTCTAAAATACATCACTTACAACAAATAATTAACCATACTGGAAAGTTTGTTGGAATCACAATGCACTCGTTATTAATTTTTTACAAAACTATTACACACTATTACACAATGACAGTCATTAACATACAAATACAAGTAGGTATGTAAATAATGATGTATATTCATTTGTATTCCTGGTTTTAAATAACTAAAATATATATGATTTTTTTTTTAGATAGACGACTCCCGAATTATTATTATTTGTATTATTAAACATGGTTACATTCTTTATTAAGATTAATATTGTTATAGATTCTAGGTATTGTATAGTTCCTTGTTTTTTTTACCACATAAATTACAGGCTACTAGTTCTACAAACTGTTTAGATGTTGTTTGTCTTAAATTTTAAAAATATATTCTATTGCTTCTAAATTCTAAACTAAAATACTGCTCCACTGTTAATCTATGAAATATATTCCACTAAGCGTTTACTTACGCGTTTTAGTTGACCTAATTGTTTTTTTTAAAGACATGTTGGTAGAGAATGATTATTGATGAAACAAATTATATACTTACCTGCCTGAGTTCCAAACAGTGACTTACGGCTAGAAGGACCATAACCAAAAGACCATCACTTCTAGATAACACTTACAATACGTAGCTGATCCTGGGCCTATGCAAAATTCAAATTACTTACATCTGTTTTGTGTACTCCACTTGGTGTTTTCTATATCTGTATTCGGCTTTATATCTGACGTAACTCGATATGTCACTTTGTATTAAGAATTATTACAATAATAATATAGTCTTTTGTTAAAAGGTTCATGTGTTGTTGGTGCTCGTTGTTGTTTATAAGCAGGTTTTCTTTCTTTCATTCACGACTATTTGTCTTTACGTCTCTTTGATCTAAACAAAACTTTACTCTTAGATCTTTGTGTTCTGCGTCAGTTAGGATTCCATATAGCAATATAACTAACCAACAGTAAAGTACACTCTTGTAATTTATAATATTTAACTAGGAAATGTTTTGGATTTCATTTTTCACCATCCTCAAGTTGTGGCTATACCCACCTGTCGCACAAAGCGGTACGCTTCTACATTTGTTTAGCAAACAGCTAAAGTGTGGAACTCCCTGATGGCGTCAGTATGTCCAATTAATTTTAACCCGGACTAGATTGCATAGGCATCTTCTGGGGGCGCTTGTTTCATCGTAGGCCCCATCAATACTTTCCATCAGGCATGATCGAAGCCAAGAGCAAGCCTATTTATTATATAAAAAAAAATGTTAAACTTTGAATTTGACTTAATTAGGGTTGCAAGTCACCCAATTGCACTCAATTGTGTGTTTGTAAACAAATGTAGATTGTAGCATTTAGTACTTCCTTTTTATGTCTCCTTGACCACTGTCAAGGAGACATAAAAAGGAAGTACTAAATGCTACAATCTTTTAAACCAAAGTTTTAACTTTTTTTTTAAACTAGCTTATACCTGCGTCTTCAGATGTAGTTAGAGAGAAACCCCTCTGATATTTTTTTTGCGATTTGCATGGGTTTGAGGCTGGGTGTTGATGAGTGAATCAGGACTTTATTACTATACAATATAAAACATAAGAACTATACACTTCATTTAATTAGAACTCAGTGGCCTAACATGGCCTAGTTGTATAATCGTTTAAACTAGTTAATAGATTTTTCTTGTTTTTTTCTTGTTTTAAAAAAGATAACTAGCAGTGTGGAATTTACGTCCCACATTACTAGCAATCCTGTTAACCCCTCCAGCTAAGCTCAATGGCTTGTGTTAGGAGTGGGTTCACGTCCTAACACAAGCCATTGAGCTTAGCTGGAGGGGTTAACAGGATTGCTAGTAATGTGGGAGGAGTGGGTTCACGTATCCGCAGGGACGTCTCGTGCGGTGTTCCACAGGGCTCTGTATTGGGGCCCCTCTTGTGGAACATTGGCTACGATTGGGCCCTGCGGTGTGGTTTCCCCCCTGGGATAGGGGTCATCTGCTATGCGGATGACACCCTCATCACGGCCCGGGGTGGGAATTTTGAGGAGGCGGCGCGCCTGGCCAACCTAGGGATTTCCCGAATGGTCGGGCGCATCGAGGCGCTGGGGCTTAGGGTGGCCCTTTCCAAGACGGAGGCCCTATTATTCCATGGGCCCCGTCGCGGTCCACCTGCTGGCGCCTCGATTGCCGTCGGCTCGGTCCTCGTACAGGTCCGGGCCCAGATGAAGTATCTGGGCCTAGTGGTAGACGGGCGGTGGCTCTTCGACGAGCACTTCCGCATTTTGGCGCCCAAGCTCGAGGCTACGGCGACCGCACTGGGGAGGCTGTTGCCGAACCTGGGCGGGCCTAGTGCCTCGAGTAGACGGTTGTACACGGGGGTGGTGCGGTCAATGGCTCTGTACGGCGCACCCGTGTGGGCGGCGTCCCTGACCGCCCAGAATAGGGTCCGCTTAGGGAGACCCCAGCGGACCATGGCGGTCAGGGCCATACGCGGATACCGCACGGTGTCTGCAGAGGCGGCGTGCGCATTGGCCGGCACACCCCCGTGGGATTTGGAGGCGGAAGTGCTCGCCGAAGTGTATCGGCGGGCGGTGGCTGTTCGGGCAGGGGGTTCGGTGCCTCTGCCCGAGGAGCTACGCGCTTGGCGCGGTGAGGCACACCGGGCAATCATGGCCCGGTGGCAGGGCCGGCTGGAGGCTTCACGGGCAGGTGTTCGAACCGTGGAGGCGCTCCAGCCGGTCCTGGAGGAGTGGGCGGGGCGGCAGCACGGGACCCTTTCCTTCCGGCTAGTGCAGGTCCTTTCCGGGCACGGGTGCTTCGGGAAGTACCTGCACACGGTTGCTAGGAGGGAACCGAGTCCCGCCTGCCACCATTGCGACTGCGGTGAGGACTCGGCGCAGCACACCCTCCAGCATTGTCCAGCTTGGGAGGGGCAACGTCGAGTTCTCACCGCAGTGGTCGGAAGTGACCTCTCGCTGCCGGCCGTGGTTCTGTCCATGGTCCGGAGCGAGGGGTCGTGGAATGCGGTCGCATCCTTCTGCGAGGACATCATCTCGCAGAAGGAGGCGGCGGAGCGCGTCAGGGAAGAGAGCTCTCTGGCGGATCCGCTCCGTCGCCGGCGAACCGGGCGGCGTCGGCGCGCATATCTGCGCCTGATGCCGCCTTAGGTGGGGCTGCGGGCGGGCGTACGGGGTAATCTGCCCCGCCCGCGGCCTTCCGTGGAGGCGCGGCACCCTGTGTGTATCCAGGGGCCGCGTGGGTGTGAAATGCCCGGAACGCAACAACATCGCGTCCGGGCATTGCCACTGGGCGGGCCGCCGACGGTATAACACATTCCGGCGGCCCGTTCGCGAAGGTGGCGAGCGATACACGGCGGGTTTTTTAGTGGGTGCAAACCCCACACTACCCCTACCGTCTTCCCCGGACGGTGGGGGTGTTCGTCAGGAATTTTTCCCGCCAAAAGAAAAAAAAAAAAAAAGAGGAGTGGGTTCACGTCGGTAGTACAATGGGTAGGATTCGAACCCGCGACCTCACGATTGCGAGACCGATGCCTTAGTCATTAGGCTACCGCCGCTTCTATATTGTTTAAGATTTTTGATCATAATATTTTGACGAAATTTCTTTAAACAACAGAACACACGTGGCATTTACGAGTATTTCGACTGACCGGTAGGTCTAGTGGTTAGTGACCCTGACTGCTAAGCCGGAGGTCGTGGGTTTGATTCCCACCCAGAATAAAACTTGTGTGATGAGCATGATGGTTTATTCTGTCTGGGTATTATTTATTTATAATATGTATGTATTTAGAAATATATTAATATGTTTATCAGTTGTCCTGTTTCCATAGTACAAGGTCTGCTTAGTTTGGGATCAAATGGTGCTGTGTGAGTTGTCCCAAGATATTTTAGGATAGTACGCGAGGCGGTTGAAATCAAGAAGTACAAAAATTTCAATCGAGTCGATGGATACCGGCTCTCACCATCTTGGAACCCTGTTATCAGCAAATGCAATCGTAGCCGTAACGACACCGCGCCTCAGTATAAAGACGTTGTAAGTGTAGTGTGTAGAAGTACCGACAGTACAAATTATCAAAATTATGAAGACCAGTCGAGGGTAGTTGAAAAACCCCGCGCCTCACGGAGACATCGCTAAGCTGCCATCAATCGACCCGTGACCACGATCGGTGCAATTCGATCGAAACGTCGTCGGGTAAATAAAAGGTTAAAATAAAAACATCGTACCTTCTCGTCGATCGTACCTTTAAATAATTCACGCGATTAAGTCCCGAAATATATCTAATACATAAAAGTGTGTTGAGATTATGTGGTATCATTTAAAATGCTTAGGTATGTATTAATCTGAAACCTGCATGTTACCTGTGTGAGCAAAGCCGTCGGCAAACAAATTAGATTTTAAACCATCGGTTATCGGGATTTGAGTGTTTTCCCATTTCAAGTTCTATTTTATTTACCTAAAAAACTTAGTAGTCTTACTCAAGGAAACTAAATGTATTACCAATTTGTAGGGAGACGGAAAAATAAGCCACAAGCTTCCGAAACGAAAACGTTAAAGGAAACAGATACAACCGGAGATGGCTCCATACGTTCTTATTGACAAGTTCGGATCCGATCGTCGGTTACACTTACGTACTAGTTGAATTATTGATACAGCTACTACTTTCTAACTTGATGAGTCATGATAACTATGATACCTACTATGTTTAAACTTTTTAGTGACTTCATTCAGCACTAGGGCACTTTGAGACTTTTCAAACTAATGACGGACTCAAAATATGTGCAGACACCTTTGGGAGACCGCTTTGTGTGTCAAAAATCTTTCGCAGCAGTCGTACACCCTCATACTGCGCCACCAAAGCTATTGGGATTGTTGTCTTCCTAACTTGGAATGTAGTTTTGTAATGTTAAAGTAGAAAAGGTACCTTATGCTTATGTTGACAGAAATCTATACTAATATTAAAAAGGTGAAGAGTCTGTTCCTTTGTTTGAACGCGGTAATCTCAGGAACTATTAGTCCGAATTAAAAAAAAACTGTTAGATAGCCCATTTATCGAGGGAGGCAGCAGGCTGTATAACTATAGGCTACAACAGGAGCAGAGTAGCAATAAATTATGTTGCAAAAACGGGGAAAACTTGCGCAGGTCCGCTAGTTATTGTTTAAAAAATAAATACGTAACGCGCACTGGCGCCAGTTTAGCCAACGCTGCATTATGTTAGTTTATATATACATAATGTACAAGTTCGCACTGAAGCCGTATTATTTCTAGATCACAACTTAAAGTTTATAAAACAAGTCTGTATAGCATGCGTAAGCATTAATTTATAAATGTTGATTGCTTCTTCGGTTGATTCTTGCGATTTATACGCCTTATGAAAATATATATAATTTAAGGTAAAATACCTTGTTCATTGCCCGACGTTTCGACCAAGGTATTTTACCTTAAATTATTCATGCGATTAAGACCCATAATATATATACATTGATTTACATGTGTCTTAAATCAGGATTTAAAAAAAAAACATTCATATTTTTTCCATAATCTAGAAAGATATTTATGACATTGTATCTCTCACTTGTAACTCTACCCTTTCCCGTCCGCAACATACCTGTTAATCTCAACAAGAATAGTGTACAAAGCACTTTGATCCTTCAGAAGGGCAATCAAGTTGTCAATATTGTGGACACGACGATGTAAACCGTCTGACAAGGGTCCGTAGTGACCTGTTCCCGTGTTATTGGACCTCCATCTGTCTGTGGCCCACATATTGAGAACCTATGTCAATGTACAGGCGAAGTGCTGGTCAAATAGGTCTTAGAAAATTCTAGAATTCCTTTGTTACATTCAAATGAGTGGGAAGACACCTCTTTGAAACATTATTGGATTTTGACGTGACTTGTAGGTTTGTAATTTGAATTCTATTTTTTTTGTATAAAAAGTAAATAATTTACTCTTTAAAATATTACAATCTTACATTGAAGCTAATAAGTAATTTTAAGTTGACATAAACTGCTAAGATACTTATTCTAAGAAATTATCCATTAATTTTTCTTAGTGACTGATAAATTGATAACACTTTGTTCTTGTGTTTTAAATGTAAAGCACTGACACTATCACTTTTTTTGTCACTTAACACTACGCTAACTCAAACGGCTTAGTTCTATTGAGTCTTTGTTTTAAGTCCGTACAATCGAGGAGTTGGATAGCCTCTAGATTTGCATGGTGATGAAGTCTTTTGTCGTGAGCTTCTGCGTATTTTCGAATCATTTGATCTACAAATTCCACTTGTAGGTCTGGTGAAGATCGTTATTGCGGATATACCAAGGTGCGCTTACAATGTTTCTTAGCACTTTGTTTTGAAAGCGTTGAATTATATATCTGTTGCTCTGTTTGGTGCAGCCCCATTACTTTAATTCTTGACAAATTGGGATTAGTTTATTAGTTTATCTTTGTGTCTATTTATCGGTGTGTGTTTGTGGCGTCGTTGCTCCTAAAAGAATAGACTGATTTTTATGTGGACCAAAGATAATAATTTTATCTCACATGCCATTTCTGTTTAACAGTGACCGGGCATTCAAGAGTCTGAGTAATTCGAGATAGGTGGACATGATTATTTTCAAACTGAGATTTTATACTTAAATGTAGGCAAAAATACAAACGAGATTAAAATTAGTAAATACATCTGACGGGGCGTATACGTATAAATGTTTGATGAATGTGTGTGTTTGACTTTTCACGTCTTACTTCATAGCCATGACTACCAGTCACAGACGGTGTTGGTTGGTAACTTCCGTTCTCCCATAGACAAAAGGCAAACAACTGCTTAGCTGTTATCATTATTACAAGATTTATAATACAAATCGCTTCAAAATTCTAACCAAACTATAAATGACAAACTTCGCTAGAGTTCACTAAGTGCCCTCCACTAAAAGCCACTGTAAGACTCGAGAAATATATTAGAATGAATTTCTGAACAATAAAAGGCTCTTATCACTGAAATATAGCCTTGAAACGAACTGCGATAACTACGGCCATAACTTCTCCCACATTTCGAGAGAAACTCGACAAAAATGGCGTCAAATCAAAACTTTTTATTACATAAAAACTTTTTTTTTCAGCCACCGTCGAACAATGCCGCGAAAATGTTTAACATGACTACACTGCTTGGAATCAAAGAGCATTCCCTACACTTTTGTTATTCAAATTATTCTGAGATTTATTCCCTCTTACAATACTGCCTTTTCACCCCTCAAGACAATGTATTCACCCTATTGGCCTTAAATATAAAGTTTATTTTGGCTTGTTAGGATTGCTGGACTTAAGGTTGTAGATTTTCTTTTATAAGAAAAGGGATTATATTAATTTCATTTCGTTGCTGACGTGGGTTCTGTATCATCCAGACATGACTCCTTTCATGGTATTATAGTGGAAATGGATTTGGTAAATTATTTTTTCTACTCTATACAGTTTTAGAATGTTTTTTTTCCTTTTCACTGTGCTGTTCATTTGGATTTATTTATTAGATCCTATAGGTTTTGTTTCCCTCAATTCAGGGTAATATATTAGAATTTTTTTTGAAGGTTTTTAAAACTAAATCTCATTTTCAAGATTATTTTTGATGTCTTTCTATTAAGTTATCAACATAGAAGTTACTTAATTGAAAGCTTAGTAAAGTTTTGTAAAATGTAATGTTCTCAAAGAATTTTGGTGTATTTTTTAAAAACAATTCCCAGAAGAAACCCTGTGTCATGAAGACTTTAAAAACACACATTATCACGGACACAAATTACACCCATTTTTTTTGGCCTGGCGGGAAAAATCCTGACGAACACCCCCCCCCCCCGTCCGGGGAAGACGATGGGGGTAGTGTGGGGTTTGCACCCACTAAAAACCCGCCGTGTATCGCTCGCCACTTTCGCGAACGGGCCGTCGGAATGTGCTATACCGTCGGCGGCCCGCCCAGTGGCAATGCCCAGATGCGATGTTGTTGCGTTCCGGGCATTTCACACCTACGCGGCTCCTGGATACACACAGGGCGCCGCGCCCCCACGGAAGGCCGCGGGCAGGGCATATTACCCCGTACGCCCGCCCGCAGCCCCACCTAAGGCGGCATCAGGCGCAGATGTGCGCGCCGACGCCGCCCGGTTTGCCGGCGACGAAGCGGATCCGCCAGGGAGCTCTCTTCCCTGACGCGTCACTTCCGACCACTGCGGTGAGAACTCGACATTGCCCCTCCCAAGCTGGACAATGCTGGAGGGTGTGCTGCGCCGAGTCTTCACCGCAGTCGCAGTGATGGCAGGCGGGACTCGGTTCCCTACTAGCAACCTCCACGGTGCGAACACCGGCCCGTGGAGCCTCCAGCCGACCCTGCCACCGGGCCATGTTTGCCCGGTGAGCCTCTCCGCGCCAAGCGCGTAGCTCCTCGGGCAGGGGCACCAAACCCCCTGCCCGAACAGCCACCGCCCGCCGATACACTTCGGCGAGCACTTCCGCCTCCAATCCCACACAAATTACACCCTGACTCAAACAAATTCAACATCAATTGTTTCATTTTGCCATTAATTCTAGACAACCTTTTACACAGCCCTCGCACGCACTCCCATTGCACTACCAAGGCAATTTTGCTTAAATATAAATATTTTCATCCATAGATATCCAAACTCAAATACGGAAAATTTTCCCTAAAAGCATTAGACTTAGGAGAGCTCCATTAAAGCTGGGAAAATCCATAATTTGATGGTGGCCACATTCTTGTTTATATCCGAATTGACGCTGAGAGGTCCGACTAGATTGTTTGTAATGTATATTATCTACTATATATCACGGATCTTACTGTTACTATAAGTGTTATGAAAACGTAACCGCAGAAAAGCGGTTTCTGTCATAGTAATGTGAGTATCTTATTGTTTTTGGGGTCTGAGGTTTATGTTAGAACTACTGCGTTACTTTTTATGTGTAACATTTAGGTGAAAAAGGAATATGGACAGTTAGATTCTTTTTCCTTGTTTTATTTTAAGAAGTCTTCTGTGTAATTCTGGAGCTATTGGTAAAGTGTTTGTATGGTTTCAGTATGTTTTGTAATTTTAAAGCGTTTCTCGCAAGTATAATGTATATTTAATGAATGGATAATGTATGAGGCGCAAAGACAACTTTATCTATTATAAAGATAGAGAAATGAATGGGGCACTACGTAAAGGGCAAAATGAGGGGAGCGTTCTATAGTAAATAAATAATAAAAATTCTTTATTAACTTAGGAAGCAAAATATTACACTTGTGAAAAGTCGATTCTACATTTACGCAAACAATAGGTAAAGCCCGAGAAAAGAACAGGCAATAAAAACTCGTTGCCACTCTTTTTAAATTGCTAAAATTTACAATGTTTCTTTGTTTATAAACTGTATATGCAGGTTCGGTGCTGCCGTTATTATATTAAACACCGTATTAGAGGACTGATGCAAAACAAGAGGTCAAAAATATTAAAAGAAGAGTACACGAGATTGGATATATCAGCCTCAATGGGTACAACATAGTAGGAGCATCCACTTACGATGTAAAAACTTTATGTGCTTAAATATTAGACAATTTATTGCTAACTACATGCATAACGTAATAAAGTATCTAAGTACTATGAAGAAGATACCCCTTTAGAAGTACTACTTGAAAACGTTGAGAAATGGTACAGAGGGCACTTTGTAGAAGGCATCCTGTAGAAGGCCTTACGTAGAGAATGCTATGTGAAATACACAATTTAGAAGTCACTATATGAAGAAAGCATAATGTAAAGGGAAACAAGTGAGGCCGCAAATCTCCAATCGCAAATGACTGGCCTGTTGGTCCAGTGGTTCAAAACCCTAACTGCTAAGTCAGATGTCGTAGGTTAGAATCACACGGGACACTAATTCGTGTGATCCACAAATTGTTTTTCCGAGTCTGGGTGTACTTTGTATCCGTGATTCGTATGTTTGTAAAGTCCCCCGCGACACATGACTTGTACCCTAAAGCGGGAGTTGCCTCTATTAAGGCGCTTCCCCGTGTCACTTTTGTGGTGCAATCTGTTCTTTATCCAAAAAGTAATTATCAATTAATAAAATACATTAAATTTCTACATAATTTTGACTCCAAAATGATAGATTTTGTTTTTGTTAAAGCAGTATAATGTTTATTTAATCTCCGCACAACGACATCACAGAAATAAGAAATAATTATTGATAAAATGCATCTCCTCGTAAAGTACCGTTTTCTTTCATTTGCTACTTACACCAATGTACAGACAATTTAATAAAAAACACTATACTAGAAACATTTTTTTATATAAAGACTAGCTGACCCGCGCAACTTCGTCTGCGTAAATTTTCCCCATTTTTGCAAACATTTTTACTTGCTGCTCCGCTCCCATTAGTTGTAGCGCGATGTTTTATAGCCTATAGCATTCCTCGATAAATGGGCTATCTAAAAGTAAAATATTTTTTTCAATTTGGACCCGTAGTTTCTGAGATTATAGCGTTCAAACAAACAAACAAACTCTTCACTCTCTTCTAATATTATAGCATAGTTATAAATGTTAGGGGTGGATAACCCTTATCACTTAGGGGCATGAATAATAGATTGTAATTTTCCCTTTTTTCTTCCTTTTTTTATAATATTTTTCATTGCTGCTCCGCTCCTATTGGTCGTAGCGTGATGTTATAACCTATAGCCTTCCTCGATAAATGGGCTATCCAACAGTAAAAGAACTTTTCAATTCGGATCAGTAGTTCCTGAGATTACCGCGTTCAAACAAACAAACTCTTCAGCTTTATTAGTATAAATTTAAGTATACGATATGACATGTAAAAGCCGTTTATAATATAAATATTAATAGACATGTCAATAATGTAATCTGTACATACCGGTGGAGTCGCATAGCAACAACCTTATTATAAGTTATACATTCTTATGAAGTGGCGACTCCACGGCTCTACCTTTGAACAAAGATGAAACTTGTATCTCTTTATACGTTTGTTTTTCTTTGTTTTGTAGAGTTTAGGGACCCTTCAACATGTTATTAAACGAGTCTATAAAAAATAATAAGGTCTTATTTGTTTGTTGTTTTCAAAGACAATCATAATTTTCTAATACGTTGGTATTATAAGGACAGGTATTTGTTTAATATAATTGAGATAATATGTTATATACGTTAGTACGTACAGTTATTATCTCATTGTTTATGAGATGAGTTAATACATCATTGGATAAGGATACAAAAGTGAACCCCTACGGAAACAACAGCAATTCATTATTTTAAATACAATAGAAAAAGTAAAAACATTCATTATTTGATATGAATAACTCTGGGAAACTCCACTGCTAAGACACAGGTCTCCTCTCTTAGTGTATTCTCATACATTTTTTTTAAATTTTTATCTTTTTAAAGATAACTATCAATATGGGATTGTCGTCCCACATTACTAGTAATCCTGTTAACCCCTCCAGCTATGCTCTATGGCTTGTGTTAGGAGTGGGCTCACGTCGGTAGTATAATGGCCAGGATTCGAACCCACGACCTCACGATTGCGAGACCGATGCCTTAGCCATTAGGCTACCGCTCCATCTATACATGCCGTAGTATACCAGGCGAGCCCACTGCTGCTTGGTTTTTGATTCTGATATAGGGAACATTCTGTTGACTCTTTTTGTAAAATCTGGATAAATCAGTATTGTGCACGAAAATATATCTCCTGCTAGATCCTAAGCATTTAAAGGTCAACTATCTGCCAGTGAAAGTTTCACGAAGATTCACCCAATTCATCTCCGCGTATGTACATAACTCGATACTGACAAACAGATGAATAAAAGATATTAAAATGTGTTTAGGTCAATATCCCGAGGAGCTCAATATAAGAGAAAAAGAGTGGCTTTTCTACAACACATTTTTTTTATTAAATTTTATATTCCTTTTTTATTTTTATTTTCCAAACCTACCACTGAAAACATTTTCAATTTTTCAAATAATATTATTTTCATTTCCTCAACACTTTAATATAATTATTGAAAACAAACTATTATAAAGGTATTTCATAAAATTGCAATCTTTCCTTCCCAGAGCACTCAGTACTGAAGTTAAAATAAATTCAATCATTCATTTATTTCGAAATCATTCATTTCATTCGTTGGAAGTCGCTAGTTTATTATCAGTTCGGTTTCTGAGCTCCGCCATCTCTATTTATAAAAATATTTTCATTAAAAATCAAATCTTTGAAATGGAATAACTTTTAAACGGGATGATTGAATGTTAGGAGAAGTAGCATATAAGCATCAGTCCCTAAACAAACTAGCAATCACACTAATATTATAAATGCGAAAGTTTGTGAGTATGTGAGTGTGTATGTTTGTTGCTTCTTCACGTCTAAACGGCTGGAACGATTTTAATAAAATTTGGTATGGAATTAGCTGACACCCTGGATTAACACATAGGCTAATAAACCGCAGGTAACACCACGGGGCACAGCTAGTAGTTAATAATTATTATAAAGAGATTAATTTATTACAAATATTATTGCTGACAGCAAATTTAAAAAGACAATTACATTTCAAGGTATTGGCAATGTAGGTGGATATCTACATTCATTCTCAATAACTTGAAATAGTTTCTTATCTGTCAGCAATAATTCTCGTATTAAATTAATCTATTTATATGTAATATTATAATGTTATGTTATTAAAATATTTATAGTATGTTTAGATTACTAAGTTAGTAATCTAAACATATTACCTATAAATATTTAAGTACAACAATGTGCTATGTAATGCTGCTTGCTACGGTTAATGTTTCGAGATAATGCCCAGCCGCGCTTATAAATCTGTGTTTAGAGCATATATGACAGAGATATGTCTTGCAAAAGAAGTGCAGTTTCAATGACCATATTCTCACCATCTAATGGAATCCGAGAGATTAGGCGCAGGATCTACAACTAAACATGCTATCCGATGCTATTGGACGCCGATTGAGTGTTACACCATTAGAAAACAGTGACCTACGTTTCAACCGACAGGGGCAACGCTGCATAACCTCGCTGATCATCGCCACTGAATCACGAATCCCTTGTACCACACTTGTGATTAATAATGATGCAATGCTCGTAAAGGATTTAGTTCGGAAGTTAGACCTATAAAGAAAATGCCTATTTATTTATTAGGAAATTCTATAGCTTTTTTTAATTGTGGAAACATTAATTCTAGCTTATTATGTAATCAGCTTGTGCTGACTGCATTTACAAACACTAAGCCAATGAAAGAATTCCACAACATTGAACACAGATGAACGTAAAATACATTTTCACATTACACTAATCAAATTAAAATAAGTAAAATAAAAACTAATCAAATTAAATATAATTAAAAAAATATAGCCTTAAAACATTAAACAATTAAAACATGTTAAATAAAATAAATAACATTAAACAATTAAAATAGGGGATGTAAGGGAGCGCATCACCATCTTTCGCTCCAAGCCAACCTCACCTGCACGCGGTACATCCTGCTGTACAACGAACGAGGCTCTGGCGACCGGCTGGTGGCGGTATAACCATCCCAATTTAAGGCGTAGCTGAAGTAATAGGTCAGTGACGGGCAGCAGCGTCACTGATGCGAGAGCTACGCCCTGCGATCGCCAACCCGCCTGCCCAGCGTGGCGATTATGGGCATTACCCCCATATGTACCAAGCACAAAAGCCACGGCCCCCAGTTCCCGGCAGTCACGCTATTCCTGGACATGGTGGCGTCCACGGTAACGGCGTGGCGGGGGGTGCTAAGAATCTCCGGGCTACGGAAGGCCACCACAACCGACTGACCCTGGCGACGTATAACGGACGCACGCTACGGCTAGACTCGCATCTGGCACAACTTGAGGTGGAACTTGGGAAGATTAGGTGGCATATCCTCGGGTTAAGTGAAGTCCGAAGAGAGGGAGAGGACACCATAACCCTCGAGTCAGGCCACCTTATGTACTTCCGCGAGGGAGACCAAAAATCTCAAGGTGGTGTTGGGTTTCTGGTAAATAAGTCCCTTTCTGACAACGTTGTGGAAATGTCTAGCGTGTCGAACAGGGTAGCGTACCTCATTATCAAGCTCACCGAGAGGAATAGCCTCAAGGTAGTGCAAGTGTACGCACCGACCTCGGCACATCCAGACGACGAAGTGGAGGAAATGTTCGATGACATATCGAGGGCCCTCCACTCCACCACTAAGACCCACTACAACGTTGTTATGGGGGACTTCAACGCTAAAGTGGGAGTACAAAATTGCACCGAATTGGTAGTAGGATCCCATGGATTTGGAAGCAGAAATCATAGGGGGCAAATGCTAGTCAACTTCCTCGAACGGGAGGGGCTCTTCTTGATGAACTCTTTTTTCAAGAAACGGCCCCAAAGGAAGTGGACGTGGCAAAGCCCCGACACTATGACGAAAAACGAGATCGACTTCATCATGACGGACAAAAAGCATATATTCAGAGACGTCACCGTGATCAACAGGTTTAATACCGGTAGTGATCACCGACTTGTCCGAGGCTCTCTGAATATCGACTTCAAGGCGGAACGTGCCCGTCTGATGAGGTCCAGGCTCCGACCTACTTTGCTCCAAACCATGATAGGATCCGAAGCGTTCCAGTCAAACCTGGATAACCGATTTGCTGCCATGGAAACCACAACAGACGTAAACCAGAAGCTCGTAAATGTGGTTCGGATACTCAGGGAAGAAGGTACGAGATTTTGTGAAATGCAGCGTAAGGGCAAGAAGTCAAAGCTTTCGGAAAAGACTTTAGGGCTAATGAAGGAACGACGTGAAAACCCACCCGTCACTTCGTCGGAAAAGCGCGCTCTAAACCAAGAGATCAACAGGCTTATACGACACGACCTTCGGTGCTCCAACACTCTTTTGATTAAAAGAGCGATCGAGCAGAACCGGGGGTCAAAAGTGTTCGTACAATCTCTTGGAAGAAGCCACCTGACGAAGTTGACCACAGCAAGTGGAGAAGTCGTTTCTTCGAAGCCGGCAGTCCTCTCCGAAGTGGAAGGCTTCTATGGCCGGTTATACGCTTCGCATGCATCTCGACCTGATCCTGAAAATGAGGGTCCTAGAGCCACTCTAACACGCCACTACACCGAAGACCTGCCAGAAGTCAACATTGACGAAATCGTGCTGGCTCTTAAACAGCTGAAAAATGGAAAAGCCCGTGGAGAGGATGGCGTTACAACAGAGCTGTTAAAAGCTGGAGGTAAACCCGTACTGAGGGAGCTCCAAAAGCTTTTTAATGCTGTCCTGTTTGAAGGGAGAACTCCGGAGGCGTGGAGTAGAAGTGTAGTCGTCTTGTTCTTCAAAAAGGGAGATAAGACCCGGCTGAACAACTACCGACCTATTTCTCTTCTAAGCCACGTCTATAAGCTGTTTTCAAGAGTCATCACGAACCGTCTTGCGCGAAGACTTGACGAATTCCAACCACCGGAACAGGCTGGATTTCGGAGCGGATATGGTACCATAGACCACATCCACACAGTGCGGCAGATTATACAAAAGACCCAGGAGTATAATCAGCCCCTGTGTCTAGCATTCGTGGACTATGAGAAGGCCTTTGACTCGATTGAAATCTGGTCCGTTCTGGAGTCTCTGCAGCGATGCCAAGTATGTAGATTGGCGATATATCCAAGTGATGAGATGTCTCTACGAAGCCGCCACCATGTCCGTCCAAGTACAGAATCAGCAAACAAAACCTATACCATTGCATCGAGGAGTGAGGCAAGGGGACGTTATTTCCCCGAAACTGTTCACAAATGCAATGGAGGATATGTTCAAGACGCTGCACTGGAAAGGGCGGGGCATCAACATCAATGGTGAATACATTTCTTACTTGCGATTTGCAGATGACATTGTCATCATGGCGGAAACGCTGCAAGACCTGCAACGGATGCTGAATGACCTGGCTGACTCCTCTGTACGCATCGGCCTACGGATGAACTTGGATAAAACCAAGGTCATGTTCAATGAACATGTACTACCGGAACCGACAGCGGTGCACGGCGCCGTTCTCGAAGTTGTTCAAAAATATGTGTACCTCGGGCAGTCATTGCAGTTAGGTAGAAACAACTTCGAGGACGAGGTGAACAGGAGAATTCGGTTGGGTTGGGCAGCGTTTGGTAAGCTACGTCAAGTCTTCTCATCGTCGATCCCACAATGTCTAAAGACTAAAGTCTTTAATCAGTGCGTCCTACCCGTCATGACATACGGAGCCGAAACGTAGACACTGACGGTACGGCTGGTCCACCAGTTCAAAGTCGCTCAGCGGGCTATGGAACGGGCTATGCTCGGAGTTTCTCTTAGGGACAAAATCAGAAATGAGGTGATCCGGCAGAGAACCAAAGTTATCGACATAGCCCACCGGATTAGCAAGTTGAAGTGGCAGTGGGCTGGCCATATTAGCCGAAGAACCGACAACCGTTGGGCTAAACGAGTTCTTGAGTGGAGACCGCGGCTTGGCAAACGTAGTGTAGGACGCCCTCAAGCCAGGTGGAGTGATGATATACGCAAAACGGCTGGCAGGAGCTGGATGCGAGAAGCCGAAGATAGAACAAAGTGGCGTGCAATTGGAGAGGCCTATGTCCAGCAGTGGACTGCGATAGGCTGATGATGATGATGATGATGAAACAATTAAAACAAGTTAAATCAAACAAAATTAAATAAAAAACATTAAAACATTGAACAATAAATAGTGTGATTGTTAATAATAGATAATATAAATGATAATATAATAATTGATCAAATTATACAATAATTATGGTGTATTGCCGGTTATTTGCCACAATACGCAAGATTAACGACCTAAAGTTGTTTTTCGACAGATAGAATATATACACATCTTGGAATGTGCTGATATAGATTCGAAGTAATCAAGTCATAACTTACCTAACATAAAATTATTTGTCACATGCAACGCGTAAGTTTAAAAGTCACATTATACAAAATCCAAGAAAAAACAAATAAATAAAGACTCGTAGTTACAGGTACGAAACTATAACATCCCTTTTAAAACTATAATTTAAAACCAACAAAACAGTATCAGACAAAATAAATGTTAGACGAGTTAAACAGATGATGTCTTCGTTATGAACTACCGTATCCCCCGGGCGAGCCTGAATAATTACCGAGTGAATTGTAAAACAGTCTGCACGAGACTCGAACCTAGTAGTTCTGGTGTTTAATTATGCAGTAACCCGCTAGCTATGCACCTTCAGATTTGTACGATGTTTAACCGTGTTTTGTAGATGTCTTTGTGTTAAATGAAGAACGTTGTTTCATCTGTGATGTGATGTGATACAGGCTACATACGTAAGATTAACATTCTATTTTATACAGAGTGGAGGTATAGCTGTTAAGGTATTGGACTAGGAATCGAGAAGTCGCCGGTTCGAATTCAACAACGTGACGTTTCGATCGAATTGCCCAGATCTTGGTCACAAGTATTTTTCGACTACTCTCCCCTCTTTGTCTACTTTACTGCCGATATATCTACCCACATACTACTCTTTAAGCTTTTGATTTAGTCCCGGGCCCTTATTCATGATATTTTATTCTGTGTTTGTGGCAAGCCCGTGCAAGCTGTCAAAATCTTGTCCTAATAAAGAGCTGCACTTAAAAATGCAGCAACGTGCATGCGCGGCGTACACTTTTATGCGGATTCACGCATGCGCCATTCCGCACGGGCTTGCCACGAACACGGAATAAAGATCGTGAATAATGACTATTTTTTTCCCTTTTATAAAGTCAAAGTAATAGTCAAAATGTTTTATTTGTTTAATAAAAAACTCTTTTGAGCATCTGAAAAAAATTGGAATAGTACGATTTTTAATACCAAGAAGAAAAGAACGTGGTAATAAAATCTTATGATATATTTCTTTTAATGGCAATTTTTACAATATTCCATTGTATACAGTTATGTCAGCAAGTGAGGTGCTGCAACCATTACCAAGTTTAAACTCAGCAATAATAAGCTAATGGTTGCAGTACTCTAGTTAACTAACTCAAGCAATAACATTAATATTAATAAATTGATAGCCATGATTTCATTATAATTAGTCAGCCTCTGTGGCGCGGTGGGAGTGAGTCCGACTACTACGCAAGAGGTCGTGGGTTCGATCCCCACCCAGGATAAAACTTTCTGTGATGAGCACGATGGTTTATTCTGTGTCTGGGTGTTATTTATCAATAATAAACATGTATTTAGAAATATATAAGTATGTTTATCAGTTGTCTGGTTTCCATAGTACACGCTATGTTTAGTTTGGGTTGTTGTCCTAAGATATTATTATGCTATGTTTGTCCTAAGATATTATTATTTATTATTATTATATTATTAGTCTCCCATGATGTAAATAGGAGCAAAAACAAGGTAAAGAACAATAGTTTTACCACAACAAAGTTCAAAATCCAAAACTCTACCCAACACTAAGACACGCTATTTAAATCCCACATATCTCTCTGTCAATTATAGAGCAGTTCGCGTTGTAGAGTTAGTCTCTACATTGCGAAGATACGCCAGGCTCTATCTCTTGTATAATTAGTACCTTTGTAGAGACGAGCTGCGACCTACAACCCCTGCTCTAACGTGGATATATAGCTCACTTATCTAGCTAAATTAGTTTCTATGGGATTCATTTGTCTTGGTTGAGAAATATGCGTTAAATTGTTGAGTTTTGGATGGCAGTTTGTTCATAATATATGTATGGATAGTGTTACAGTATAGGTTAACGAATCATTTTGGTTTTTATTCCTCCATAAAGCATTGGGCAAGCGACCTTTGCGTACTTTGAAGCCTTACTGCGATCGCCAACTCACTCGCCAAGCGTGGCGATTATGGCAATTACCTCCAGGATCGTAGGTTCCACTGGGGAGATATTAGTAGTTCAGTGTCAAAATATAATTAGTAATATTTTTAAAATAATTTATGCGTAGGTAAATACACGATTTTTAAGTTTAAATTGTATTTCTTTTAAAGTTCAATATATAATGTATATATTTATGGACGATTATAGCACGAAGTTTTCATTTTAAATTTATTTAGTTAAAAAATGTATTGTGTTTTTTTCCTTGTATGCTGTGTTGACTCTTAGTAGGTTACGCACTAACATTTTTTTTTATTAAGCAAAACAACTGTATACCTATGTGTAATAATCAGTTTTGGAACCTTTTAACAAAAATTAATGTACAATGGTTTTCATCAGTCACAGCAGCCAATCTTTATCTCAACAGAACGTTTTGAAGTATACCATTGTAGCATATAATATGTGACGCACAATTCCATGGTATTTACTATGAAAATTACGGTTTACAAACGAAACACCGTCTCACGTTGAAATTCTAAGAAAATGTTTTCATATTTACACTGAAACAATCTAGGCAGGTAAGTTGTTATTATATGATGTTTATGTGCTAGCCTTTGTTGTAATATCCTCATGGTTCTTACTTAAAAATAAGTCTTCAATGGCTTATACTTAGTAGTCGCAATCTAACAATTACAAAGTAATATTCTAATCTTATCTGTTGTTTTAGTTCTTTTTCTCTTTTGTCTACTTATTTTTTATTTAAATTTTACTTAAACCTTGTTCCTCCAAAAGCATTAGTCGGAGACCTGATGATAATATTTGGGTAGGTATTTGAGGCACGACGAAAACTTGTCTAATACTTCTTTAAAAGTACCCAAACAGAAAACCACAGACCTGTCTAAGAGGTAGCGGGGCTAAATGTGTTTTTTACATTTTACTACGATTTTACGAATAATGTCCTACCGAAATTAACTGTATTTGTTTAACATTTATATCCTATTACAATTTCAGCGTGCCTCGAATATATTATTTTAAGTTTTTTCATGTTTGCAAACGCCTCGCTTAGTTTAAGACCTGACTAATTTCTCTTTTTTTTTTTTATAGATGGGAAATCATCATATGACTTCTCCCGCTGTGGGCACGAGCGGGAGGACGTGTCAGACTCCTACTGACTAAAACCCATCTGTGATCCTTCTTTCGCCCTGGTGTTCCGGGAGCACGGTAACTCTTTCGAACGATCCCGCACTCCCGGTGGGCGCCGGCCCAATGGGGCCCAGTCACTTGCTGACACCTCTTACAGGCGCGCGTGGAACACTAGCGCGCCGTCGACCCGGCCTAGTCCTAAGCTGGACGGCAAGCTACCCACTGCTCGTCGTCCTCAGGCCTGCGCCTAGGGTGGCCGGATGTCGTCCCTTCTCACCCGTCGCCCGCGAGGTATCGGGGGGCGGCCGGGGCGTGAGGACCGTCTATCTCTCACGCATTCCGCCGCCTCCTTTTGCAGCATCACCTCCTCGCAAAAGGAGACGACTGCCTCCCATTCCCTCTCACTCCGCAGCATGGCTCGAATGAGCCCCGGACGCGAGAGGTCACCACCGCCGATCGCTACCACAAGGGCAAGTCGCTGTTCGGCCCAAGCGGGGCACACCTCCACCGTATGCTCCACCGTGTCCTCCGGCCGGTCACCGCAATGGTGACACTCGGGAGTTTCCTCCCGCTTAATGCGATGCAGGTACCTCCCGAAACACCCGTGTCCGGTGAGTACCTGCGTCAGGCGGTAGGTGAGGACGCCATGCTGCCTCTCCAGCCACTCCTCAAAGAAAGGACTTACCGCCGCTATCGCGGAGTGGCCTGCTTGTGGCTGCGACAGTCGTTCTCTCCACGACGCCATGAGATCGAGGCGGAGCTCCCTCCGACGTGCAGCAATTTGTCGCGGCAGCGGAGTTTCGCCCCAGTGTAGCGCCTCCTCTCGCCACTCGTAAGCGAGTGCGAGGGCTATCGCTAATTAATCTGGCTACTTAATCTGACTAATTAATCTGGCTTTTTCATTTTTTCACACTTTAAATATAGTATAAAACAAAGTCGCTTTATCTGTCCCAATTTCCCTATGTATGCTTACATTTTTAAAACTACGCAACGGATTTTGATGCGGTTTTTTTTAATAGATGGAGTGATTGAAGACGAAGGTTTATATGTATAATAACATCCATTAAATAGTGGAGAAATAAGGAGCAGAGCAGCAATAAGAAATGTTGCAAAAACGGGGAAAATTTACGTAGACGAAGTTGCGCGGGTCAGCTAGTTTAAACTAACAAAATATCTTAATAGTTTTTTTGCAAAATGGTTTATCGAAAAAATATAAGGGTTAATCCATTGGGGCCCTTTCTTCCCAGACAGGTCTGAAATTCTACGCTTGGGTATTATAAGGGATTAGACAAGCTTTCAGCGTGCCTCAAATACCTAACCAAAAATTATCATCAGCTCACCTACTATATGACCTAAAACGCATTTATATTAATAAAAATCTTTTTTTGTATGTTTGTCCTCATAATTGATCAGATTGTGATGAAAAGGAAAGAAAAAATGCAAATATTATTACCAATACTTAAAAAATTTCACATGCGTGTGAAAAAAAAATATGAAACAGTGCTATGATGTTCTGGAGATGCCCGAAAGTATCCTGCCCCAAAAAAGCACAGCGGAGCGTGACCAAGTACTCCACAAGTGTGGAGGATAAGGTGTTAAGTCCCTCCAACACAATGGGAGGATCCTCCGACCAGGCGAGGTGATCATGCCTGGCGGGCCGTGGCCCAAAGATTAACGTTGGGAACTTGTATATATAGTTAGCAGCTGTCAATACTTCTCTATCGCGATTCAGGATTTTGACGCGAGCTGTCAAGTGTCAGTTTATTTAAATAATTATATGTGGGTACCGCCACAGATGGTTAAGTTATAAAATCTGTGTACATCAATAACAAGTTCTTAAATCAACATACAAACAAATCTATAACGACTATCAATGAAAACCAACATCGGAATGTTGTTTATAATAAAACATAAACATTTGGAGCGGGCATATTGCAACAAATTGCATATTTATGAGAGGAGTCGCGGCGCAAACGCGGCGAATGATAAATATCTGGCGGATGTGACGTCACGACATACGCGCTTCCGTCGCACGGCGACTTCTTTTGTTAAAGCTTTTTATATCGTACGATTGAAGATGAACGATCCGATATTGTATTTATCTATAATAATATTATAAAGCTTAAGAGTTTGTTTGTTTGTTTGAATGCGGTAATCTCAGGAACTACCGATCCGAATTCAAAAATTATTTCACTGTTGGATAGACCGTTTATAGAGAAAGGCTATAAGGCTATATAATATCAAGCTACTACCAATAGGAACGAAGCAGCAATGAGAAATGTTGCAAAAACAAGGAAAAATTATATATATAATAATAATAAAAATATCTTGGGACAACTCACACAACGCTATCAGATCCCAGACAACTGATAAACATACTTTTAAATTTCTAAATACATACATATTATTGATAAATTATACCCAGACACAGAATAAACCATCGTGCTCATCATACAAAGTTTTATCCTGGGTGGGGGTCGAACCGCGTTTATACCTTTAAACGAGCAATTCTTGTATATACAACGTAATTCTTGGTATAGTGCAAACCTAAAAGTAGTTAGCTCAGAATCGGTAACGCAATCCCTGGTTTTCTCTGTTAGCCTATTTTTTCTTATTCATCAGTTGATGGAAGGGATTCGTCAAGCGTATAATGTAGACATTACACCTTGTCTTGGTCTGAGCGTATTTAATGTATTTTTACACGCTGAAATGCGGATCTGTAAAAATGATGATGGCTCAATTCTCAACGATTTTCAATTTCTACTGTTACTTTTGTAAGCTACTTAATATAAGTCCAACAGTGTGCTTATTTATTTTCTTTGAAACATATTAATAATTATTCTTTTTTCATCTATAATTGTGTAAATAATTTTATTTTTTTATTCAGAAATCGTATAGTATAAAATACCCGAGCTGGGTTAAATATTTCAGAGCCGGTGTATGAAATATTGCCTTTCATATACGTTGTATTTTTAATATACTTTTGAATGTAACAGAACTAATAATATCCCCCGACAAATGTACTTGTGGTGAGTTATTTAGAAATGTATTTGATGGAAATACATGAGAGCAATGAACTTGGCTTAGTCATGTGTCTATTTTAATAGGTTTTTATTAGGTCGTCGTGGGTGTGACTAACAAAATCAGAAATGAGGTGATCCGGCAGAGAACCAAAGTTATCGACATAGCCCACCGGATTAGTAAGTTGAAGTGGCAGTGGGCTGGCCATATTAGCCGAAGAACCGACAACCGTTGGGGTAAACGAGTTCTTAAGTGGAGACCGCGGCTTGGCAAACATAGTATAAGACGCCCTCAGGCCAGGTGGAATGATGATTTACGCAAAACGGCTGGCAGGAGCTGGATGCGAGAAGCCGAAGATAGAACAAAGTGGCGTGCAATTGGAGAGGTCTATGTCCAGCAGTGGACTGCGATAGGCTGATGATGATGGGTGTGACTAAGTTATGGACCTTCTGTGTCTATATAGCGACCGAGTAGATCGAAAAAAGTAGCAAGCTTAAGCTATTCTGCCGTTGTCAATCCAAAGATTGGATAAGGTTGTTTTAGAAACACTGATTGTAGAAACACCATAATAGTTCGTTAATGCATTAAAACAATAATCATATCACAATTGTAATTAATTTCGATATAAGAAGTAACTAGATGATTATAATCATCTCAAGTCATTTACATATGAATCACAACATATCCTGTAAGTACTTTTATTTTGTCATAATCATACCCTATTTTGTGATACAAATATTGTTCAAATTACTTAGAACACAATTGACATATACACATAGCTACTTGCATAGCCATGTCTGTTATTATAATATAAACAAGCCGTACCCAAGTACCTACTTCTATAATATCAATTGATTTTGTAATAAACCATTCTGTGTTACAAACATTGTTCGCGTCACTTAGGACATAATAATTACTTATAGATATGTCTGCTTAAGTAGCCATATCACCCAAGCGCATATTCATGGGCACTTACGCCCTTTTGTTGAGAAACGCAGTTTTTAAGCAATAACTCAATGACGGTATATCCGACCATGACCAAAATAATTATAGTTTAAAGTATTTATTAAGCGCTACCTTTTGAATATTTTTCATGTTTTTTGGTTACACGGTTCAACAGATAAGGACACCTTTTATGCAACTTTCGGAGCGATTATTTTAAAAATTATTCACTAATTGAAAAGTTTATTAGAATCCTTAAAATGTTTTTAAAAGACCCGGTGAATGATGTGTCACACGTTGATTTTAGCTCAAAAATATTTTTTTAGTTTCTGTTATATGTATGGAGTGCCCCCCTTAAAAATATTTATATTTATTGTTTAGCTATTAAACTAAGTAGCGCCTTGAAGTAATTTTTATAGGCATTTCTTGCCAATAACTTTACAAATACAATAAATGCATTTTTGAAAGATAGAAAAATTTGAAATCCAGACTCAGGAATCGAACCCGAGACTTCCGTAGCCAAACCGGGGCCAGAAGCGAACCACCTATCTGGACTATGTTATTAGATTTCGAGAGATAGAAAAATTCGAAATCTAATAACATAGTCCAGATAGGTGGTTCGCTTCTGGCCCCGGTTTGGCTACGGAAGTCTCGGGTTCGATTCCTGAGTCTGGATTTCAAATTTTTCTATCTTTCAAAAATGCATTTATTGTATTTGTAAGTAGCGACTATTTTAAGATACCTATTCACCAATTTTAAACCAAATTAATATTCATTGTGTAGTCTTTGAGTAAAATGCCTGGGACATACAGACGGACAGAAAGACGTATATGACGAAAGCAAAAGGGTTCCGTTTTTGATATTTTAGCTACGGAATAATACTCTTATTTGATAACCAGTTAAAATGAATGAAAAAAAATTCCTCATTTGTAACTGCTAATTAAGTAGTAACAAAAATTATTTTTTTTAATCATACAAACATTTTAAAAATTATTGACGATATAAAAAGTGTGGGCTCTAGTTTTCATTAGTTTGTTGTTTTCTCCGGCTTTACCTATTATACCTTTAAACGAGCAATTCTTGCTCCAGTGATTTTCAAGAAATGTGGTATGCAGGGGTTTTTAGGGGCGATAAATCGATCTAGCTAGGTTTCACCGAAGCTCGGTCGGACGTATCACAAGTGTTGTTTTGCACCCTAAGTCAATAAAGAATTTAATTTTTTTTTTGGTATTCCTAGGATTTTTTTCCTTGCTTTATATTTTACAACACAAAATCGAGAAATAAACAATTCAAAATTTGAAATAACGTCGTAATGCAACCGAGAATATGTCAACGTTCCATAAAGACGTTATGCCTCGTACAAGCACACGTCTCACAATTTCCTCACTGAAATACCTGAACTATCACCTCCTACCTCGATGTCTAAATATACAATTTAACAAAATTATTCCATGACGTCATAGTTATGAAACACGATAGACTAAATCACATTGAATTACACTGTAACCTTTGTGTGGACACAGTGTAGTGTATATTCAGTTGGCTAATTGTATGAAATGTGATATTTTTAGAAGTTTGTAGTAAAAAATGTATGAGGGTAACGAAATAGGGACCTTATTATATTAGTGAAGTATTTTTATAACACACTTTTGTAGTTACTACTTGATATAAATATTAAAATATGTACCCAATTAAAATTAATTGCCACATATATAACGGAGTGTGTCTTATGTATGGTTGGATCAATTTAGTTAGTTTTTAGGGTTTCCTACCTCAAAAGAAAAAAAACTAAACCCTTAAAGGATCACTCGTGTTTCTGTCTGTCCGTCTATCACAGCCAATTTGCATCGAATCTACTAGACCGATTAAGTTAAAATTTGGTATACATGTATGTTTCTGTGACCTAAACCCGGACGCTTATTTTAAATAAATTTGAACTAAAGAGTCATTTTTAGGGGGCAAATTATAATTTTAATATCGTTTTTTAACTTATTTAGTAAAAACTACAAAAATTGATCATACCACCCCCCACCCATCTTATCTCCGAAGCTGCTGAGCCTAATATTTTGAAAAAAATACAAAAGACAGGTCTTAATCTATAGATTATAGGAAAACCTATTAGAAGTCTGACTTTAGAATAAATCGACTGGCCTCTTGGTCTTTTAATTAGTGACCCTTACTGCTAAACTAGAGGTTGGCGGTTTGATTCCCATCTAGAATAAATATATTCTACAGACATAAACTCAGTTTATAAACATACAAACATTGTAGCTCGCAACGTTTTTATTGCCAAGTACTTTTCCCCGGATTTACCTATTGTTGGCGAACTTGGCATTACATGTACATGTAGAATCCTGACGTATCGCAAGAGTTGTTTTCCATCCTAAGTGAATAAAGAATTTTGAATTTTAAAATTGAATTACTTTAGATGATTTTAATCGTCATTTCTCTACGTCTTGCACTTTAGATTGTGTTAGACGAACGGTGGATTATGTTACTAGTTTGACTCGTTTCGCAATAAATTATTTTAACTTTTCTCCAGTAGCATTGATCATGAGATAAAAAAAAACAAACGTTTTGTCCATTAAGTCTGGGGCCATTGGATGCAATGAGATTAGTCGCTTTATGATTATATATATCCTGGATCACATTTTACTAGCGATAACTCACTTATATTGGACCCACTTGCTCCTACTATATTGTACCCACTAAAGCTGATTTTGCTTTATCTCATGTTTTAACTTTTTGATAATACAATTTGCATCAGTCCTTTAACATGGTGTATATAGTATATTTGTCGCAGCACCTTCTACCATATCAAGATTATGAACATTCAAACATTGTAAAATTGGCAATTTGAAAAGAGTGGCCGCGAGTTTTTTTGCCAGGTTCTTTTCTCCGGCTTTACCTATTGTTTGCGAACTTGGCATTACATGTACATGTAGAATCCCGACGTATCACAAGAGTTGTTTTGCATGCTAAGTGAATAAAGAATTTTGTTTTTTTTTAATTACTTAGTAAACTTCCCTCTTGAGTCTGGGCAGTTCCCAAAGTTGTGGGGAAAAGCTTTTATACGTCCACTGCCCAAAGTAAACAATCCTTCTCTTCTTTCTCATTACAGTATATATTCAGTTTTTCATTTCTAAAGTTCTTGAAGCTTGTGTTCACAATCAATTGTCCAAGTTTGTTTACCAGAATAATATCCTTAGTCCGTTCCAATCTGGATTTAGACCTGCGGGTCAATTCACGTATTTAAGGCAGTGCAGTTGCAGTTCAGTTGTAGTTAAGTTTCGATTTAAACGGCCATTTTCATATTCTTGTAACTTTGGGATCTATATCTATTTGATATCTTGAAACTGATGATGTTAGGGTGGCTATTGAGGGTACGAAAACCACAATTGTAATTATTGTTGATTTTTCCAACGCTTTTAGCACCGTCAGCCATGATATTTTGTTTTATATTCTCTCCCATCTGATGTTTTTTGTTTATGCGCTAGACTGGTTCTCTTCTTATCTTCAGGGGCGCCAAAAGCCTGTCTAGACGGAAGAATCGTCATCCAGCTGGTTCAATGTCCATACTGGCCTCCCTCAAGGGGGTATCCTCTCTCCACTTCTATTCTCTATTTTCATTAGTATTTTAACATTCGAACTTCAATGCATGTATCACCTGTATGCCGATGACCTCCAATATATACGAGTATATACCTCCAATCTATTTACAGGCTAGAATAGAGGACTTAAGAGTTTATCCGCGATCTTGAGAAAATGAAGAGTTGATTCAACAGGTTTGGTTTAAATGTAAATCCCACAAAATGTCAAGCCATCGTTATAGGTAGCTCCAGAATGATCAGCAGAATCGACATGCCATTTCTTACACCTGTGGTTTTTAATGCAATGGTCTTTCATTTCAGCCCCACTGTTAAAAATCTTGGTTTGCACATCGACGCCACGCCACGCTTAACTGGCATAGTCTCAAATGTTAGTCAAAAGGTTGCTGGATCATACCGGACTCTCTATCGGCCTTAGAACTTCTTTCCAATGAAAACCAAGACAACGTTTGTACAGACTTTAGTTTTTCCATTATTGACTATGGTGATGTGTGTTATCTCAACCTGAATGCGGCTCTGCTTAACAAGCTTGATCGTCTTCTCAGCAATTACATTCGATTCATATTATACCTTCGTAAATACGACCATGTGTCGAATTATCGCTCCCAAGTGACATGGTTGCCTATTCGGCAACGCCGTAGTCTGGGGTCGCTGACCTTACTCTATGTATCACTCTTTGAATGCTCCTACTTATCTTTCTTCTCACTTTCAATATTTGCTCTAACCATGTCAGAAATATTCGATCTTCTAATACCTTTCCACTTATCTGTCCGTCTCATAACTCAGCCATAATTCATTCCTCTTTCCCGTTTCAGGCTTCTCGTCTTTGGAATACCCTCCATGTGGAAAACAGATTGTCTACAAGACGTTTAGGATTTGAAAGTAGAGTACGTATACTATACAAAAGTTTTCTGGAAGATTCAGCAGAGTAATCATGTGGCCTTGTTGTATTATATAGATATATGTATATAATAGTAGTTATATATTTGAAAGTTTAATGTAGTGTCTATATAATATATTTATTATTTATTTTTTTATTATGTATTTATTTTATGGAAGGCCGGTATTATGGAAGACCTTGCTAGATATGGGCACACCAAAACATCTTGTTCACCTTTTAAGACGCCTATATGAAGAAGGCACAGCCTCAGTGCGCACAGATGATGTCTTTTCAGGTGATTTCCATCCTAGTGTCGGAGTACGCCAGGGATGCATAATATCCCCGCTCTTATTCAACGCCTACACAGAGCTGATAATGCGCATCACTTTGGAGCACTGGACGGACGGAGTAACAATTGGTGGATACAAGATTGCAAACTTGCGTTACGCGGATGACACCACCTTATTTGCAACCAGTTCACAACACTTGGATGAGCTACTGTCAAAGATGGAACGAGTGAGCCGTGAGTTTGGACTTAAAATTAATCGCAGCAAGACCAAGGTAATGATTGTTGACCGTGCCAGAAATAATTCGCCTGAAGTGACACAAATCGCGAATTGCACTGTAGTCCAGTCTTATATCTATCTTGGAGCTCTGATTACAAACAATGGCGGATGCATCATCGATGAAATCAAACGACGTATGGGCATCACAAGAACAGCGATGGACAGGATGCGGAAAATATGGAGGAATAGAAACATTACTAAAGCCACAAAGACCAGGCTTGTGAGGACACCTTATATTCCCCATATTTCTTTACGCGGCTGAAACGTGGACTTTGCGAGATGTGGAAAGACAGAAAGTGGACGCTTTAGAAATGTGGTGCTGGAGAAGAATGCTTGGGGTGTCATGGACCGAGTTTCGCACGAACGTCTCGATACTTCAAGAGCTCGGTATCAGGCAGCGTCTATTTTCGACAGTACAATCTCGCATCCTAACATTCTTCGGACATGTTTCTCGGCGTGACAACCTATCCATAGAACGCCTTGTCGTCCAAGGAAAGGTGGAAGGCACTAGACCGCGCGGAAGGTCACCCACGCGATGGACTGACCAGATCAAGTCAGCCGTTGGAGGTTCATTGAACGAGTGCAGCAGGATGACCTCTAGTAGGCAGCAATGGCGAAACATCGTGAAGCGCATCACATCTGCCCCCTCCAATAATACTACAAGTTCATAGCGATCACGACCGCTCTGTCAAGAGCGTACCGGCTGAGAAGAAGAAGATTTATTTTATAGAAGAATATTGAAAAAAGACGACTCCCGCAGTAGGGTACAAGCCCTGTGTCGCGGGGTTCCTTACAAACATACAAGTCACGGACACAAAGTACACCCTGACGAGGAACAACAACTTGTGGATCACACAAAGTGGTGTATGGGAATCGAACCCACGACCTCTTGCGTAGCGGTCGGACATACTCCCACCGCGCCACAGAGGCAGTTTATTTCCTAATTTGTAAAAAGTATAAGAATAATCACCTGCCACCCTTTTCCCTGTACCACCCAAAGGTTGACTGGTAGAGAATGCCTTTGGCATTAAGTCCGCCTTTTGCAACATATTTGCACGAAGTTTTTAAATAAATAAATAAAATAAATAAATTGGTCATCATTGTTTTATTATATCTATCGCATATATTATTCTACTGTACATTCACTAGACTGTGGCACCAAGAGGAACATAACGTAGTTACTTAGCTTCGTAGCAAGCGCCGTAGACGTCACTACGGCGTAGCTAGGAGCGTAGCTAAGTGAAGTCTACGACAAAGCCTCCAAGTTTAAATAGTTTCATTTAGGCTATATTGTTTTGATAATGTACAAGTTATAGTGCGGCTTCTGTGTTATGTAAAGGCAATTAAGACCTCAAAATTGATTTCAGTTTTAACAAATTATTGTGTTCTAAGTATTTCTTCTTGTTCTTGGCGGTTCGACGGCAAACAAAAAAAAATACTATGACTACATTTTAGGTGGCTGCCATTAAGTCTACTTGCGTAAAGGTATCAAACAAAAAAGTCACAGGTGCATATGCTGTAATTCAGGACAGTAAACTAAATCAATATTATACTAACCAAAGTACAGATAACAAAATTTATACAAATGTACAAAAAAAAATGTATTTGATTAAATATAATTGGTTGCAAATAAAATGGGACATAAACACAAATATACAATAACAATCAGAATTGCTTTAAGCAATTATAATTTACAATTCAAGTACTAAACAGTGCGTGTAGAAGCTATCGAACTGCTTCACTGACCACTTAGTACGTACTACTCTCATAACTTTTTAATATCAAAACAACTCATATATGCCTCGACTTTAGCTTATTTCTATATGGATCCCCTAGGCTGGCTTCACAGTAACGCGCGCACTTTCAAATGCACTAGTAAATAGTTAACAAGCGCATGCACACACTTAAACAGATCTCGATCAAAATCAGTCAAGACTACACTCATTGAGATCGTCTGTTTATACTCGTTTATGTGTGTGTGGAAATTTTGTTGAGCTCTGAGCCAACCTTTTGTATGTATTCATTATATGATAGTTTTGCGTTTTATATTTACAGCGCGATGCTGGACAGCACTTTTCAAGCACTTTTACTGCCAGTAAGAGTTTTAGAGTAACGCCGTTCAGATGCACTTCAACAACGTGTTTTAGAATCAAATCGCGCAATACTAATGCTCGTTGTTGAAGCGCTCGCTGTTTTACAGCGCATCTAGTGGCGTGACTGTGAAACCAGCTAACCAACTTCTATACCAAATCGATCGTCGATTCATTTCAATCGATATCAAATCAAAACACTATTTTGCCTAAATAAAGACGTTTTTTATTACGTAGTTTGAGTTACAAATAATTAAGACGAACGAAATTCACGAGTCATACAAATGTGTACATTCATACACTATTTTGATTGTTAATAATATTCGGATAACACACTACTGTATGAGAGACAAAACAACTTTCACCTATTTTCGTTTTATTGGATCTTTAAAAAAATCCAACATACACATAAAACATTACGGAGCACACTAACATACACCAACCATTCAAAACAGGTACCTATAATACTATATATAATTTAAATGACTTAATTTTTGAACGCTCTAATATTAAATAAATATTGCAATTATTTTATTTTCTGTTACCATAGTACAGGCTCTGTCTAGTTTGGGATCAGATGGCTTTGTGTGAGTTGTCCCAAGATATTATTATAATAAAGAAGTAAATATTATTTTTCTTCCATTATTGCAATATTATTTCGATTAAAATGCTTTTAAAGTTAGAAGAGTGGAAATTCCAAAGTTTTTTAGTTCTGTAAAATATTGTTGAATGTTGACACGTTCATTCGGCACCTATCTAAAAGTTACTTGTAAGGACTTATTGGCACCAAAAAAGTTTTTGTAAAATCTGGGAATAATAATCCTTTACTGCTTAAGCTGATTATAAACTCACATTTGATACAAATCAATTAACTGATCAATTACCTTATCACCTAATTCGAAACCAAAAAAAGTGGCAGCATTTACTGGGAAAGCTCTAATCACAGCCGGCGTGAGACCCCTGTAAAAACCCCCTAGGCCTTCTTTCATCATCAACTCTTTGTAAATATCCCGCAATCCATTTTTGTACATGCCATCTGGAGCAGTTTGGTGTTTTGTCTTCAACACATCTCCTGGCATACCGACCAACCAGTAACCTATACCTGCACAACCCCCCGCAAATATAGTTGACAGAATTCTCTGGTAATAATAAGGTTCTTCGGGCATAATCCAGCGCTTGATAGTCTCATAAGACATAAAGTAAACGCCTGCACCAGGCACATCTCTAAAAAAGTTTGCTGTGAGACCTCTGTTTAAACTCCTTATGCCTCCTTCAGCATACAATTTTTTAACACAGTCAATCGCGCCATCGTATTTCGGCTGCTTACTGCCCCCTTGGACTTGTAGCAGGCATTTAACACGTTCTGTAGGTGCCATTATAAAAGCTGTAAAGACACCTGAAAACGATCCTGAGAATAACAACTGTGGTTTTGTTAATTCTTCGTTGACATCGTTCTTGAGCAGTTTCTTACAGAATCCAAATGCGAAGAAGTTGACGGCATATACTGGAGCTCCAACTATGAGCGGTGCGTGCATTCCTCTGAATAAACTAGTAAAACCTTCTGTTTTGATAGTCTTCTTGATGCAGTCATATGTTCCGGTGTATAGGGGTGGTTGGCCAGGTTTTGGTAAAGGCATAGTTTGAAGTTTCACTTTTATGGTATCAGTGGGGTATCCAAAGAAAACATTGAACTCACCAGCAATACCACCGCACAGAAAACTTTTCAGAAGGTTATCGGATTCCCGCTTTTTCGTCATTCCTCGTACAAGGCATACGAGAAAAGGACACTATGAGAGTTCTCTGCTGATCACGGTTAAGGCAAGCTGCCTAAGAGCCGTGTTCCACAGAATATCAAAGTGCATTCTAAGATGTAAGAATGACATCTTCTGAAGAAATTTTCAGAAATTTCGATCGATTTTTTATACATTTATATAATTTTATTTATAGACATCATACAATTATTTTGATATTAAAATGTAATCATCATGTCAAATTATGACAAGCGACCATGTGACACATATTCAGTGTTGATATTCCAAAATAATAAAATGTTCATTATTTTTCTGGAATATCAACACTGAATATGTGTTTCATAAAAAAGAGGCTTAATTATATTAGATCTACAAGTCCGAAGAGTTGCTACACACCACAGACCTAATAAACTATACTAAAGTTTATTAGGTCTGTGCACAGGTTCGGGCCGGCTTATGTGTGTATCCTCCCTATAATAAAAAATACTGTAATCTATTGTATTATAATTATTACTATAGTTCGTAAAATATAGCTTGATACCTGTGACTTTAGAGACTACGTTTAAAAGACTGCTACAATAAATTTGTTGTTGGAAAAGTTTTAATTTTTTAAATATTAATAAGACATTTGTATAGAAATCTAGAACACTTTTTTCAAATAGAACTTGTTATCAAGGAGATACTAGTATAAACAAAGGTAATTTAAAATATTTATTATATTTTATTATTTATATTTTTTTGTTAGCTTACTTCGTAAACTCTTTTCGCAGCCTGGTAGGGATGTGTAATCGACTGGCCAGCGAATATCGATAAAATAAATGTATGACAATTTCATTAATATAAATTGTATAAATGATTATATCTAATCGTTTTTTCACAACGAATTCGTATTTTTTTAGTCTTGCAATACCTACTGCTTTCGCATGCAGCGATCAAGCGGGCGCCATCTTTTTTGAGTCAGTACGAGTGCCCACGCCTTGTATACGCTACCGCTACGTGATTAATATTGTTTTGTCGTTATTACTGTTGCTTTGTTAAGTTTTGTTGTTATTTCTAGTTATTTGTTTTTTTTGCACCACAATGCCGAAAAGAACAAAAAAATATAATGAGGTTCTACAATTTTAAGCTTTTTCTTTGTCAGCTTCTGTCCAAGATGTCTATAGTGATGACGAAGACGAAGAAGATTGAGAAGCTAGCAAATAGGTATATTGAAGAAAAAAACGGGCAAGTGCATATCGAACCACCCACAATGTAGGGTTCCGTAGTACGTCGTTACCATCCGAATAATGCGGTTTAAGAAGTGGATTCTGTTATTTTTGTTTTATACTTACAACATTATACCTATTTAATGATAACTTTCAATGGAATTTGTTCAAAATTTTGTTTTGATACTTCTCATTTGATCAGCTGTTACTCGTAAACTTGTAAAGCCTACTTAACTGTGATACTTTTCTCCCTGCTAGCTAAATGGTTGATGTTCAGTATGTGAAAAAAATCACGGTAGTAGTATGTATATATAGTGAAATAAAAAAAAAAAAAACTATCACAGCTAAGAAGGCTTTACAAGTTTACGAGTCTGTCAGAGCTGATCAAATGAGAAGTAACAACATTTCGTACAAATTCCATAGAAAAAAATTATTAAGTAAGTATAACGTTGTAAGTATGAAACAAAATTAACAGCAAACACACCTCATAAACTGCATTATTCGTATGGAGAAGAAGGAGGGTGACTATGGAACCCTACAATGTGCTTGGCCAGACATGCAATTTAATCTACACTAATATTATAAAGCTGAAGAATTTGTTTGTTTGTTTGAACGCGGTAATCTCGGGAACTACTGGTCCGAATTGAAAAAATATTTTTCTGTCGGGTAGCCCATTTATTGAGGAAGGCTATAGGCTATATGACATCATGCTATGACCCATAGGAGCAGAGCAGCACTTAAAATGTTTCAAAAACGTGGAAAATTAACGTGTACAAAGTTGCGCGGGACAGCTAGTATGTAATAAAAATGTTTAAGAGAAAAGTTACTTGTATCGTATCCACAACAAAAACAGTACCCAGATCAATATCATCTATGAACTGATAATACCTGGTGCTGATTTTCAACTGTATCAAATTGAACATATTTTGAGTATATCTAAAATACATTTTGCACTTTCTCTTAGTTTTCCTCAAGTGTAAGCTCTACTTGCCGGCAGAGACAATTATACACTACATTAAAAACTGCGCGCTCCAACTTAAAGAGGTTCGTTTCTTCTCCGCAGCATGTACACTGTACAGTTTCCGTTTGCTTCAATTTATTTCCAGCTCCGATTTCTTTGGGATTTATATTCCTAAAATGGTTTACACAAGTTATACTATATTAATGTAACCGATTGAATCAGGCGTTACATGGCGGAAATCCATCTTAAGTAGATTATAAGGGAGGGATCCCACCACCCAACCTCGATCTGTGAATCACCACCATTGAAGTAGTAAGGAAATGTGGTAAGGAAATGTGGTGAGTGGTAGGCACCTCCGGAGGTGCCTACCACTCGACTTGGTAAGAGTACCTGTCACTAATTTTCTTTGTTACAGGTCTCTCTTTTTGAGTGCGGTCTGTCAATCTATTTCGATTGTTGTATTAAGGGCATTTCCTTACTACTTCAATCGTGGTGATTCACAGATCGAGGGTGGGTGATGGGATCCCTCCCTTATAATCTACTTATATTAATGAACTCCGCTACCTTCTCAAAATTTTCTAATTAGACCATGGTCATGACACACAAAAAACATAAGTGAGATTAGAATTTAAAAAAAAACCGGGCAAAAGCATGTCGGTCCATGTTCAGTGTAGGCTTCCACAGTTTTGAATAATTGCAGCAGAAATGCGTACGTTAATGGCACTTACGCTCTTTTGGTGAGAAACGCAGTTTTTCGGCAATAACTCAATGATATGTATACTAATCATTCTGTTACAGGCTTAAAATATTTATAATTATTATTTAGCTATCAAACTAAGTAGCGGCTGCTACAAGACACCTTTCCTTTTCATCAATATTCATTGAATAGTCTTTGAGTAAAATGCCTGTGACATACGAACGGACAGACAGACAGACGGACATGACGAAACTATAAGGGTTACCTTTTTGCCATTTTGGCTACGGAACCCTAAAAATGCTCTCGATGGGAACTAGCGCAGACTAAGCTTTCACCACTCAGCTAGTACCAAAGCTATTATTTCGTCTAACATAATAGTAAGTGATATTTACTAACACTTTCTGTTGTAAAAGTCCCTTTATGTAGAAATAAAAAACCGGCAAGAGTATGTCGAACCATGCACCGTATAGGGTTCCGCAGTTGTTGTTACAGAGAAATGCACTACATATGAAAAAATACGATTTGTAAAAAGTGCACCAGTAAAAGAGCGTATCTTCATGGCACTTGTGTCCTTTTGTGCCAATTTTTTGCCAATAACTCAAAGACGCTACATCCTATGAAGTTGAAAGTATTAATTAAGCTTTACCTCTGTAATTTATTTTTGCAATCGTGTGGGGTATTATTAGATAGGTCTTTTAAAAATGTTTAGGGGTTGGGAAGACCATTTGATTTAGGGATCCGTTTGTGAAATATTGAGATTTAAAGTGCAAATTTTTGTTAGAGGCAAGTGCCCCCCCCCCCCCCCTGTTAGCTAAATGGTTAATGTTTAGTATGTGAAAAAAATCACCGTAGTGGTATAAATGGTGAAATTAAAAGGATAGGTATCACAGCTAAGAAGGCCTTACTAGTTTACGAGTAACAGCTGATCAAATGAGAAGTTGCAAAATTTCGTACAACAAAAACAACAAAAAACCCACTTCATAAGCCACATTATTCGTATAGTGGGGGGAGGGGTTGACTGCACTTGCCCGGTTTTTTTAAGTAAAATGCCTGTGACATAAGGAAGGACATGACGAAAATATAAGAGTTCAAAAGTGAATTTTGTAATTTTGGCTACGGAACCCTAAAAACACTTTTTACACTTAGTTTTAGTATTCTTTTTCAGTCGAGTTTTTGGTCTTTAGAAAAGATTCCAGTAAAGAAAAACTTTCGAGCAATAAATTGTGCGGCAAGTAGGTACCAGTATAACAGCAAATGCAAATAACTTAGGATTTGCATCTGTATTAATTACACTTCGGCGGATAATACGCAGATCGTTGTAAGAACGCAGAATGAAAACAACTTTATTGTTTTCTACTGAAATCGGTTTTACTTGGCAAGTGTAAGATAGGAGGATAGATAAAGCAGCCGAGATTTATATATACTTTGTTTAAATACCTACCTGCCTATGGTTTAAGTCATAGACTTATGATTACGTTAGTATATCCTAGGTTTAAATGTGAAAATCCAATAGGGATGTTGATTGTCAAGTCAAATCAGACTCTTTTTATGAAATGTCAAAACGACATTCTATAGAAATGTGTATGGAATAAAAACCTGTGACTCCTGTGCCTATCGTCAAATCATTACTTGAAGTGTTCATTTCCATGCCTTTAAATTCCAAAACATGTTAAATTTGTGAAAGAGCACGTATTTTCAGAGCATTTTAAGATCTACTATAACCTGATTAGTTTAAATAATTTACTTTTTTTGTAGTCAACTACGCAATTCAGCCGCTTTACAGCTGATTTTCCTTCTTTTATGATATATTGTATGATGTTCTTCAATGATAGTGTCCCTATAAACATACCTAGTAAAGTTATGAATGTCTTCGCTGTCTTAGGTCTTTGTAGAAACTTGATGAGCACCTCTAACAGGCCTTATCTATTCAATTTTTTTTAAAGACGATTTTACAAACTTACATGTCACGGACACAAAGTACACCCAGACTTGGAACAACAATTTATGGATCACACAAAGTGGTGTACCGTGTGGGAATCGAACCCACGACCTCTTGCGTAGCAGTCGGACACACTCCCACCACGCCACAGAGGCAGCCATATATAACATCCCGTTTCAACTTGGCGGGTGTCGGATCCATTTAAAAATTGGGTGCTCTAGTGGCTGAACATTCTATATGGAGCTATTCACATTTGCGATAAAAATCGTTGGTGGATAAATGCAAACAGCTCCATATAGTTCAGCCATGGTGGTGAGTTACCATGGTGGGTCAGATTGAAACGTAGTGATTATTTTCTCTGTGGGTCAGAACCCGAAGTCTACGTGTCATCTAAATTCATCCGGCTTTTATAGTATGATTAAGAAACAATACCAATGAGCTTTCTAAATATTGTTCATCGATAAACGTAGGTACAATGTTAAAAGTTTATTTGTATCCATTTATTAATAATAACCAAGTAAATCAAGTCACCATCCAATGTTTAAACAAATATTTGACTAACCATAACGATAAACATGAAGAAATAAACCATCTTTACTATACATAGTTTGTCAGCAGAATACTTTTACTTTTAACGTACTAAAACGTAATAAAATAAACACAACATTGTCAGAGTTATCACACGTGTTATCCGTCGGAACTAGGAGGTAAAAGCCAGTCATACGCCATCACAGCCATTTCGAAGCACATAAAAGTGGCGGCATTTAGAGGAAAAGCCCTGACGATAACTACTGATAGACCTCTGTAAAAACCAATGATTCCTTCTTTCATCATCACCTCTTTGTAAATGTCTCTCAAACGACTTGGTGCTGAACCCTCTGCTGTTTGTTGCTTGGTCTTTAACACATCACCTGGCATACCTATCACCCAGAAGCCAATTCCTGCACAACCACCGGAAAAAAAGGTTGAAAGTATCATACCCTGAAAACTACTATCCTTAGATGCAACCAATTCTTTAGCAGTCTCATAACAGAAAAAATATGCGCCTGTACCTGGTACCTCCCTGATCAGACTTGCTATAAGACCTTTATTTAAGGACCTCAAGCCTCCTTCAGCATACAACTTTTTGATGCAATCAATCACGCCGTCATATTTATGGTGTTTGTCAGTCTCTACTTGCAGCAGACATTTGATATGCTCTGCAGGCGAAATTACAAAACTGGCTGGTAAACCGGCAAAAGACCCTGCTAACATTAGCTCGGCTTTCGTCAAATCTTCATTAATATCTTTCTTGAGCAATGATTTACCCAAACTAAAAGCAGAGAAATTGATCGCAAAAGCGGGACCTGCTGTCAGTAGCGGCATTGATATTCCTTTGAATAATCCTCTGATGCCTTCTCTTTGGATAGTCTTGAAGAAGCAGTCTAATGCCCCATTGTACATAGGCTTTTTACCGGGTTTGGGTAAAGGCATGGTTTGAAGTCTCACTTTTAAAGTGTCCATTGGATAGCCTAGAAACATGTTGCAACAACCAGCATACCCGCCACAAATAAAATATTTGATTGCATCGTCCTGTGGCATTGTGGCTTATGTTCTACAAACATCAGTTCAAGTGGTATTACGACTACATGAAAACAGCTTACAGCTAATATAGCTGCAAGCTGTTTTTCTTTTTTTATTTAAAGTGCATTCTAAAACTATTGTTATCAGCTTTATGGTTGATTTCAAATATTAAGTTCCTATATGTTACCATTAATTTCGATCGAACTTGGGTGTACATAAAATGTTATGAAGTATTGTTGAGTAACTAACTGACAACAAACGTCAGGAATACTGATTTTGACACATCCATAGTCATTCTATGCTTTTTATTATTCTAGGGTTGCTATAGATAATGATAAATACATAAAGGAGTGAGTATTATGATGTCAGATGAAAGGTAAACCGTATTTGCTTTATGTTTCTTGGGTAAGCCTATATGTATGTATATCAATATAGATTTATCATCACGAAGATTATTGCTTGCGTGCCGTGAGTGATGGTTGCTGCACCTTACTTGCTGGTATAAAAAATATATTGTAAAAATTGGCATTTGTAAAAGTAGCTGGGAGTTTTTATTACCAAGTATTTTCTTCAATGGCTTTATTTTTTTCAAACTTGACAATAAATGAAGAATCTTTCAATTCCAAGGGACTTGCCCGACGTACATCACAGTAAGGCCTCACTCGCACGAATGTTATTTTAACGCGCGTTAAAAATCACTCAAATAGAACATTCCCAAGTACACGTTCACATGGCAGCGATTTAAAAACGTGAAGTATGTTATCGCGCAGTGTTGGAACCAAGCGTTGGAACTTTTTATTACTATTTACATGAGCATAAAAATTAAAATAATCCGGCGTTGCATTCAGAGCGTCGTGAGCTCTTACAGCGGTTGGACGTGTTTGTGTTGTTTACGTCATCAGAATGACGATGTTTTAGGTTGTAGATTCCGAAGTGCTAAATAAAGAAGTGGAGTCTAAACTCTTCCACTTTTATATGCAAAAAAAAGCCTGAATATTCCAATAACATTTTGAAGAATAATGCCTGGGAGGACATCACAAAAATTTCTCAGGGGACTGGAATACTGATTAACATATACTTATAGACACACAGAATAAACCATCGTGCTCATCATACAAAATGTTATCCTGGGTGGGGATCGAACCAACGATCTCCAGCTTAGCAGCAATCGAGATCTTTGGCGTTGACATATCGAGTGATGTGCAGTTCCATGGTAATTTAAAAGGAAAGGCCAAACTGGCTTCAAAAAAACTAGGTGTGCTCAGTAGAGCGCGTCAGTATTTCACGGCGGCCCATCGCCTGCAATTTCTTATGGCACAAGTTATGGACAGTTGCACCTCAATACCAACTTTTTTAACTTGACAGCATTCAACGTAGAGCATCTCATATCGTCGTCGACCAAGGCCTCTCCGATAGCCTTGATCCATTAGCATTTCGAAGAGATGTCTGTTCTCTTTGCCTCTTTTACAGAATTTTCTATGGGGTATAGTGTATAGTGTATAGTGTTCTGAGGATTGTTCGGAATATTTCCACCAGCTGAAATTCGGCACCGTGCAATGCGACAAAGATTCAAGTATCACCCTTACTATCTCGATACTTGGTAATCTACCACAGTGCGTTATCAACGCACCATTCTCTGCCATGGACAACCATCTCGTAGTATTAAATGTCGCCAGCTATATTTCTGGACCGATATGACTTAAAGACCTTCAAAAAAAGAGCCTACTCTTTTCTTAAAGGCCGGCAACGCATTTGCTATACCTCTGGTGTGGTAGATGTCCATGGGCAGTCACTTACTATCAGGTGAGCCTCTTGTTCTTTTGCCACTATCTCATTAAAAAAAAAACAAAGTTTTGTTTGTGTCAAGTGTCCTCCTCCCCTTGCCAGGTAAATGGTTGAATTTGGAAATATATACATAAATAGTATATAATACAGTTAAAAGGAAACTTTCATAGCTAAGTAGGCTTTACAAGTTCACTAGCAACAGCCGACCAAGTGAGAAGCAAACAATAATTTTTGTACAATACAAACAAGAGAAAATCCACTTCTTTGTCCGCATTATTGTAATACAAAAACCCTAAATTGTGCGTTACCCGACATGCACTTGCTTGCTTCTTAGACAAGATTTTTTTGTTACGTATTTTCAGGTTTTTGCTTTTTTTAATCCACTTGAAATGTCAAAAAATTCGATAGTATTTTTTGAATAAAATAACTTTTAAAATTTGGTGAATTCACAGAAAAAAAACTTGTAAAACAAATGCAACGTTAATATTTCAATACCCAAATGCCATTTTTCCCCAGCCATTAAATTCTTTACTTTATTTTGACATAAAAAGGAAAAGAAATTGCTTCTGGCAGCTTATGGTAATGAGGAGTCGAGTGGAATCCTTCCACCCTTGGTAGCTTCAAGTAGTTTATGCGTTTTAGTGCTTGGTACTGACAGGTTGACAGTAAACTCTCATTATTAAGACCTGTATAATAAACTTTTGAACTGTGTTCATACATTTTTGATGATTGTCTCTTTCAGGAGTACGATAGAAAGGATGGTGAAATATAAAAGTCACATAACTTATCCAAATTTTAAGACGTCAATTTTTCAAATACGTTCGTTGGTCCAAGTATAATCTTAAGATATTTGTGAATCAGTCGCGGAAAAAGTTACATAAAAAATACTTAACGGATTTGGAGAAAATTTGCACGTTGTAGATACTTATTTTCCACCTGTCAATAGCACTGAGTGCCACAACTGGATACTGTGTGTAAGTACGTCTGCTGCACAGGTGCGGTAGGTTGTGGGTTTATTTCTTACACAGGACGCCATTTGGGGTGACCTACAAAATATAGTTGTTGTTTCATTTCTTGACTGCCTCTGTGGCGCGGTGGGAGTATGTCCGACTGCTACCCAAGAGGTCGTGGGTTCGATTCCTACCCAGAACACTATCCACAAATTGTTGTTCCGGGTCTGGGTGTACTTTGTGTCCGTGACTTGGATGTTTATAAAGTCCCCCGCAACACAGGGCATGCGGGAGTCGTCTTAAAAAAAAAATCTGGGCGTACTTTGTGCCCGTTACTTGTATAGATTTGTAAAGTTCTCTACGACACAAGTATTGTACCCTAGTGCAGGAGTTGTCTTAAAGAAACATATTTCAAGACTTGTAATTAACATATTCCAAATTAAGTTGTGTGTTATTTCTTTTATTTCAAATCCTTTAAAATCTAGTTCAAATACCTAGATATAAAACATGCTTGAGCAAGCATTGTGTATAAATAACAGAGCAACAACAGGTAGATTGGGATTTATGGTCCAACGTAGTGCAGCCGTTACAGACAATTTGGCATCCAAGAAAACTCAACTGTATTTTAAACTTAAACATGTATCCGGCAATTTCTTGGCATATTAAAGATATACTTTATTAAGTATTGACCTATGTTGGATACAAACCGCTTAAAGTTGGTCGTTGTGGAAGTGTTTGGGTGATCTATGTTCATCAGTGGATGTCTACAGGCTGATGATGATTCAGCTACGTAAGGAATATGACTGGCATGTTGATCTGGTGGTTAGTGATGAACTGCGAAGCCTGAGGTAGTGGATTGAATTCCCTCCCAGAATTATATTTTAGTTTGATGAGCACGGTTATTTATCTATCTGTCTGGGTGTAATTTATATAATGAAAATTCAAAGTTGAAATGTATAATTGGTTAACCATAAACGTCTTATAAAACGTTATCACATTTAAAAATAAATGTGATAACGTTTTATAAGACGTTATCACATCTATGAACGAGTGCACGCACGAAAAAAATGTCACAGTCCGTCACGTTCAGCCTGCAGATAGGCTTAAGTATTGTAGCCGTCGGGGGCATGCGTGCGCATACGCCCGGATCCGCTAAAGCTGTCACAGGCATGGTTGTTTATTACATTGTCATCAATGTTTTGGCGATTGCAGTGACATGCCATATTTTTTGTGCTCATTATTGTCAGGACAGAGTTTGTATAAAATATTTGTTTTTTAAACGTATGTTACGCTCGTCCGAAGTTGGGGTAGGCAGGTAGTATATCTATAATATTGAAGCTCTTTGTAATATTATCTATCTAATTGTATGGTTGCCGTAATACCGGTTCTGTGGAGTTTGGGACCAGATAACCATGTGTGAGTTGTCCCAAGATATTTATGATGTAAATTGAAACACATTGATGTCCATGAATAGGTATAATTTAGCGATGTATTGAGAACCATAAATTTATTAGTTAATGTAAATTTTGGACAGTTTATGAATAATGGTATAGAGAGGTACAAAAATACATTCTAACAAATATAAATGCGAAAGTAAATCTGTCTGTCCATCTGTAACATTTTCACGCTTAAATAGATGAACTAATTTAGATAAAATTTGGTATGGAGATAGTTTAAGGCCCGGGGAAGGACATAGATGGTTTTTATTGTGATAACCGATATATACGCGGACGGATCAGAAGATAAGAAGAAAATACCTGATTTCATATAGTCTGTTTTTCCTTGGTGTCAAAAAATGTTTAGGATTCCATTGAAGATCATGTAACAACTAACTAAACATTGAAAAATCTTAGACACGTGAGATAAATAAATTAATTATCGTCAAAACGGCCTATGCCTTTGGTATGGCAGATGTCCATGGGCAGTGGTACTTGCCATCAGGTGAGCGGCTTGTTCGTTTGCATCCTATCATATAAAACATAGACACACAAACATGCACACACAGACACACGTTTATTAGAATACTATCGGTATTAATACTTCAACCGATCGCCACTACTATTTCAGGATAGTGCGTGAGGCGGTTGAGATCAAAAAGTACAAGAACTTCAACCGAGAAGATGAATACCGGCTCTCACCATCTTGCAACCCCATTATCAACAAATGCAATTGTCGCAGTACAGACATCGCGCCTCAGTGTAAAGACGTAGTAAGTGTAGTGTGTAGAAGTAACGACGGTAAAATGTATCAAAATTATCAAGACCAAGCGAAGGTAGTTAAAAAACCGCGCGCCTCATGGAGACATCGCTAAGCTGCCATCAGTCGACCCGTGCAATCATCACGATCGATGCAATTCGATCGAAATGTCGGGTAAATAAAATGTTCGTGCTTTTAAATATTTCACGCAATTAAGTCCCGTTAGTATTCTAATATGTGTAAATATCGTGAAAGTTCAAAAACAGACACACGTTTAACTTAAAACACATCTCCTTTTGCTTAGAGCCTTAAAAATCAGCGCCGAAATTACAAAATTTTAAGCAAACGAAGTCGTTATTTGTATCTAGTATAACAACAACTTCCTAATGACTTGACCTACAAAGACACAGAACAAATTTCATTTTATTTCCTCAGCAATTGTTACATCATCTTAGATGTCGTAAAATCTTGAGAGTTCCCGACCAGAAATATCGAGTTTCAAATTAAAAGCTCAGGTATTAATTACTTAGAATTTATAGGTTTTAATGAGAAGGTTCGTTATGCACCCGTGTCCGCTTACAGTTCACAATATTGTGGTAGTTTTGATGTATTTTGTAGAAGAAAAGTTGGTCGGTATTGTTATTGCTTTAGATTTATAAGCTATCAAATGTTACGTTTGAAATGATGAGGAAAATCTTTTATAAAGCTGATCCTACATAATCCGAAACCATCAGGTATTCCCATACAAAATTCTAATTCTTTTCTATTCTCAGAACTGACCCCACCACCATTTGGGATAAGTATTAGGAAAGAGAGAGATAGAGCTATTTTTCGGCTGCTTCTTTGAGTTCTTCCTAATTCTCTTTTTCAAAACTATTACGATATTGAGATGAAGAAAAAACAAATTGTAATTGATCTAGTTTAACGAACAGCAATTATTTTTAAAATTATGTACTCAATTGTTAAGATACACCCTTTAAAATCTTATAACTGTAAAAAAATCTTAACCGAGTGGCTTAAAGCAAAAAACTACGACGAAACAGAATATATATTAACGACTTAACACAGAACTGTTATTGTAGCGGTAAACACAGAACATGTTTTTTACCGATCCAAAGACAATGTCGTAGGGCTAATTCGTAAATTCGTTAACTCGTTAAACACGCACACACACTCAAACACACAGTCTCTGTTACACACACACGCACACACACACACTCACTAAATAAATAATTTAATTTAAAACTAGGAAAGCTAAAACCATTCTCTTTACTATTATTGTTCCTATAATATATTTAAGTATTTATGTTAATTCGCACTAAATATTTAGTAATATAAAATTGCACATGTTTATGAATTACTGATAAAAGAAGAGCGGAATCTCCTACTACAAGCAATTTCTTGCTTAAAAGGCTCCTATGTAATCTAGAAAAGTGAAACATTGTAATGACAATAAAGATTTTTTTTATACTCGGATCTATTTATAGAAGACAAGTAGCCGAGTTCTGGCATAAATTTAGCAATGGTTTCATATAGTAATCGTACAGTTAACGTCATTTTGACTGACCAACTCGTCTTAACAATGGAATTTATCATGTCTATGGCGTCTAGGTTAAATCATCATCTTAGTACCTACCTAATATCTAACCAAAAAAATATTTTTGTTATACACTCAACAAATTTTGTTTTGTTTATAACATTTGTACATGCAACTAAATTATTGGTTCAATAACAATATAAATAAACCTCAATGATCTTTTTAATCACTCACAGAGATAAATAATACAGTTGTTATATATTTACTCTCTGTTGTAAAGTGCAAGCACTTCTTAAGTCGGGTAACCTAATCCTAACCTAACCTAAAATAAAAAGTGAAAATCCCATGACTAAACTTCCAACCCTAACATTTACAAACCTTACACCAAACAAGACATAGGTACACATTAACCCTAAGCCCTAAATAATAAAACCAAACCTTCCGTACCCCACAAGACTAAATTAAAACCAAATTTTTTATACGTTGTAAAAAATTCACACACACTTCTCTTAAGTACGTCCCTGGGTTCACGCTTGTATACTAATGTAATTGGCCTATTTGAGGCGAGTGAGGCTGTATGGTCCATAAATAATGGGCCGAACTAGGACAGATATACGTTGGAATAAATTGAAGATATGGGGAATGTTCCAGATTGCTCGGTGGTTATTTTGATTGTATTCGCCTTGTCTAGACTAGGATTAAGTGGTTTTATTTATGATTTCTTTGTGGTTTCTCTCGTGTTGTGAGATTGATTTGGATATTTTTGTACTTAGAGTTAATAAATAGAATAAAAACAAGTATTAAATATATTGAAACCTTTTTTTACAAAGAAATATCTAACCGACTTGAAATACGGTTGATTTGCTGGCGTTTATTGACGAGTTTCGTTGTCTGTCTTCGATAAAATTTATATGGGACCATTTCGAAATAAACCTCTTGCGAACAAAATAATTTAAAAAATCCATCTATATACCTATATGACGGGGTTATGGCCGAACATATATAAAAAAAACCGAATTGATAAAAAGGACTAATGCGTTCTTTTTGAAGTCGATTTAAAAGGTGTGGTCAGTGGAGTATTTTGAGAATGCAACATAAAAAGTGAAATAGTGAAGTGTTTCAGTCGCTAGCTTTTCCACTATTGTTACGTTAAATATTGGAGAGATCTTGCGATTTTGCTCCTGACAAATCATACCTGCAGATGTCAATGTAGTGTTTCAAAAGGTGGGCCTACAAATTATATTTCTGCGTGACGAATAAAGGCCCATCTTTTCTTCATTTTGATATCAAAGTTAATATTTTATATTTAATAATTCGTTACAAGTATTTAAGCACATATAGTTTTTACCTTTGATGTAAGTAGATGCTCCTACTATATTGTATCCACTAAGGCTGATTTTAGTTTATCTCATGTTTCAACTTTTTGACAATATAATTTGCATCAGTCCTTTAACATGGTGTATAGTATATTAGTCGCAGCACCTTACCCCCATATCAAGTTTATAAACATTGTAAAATTGGCATTTTGGAAAGAGTGGCCGCGAGTTTTTATTGCCAGGTTCTTTTTTTTGGCTTTACCTATTGTTTGCGAACAGGCATTACATGTACATGTAGAATCCCAAGTGTTGTTTTGCTTTATAAATGAAATTTTATATTTTAAGTTGTTTTAATTATGTGTTTTAAAATTCGTTTCAGTGTTATCAATCATTGATGAGCTTCTTTGTCAAGAGCTAAACGGTGTAGAGAATCTGATCTTGCTTACTATAATAATGTACCGATATCGAAATTGAACTAACATATCAAATTTAGTTAGTAGTAACGCACCTGTCCGACCGACGACGGCGAGAAAAAGAGTAGCGAGTAGTGATTTTATCGCTCAAGACACGTACATCGAAATAAATACAAATAGTAATAGTTGATCGTTGAGTGTTCACACTGCCGGCGAGTACTCGCTCTATACTGCAACTCTTTTGTTTACACGGACGGGATCTACAAAATACATCTGTTGTACGTTTCCTGAGCGATAAATCGGTACTCGCTCCTCGCTCATCGTCGTTGGTGGGACAGGTGCCTAACTCTAATTTATTATCTTTAAAACATCAACGTAATCATGATGTTTCAAAATTTTCTTTATAGAATACCAAAATTATAGTTCGTTCGGAACAATAAATCGAATTAGTAGTAGGTACAACAGATGACACGGTACATACATACGAACATTCGACTCGGCATAGACGCGCGTATTTATGATATCTGCGCAATGATTGATGGCCGTTTGGGGTGGGTGATTTATTCGTTGGAGCCAATCGCACCCATTGTGGACAATACAAACCGACGATTTTCACGGAAAAATAGAATTGAAATATCTGTTTTTAATATTCCAATGTTAGGATTGCAGCTTGTCTGAATATCGAAAAAACATTTTGTTAGTACAGTCCATAAAATTATGATAGTAGGTACGTTTTTTATGACTGTCACTGCTAGGTATCAGTAACAATCACAATGATGATTTTAAATAGAATACTTAAATTTCCTCTAAATAATGTTTTCTATTGGTTGAGCCAAGCTTTTTGAACCAAGTTAACTCTCACCTACAGAATCATTTCGGAACGTATGCTTCGTTCCAAAATTATTCTATTTTAACCAACTACTGATAAAGGATATTTTTACATTTTTATCAATATCGAACAGAAATACAAACAAATCTGTATTTTTCCGCCAAAGGTACGAATTCAGAACATTACATTGACGTTTCACATTTCATTTAAAGTCAAAGTAACAAAATAAACATCTGAAATGAAGGCTTTGACCTCTAGGGGTACTATTAAAAAGTCAATTAAGTACGCCCATTCAAAATGAGACTTTTTGGCATAATCTCGGTCCCTTGAGTCGCAACGTTGTCGTGATGTCGTCCGTCTGTGCCTCGCCTTACGTAATCGTATTTATTGCTATTTGTTTGAGCTCTTTTCATTCCGAAATGAGATGTCCGTCGTGACTCGAACTTATTTTATCTTTATAAGTTTTTCCAAGGTGAGATGGAACAAAACGTTAATTTCTGAGCCTCGATTTTATTTTTACCTATATTAGTAACTTTTTTACTAGCATTGTGGATCGAGCAATCTTGTAAACCCCTCCAGCTGAGTTAAATTGCTTGTGGTAACAGTGGGTTTACGTCTTTAGTATAATGAGTGGAATTCGAACTTGTGGCTCGATTGCGAATCCAATGCTTGAACTACAAAGCTACCTCCTACATTTTTACATTTTATTAGTTAGCATGGAAACTTATTATTGTTACTTGTTTATTCCACCACTTCTATCTCGTTGTCTCAGTGGCGCGGTGGGAGTGTATCCGACTGCTACGCAAGATGGCGTTTGTTCTATACCCAAGATACAATTTTATGTGATGAGCTCGATGGTTAATTCTGTGTCTGTGTTTGTTGATAGATAAATATCTATAATATGTATGTTTTTAGAAATATATAAGTATGTTTAACGGTGGTCTTGTTTCCATAGTACAAGCTTTTCTTAGTTTGGGATCAGATAGCGTTGTGTGAGTTGTCCACATGTAGGCGGTTTTTGTCAGGAAAATACTTGTCGTCGATACTTCTATATTAATATTATAAAGAAGAGAGATTTGTACTTTTGTATGTAACGAGTAAACTTAAAAAACCGGCAAGTGCATGTCGGGACACGCACAATGTAGGGTTCCGTAGTCCCCCCCCCCTCCCTCATCCGAATAATATGGCTTAAGAAGTGGGTTTTGTGTTGTTTTTGTTTCATACTTACAACGTTATATCTACTTAATAATAATTTTCAATTTGATCAGCTGTTACACGTAAACTTGTAAACCCTACTTAACTGCGATAGTTTTCCTTTTAATGTCACTATATATACTACTTCCGTGATTTTTTGACATACCCAACATCATCCATTTAGCTGGGGAAGGGGTGGAGGGGGGCAAACGGATCCCTTCATCTAAAAATGGTCTTCACAACCCCTAAACGTTTTTAAATGACCCATCCGATGATACCACCTGAGGTATGTGAGAAAAAAAATCACATCCTCACTTTACATCTAGGGGAGGTACCCCTTAAAAAAATGTTTTTCTACATTTTATTTTGTCACTTTATCGGAGGAGGAAATATTTTGTCATTCTTTGTATTAGAAATCGATCGACTCTGCCTGTTATTATGTGCATTATCTTGTTTAAAAGTCAATTCTATTTTACTTTACAAAGTCTTACAATAGTTACTTAAATTGCAATTTATGAGGAGTAATAAAAATGGTGACATAACCTACATTTTGTTGTCTTTGTAGCTTTCAATAAAAAAACTTAATTATAAATTAAAGTGTCTCTTTATGAAGTCAAAATAACAAAACTTATTAATTCAAAATGGTCATTTACACGGTACTGATACTTATAAACCATTTCCATTTGTTCCAGTGGTTAGCCAAGTCCAAATATATTGGTATTCGTCTGCTAATCGTTTTTTGACATATTGGTTTTATGATCGACGAATGTGTGGGAGGCAATGAGAAGTTCCTTCAAAATGATATTGGTTGCTTGGGACATCATCTATAATAATATTATAAAGCTGAAGAGTTTGTTTGTTTGAACGCGGTAATCTCAAGAAACACTGATCTGAATTGATTTTTTTTTTCAAGATAACTAGCAATGTGGGTTTGAGTCCCACATTACTAGCAATCTTGTTAAAATGATTTACCATTTTATGTTAATAACTTTTGTGACATCATTCTATTTGCTGATGACACTTCTCTAATTTTTAAAATCGATCGTAAACTAGAAAATTTTGAGAAAATAAATAGAACACTCGCACTAGTTCAAGATTGGTTTACAACGAACAACCTACTTCTAAATCCCAAAAAAACTAAATGTATTAAGTTTAGTTTGCCAAATGTGAAAAGTACTAATACGAGTATAATTTTAAATAATGAGGTGATTAGCTTTGTCGACTCGACAGTTTTTTTGGGAATTACATTAGACAATAGGTTACAGTGGGGCACCCAAATATCATGTCTCGCAGGAAAACTCAGTTCTGCAGCGTATGCTGTCAGCAAAGTTAGACAGCTTACGAACGTAGAAACAGCTCGACTAGTATATTTTGGTTATTTTCACAGCGTCATGTCCTACGGCATATTGCTTTGGGGCAAGGCGGCTGATATACAAACTATTTTTATTCTTCAAAAACGTGCAGTGCGTGCGATATATCAACTAGGAGCACGAGTTTCCCTTAGAGAAAAGTTTAAAGAGATAGGCATTTTGACAGTTGCATCACAATATATATATGCAAACGTTATGTTTGTAAAGCAAAACTTACATTTATATAACAAAAATAGTGATATTCACTCTGTGAATACAAGAAATAAGCACAAATTGGTAGGTCGATATCATAGGCTTCATAAAACTCATAACTCATTCATGGGACTAGGTGTTAAATTTTTCAATAAAATCCCAGTCAGCATATCGAGTCTACCAGTAAATAAATTTAAGAATGTAGTCAAGAGACATCTTATACAAAGAGCTTACTATTCAATCGATGATTATTTAACTGATAAAGATAAATGGATGTAGTTCGTTGCTCCCTATTAATGTATTGGGTTGTATAGTTTATTGCATTTTACTAGGTGAATATTGTTGTCACAGTTTGATGATGTTACTTAGGTACTAGTTAAGAAAACGATTTACTTTTGTAAGTAAAGATTCTGCGTGATAAATTACGGCCATTCTTTTCTTTCCTTTGTAAAACATGTATACTTATTCATTAAGTAGCAGTAAATTGGCCAATATTTAAGCACATAAAGTTTTTACATCGTAAGTGGATGCTCCTACTATGTTGTGCCCATTGAGGCTGATGTATCCGATCTCGTGTACTCTTCTAATATTAGTGACCTCTTTTTTTTGCATCAGTCCTCTAATATATGGTGTATAATATAATGGTGGCAGCACCTTACCTGCATATACAGTTTATAAACAGAGAAACATTGTAAACATTGGCAATTTGAAAAGAGTGGCCACGAGTTTTTATTGCCTGTTCTTTTCTCGGGCTTTACCTATTGTTTGCGAACAGGCATTACCAGTAAATGTAGAATCGACTTTTCACAAGTGTAGTATTTTGCTTCCTAAGTGAATAAATGATTTTTATTATTATTATTATATTATTAATCCCTCCAGCTAAGCTCAAAGGCTTGTGTTAAGAGTGGGTTCACGTCGGTAGTATAATGGGTAGGATTCGAACCCGCGACCTCACGGTTGCGAGACCGATGCCTTAGCCATTAGGCTACCGCTGCTTATAATTGAAAAATTCTTTCACTGTTGGATAGCCCATTTATCGAGGAAGGCTAAAGGCTATATAACATCATGCTACGACCAATAGGAGCGGAGCAGCATTGATAAATGTTGCAAAAACGGGGAAAATTTTCGCAGACGAAGTTGCACGGGGCAGCTAGTATTTCATAAATTTGGGACATCGCGAATACCATCCTACATAGTAAGGGTTTGCATATTCGTGTATATGGAACCGATATAAAATAGAATCAGCATCAAATTATGCCTACTATGTTGCTAATTTCTAACAGCACTAATATATACTCGCATTTCCATTAAACGTGTAAGACGGCTTGTAAGGTTGTGAGCCACCTTTGCGTAGCCAATCACTTATTGATTAAAAATGTATAATTATTCTCAACAAATCTATGTTTTATGATCTGAGCATTTAAATTTTGAACAAATTAATTATATGATAACACGCGTCTTTCGACCCACAATTATTCGTGGATCAGACAAAACGCAATCGCAAAATCGCAGAGCTGCAACCACATAATCACATTTACATCTATTTGTTAATTCATCTATGTGCGATCAGTCTCGCATCGATTTGTATCCGGTTGGCGATCCGATCGAGGCAGAGGCTGTGCCACAAGCTACTTAGAGTACAGAAGGTAATTTCAGGTAGCATTAATTTTCAAAGAGACATTCAACAGGCATGAACGCGACCAAGTAGAATGTGCCGCTTGGCTGTTAGTGAACAACTTGTTTGGGCCACCGGCCCGTGTCGTATACTAAGCTTATGACTAATAGCGTACCTACAGAAGAGATTATACGTACAGAATGCGTGGATCGCATATGTGCAGGAATATATTTATTTAGGTCAAGTACTTAGTATCGTTCCAGGCAAAGCAAGACAAAGAAGTTGCACGACGCACTGAGAATGCTTGGAAGTGCTAATGGGCTATGAAACATTAATTTGATGAACGGCGACCTTGCTCTTTGCCACAAGCGAAGGCTTGTAGGCATGCGCGGTCTAACCATCCTCACGTATTGTGCCCAAACTTGGTCTTCGACTGCCCAGCAGAGGTCCATACTGTAGGTTTGCCAGTGAATGGTGCATAGCATCCTAAGGGTCTGAATAACAGACCGGATTAGAAACAGACTCTGCGCTCAGCGTAAAAAGCTGCCAAAGTAGAGTGGAATTAGACCAGACATGTCTGTTGCATGCCAAAAGAGATGTGGACAAAAATCATTACTGGAGGAGAGAAAATGTAGCCTACAAAATATTAGACAACGTCGCCTCAATCCCAGGCGGAGATGATAGTAAGCTACACGTTAGAGCGTAACAGTATTACCCAAATTTTCGTTAGGCAAAGATCTGAATGTCACCACACCGTGCTACTCAATTGAGACATTAGTTCGTTAGTCTCATTTGCCCACTTGATACAGTACGCTTCAACCGAAACACAGTGATGTATCAACATCACTATTTCTACCGCTATGACTTAGTGTGTGCGCAGCTCAAGTCATACACGTATTAGGGTTGGTTTCTGAACTTTGGGTGTTTTGTGGCTGTACTTTTGAACTCATCCGATGCTATTGTGGATGAATAAAAGATTTGAGGGTAGCCGAAATGATACGAAGGTTTTTCTCCTAATAAATATGGAAAGAAGAGAGGCTTGAGATTAGAGATGAGTTTTATTAACCTATTCTGAATATTCTCATGGTCAGTTAAGGTTTTTTGCTAAGTTGCTAACGTAAGCGGTTTTTGTTACCATAGAAAAAAAGAAATAACGAAAGGTAGGAAACTTTTTGTTACTCTAGTAAATGTTAACTAATGATATCTACAGATTTTAAGATAAAATAAGTAAAAAGTCGCAGACATTCTTAGTCATCAGTGCCTCGCGCATAAAAGCTAAACACTTAGTTTTTTTCCCAAAGGCTCTCGATGATTGTCAGTTTTTGAGGCACTAAATAGTTCGTGACCTGAGTCTACCAGTGGTAGGTCTAAGCCATTAACAATCTTGGTGGGTACCATTGACTTATAGACCAGGACTGCGCCATAACCTCACAAAATTGACCACTCTCTAGACCGAGACAACGCTATTTTGTGCACAATACCTGTCAAAGGCCGCACGAGTATTTTCTCTCTCTCACGATTTGCAGTCAATATTTACTTTTTAATTGGAAGGGATGGCGCAGTACTGGTCTCTACGTCAATGGTGGGTACAATAACAGTTTTTATTTTATTTAAAAAAAAATGACTCCCGCAGTAGGGTACAAGCCCTGTGTCGCGGGGAACTTTAGAAACATAAAGTCACGGACACACAGTGACAGGTCTTAAAATAGTGATGTTGACACATCACTCTGTTTCGGTTGAAGGGCACTGTAGCAAGTGATATTACTAGGCAAATGTGACCTACGAACAAAATAATGTTCTAAAATGAGAAGCGCAGAGCGACGACATTTAGATCTTTGACAAACAAAGATTTGGGTCGCACTGTGTGTGTGTGGTTAAATGAGAGGTTCTTTATCACAATGGCTACCTCTGTAGCGCGGTGGGAGTGTGTGTTCTACCTCTACGCAAGAGGTCGTGGGTTCGATTCCTTCACGGGACACCAGTTTGTGTGATTCACAAATTATTATTCTGAGTCTGGGTGTAGCTTGACTTGTATGTTTGTAAAGTCCCCCGCGACACAGGGCTTGTACACTACTGCGGGAGTCGTCGTTAAGTTTTTGTGATTGAGTTGGAGCTTGAGCAAATCTAATAACTTTGCATAATTTGGACGTTTTGTTTTTGTAGTATTTTAAACTACAAAAACAAGTCTCCTTCAACTACACAGAACTCTCATCAAATCTCAAATCTCAGGTGACCTCCCTTCGAACATATCCGGGAAACACGACAATGTCTAATTTCCCTCTCGACTGCGACTTGTTAAGGAAATCTCACCGATCAACGAACGGATATTAAACGGAACGGGACAATACATGGCCGGGTGTACATTATACATCGCGAGTTTGCTACGTGATTGAAATAATGTTCGCTCAATGATAGCGCAATGGTTGTTGAGATGAGAAGGCTGTGTAATGAGACGTGAGTTGAATTGTTGAGTAACTGTGAAGACTTACGCAAGGCTTGATTAACTAACAATTCACGTACATTCTATACGTTAGTAAAAAACCGACTCCTAAATTTATTTTTTGAAGTCCGAAAATAACGCACTTAATTACTTTAACTCTTAATTTTAAAAGAAGTAAAACATGAAATAATTATTAATGGATAAGGATGTCATCTGTGGTATTGTTTAAAAATACCACTTTACCAAATCATACCTACTTTCTGAATAGAAATGCCAGGTATTGCATCTTGTTTTTTAATCGGCTACTGTCGTAATAGGGTACAAGTTCAGTGTCACGGGAGGCATTAAATACAATTTAAAAAAAACCGGACAAGAGCATGTCGGACCACACTCAGTGTAGGGTTCAGCAGCCTTGAATATTTACATGAGCAGAAGAGATGTTCATGGCACTTACGCCCTTTTGTTGAGAAACGAAATTTTACGGCAATGAATCAATGATGGTATATCCTATCATGTTCAAAATAATTTTAGTTTAAAGTATTTATTTAACGCTACCTTTGTATTTTTTTATTATTTTTGGTCAAACAGTTCAAAAATTAAAGTGGGGGGGGGGGCACAATGTATGCAACTTTCGGAGTGATTATATCCAAAACTACATACTTAATCAAAAAAGTTTATTACGAGTATAAACCTTGAAGTGTTTTTAAAAGACCTGTCGAATGACGTGCCACACGTTGATATTTGCTGTCGTAAATTTTACTTGAAACATTGATGATATATCGCCATTTCGTTGCTTAACAACCAATCAATAACGTTAGTTCCAATTGTATGTGGTTGCAATCGCTATTCGTAGTTGCTTAGCAACCAATCAATAACGTGACTTTTTTTTCGTACCCCACTCGTTCATCGATTTATTAGACGTTATCACGTCAAAACACAAAGTACACCAAGACTCAAACAATTATAAATCAAATTGTCACTTAACAAACACATCTTGCACGGCAGACGTACGCCTGGGCAGTCAAATCTTTTGAAACCAACTTACTCAATCCTTTATTTTATTTTTTTTTGTGAACTCAAAGTAATATTTATTTGAAACAAAGAAAATAGGCAGAAGTTTAATTTTTTTTTAATGTAACTTGTATGTGGTATTGGAGGTCCATCATTATTAGCAAGGCAAGTCTTGTCACTTTCTTATTTTTTTTACAGACCATAGCTTGAATAAATCAGTTTAATAAAATATACGTACTAAGGAAAAATTACTCTCAACCAAGTAAATTGAGGAACTAATAAATACTTATGAACACACTATTACAATAACGTACAACAATGCCACTATTAATAATGAATGTCCAAGAAAACATGCAAACTGGCATATTAACATTGTAAAAGTTATAATTAGAATATTACGTGTTCATGATACAAGTAATATAATTAATTCTAATTAATTACAGCGTCCATGAACACTCCCAATCATAAAAACATAAACTAAATTGCCACGACAAAACATGTCGTTACATTATTTTTATAATTAGAATTTAATTATTATTAAAGCTATACTACTATCCGATTCTGGATTTTGATCTTTATAATTAAACAAAATTCTTTATTCACTTAGAATGCAAAACAACTCTTGTGATACGTTGCGATCCTACATGTAAATGAATAGGTAAAGCCGGTGAAAAGAACCTGGCTATTTAAACTCGCGGTCACTTTTTTCAATTTCCCAATTTTACAATGTTTGAATGTTTATAAACTTTATATAGGGGTAAGGTGCTGCGACTAATATATGAGTTTAGATCCGACTTCCGTAGCATAAGGACAAACCTCAGTGGTTTATTTGTGCTGTGATTATTGTAAATTGTATGTTTTTATAATTCAATAATAAAAAAAGTTACCGACTATGTATTACTTTTATTTTTGACCAGGTTTGACCACTACTGAGAGGCGCACACCGATACTATAGAAAACCAAATTTAGCCAAAGACGAATGTACGGTCTGAAACTTCCACTCATTTGTTATTATTACAAAATAACTTTAATAGCTTTCTGAGGAAAGAAATGAAAAAGCTCGACTATTGGATTTGGGTTTGTAACCAATTTCAAAACCAATACCAAGTAGTATATCAACAAAATCAAATGAAGAAATCATTGATTTAGCAGAAGATACGTCGCAAGCAGATAATGAAATTCTGGCTCTGAGTTGCTGAGAATTATCCTCGCCTATTTGATGAAGCTTTAAAGTCCTTCTTGCCTTCAGTACCTCATTTCTATGTGAAGCCAGATTTTCGGCTATGACCACTATTAAAACTAAATTTAAAAATTGAGATAAGTTATCCTTAATTTATAAATGTTTATTTTCACCAAACACACTGGTTCGTTCAATAAAATTATTTATGTAGAGAAAAACTTGATGATTTTAAAAGAGTGGTCCATGAGTTTCTTGGCAGCTTCTTCTCGTGAGCTTTATTACACTTGAAACTACCGCCTAACTTCATTTAGTTTATTTTAAATATAATAATTTTATTTTTCTTTTAGTATGTATTAATTTGCCGTTTGCAAACATTCAATAATTTGGTTTTGCGATATTAAGATATTTGCGTTTTGTTTGAAGTACCGAAATAAATTAAATGCACCTATCAAACTCACTGCGACTACGGAGTAAATTTAAAAGTAAATTTCGTAAAGATTTGACGATGAGTTTCGGAGACAGAGAGTCAGATATTAGGAAGTAAATGAAATACAAACGCAAACTGTCAACCGTCACTAACATAGTTCGATGTAACGGAACTCTGATACGACAGAAGAGAGATAAGGTACATTGTATACAATGCGTGGATTAACGCGCTCTGCAAAATCTGAATCTACCATAGATTGGTTAAGATTGGGTAAAGAGCATCCAGGACTTGCAGAGCTTTATTGGCTAAAATTAGGAGGCCTACTCTAATTTATTGAAATACAATATATCGATCAAAAATGAAGTGTTAATATACAGCCAGCAATATCAATACAATTCACTCGTCCCTCAAAAACTGTCTATGGGTTCATTGTACTTATCCAAAAAAATAAAATATATAAATAGTCCTTGTAAACTAATTTCTGAAGTTCACGAACCATGTTATGAATTTCGTTTTAGAGAAAGAGGAGGAATGGTCTTACCCGTGCTGTATGGTCTACACAGTAATTCCACAAACCGAATTGACACTTCGCTTCTAATATTCTGGTTTTAATAATAACATACTAGTTGTCAAACTTTATTCTTATAAAAAAGTTTTGGTTGCATGTACTTACTCTTTCGATGTACATAATGTAAGTACCTACTTCGTCACGCTTCCAAAGTATTGTAACAGCTGCAAGAAATGACTGCAAATTTTTATTTACTAGTACAAGTGCTGCAAAGGAATACTAACGATTATCATTAAGACTGTTCCCAGGGGGCAGGGGGAGGGCGGGACAAATGAGCAACAGTTACCGTGTACCAGGTGGGCTTAAGATATTTAATCGCCATGTTTCTCGCTTAAATGATGGTAGCTTTTTTGAAGTACCTCTCCTTTTTGTCAGACAAATTTATCGACTAGATAAGGTTAATGTTTGCAACGATATTACTGTAGCAGCGAGTTCATAATGGTCTCGACAAGATTTAGAAATATTATGAAATGTAGTACAGTGTACAAGTTTGTGCACTGGCACATAATGACAAATAGCCGACCAGCTCAGAAGACATCTAGTTGTAATAGGTTTTACGTTTTAATATAAAAGAGATACTAAATAGATAAGGACTTGTTTTCAACTATTTTGAAATTCAACCTCCAATCCAAAAAGTATTATTAGGAATTATAAATTTATTAACGTGTGTTTCTATTTCTTTTTCCATAGCATCATAACACCCAAGCAGATGAACAAATTGGAGTACGTTTATTTATATTCGAAAATCCCATTTAATTATAATCGTCTCAATCATCTTGGTGAATGCACCGTTGCAAGATAAATAGACTTTGTAGTAATTGTAAAAGTCTTGCTTCATAATCTGATGGGACGCGAATAATGACGTCCAAAAAGAGATCATAATTATAAATTACATTCAAAATATTAGTATGTTGTGAATTATTAAATCGCTAATTGATTTCCGTTGATCTTACATCTGTTTTCATTAAATGGCAGGTGTATTGACTCATTTAAACATGTTCACCATAATGACGTGATATTCGTTTGAAGTTTAAATTTATAATGATGGGAGCGTGGCAGTTAGTCTCACTCAGGTGTGTTAATAGAATGGCAGAAGCGACAAAACGTCTCCCGATAGACTAGTCGCTATTTTAGACCGTGTGTGTAAAGTGTTAGCGTTGTTTTGGTGTCAGTGATGCAGTAGCATTTGAACTATGGACTATGATGGACTTTACCTCGCTCAAGGTATACGTTACATTATGGTCGATTACCACAATGTTAATTCTAACTTCACATACAAACCGCCTTATTCCAGAAGCTGGACTAAACCTGGTTTGACGAAAATCCTAGTTTAAACCATGGATCTACGAAAATCTTTATTACAAAACGAGGTTCATCGCTTAATCGATGATCATCTTTGGTCCATAGCTTAGTCTTTCAATCACCCTAGTTTAACTATGGTAATAACCTTAAAATGTCAAAAACTTAACAATTTGAAAGTTAGACCATTTACAATTTTGCGTATTTTAGTTTCAAATATTAATGACAAATAATGCGTGTTTAGTGACTTTAAATTATTAACTAACTAAATATGGTGTGGCAACAAAATAAACGCAAAAATCGAGTGAAACGCAATGTGTGACAAAAGATTTAATAATACATGCATAATATTGTTTTTCAAAACATTTATCACAGCTTGGAATTGAGAGAGAAGATTTAACATACAGAACTCAGAGATGTCCTAAAATTAAAGTGGTCTGTGCAATGTTTGGGTCAACCAGACTCGGCGTGAAGTGTACCTACGCAGTGTGGAAAGTTGAAGGTCCACACAGATTATTTTTGTTCGACAATAGTATCATTAACTGGTGCTCTATGTAAAACAAACTGATGCATTCCACTTATATGTCACATTATTAGATTGAAGTTGGAAAATCACATTTGGAATGTCTGATAGGTGGTCTGGAGTAGTGCGGTAAAAACCAATGTTGAATATACTCAAAATGCACAAAACAAAGTAATAGAAACATCATCTTACCCAAAACTTACTAGTGAACTATATAGTGGAACTAAATAAACATTGATCAATTTAAAATTTACAATTTACAATTTGTAGTTGGTAAAGTGTAACCATGGGTATACCTGTCACTAGAAACAGATGTAAACTTAGGTTATAAGTAGGTACCAAGAACTGAATATTATGTTTATAGGAGCTCAGCTAGTTAATACTTTGCTACAATGTTCCTTTAAACATAGACAGAGAGTACAGATTGGTTACAGGTTATTGAAATTGTGATGTAATAACTATTATGCACTACTTAACAGTTTAGATAATTATATTTAAGATTCTCATGAAAATGAACTAACACTGTTTATATAATAATCAAAAAATGCATACAATTTAAAATTTATTGTAAAATAAATAACTATACTAATATTATAAAGCTGAAGAGTTTGTTTGAACGCGGTAATCTCATGAACGACTAATTCTTTTGAACTTTTTACTGTTGGATAGCCCATTTGTCGAGGAAGTCTATATAATATCACTCTACAACCAATAGTAACGGAGCAGCAATGAGAAATGTTGCAAAAACAGGGAAAATTTATGCAGACTAAGATGTGCGGGAAAGCTAGTTATGTATAAAGAAATAGGGATATCAACTCAATATTCCTTTTCAAACATAGTTTGAACAGAGAGTACAGATTGGTTACAGATTATTGAAATTGTTAACATCCATTTTGTTGTCAAATGGAATAACTAATAAGTGCTACCTAACAGTTTAGATAATAATATTTATGATTCTCATGAAAATGTACTCTGTTCTTAGGAAGAATAAATGGTATCTAATAAATAATGATTCTACGTAGTTATTTGAGAATTTCATTTCATAGCAAGCTCACTGATATTATATAATAAATATATTCATAAAATTTGTTTCAATTGTTTGTTGTGCTTCAGCCGAAGCTTCAGTACCTATGTTGAATCTAGGCATACTTTCCCCCAATACATTCAGAACAACGAGTGCAACAAAGAAAACAGTAAGTATATTAAAAATGCATTATCTTATTGAGTAAGTATCCTTAAACTATTGAACGAATTTTCATCCAACCATGCTAAGAACTGTTCCAATGAAACTAGCTTTGTAATAAAAACTCGCATCCAAGTTCCTCTAAGTGTTTGGGCGCTATAATTACTCAGATTAAACTTATAACATCCATAATAATGTCGTGAGTTAATTACATTTAGGTTATCATCATTTGTTTACATTTTTAGTACTACTGACAGCTATATATGTAACGTTCCGATCCTGACAGAATCTATTTTATTATTCGTAAATTGCAGGCCGAGGACTTTAATGTCAGGTTTATATTTTGAAAATTACGTAGTCCTGGCGAATAATTTAGCTAATAGAACGTCTAAATATTTTTTTCTCAATGAAAACTATACTTTCAAATTATATTGGCTTAAAACGGAACGTTATTTTTGAATGATAAGAAAAATGAATGAACTAAATTGATTATAATCTGTGGCTGATTGCAAGATCCTTTGGTATCAGCTGGTCCACGGATTATCTAAGCTTTGTAATAAGACCAATAGTACAGTACTAAATCCTGGACTTGAAAGTCTTGGCCTAAACCTTGATTTAGTCTTCTCTTTGTAATAAGGCGGATAACGTTGTATGAGTGCGATCACGCGCAAGCGATTGTACACGCGTTTGTTTGAAATTGCGGCGATGTACGCTTCAGCGCACGCGGCTGAAAATTTCAATGAAGCTCTTGCACCTTCATTGAAATTTTCGGCCGCGTGCTTCTCTTCTTTCTTATTTGGAAATTGCATAACTCAGACTCCACATATTTTTAAGAAAATTCTATGTTTAAAAGTGAATTATTTAATACGATGCCTAACCATAATTTAATAATATTCTTTGTTAAAAAGTGAATTATTTAGTATCCCGCGTGCGCCGCGGTCGCAGCGACGGCACTGCCACTCTTCCCGCCACTCATCTCTATAAACAACATCGTATATTGCCATAAACACATATCACGCGCCGCCTCTCCATGAACAGAAAAAACGTCCGAAGTGACGCGAGAAACCACGCTACATGCGACGTGCAACACCCCGCGGTTGGTAATATGCCATACGGCCTCCTGCCACTTCGACAAGTATAATGTATATGAATGATATATCTTATAGACTGCATTTGTGTACTGAAATTGTATGCCTCGTGTTCTCTTATCAGCAGAATGGGTTTTTTGCTTATAAGCAAAAAACCCATTCTGCTGATAAGAGAATGGAAGAGAATATACACCAAGTTTCCATTCTGAAAAAAGCAGTTTCCCATCAGGCATCACTGCAAAACATACCCAACATAACCCAAAAATAAAGGAACCCTACACATTTAATCCACGCATCCATCACGGGTAAGCCATGCACCCATAATTTTAAATTTAATAAAAGATCTCTCCAATAGTCCATTAAAGTCCAATTCACATGTCATAAAAATTGTACGCGGTGTCCGGGCAAACAGCCGGACGGACGGTAGCCGGACGCATCCGGATCACTCTCAGATTACCGGACAGCCGGGAGATATTAAAACATCACGGCTAAATAACAGAACGATTATCACGAAAGCTTTTTAACGATTCATATGTGGTCCAAGTTAAAAGCTTTAGAGAGATCCCTTTGACAGATTGATGGGCACAGCCAAAAAGAAAAATAAACTGCCAAAAAATAATAAAAAAGTGTTTTTACAATCAAAACAACGGTTTGTGAAATTATATACATAGATATATTTCGGGACTTAATCGCGTGAATTATTTAAAGGTACGAACATTTTATTTACCCGACGTTTCGATCGAATTGCACCGATCGTGCAATTCGATTCGTGTCGCGGGTCGACTGTCTGGACTAACTAAATTTAAATACAGAGTTTTTCCATTGCGTGTTGAGCATTTACGTCATATCGGATCTACGCTTAATTTCTCTCTGATCGTGTCATTGTATAGTGTTGTGTATTTCCCTATTCTATTTTCCTGGTTATCCCACTTCTACTACAAACGCGTTCAAGAAACGTACACTTATGGAATCTTAGGACGCCTTCTGAACCAAGTTATCCAACATTATCTACATTATCTATATATTTGAATGAAGTATGAAGTTTACTTTCTTTACTCTCATTATTGATATGAAGCAAAACCGTATACAAAGTTAGTTCTTATGGCGGCTCTACATTAGTACCGCGAAGCTCCAAGAACAGTCCGAATGAAGGTAGTTTTCGTGGGGTTCACGCGTATTCACGCGTGCATCCCGATCGGAGTTAGTATTTCGTCCCGCGACATAGGGTTTGCGACTTTTTTGTATGGCGTTCACACGTGCACATCCACATTCACAGCGAACCGATAGTTTACCGCTGAGTATTTCGGTTTCACTCATGATTGTGAGACCCATGAATGTCGAGGGACCTATTTTTTATACTACGAAACGAGGAGACGAGCACGTCGTGCGCCTGATGGTTTGCGTCGCACTAGCACATAATTCGACATGTACATGTAATGCCAAGTTTGCAAACAATAGGTTAAGTCGTACAAAAGAACCTGGCAATATAAACTCGTGGTCACTCTTTTCGAATTGCCAATTTTACAATGTTTGAATGTTTTTAAACTTGATATGGGGGTAAGGTTAAAGGACTGATGCAAATTATATTATTAAAAAGTTGAAACATGACATAAAGAGTCTCACTCTGACTGGTGTAACCTCACCGAGGGTGTTCCTCAGGGTAGCGTTTTCTCTCCTATTCTTTTTTTAATATTCATTAACTCTGTTATTAAAGTTATCTTTTCCAGTTTCCATCTTTACGCAGATGACTTGCAGCTTTACCGGCATTTCCCTGTTGCTGATGCTAGTTCGGCTATTGCTGCTATGAATCATGACCTTGCTTGTGTGAGCGATTGGGCCAAGTCATTTGGTTTGCAAATAAACTCTGTTAAGTCACAGGCCATGATCATAGGCAGCAGATTTCTTCGTAATGCGGTGGATGTTACATCTTTGTCGCCATTATACCTCTATGGTATTCGCATCGACTATACCGAAACTGCTAAAGATCTGGGTGTAATTATTGACTCTTTCTTACGTGGAGTAGTAGTACGTACTATCTTTCGTGGAGTGCTCATGTCAACGAGGTCAGTCGAAAGGTACATTTCTCTATGCACACATTAAGATGCCTTCAGAGTTTCTTGCCTTTGAAGACTAAAATTTGTTTGGCCCAGTCTCTTATTCAGCCGATTATAGACTATGCTGATGCCTGCTATTTGGATGCCACAGAGGAGCCATTAAACAAATTTGAGCGTTTGCAAAACCTCGTTTTGTTTTTGGTCTCCGAAAGTATGATCATGTCTCTCACCTTCGCAAAGAAATCAAGTGGCTCCCAATCCGACTTCGCAGGAACACTCGCAATCTCTGTCTCCTTTTCAACATCTTACATAACCCATCTTATCCTCCTTACCTGCGAGAGCGGTTTTTTTACGCTCGTACTAACGATGCACCATGCAGGTCGCATCTTAGATCCCTCCTTAAATTCCTTCCTCATAAAACCGATTATTATTCTTATTCCTTCTCTATTCATGCTGTAAGATTGTGGAACTCACTTCCGCCTAGCATACGCGACTTAAAAACTATTTCTCTCTTTAAGAAACGTGTAAAAGAGCATTACCTTTCCTCTTTGGGTACATTTTAAATATTTATGTATTAATATGTATTTATTTATAAGCATAAGCATTATGTATTTATATAAGTATATATTTGTATGTATACATACATATATTTCTTAGTTTAAGACGCTAGCATGTTTATTACTTTCTTTTAACTCTCGCACACTATAAGTCTACATTTTTCTTCTACACTTTTTCTTTCGCAGGTCTGCTGGCAGAAATTTCTTTAGAAATAAGCAGTACCTTTGTACTCAATTGCATTATGCTATTTCTGATTGTTTTTACAGTGTGTACATAAATTATAAATTAAACTAAAATCGGCCTTAGTAGGTACAACATAGTAGGAGCATCTACTTACAACAAAGGTAAAAACTACGTGCTTGATATTGGCCAAAGTACTTGTAACGATCATTTATGGATTCGTAGTCGTATTCGTGCGTCGGCGCACATGCTTCTATGCAAATTATCGGATCATTACTTAGTGGGTGTTAATTTAGACATTAATAAGGTATGCGGTGCCAGTGCAATTAGAAGGACAACGGTATGTACTTTGAACAATTTATTAGTAAAACAACAGTTAGATAAAATTGACTGGAGTGAAATAGAAGCTATAAACTGTCCCCTGTTAATGTACGATCGTATTAGTTATCACTTTGGGAGCATATATCAGAGCTCTAAAGTTGTAGTAAATGTAAGCAGTAAAAGAAAAACCAAAAATTGGATAAATAATGACCTTCAGTTGATGATTAATCGTAGGGATATGTTATTTAGAAGATGGAAGTCTAATCCCAAAAATAAAAACTATAGGTTAGAATATACTAGACATAGAAATAAGACCAATAAGCTTATATACATAGCAATGAACAAGTACAAACAAACTGAATTACAAAATTGTGAAGGAGATTTTCGAAAAATATGGGCAACGTTAAATGGCTGGTTGGGTAGTGCTAAAGCTGACTTGGATACTGTTGTTATGAAGCACCTTGGTAAAACTAATTCTGTGATGAACATATGCACGAACTTTGCCTCAACATTTACGACAGAAATAGATAAAATTAAACACCGTTGCAATATAAAGCTTCTAAATAGAAATGATTATGTCAAGGTAAGCAATGTTTCGCTTTATTATCAAAAAGTAACAACTGATGAAGTCATGAAACATATAGACATGTTAAGTGTTAGAAAATCTCCGGGCATAGACGAAATCAGAGTTCAAGATTTAAAGTATATAAAATGGAAAATAAGTCCGATACTGGCTAAATTCGTGAATATGTGTGTATCCCATGGAACCTACCCAGACACTCTTAAGAAGGCCATTATACGGCCTGTATATAAACAAGGTAATCACCTAGATTATTCTAATTACCGCCCTATTGCCATTCTATCGGTAATCAACAAACTAGTAGAAAAATCAATAGTTAAAAGAATTAGCACATTTCTCGAAAGTAATAAATTAATAACAGACGATCAGTATGGTTTTCGCACTGCACGTAGCACATCTGCGGCTCTAGTCAAGTTCACAGATGAGGTCAATAAATATCTAAATGAAAAAAAATATGTTGTAGCTCTATTTATTGACTTCAAAAAAGCATTTGACACATTGGACCACGAGCAGCTACTGGAGGCGATGCATGAGTGTGGTGTTCGTGGTCCAGTGCATCAATGGCTGTGTAGTTATCTCAAAAATAGGACATTACGAACCAAAATTAATGGAGTAGTTGGGGAAGAGGCAGATGTTATGTATGGAGTCCCGACTGGCTCAGTGTATGGTCCTGTTGGATACATCATGCATGTGAATAGCATGTGCAATGTCATTAAAAACTCCTCTACATACATGTATGCGGATGACACATGCATGCTGTATGCAGACAGGAACATATACAATATCCAAAGCGCTATGCAAGAAGACTTTGAAAGTATACTGAAATGGTCTCATGACAATGGGATCATTTTGAACACCAAAAAAACTAAATGCATGTTAATACACTCTCCATACATGAAAAAGCCTAGCGAACCCATTAACATAATAGGTCATTCTTATGAGTGTCTGCACCACTCTCAACAATGCAGTAATAACTGTGAAATTATAGAATTTGTTACACAATATAAGTATTTAGGTTTAATTATAGATTGTAACTTTAATTGGAAGATGCATGTTCACAATGTTTGCAATAAATTAAATTCGATTCTTTGTAAATTTAAACATATAAACCACAGGGTAAATAGGGACACACTAGCCATGTTGTATTATGTACTGCCAGATGCAGTGATAAGTTATGGACTTAGTTCTTACGGCCGTACTTTCCCCACTTATCTTATTAAGGTAATGGACTTGCAAATCAGGTTTTTGAAATTATTAGTAGATAAAAAAACTAAATTAGAATGTAAGGAAAATTATAAACAACTATTTAAAATATGTAACATTTTGCCAGTGCATGAGAAGGTAAATTATCTATTAGCTGTAGAACAATATAATAGTCTAGAATTTAAAATTGTTAAGGAATATTATAAGAACATAAGACAAACTACATGTAAACGTTTTGTAGAACCAGTAGCTTGTAATTGCTATGGTAAACGATCACGTAGCTATATAATACCCAGAATATATAACTGTATTAATCTTGACAAAGAATGTAACAATGTTCAAGAATACAAGAGAAAGCTAAAATCGTATATCCTAAGTAGTTATAATATATGGTGATGAAGTTGTTATTGAACTGTAATTAATGGTATATAATATCATTAACACAGCATATTATTAGTATTAGATTAGATTAATTAGCATAAGTTATGTAAAAAAAAAAAAAATATAGGTAATATTATATTTAACTAGATCATACATCTTCAATAACGAGTGCTTTATGATCGCCAACAAACTTTGCAGTTTGGCGAATTATATGTAAAAAAATGATGTATTTGGAAAACATTATAAATAAATAAAAAAAAAAAAAAAAAAAAATTAAATCTATACTTATAATAAATCTGTAGAGAGGTCAATTGTGTACATGAAATATATTTCCAAAATAACTATCAGGGGGTGATTAGGGATCGATACTGATGCCAAAAATGCAATCAGTAAAATTTTTGTCTGTCTGTCTGTCTGTCTGTATAACCGTTATAGAAACAAAAACTACTCAACGGATTTTAACGAAACTTGGTACAATTATTTTTCATACTCCTGAGTAGGTTATAGTATACTTTTCATCACGCTACAATCAATAGGAGCAGAGCAGTGAAGGAAAACGGGAGAAGTTACTCCATTTTTTAAGCTTTCGTCGCGTGTGCAACCGTAATGGTTAAAGCTACACAGAAATCATGTATAACGGAAATGTTCTCCTTAAAATTATATAAAAAATATCCCACGACAGCATATGTCTATCTTTTATGGTTGACTCACAATATCACGTGTAACTCCCGATAGCTTAGTAGTTCGAAGCTTTCTGATTATATTTGTCTACTCTTACGTTTATAACACTCTCAGTCATCCCTAATTAAAAAAGTTAACATAATTAACTATTCCATAAAAAATACTAATAGAAATCGGTATAGAAACACCAAAGTTATACATGAAATACGCTAATAATAAGCCATCGCGCGTGAATACTTAATCATGCTATCTATCTATATCTATATACATTTAATAAAATTGTAAATTTCACGTGTCTGTACATGGCCGAACATAGTGAAAAAAAATATTGGGAAATGTTCGAAAAGAGTATTTAAACACATTCCTACATTTTTAGAAATGTCTGTCTGTCTGTCTGTTTGTTTGAACACGCATCACGCAATAACTATTGGACAGATTCGGTTGAAATTTTGTATGTGTATTGTAATAAGTCTGGATTAACATATGATCTAGTTAATAGGCTATAATTTATCACGCTATTTCCCATAGGAGCTAAGCAATGACGGATAATGTCTGTAGCTATTTATCGTTATAAAACAATAACTACTTGACGGATAAAACTATTAGGAGCTAAACACAACATTTTCAATTTTCTTAAGATCAGCTATTTTAACCGTGTTTGCATAAGCTGAGGTGGTCTATTGGCACAAGTAGCGGTATTAAACGAGCGAGGTCGGAGGATCGACTCCCTAATTGCGAGTCTCTTTTTGTGTTGTGTTAAAATTATTTTTATTCCTTTTTTTAAGTATTTTTCGAAATGTATACTTATTTATACAAGCTTTTATTTTCGACTTTAACATGTTTACTTTGTTTAACAAATTTTCATATTAATAATCACTTCCAATAGGCACCTTTATCATTGTTTTGCATGAATAGTGATTGTGTTATAAATGTAGAAATGAAAAACAATATTACATTACAAATAAACAGTAATTACTTGATATTTTCTAGAATTTATAAATGTTAATTGCTTAAAAAAAATGAAAGATTAAGTCCGCGTTACATCAAAATAAAACACGTGGCGCCATCTGTGATTCGATTTCTTCTGAGTGCCAAAATTGCTTACCTACTAATGTTAATAAACTTTCGCGATTTGTACACATTATGAAAATATATGTATTACGGGTCTTGATCGCGTGAATAATTTAAGGTTAAATACCTTGCTTACCTACGTTTAATATGCATGATAGTTTAATATAAAATCATCAAGTATAAAAATAAACTTATCCAGTTTTGAAAATAGATGGCGTTTAAATACAAATTAAAAAGAATCAGGAAAATTGATTTAAAAAAAAAACTGAAATTCTTACGTAGAGGGATATGAATATATGATGATCTTAATTTGCGACAGGTTGACACACCTATTTTTAAATTCACCAAAATAGACATTATAAAATAATATTTTAATCTTCTAAAGTGAGTGAAAAAAAATATTGAGATAAGTTTAGAAATAGTATTTAAACACAAAAAAAGATATCTGAGTATATCTTTTAGAAACGTTTGAATGTTGTTTGTTTGTTTAAACACGCATCACAGTACCGCGGGAATGCAATGTTTTAAAACTATTTTGCCCCCGCAAAATAGTTTTAAAACATTGCATTCCCGCGGTACAAACACGGACACAAAGTAGGTGTACTTTAGACTCGGAAAAGATCGCTCGGGCAGGACATAACGTGCGATCATAGGGAATCTGTGAGAGTTTTTTCCATCATACCTTTATTACCTATGTATAAATTATCTTGATGGAGCGGCTAGGTACCTCCGATTAAAAGGTCCGATTTAAAAGTGTCGGAGCCAAAGTTGGAGTCGGAGGTTCAAAATCAATCGGAATTTTCGACCTATCGGAGTCAGAATCAAAGCTCCTTAACTCAAAATTTTGCACGAGTAATTGGGCGGTTTCGAGCTTCATTTAACTCGAAACCGCCCCAGTACTCGCGTGGTGGGGGAATTTTTCAATATTAATAGTATTTGATGTGATGCAAATCACTTTTTTGTCGAGGTGTGGTCGTGGGAATTTTAATAATTTGTCTTCTAACCGTCTGACGCCATAAACTTTGTCGCCCTTCATTTTGCTGCACTGGGCATTTGCTTGGCTTGCCCTGCCATATGTTGGGCCCTGATTAAAGCTAGGCCCAAATATCCATAGATGCCACAGAGCATTGTGGAGCATGTTTACAATATGTTTTACACAGAAGTTGAATTGTAATATAAACTACCTTAATATAAACCTAACTTCCACGCGAACGAAGTCGCGGGCACAGCTAGTATAAAATATTAACGCTGATTTTAAAAGGAAGAAAAGAATGGCGTTTGTCAGTATCAGTGCCACCTAAATCCTTGATAGACAAAAATCTAAATGTCACCGTATCGCTTCTCATTTGAGACATTAGTTCATAAGTCTTATTTGCCAAGTAATTACACTTGCTACTGATGTTTTAACATCACTATTTCATGGAAGAATATCCGACACTGTTGTGGTAGCCATGATGACGGCCTGTGACTTAGACCTACCATAGGTAAAATTCCGGCGGGAATTCACGGCACTAACGTATAGCCGCCATTCAAAACATTTTGTCAATTCCTTATCACTTGTACCACCCAACCAAACAGTTATATTTTAACAGTCATTTTGAATTGTGCGAGATTATTCATTCGAACGTTTTAATGTCCACGTAATGGAGGCTCTGTTGGCCCTAAATAGGGCCAGACGAGATGAACCGTCGTTTTGAAGCGTTTTATGTGACGTCACACGGAGCGAGATTTTTGGGATGATGAAGTGAAACAGTTAAAACGATTCATTGTGTTACAGATGGAGACCATCATAAAGTACTTGGTTTTTTATTTCAAAAAACGTTTAGTATTTTATTATACTTTAACGTTGTAGAGATGTGGACGATTTAGAATATTCGGCTATAATAACCATTGAAATAGCTGGCCAAAGTCTGATGTTTCAATGGTGTTAGCATTGATGATAAATTAACTGCTATAAATGGACACAATGTAGACCCAGACTGCTTCGCTATTTTATTCAACTTATCTGCAATCGCGGATCAACATGAACCCTTTAATTAAAATACATGTTATTTTGTAATATAGATACAATTAAAACTCAAATGGATTATAGGTGCATTAAAACTAGTGTAATCTATATAAATAAAAGGAGAAGCTGACTAACATATCAACGCAGGTCCTAAACTATAAGGGTTAGAAATTTTTTAACTTAATTTTGAACAGGGGATCATTTTTTTCTTGAATAGAACAAAAAAAAAATTAAAAAAAACCCGCCTGCCCAAAAAAGATGGAAACAAGATCCCCTACATATTTATATAATTTCATGCAGTTGGAGGCATTAATGAATCTCGATGAACTTAGTGAAGTGCCTCTGACTGCATGAAATTATATTTTAATACTTTTTAGTGGATATAGGATGCAACCGATGTAACAACTTACTTTTATCAGATCTATTGTCAAGTATAGAAAATTGAAAAAATAATTGTTGCTAACTAACATTTTTAGTATTACAGTCACAAACATTGTGTACCTTTTTGAAATGCTTAACATAAGCCCTTGCATTTGATATCCATATTGCAGTATTCAACACAACTTTTTTTTTCACACGTCTTTATTTTGACATCTAACAGCCGCCATGTTTGTTTTTTTCAACCGTCACATATCTAAGAACACTTGGGCGATTAAGACGAATCTAACGACGTCTTAATCGTGTAAATGCGTTGAGTGGATTGTGAGATATCAGGTAATAAAGAATATTAGATACATACATACAAGATACGCGCGAAAAACATAACCCTTCTTTGCAGTCGGGTAAAACTGGCCGTTTTAATCGAAACTTTACTGCAACTGAACTGCAACTGCACTGCTTTAAATACATGATTGATCCCCTGAAAACCACACGCGCAAGTAACTCCATCACCCGCCGTACCTTGCAACGTAATGAAATTAGCTTAAAGCGCCAAACTGTAACTGCGCGCGTTTCAAAATTAAACGGTTTTTTTGTTACTGTCGGGTCCAAATAGACCCACGATTATGGTTAAGGGTTAGAATCAGACAAAGTTATGACTCGTGTGGGAATAGAACCACCTGTAGCACACTACAGGTGACCACTGCACATATTCAACAATCTGTAAAATATAAAAAAAGAATCTAACTTATATATTAAAGCATATCTCCTAACACTGAATGGTTAATCATTGTGTTTGGTGTTCCTTCTTAACGCCAGCAATAATCAAATCCGTGTCTAAGTTTAAACTTAGCACACAGATTTGGCGTTAAGAATAAATATTTGAAAAATAAACCCCTATATGTGAAACAGGAGTTTCCTCTTTATTTACTTCGCACAGCTTTGAAATTTATTACAGATACCTACCTACACTAATTACTGTGAAATGATTACTAATCCTTTTCAGGGTTCCGTAGTCAAAATGGCAAAACGTATACCTTTTAGTTTCGCCATGTCCGTCTGTCCGTCCGCAGCTTAGCTCAGAGATTGTTAGTGCTACAAGGCTGTAATTTTACATGGACACACAAATTACTTACGCCGACAAAGTGAAATAATAAAATCATACTAGGTGAAGCAACCGAAAAAAACTAGTACATAATAAATATAGTATTAACCACTGACTTGACTGCATTTGTGACTCGGTGGGAGTGTATCCGACTGCCACGCAAGAGGTCGTGGGTTCGATCCCCACCCAGGATAAAACATTGTGTGATGAGTACGATGGTTTTTTTTGTGTCTGGGTTTAATTTTTCTATAATAAGTATGTATTTAGAAATATATAAGTATGTTTATCAGTTGTCTGGTTTCCATAGAACAAGCTCTGCTTAGTTTGGGATCAGATAGCGTTGTGTGAGTTGTCCCAAGATATTATTATTATTATTATCGCTATACAGTACTAGATTTTTTTAAATCTTTTTTTTTTGAGATAATTCCCATATTACTAGCAATCCTGTTAACCCCTCCAGCTAAGCTCAATGGCTTGTATTAGGAGTGGGTTCACGTCGTTAGTATAATAGGTAGGATTCAAACCCGTGACCTCACGATTGCGAGACCGATGCCTTTGTCATTAAGCTACTGCCGCTTCAGTTAATTTGTAATAAATGATTTATCGCAAACCAGGCACTCGCCGTGTGGCACGTTTAATAGGAAATTGATTTATAGATAAATTTTACTTCAAATGAATGAACTGCGTTTTCAGAGACGTTTTCATAAATATTTCGATTCGTTGCACAAGTAATGAAAATGTATAGGTTGAAATATGTACTTAAAAGAATTTTCATAATAAAAATAGGATTGACTAGTACCTAGTAATGTCAAATTATATACGAAGAGATCTAATCCCTCTAACTTTGAAACTTGTATAACACGTTGTTAACGAAATTTCTCAATTTTCTACTGGTACTATATTTTATATACCATTTTTTGTTATCTGTGGTGTAATCGCTTAGTAACTATAACAATATTATATTCAATTTCGACTATCTAGCTATCTAGCTATAATGTTTCACATAGTAAAAGTATATAAACTACGGATTTTAATCGCGTGAATAGTTTAAGGTAAAATACCTTGTTTATTGGTCACGGAGGAGTCTACCTGTGATCACGGCCGTTGCAAAACGGTCGAAACTTCGGGCAATAAACAAGGTATTTTAGACCCCTAGTATATATAATTATATGATGTGTACAAATCGCGAAAGTTTATCAACATTTATAATGTTTCAATACACATGTTACGTGCCCTGCCTACACCAATTCCGCAGCATTGCATCTTTGCCTCGTGTCGATAATTTCACAATTGAACCTTGGACATGCAGCCCTGTTTCTGCCGATTTCGCCGCACAGCATCTTTGCCTCGTGTCGCAGATTTCGCAACCGAACCTCACGTCTGCTGCGTTGCACCTTTGCCTCGTGTCGCCGGTTTCTGCAACTGCAGCATCCACGCCTCGTGTCGTCACTAATCAAGCTAACTAGTAATCATATATAAAGCCAGATATTCATGTAAGAAATCACTCTTTGTACTCACATCGTCAAAGACTAGTTTTAGTAACTTAGTAATAGACTAGTTTTAGTAACTTAGTAATAATTATTTATATAATTAATTATAGTTTTTATGCCAAATTGAGTTTCTTTCTAAGTCCTTCGGCTGTCACCTTCATAATTGGCGCAGTCGGTAGGATTCTCGAGACAGTGTGCGGCGCGGTAAAGGTTCCCAAAAATCGTCAACCTGCTGACTCCGATAGTCGCTGTCGGTATTTCCAAGTACCTGATCGAGGATCCGAACTTTGGAGACGCAACCGAGGACAGTATCCAGACATCGATACGCAGAAGAAACCATGTATTTGTAAGTACTTGTTACTTTCTATAATTGTTGCTTCCTTGTCTTTCCCCTCCTTGATTTAGTTAGGTTTTCAAAATTTTTCACCCACGGAAAGTTAGCGGGAAATCTGTCTCTGCTAGACAGATAAGTAGATTTAAAGAAGTAGACAGTAGTAGATTTTTAGAAGTAGATAGTTTAAATTTGGATATATTATTTAGTTTGGATAATTGCGAGATGGCATTCAACTCAGATATTATATAGGTACAAAGCTTTGCGGGCAGTACCAGAATTTGATGGCAATCCGAATGTTCTAACCCGATTTATCAAAATATGTGACCAACTTGTATTACAGTACGTTAAAAACGAACCCGGGTTTGAATTAAGTAACCTATGTGTTATTAACGGGATATTAAATAAAGTTACGGGTTCCGCAGCTCGCACAATAAACGCATACGGCATCCCAGAAAATTGGATAGGTATACGTAGTGCGCTAATAAATAACTTCTCTGACCAACGAGACGAGACTGCTTTATATAATGACATGTCCTTATTAACCCAAGAAAACAGCACCCCTCAGGAATATTATGACAAATGCCAGACTCTTTTCAGTACCATAATGACTTATGTTTCATTACATGAAAGCATACCAACTACTATAGAAGCAAAACGCGATCTCTATCGAAAATTGACCCTACAATCATATGTTAGAGGTCTCAAAGAACCTTTAGGATCTCGAATACGCTGCATGAGACCCGAGACTATAGAAAAGGCTTTAGAGTTTGTTCAACAGGAAATGAATGTAGTGTATTTACAGCAACGTAACGAGAATATCCCCGAGTGCGGTACCGTTACTACCCATAAATCATTGCCAATGGTCCATCCGACCGTGCCCAAACCTTTCACTTTTCCTAGCGCAGGATCAAGCTGGGATAGGCCCATGGTTACGCCACAGCCACAGCATCAGCCGTGGAGACGACCAGGTTTCCAGCATACAGAGGTACCTAATCGTCCACCCAATATGTTCAATAATCGTACTCAACAGATGTTTCGCGCTCCCCCGCCGAACTACAAACCCCAAAGTAATGTATTCAAATTACCAAATAGAAACCCCCAAACCACGTACACCGGACCAAAACCCATGAGCGGTGTTAGCCATTTCACGTCGAAACCGATAGGATTTTTCGGGACATGACTGGCGTAGATCCGGATCCCAATATGACGACTCGTATTAAAATTACTATCAATATGAATATACTGACTACCCTGACTATTACTACGACAACTCTGACTGTTACGACCCAGATAATTATGCACCCGAATTTTATTCATGCGAGCTAAATAGTGTAACGGACTAGGATCCCTATTCATTTTTACCAACGTAAAAACCCTAGTTATCAAAAAACAATACCAGCTAAGTCTTCGAAATTATTAAGTATACCTATACATAGTCCCGATGGTGATATCTTAATACCGCAACAATTTTTTTGTATCTGCATTATTCATGAATGACAGATGATACTAGAGTAACAGATTGTACTAGAATCATAGAAATAGAGAATCCAACTGATCACAATATTCCTGTCACATTTGAACGCCCTCTAGAAACTCAACTCTTTAATATTGAATATACTCGAACTAATTCAAACCCAGAACGTGTTAAACATGTCCTATCGCGACTACGTACTGGTCATTTGAACTTAGAGGAAAAGACTAACCTAGAAACTTTATGTGCTCGGTTGGCCGACGTTTTCTATGCCGAAGGAGAACCTCTGAATTTCGCCAATAAAATCAAACAACGAATCAAAACGACTGACGAAATTCCCGTTTAAACCAAAAGTTACAGATATTCCTTTATTCACCGACAAGAAGTTAGGGACCAAATGACCAAAATGTTAGAGCAGGGTATTATAAGACCCTCTGAATCAGCATGGAGCTCGCCTATTTGGGTGGTTCCAAAAAAGGCAGGCGCGTCAGGTCGGAAAAAATGGCGAATTGTGGTAGATTTTCGAAAACTGAACGAAAAGACGATCGACGACAAGTACCCAATCCCTAATATAAATGACATCCTTGATAAATTTGGCAACTGCCAGTACTTTACTACACTAGACCTTGCTTCCGGATTTTACCAAAGCGAGACTTATTACACACTACCATTCCTTTCTACAATACATAGAACTCACTGACATAGAAGACAGACTTGACTCTATAGACAATCAAATTAATTACTTTAAAAATAAGTTAGATAATAACACGTCACCTTTATTCGAATTCAAGATTTCCCATTTATCGGCAAAATTAAACGCAATTAAAATACAACGTAAAACATTAGATCCCAGCCGTTCTAAAAGAGGTCTTATTGATGGGTTAGGCTCCATAATTAAAAGTATTACCGGTAACCTAGATCATACGGATGCCCAAACATACAATAAACCAATACTTCTACTACAAAACAATAATGATAAAATAGTTTCTGAGTTGAACGAACATATCAGTCTTAATCAAGCCTGGATGACTCGGCATAGTAATATACTTACAGACATTGTTACGAATCAGGAGAAAATTAACTCCACTTTAGAACTACTCTTAGACGAAAAACTATCCTATCAGACAGATTTCGTACGGTATGCTAGACTGTCTCAACTGTTGTCCATAATTAGGGACAACACTAAAGAATTACTTTTAGAAATAATTAGAATAGAGAATACCTTAGGTTTCATACGTGCATCGAGCACCCACCATAGTTCGTTAGATATATTTACCTTAAGTAACAGGGTTAATAAATTAAAATTAATATATAGCGTAGAACAGATAATAGACATAGATTTAAGGGAATACTATTCTATAATAAAACCCAGTTATTATTACTCTGGAAAAAGAATAATTATCATATTTAAAGTACCAATAATTTCCCCCGCTAAATTCGACTTTTATAGACTAGCAATAGTTCCTAATAAGTTAGGATATTCCTATATCCCTCCTTATACCTTCTTAGCAACAAATGGAAAGGTCTTCAAGTACATAGAGGCAGAATGCCCGAAGTTAAGCAAGTATCATCTCTGCGAGGAAGATATAAACCAGCAAGGAAAATCACAACTCGACTGTACCCAGGGAATCATCTCTAATCAGTCTCCAAATGAATCATGCCGACCTGTCAAGATTACACTAAGTCAAGAAACTATGGAAAAATTGGACGACCGTCACTATACACTTATCTTTCCTCAACCCACTAAGATAGAACTACTGCGGTGTGAGCGCCAAGAATTTGTCTTTCTCCACGGAAGCTACCTCGCAACTATACCACGAAACTGCCTACTACGCACAGAAGAATTCACCATTATCAACATCAATGATCGCATAAAGGGACAGCCTCTGAAAATCACTGAGATGCCCCAAGGACCCATCACCATGGAGAAAACCATACCACATCTAAGATTGAAGTCAGTCAATATGAAACATTTGCGTGAAGTTGAAGATAAAATACTTATGCAACACCCAGTACAGATTCCAGATCAGAATAAGATTGACTATTCTCTTTTCCACACAACTGTACCAATTTACTCTATAATACTATGCGTAATCGCATTAGCAATAGTCATTACCATAAAACGACGACATAGTATCTGTAAACCAAAAACGAGGAAGGAATCACCAGATGACCAGGAACAGACACCAGCACCATTTTCGCTGAAAGTCCTCAAATAGTTGCTGGTCTGGAGGGGGAGGTGTTACGTGCCCTGCCTACACCAATTCCGCAGCATTGCATCTTTGCCTCGTGTCGATAATTTCACAATTGAACCTTGGACATGCAGCCCTGTTTCTGCCGATTTCGCCGCACAGCATCTTTGCCTCGTGTCGCAGATTTCGCAACCGAACCTCACGTCTGCTGCGTTGCACCTTTGCCTCGTGTCGCCGGTTTCTGCAACTGCAGCATCCACGCCTCGTGTCGTCACTAATCAAGCTAACTAGTAATCATATATAAAGCCAGATATTCATGTAAGAAATCACTCTTTGTACTCACATCGTCAAAGACTAGTTTTAGTAACTTAGTAATAGACTAGTTTTAGTAACTTAGTAATAATTATTTATATAATTAATTATAGTTTTTATGCCAAATTGAGTTTCTTTCTAAGTCCTTCGGCTGTCACCTTCATAATTCACAGAATACATTATTATTGACTGCCTCTGTGGCGCGGGGGCAGTGTATCCGACTGCAACGCAAGAGGTCGTGGGTTCGATCCCCACCCAGGGTAAAACTTAGTGTGATGAGCATGATGGTTTATTCTGTGTCTGGGTGTAATTTATCTATACTACGTATGTATTTTTGGTTTATCAGTTGTCTGGTTTCCATAGTACAAGCTCGGCTTAGTTTGGGATCAGATAGCGTTGTGTGAGTTGTCCCAAGATATTATTAGCTATTATTAATAGATATTATTAGTTCTTTTTAACTCCCGCAGAAGTGTACAGGCCCTGTATCTGGAGACTTCACAAACATACAAATCACATACATAAAATACACCCAGACTCGGTACAATAATTTGTGGATCACATAAAATTGTGTTCCGTGTTGGAACCGAGACCTCTTGTGCAGTAGTCACACACATGCCCATCGCACCACCCAGGCAGTCACATTGACAAACTTACGACTCTAACTACACCGCAGTATTGCAATCTAACGGTTACAACCAAGGGCTCTAATTCTATATTATCTCTATGTCTACCATCTTTAATATGTATACCCATATCAAATTACAAGTTTTAAGCTATTACATAGCTTTTATCGCGGGCTTTGAGCGCGGCGACCGAATCAAGAAATTCCGTAACGAAAACAAAACCAAACACCACCCACTCCGCCTACCACGTAGGTCGGCCGAGCGTTCGCTTAACGTATTTTATGTATATGGTACGACTGTACGAAGCATGAATCGAGACGAGCTGCTGCGAAATGTAATGAAAAGAAAAAAAAAATAACTTATGTAATTATAAAAAATATACATATATATTTTACATAAAAAAAAATATAAATATTTTACATAAAATAAAAATATATATATTTTTTTAAATATATTTTTTTTGTTGCATTTTTAGTTCATAAAAATGCTATGCAATAGCTTTACCGCGGCAGTCCCCGAGTGCTACACAGTTTTCTTTTAGTACTTAACCACAAACACAAACGGATAAAACAGACAAACATAGCGCATCTATAAGCGATCCTTGTTGATCACGGATCCCTAAAAACGTTCACCCATCTATGGATACAGAACCTGGTACAGAAAATTCTAAATAACAGTCAAAACAAGTAGTAATAGATACTTTAGTCTGTATTTTAGTGCCTCATATACCTTTAACTATCTTAGGGGATGTTTTCTAAGGCGTTATAGCCATTCTTGTTTATTTTATTTCGTCTGCCTCATTTTATCTAGTACGATACAAGATGTAATTCTTACTAATGTAAGTTGGTGTGTTCTTTTATTTTTTTGACCACCTATTTGAAATAGTAAAGTTTGTTTATTAGTGTGGTCATAGCTTCTAAATAAATAGACCAGTCATGGGTGGATTCACAATTTCATTGTGGGGGGGGGGCATACTCATGATAGAGAAGGAAGGGGGGGGGTGCTTTTAGATTCACTCGACACCGGCCAAGTGTGAGTTGCATGCACGATGGGAGATGGTCCAATAAAAAAATCGAGGAAAGTCCCCCCTTGCCCCCGTCCTGTAATCTACCTATGCGATCGGTTGAGGAGAAGTTAGGCAGATACAAGGGCACTCTCTAATATCTCACTCTCATAGTCTGATGGACCGGAGAGACATTTAACACAGGAACGACAGCTTATAGTGCTATCCGGAAACAAATTCCATTTTTTTAAACGGTTACCCCTTATTGAAATGTTGCTTAATCCCGCAGATCTTTCAATTTACTCCTTTGCCACTAATTCACAAGCTCTCAAGGTTAACATAAAACAAAAATCGACACAAATCACATGAACCAACAATCCCACGAGCGAAACCTAGCAAAATACCCATCAAAATAAATCCATCCGAAGAACTAATCACTCCAGTCACGATGGATACATTCCCTTTCGAAAAACGTACCCTCCTTTTTTATAAAGAGGTTGAAAGCATAAACGTGACTGTGGTACTAAGGTGCCGACCCGATTGCAAATGGCGAAAGATACACGGATGGGAATTAAATTAGTATTTTATATGTGAAGTAAGATATTGTTTTTGATGCGTAAATGTGGGTTATGAAGGCGGCAGAATAGATATGGCTTTTTCAAGAATTATAATTAAAATTTTCGGTGGTATTTTTTATTACGCTGAAGAGGCAAATGTAGTTCATTTTGATAGTTTATATAGTATTCATTGTTTCCAGTTTCTATTATGAATCAAAGTTAAAATGCAACTATCTGACAAGGTTAAAAGTATACATTTACAGGTTTGTAAAGTAAGGTGTTAAATATTATAAAAGCTCTGCATGTTTCGCCATGTTATTGACATACAAATTTACAAGTTACAAGTAATTATGAAATTAAATTTAACATTATACAACAATAGGTTTATCTACTATTAGTACTAGTCTAAAAAAATACGTGACAAATATAAGAATGTGAAATAAACAAAAATGATAAAATCTATCAAAACGAAACAAAATATAACAATAACAAAAACAAAACGTCATAATAGTATGAATAGGAATAGTATGAGTTTTACATTTCGAGAATTGATCAGTCAGACAGGAAAATATATATTTTTAATGCATTCATATCTAAAATAACATAATAATAATATAAGCCTATGTTTTTTATATCATACAAAAACCTACCCCGCTTCATTAAACCTCGCTTTTATTATGATAACAATAACATTATAGCCAAAATAAGCTTTACAGATTTCAAACATGAGGTAAACACATATTTACCTCAAAATTCCAAACTCATTTTCATAAATATATCATCAACAAAGCCTTTGTTTGTTCAAAACCTTGTTTATTCGAGTTTTTGTGAGAGCCTTCCACCATACACCGTATTTAGGCCATTAAGGAAATATATACCATAAAATTAATTTAACAAACAAACATTTAATCTGATTATGTTTATTGTAAACAAAAAATACAAATATTTGCGCTTTGTATTGTAATACTCATAATTTTCCTAATAATTAAAACGTGATAGCTTTCTTTTGGCTTCATTAGGGAGGCTTTACGTTTGTGTATGAAAAAAAGAATCTGTTTGTTGTATGTGACACTTTTCATACCAAAAACAAAATGGTTAAATTCACTTTCTTTCATCTTCTTTTATCTGCTTTGCCTAAATCAAAATTTAAAACTTTCCGGGGGTAATTCTCAGTACTTACCCTAAAATTTCGAAATTGTTTGTAATTCTTTTATGTTTCGATCAAATCAAATTTTAAAAGCCGACAGTACATGTGTGTAAAATTTAAAATTTGATCAAACTTTTCGCCTGCACGTTGCATAGATAAATGAAGTTTTATTTATAAATTATAACAAAGTACATAATGGGTTAAGCTAGGGGGAGGGGCTGACATACTCCGTGAAATTGCAGAAAGGTAAATAGTACAAATTTAGCCAGTGTTTGGTCAATTGTAACACCTTAACCCGTCGCATCGCGAAGTCGTGGGCAACGGCTTCTTATTATGATATTGTGTACGCTCCATTATAACAAATATCTTTGTTGCGAAAGCCTATTTCCTGATACGGCAGAGTTTTTACTTACTTTTAAATAAGCTTTTTTTGCTTCGTCTCGAGTTTTGCCGCAGTTATTATTTTGTAATGTTTTGTAATTATTTTTGTGCGTTGTTTCGTATATCATGATTTTAAATGCCATCCGCAGCCGGCTGTAGGCTGTAAGATGATATTTTTACCGAAGTATAATACAATGTGACGTAATTCTTTGCGTAACAGACAAATCAAATGAAAAACGTTGTCATTCGTATTTACTACTCGTGGATGTTATTAAATTTACACAATCAAAAATTGTATTGATTCAAAGCCCTCAGCCTTTTCAGGAGCATCATCGAGCACTATAATAGATACCAAAACATTTTTTATATTATTGTTTTCAAACTTTCGCGATTTTTATACATATGGAATATATTTCGGGACTTAATCGTGTGAATTATTTAAAGGTACGAACCTTTTATTTACCCGATGTTTTGATCGAATTGCACCGATCGTCGTCACGGGTCGACTCTTATCTCTTTTTTATATTTTATTTTGTCACACGAACTAATTTTTTTTTTCATGAACTAATTAGGTATATCTGAAAGAAAGTAGGTATGCAGTTCTATTACAGACAGTCTACTTCGAGTACTTTCGAACATTTTTAAAAACAGAATAAAGGCAAAAGTTTGTGACTTTCCATACTATATACTATATACTATATATACTATACTATAATATTATAAATGTGAAAGTAACTCTGTCTGTCTGTCTGTCTGTCTGTCTGTTACGCTTTCACGCTCAAACCGCTGAACCGATTTAGATGAAATTTGGTATGAAGATAGTTTGAGTCTCGGAGAAGGACATAGGATAGTTTTTATCGCGATAACCGACATCCACGCGGGCGGAGCCGCGGGCGAAAGCTAGTTTGTCTATATATTTAAAAATCGAATGTTTGTCTGTCTGTCTGTCTGTATGTTCTGTATGCGTTTCGAAACCATTGATCAGATTGTGATAAAACTTTGGCAGGGTGTAGTGGGGACGCCTGCGAGTGTTTCTGGCTAAAAAAAGCACTGCTAAGCGTGGCCAGGCTCACTAGTAAGTTATACAAATAAAACAACTACTTTACTTTTAACCAACCTACCAATGGCACTTTTGGGGTTTTGAATAGCGACTCACTTACACTTTCAGTTACATTACTGACCTAACTTTTATATGTTCGTAAACTTTCGCGACGCGTTTTTTAAGCTACGGGTCTTAATAGTGTAAATATTTCATTTCAAAGCTAAATAGTTCGAGTGTGTCAGGTATAATATAGTGACTGCGTCTGTGGCGCGGTGGGAGTGTTTCTGACTGCTACGTAAGAAGTCGTGGGTTCGATTCCCACACGGGACACCACTTTGTGTGATCCACAAATTGTTGTTCCGAGTCTGGGTGTACGTTGTGTCCGTGACTTGTATGTTTGTAAAGTCCCCGCGACACAAGGCTTGTACCCTACTGCGAGAGTCGTCTTTAAAAAAGAAGAAACAAAAAAGCAATTTTTTTGTTAAAGTACAAACAGAATGCCTTTTCCCTGGACTAAATAAAATAAATATCTTGGGACAACTCATACACGCCAATCTGATCTCAAACTAGGTAGAACCTGTACTATGGCAGTCAGATAACTGATAAACGTCCTTATGACTGCCTCTGTGGCGCGGTGGGAGTGTATCCGACTGCTACGCAAGAGGTCGTGGGTTCGATCCCCACCCAGGATAAAACTTTGTGTGATAAGCACGATGGTTTATTCTGTGTCTGGGTGTAATTTATCTATAATATGTATGTATTTAGAAATATATAAGTATGTTTATCAGTTGTCTGGTTTCCTTAGTACAAGCTCTGCTTAGTTTGGGATCAGATGACGTTGTGTGAGTTGTCCCAAGATTATTATTATTATTATATATTTCTAAATATGCATTTTAAAGACTAGAGGCTCGCCTCACATGGAATGTTCATCACTTACACACATTCGATGTATTATAATAATATACATTAGCGGACGCCTCGCGGTTTCACCCGCGTAGTTCCCATTCCCGTGGGAACACAGAGATAAAAAATAGCCAATGTCACCCTGGGTTAGTGTAGCTTCACAACGATGAAAGATTTTTTTAAATCCGTCCAGCAGTTTCGGAGCCTATTCAATACAAACAAACAATCAAACAAACAATACATTTTTCCTCTTTATAATATTAGTATAGAAGTATAGATGTAGAAATTATCTGAATGATAGTGAGAACTGCATTAAAATCCGTAGTCCAGTAGTTTAAGAGATCTAAGCGTACAGACACTGCAAGCGACTTTATTTTATACTAGCTGACCCGCGCAACCTCGTCTGCGTCAATTTTCCCCGTTTTTGCAACATTTTTTATTGCTGCTCCGCACCTATTAGTCGTAGCGTGATGTTATATAGCCAGTAGCCTTCCTCGATAAATGGGATATCTAACAGTAAAGATTTTTTCAATTCGAACCCGTAGTTCCTGAGATTATCGCGTTCAAACAAACAAACAAACTCTTCAGCTTTATAATATCAGTATAGATTATGTAAATATAAATTACATCCAGATACAGAATAAACAATCGTGCTCATCACACAAATATTTATTCTGGGTGGTAATCCAACCCGACGCGACTGGCCTGATGATCTAGTGGTTAGACCCTGACTGCTAAGCCAGAGGTCATTGGTTTGATCTCACCCAAATTAAAACTTTGTGTGATGAGCACGATGGTTTATTCTATGTCTGGGTGTAATTTAACTATAATATATATTAATTTAGGAATATATAAATAAGTATGTTCATCAGTTGTCTGGTTTCCATAGTACAAGCTCTGCTTAGTTTGGAATCAGATAGCGTTGTGTGAGTTGTCCCAAGATATTATTAATATTATAACCCACGACCTCTGACTTAGTAAATAAAGTCACTAACCACTGGACCAACAGATCTATCTTTAATACGATTAAAGAAATAAAACATCTTGAGCCATATATTTTAGTGGACAGTTTCATTTAGCTGGCTAAACCCGAGGCTCAGAACTACTAACAGAGGTCAGTATAAGGTGTACATTGGCAAGTCGCCAGCTCGAACTGAACCTCTCAATTCACGACTAATGGCCCGTCTTACTTTCCTATATTGAGTTTGTACCAAACCTTTATGAATTTTAAATTTGCTCGAAGTTGCTGAAGTGCTTTACTTATGTATAGTTTGGTGCTTCGTTTTTCATAATTAATAAGTTATTTAGAATAGTGAAGTGTAAACTTTTTTATAGTTCATTCATTTCATTTATTTTTTATAGGAAATGAACTACTAGTAGGTACCTACTACTAGTAGGTATTTTATTAGATGAAATATTTTTTTAATATTTGACTAACCTTTCTCTACGACCTTGCGCGTTAAGTTTGATTTTAAAATAAATTTGGTAACACCCTTTTCACCCCTTTAGGACTTTTTACCGTTCCGTTGCCCAAATGGCAAAAACGTAAAGTTTCGTTATGTCCGTCTGTCTGTCTGTCCGTTCGTATGTCACAGGCATTTTACCCAAAGATTACATAATGAATATTGATTACATTTTGTTGAAAAGGTGTCCTGTAGTAGCCGCTACTTAGTTTGATTGCTAAATAATAAAAATAGATATTTTTAGGTGGGGGCTCCATACATGTAACAGAAGCTGAAAAATTATTATTGAGCTAACATCAACGTGTGGCACATCATTCGCCAGGTCTTTTAAAAACATTTTAAGGTTATTAATAAACTTTTTTTATTAAGTAAATATTTTCGGAAATAATCGCTCCCAAAGTTGCATAAAATGCGCGTGTCTCCTTATCTTTTTAACCACAAAAAATATGAAAAAAAAAATACAAAAGAAACGCTTAATAAATACTACTGAAACTAAAATTATTTTGGACATGATATCGGATATACCGTCATTGATTTTTTGTCAAAAAACTTAGTTTCTAAACAAAAGGGTGTAAGTGAACATACGCTCTTCTGCTGATGCAATTATTCAAAGCTCTGTAACCCTACACTGAGCATAGTCCGATATGCTCTTGCCCGGTTTTTTTTTAAAAGCTAATAGTTATTATATCGTTGTCCTGTGTGCAGAATTAAAATTCAATTGTTTAGTAATTGGTGCCTTGGTAGTTCAGTCAATATTTTCTTTGAAGATTTGTTGTTCAACGCGAACCCTTAAGCCGTTTTACCATTTAAACTTCAGACCTTAGGTATGGAATTTCTATGTATATAATTGTCTTAATTATACACTAACTACCTACCCACAGATGAAGTAAATATTTTTAACACAATTTCATTAATACATTAATTGCATTTTTGAAAGATAAATAAATCTATCTTTCACCTTCATCAAAAATCTATCTTTTGGACTTCAAATTTTTCTATCTTTCAAACATGCAATTATTGTACTATTAAAGTAATTGGCAAGAAATGCCTTTAAAAATTACCATAACAATTTTATACACATTTCGTACAATTTCCCAAATATTTTATATCCCAAAAACCCTGTCCTGACAAGTTACAAAGAAAACAAACATCCAAATTAGTCATTTTGAAGTTACGTGCGTACATTGGTACATTCGGTAATTGATTTTTATTGAAATAGATTTTACTATTATGTTAGAAATCCAATAATAATAAAAATAATACCTTGAGACCACTCGCACAATGCTATCTGATCCCAAACTAAGCAGGGCTTGTACTATGTAAACCAGACAACTGATAAACATACTTATATATTTCTAAATAGATACATATTATAGATAAATAACACCCAGACGCAGAATAAACCATCGGGCTCATCACACAAAGTCTTATCAAGGGTGGGGGATCGAACCCACGACCTCTTGCGTAGCAGTCGGATACATTCCCACCGCGCCACAGAGGCAGTCAATAAAACATAGTTCTCCCTGCTCGTACAATATACTTACAGAACCGAAAACGAATATTATTTTAGTATTTCCCATAACAGTTATTCAGTGATCTGTCACAGCACCGTCATCAATATTGTCTGGCGATAAAAGTATTGAATGAAATTTGGCAATATTTCAACTCACTTTACTTCCATTTTTGTGATAGTTTTTTGCTATACACGTATATTTCTATAGTCAATAAGTATATTATTTGTAACATATAAGTTGATGGCCATTATTTTAAAGATGACACCCCGCTTCAGTGTAACTAAAAGTAATTTATGTTCGTAAATTTTCGAAATTTGTACACATTAGGTAAAAATTTTATAAGCTACGGGTTTTGCTTGCTAAGTAAATCTTCACATATTCAGGAGGTATTAAAGCAAAACGGATACAGAAGAAGCACGAAGAGAGTTGACAGGCCTCTAGATTTTCAACCGTACGTAAAAGGAGTGACGGACAAAGTTGGAACAGTACTGCAAAAATACTCTAATAAGACTGTATGTAGCCTGCACTCGAAGGTACTTACGTACTCCTAAAGACGTAATTCCTCTACGGACACCTGGCGTCTACAAAGTGCACCAGACTGCCTCTGTGGCGCGGTGGGAGTGTGTCCGACTGTTACGCAAGAGGTCGTGGGTTCGATTCCCACACGGGACACCACTTTTTGTGAATCACAAATTGTTCTTCTTCTGTGTGTAATTTGTATCTGTGACTTGTATGTTTGTAAAAAGTCCTCCGCGACACAGGGCTTGACACTACTGCGTTAGTTGACTTTTTTTAAAAAAAAAAGTAGATTGCAGCTGTGGTAGTTCCTACACCGGACAAAGCAAGAGCCCAATAGTGGAAAGGGTTATAAAACATATCGCGACTGTGAAAAACCGATAGACAAACAAGTCAGCAATAGCGGAATACTTTCTGAATGCGGGATCCAATCACTGGATTTAACTCCACAAATCACAGTTCCTCTCCACTGACCGTCACTGTTACTCTAGGGTGGCGCGGGAAGCGGTTGAAATAAAAAAAACACGTCAATTCAACCGAGAAGATGGATGGATGATATCGTTTATCAACATCGTGGAATCCCGCGATCAGCAAGTGTACACACCGCTGAACAAACATTACATGCCAGTGTGCAGATGTCGTGTTGTATGCCGAGGTACCGACAGTTCCGTGGTGTGGTGCAGTGATAGTATGTCCGACTGCTACGCAAGAGGTCGTGGGTTCGATTCCCACACGGGACACCACATTGTATCCATAAATTGTTGTTCCGAGTTTGGGTATACTTTGTGTAGGTGACTTGTATGTCTGTAAAGTCCCCCGCAACACAAGGCTTGTACCCTACTGCGGGAGTAGAAAAAAATGACTTTATGCTGGCTACTACAATTGATATGTATTTGACAGTGGGGCTACCAAACACACTGTATTCTTCTGAGTCATGGACTGTTTACTGCCGCGAATTACGCACTTTAGACCATTTCCACCTCAAATGTCAACGTAAAATATTGAATAAAATATATGTGTCTGTATTTGTACCTTATGCATTCGTATCTGTATATGTATTTGTATCCGTATCTGTATTTATAGCTTAACTGTATATGTTTTACCAGTTCGTAACCAAATTATTATTTAAAATAATCCACCAGCTAATATGAATAACTGCGAAATAAAGTGATTAATTCCTATTATTACATTTGCTACGCCACGTAATCATTATTTATAATGACTAGGGATTTTTTATTTATTTATTTATTTAATTTCTTGCACACAAAATTTGTACAAAGGCGGACTAAATGCCTTAGGCATTAGCTACCAATAATATTGCCTGTAACATATAGATTTTTGTAAGAAAACTTATTTTTTGTTTAGCACATATTTCTTTGTAAAAAATATTTTAATAATCACGGTAATTTTTAAAAAAAATGCACAACATGCACATTTTAAAAAAATAATTAATAAGATTACTAAAACATTTTTTTTCAGCTTCAATTTGTATCCACAATGTGAACGAAACCATATCAAATGCGATTCAGAATTTTGATACGGTGTCAAAACTACATCTACCTTTGATGGCCACGTAATACCTTTTAAAAAAGTATGTTAAATATTATGTATTCTATTTGCGAAAATGTAATACTATTGGAATTGCGTGATTTTCACGTATGATGATATATTAGGGTTTCTAAGTAAATTTACTAAATAAAAAAACCTATGTTTGACCATCTGATTATTTGCTTACATTTACTCCAAGCTAGGTAGGTAGCTTGGCTTTGCCTCATTTTTGGTTCAGTAGTGTGGAAGATAGATTAGATTCTGCCACATTATAGCAAGTGCAAATAATATTTGTGATCTATAATAATTTTATCAATTAATAATTATTATACATTTAGGTTATTTATAAACATTACTTTGCTTATCTATATAATATTAATATATTTTTGAATCATGTTAATCTTAAATTCTTAATATTAGTTAATAAATAATTCAATATTTTAATTGCCATAGAGTAAGCATTACATACATAGAGTAAGTAATTTAAGAACTAAAACGTGCAAATTTGACGCCATACATTATTATTAGATGTCAGTGTGATGTCAGACGAAATAATATCTCAAAAGCTTGATGAAAATGTACATTGTTACACAAATTCCTTACCGCATAGTGGACATGTCCGCGCAACCACCTCCGACAACTGCGGGCGAACATCTCTTTCTAGAACTGGAACTCAATTATATTAAAATTCTCCAAATCACTGCAATGTGGTGTGTAGAAATGCACAACGCCAACATATTCATACCTCTGTTGAAAACGGGGATCCTGGTAAAATATGGAAATTTCTTAAAACATTGGGTGTTGGAAAACAAAGACAAGACACAATCCTTAAACCAATAGATCTCAACGCACTTAATATGCATTTTTCCTCTTCGTCTGATTTTAATAGTTCTATTAAAACGAATACATTAAATCATCTTTCATCTCTTGCAACACCCAACTATTCTTCTTTTGTCTTGAATCAATTTACTGATTGTGATGTTAGAAAGAGCATAGTATCAATCACATCGAATGCAGTAGGTACTGACTGTATCAGCCGTAATATGATCCTTCCAATTCTTGATCAAATCCTTCATGTTATAACTTTTATTCTGAATTCCTCCATTACTAGCGGTTCCTTTCCACGAATATGGAAAGAAGCCCAAATTATTCCTCTTCCTAAAAAATCAAATCCTTCGTCCTTTTCCGACTATCGGCCTATATCTATTCTACCTTTCCTTTCTAAAGTATTTGAACGACTTGTCCATTCTCAACTTAGTGTTTTTCTGTCACAAAACTGTCTTTTAAACCCCTTGCAGTCTGGATTTCGTCCTGCCCACAGTACTGTTACTGCTCTCGTCAATGTTACAGATGACATTAGACTAGGCATGGAAGAAGGAAATCTGACCGTACTTACCTTACTTGACTTCAGTAATGCATTTAACACTGTAGATTTTCATATTCTTCTTGGCATACTACGCTCTATCAACATATCTCCAACGGTGATTGATTGGTTTCATAGTTACCTGTCTGGTCGCCGACAACGTGTACGCATTGAAGAATCCTTTTCTTCCTGGTGTGATATTACGGTTGGTGTACCGCAGGGTGGCGTTCTATCTCCACTACTCTTCGCAATTTTTATAAACTCTATATCTAACCAACTAGTTTCATCCTACCACCTTTATGCAGATGATCTTCAAATTTACACACAAGCTCCACTGGAACAGCTGCCACTAGCGCTTTCGATTATTAACTTGGATTTAGATCGAATATGTCAATGGAGTAACAACCACGGTCTAAAGGTTAATCCATCTAAGACCCAGGCAATTGTTGTTGGAAGCCCAAGAATGATTTCGCGTATAGATTGGAACCAATTGCCTCAAATTATCTTTAATGGTACACATATAACGTTAAGTAACAGTGTAAAAAATCTGGGTATTTATATTGATCGAACGTTATCTTGGGGTCCCCAGCTGCAAGAAGTTAGCCGCAAATTATTTGCATCTGCAGGGTCCTTACGTAGACTACGAAACTTTTTGCCGATAACCACTAAAATTGCGCTGGCGCAGTCTCTTCTTCTACCTGTACTTGACTATGCTGACGCCAGCTATCTCGACCTCACCGAGGAGCAACTTACTAAGCTTGAGCGCCTTCAAAATTTCTGTATAAGATTTATATTTGGTTTGCGTAAATATGATCATATTTCCGAATTCCGCAACGTGCTCAAGTGGCTCCCAATACGTCTTCGTCGGAATACTCACATTCTCTCATTACTGTATAGTATACTCTTTAATCCTTTTACTCCCTTGTATCTTAAAGAACGTTTCAAGTTCCTTCATGACACACATTCCAGATTCCTAAGGTCATCGGAGGATTTGAGGTTAGAAATTCCAGCGCATTCCACAAAGTTCTATGATAGGTCGTTTACTGTCGAGGCAGCAAGACTATGGAATGCACTGCCTCTTGCTATAAGACGAGCCCAATCATTGGCATCATTTAAAAAAATGTTGAAGGACCACTATCTCTCTAAGTAATTTTTTTTTTTTTTCTTTTAATTACCTATCTTTCCTTTTCTTGTTCTTATTAACCATAAATTAATATCACGCTGTACACTACCCCTACCTAATTCGTGTATTTATGTCTCTGTCCATCCAAAGGTTGCCTGGAAGAGATCGCTCTTAGCGATAAGGCCGCCCATTGTACATTTATGTTATACAATGTATTCTTTGTTTTTATATTGGTGTACAATAAAGTATATATTATTATTATTATTATTGTTTTAAAAAAAAAAAAGATGTAAAAAGTAATTTGAAAAAAATTAAACAGACTTCAAAAAACCGGTCAAGCGTTCCTAAACTGTCCAGCACAATAATGCGGTATAAAAAGTTGGGTTTTCTGTTGTTTTTGTTTAATGAAAATTTCTTGTTTATGTTGTTAGTAGGTAGTCTAATAACAACGTTATACAAGAAATATTCAAAGGAATTTGTACAAATATTTACCAACGTCTAGTGAGAAGTTACAGAATTTTAGCACTACACGTTTACGAGTAACAGCAGATTAAGCGTGGCCTGCTGTTACTCGTAAACTTGTAAAGCTGACCTGAGGACAGACAGACGAGCAGACGGAAAGATATGACGAAACTACAAACGTTCCGTTTTTGCATTTCGGTTAAGGTTAGGTAAACTCAAGTTAAATGAAAATAATGAAATAATACACGAAATTATATACATGAAACAATATACGAAACAACGAAAACAATATACAGGAAATCGACCTACATTTTTTTTAAAGTCGGTCCAGCACTTATCCACAGTACCAATCAAATAAAAAAGATAATCCATAATATCGACAAACACAAAAACTTCAACCATGTTTTTCAGAATTTTAGTACAAATCCTACGAGAGCACCGACCTCAAAATATGTAGTTTAATCGATACTTAAAATAAATCTGTAGAGAGGTCAATTCTGTACATGAAATATATTTCCAAAATAACTATCAGGGGGTGATTAGGGATCGATACTGATGCCAAAAATGCAATCAGTAAAATTTTTGTCTGTCTGTCTGTATAACCGTTATAGAAACAAAAACTACTCAACGGATTTTAACGAAACTTGGTACAATTATTTTTCACACTCCTGAGTAGGTTATAGTATACTTTTCATCACGCTACAATCAATAGGAGCAGAGCAGTGAAGGGAAATGTTGGGAAAACGGGAGAAGTTACTCCATTTTTTAAGCTTACGTCGCGTGTGCAACCTTAATGGTTAAAACTACACAGAAATCATGTATGACGGAAATGTTCTCCTTAAAATTATATAAAAAATATCCCACGACAGCATATGTCTATCTTTTATGGTTGACTCACAATATCACGTGTAACTCCCGATAGCTTAGCAGTTCGAAGCTTTCTAATTATATTTGTCTACTCTTACGTTTATAACACTCTCAGTCATCCCTAATTAAAAAAAGTTAACATAATTAACTATTCCATAAAAAAGAATCATAGAAATCGGTATTGAAACACCAAAGTTATACATGAAATACGCTAATAATAAGCAATCGCGCGTGAATATTGAATCATGCTATCTATCTAAATCTATACATATAATAAAATTGTAAATTTCACGTGTCTGTACATGGCCGAACTTAGTGAAAAAAAATATTAGGAAATGTTCGAAAAGAGTATTTAAACACTTTGCTGCATTTTTAGAAATGTCTGTCTGTCTGTTTGTTTGAACACGCATCACGCAAAAACTACCGGACAGAACTAGGAACTAAGCAGTAAGGGATAATGTCTGTAGCTATTTTTCGTTATAAAACAGTAACTACTTGACGGATCTTTATGAAAATTTACAGTTTTATAGTAAATACTACACCTAGGACATTATTTACACTATGATTCATTACGCTAACGTCTATGAGGAACGAGTAGCAACGTATTTATTGTCGCACCATAATGGTTTATCACAATTTTTTCCACAATTAGACATTATCTTTAATTGTAACTCATGGAATACATAACTTCACGCTAAAACTATAAGGAGCTATACACAACATTTCTAAGTTTCATAAGAACAGTTATTTTGACGTGGTATGTAGCGAACAGTATAGCCTCGAAGCTATGCTAGCGGTCTTTGACGACGACGAAGTCTCAGGCTCGAATCTGATATCTGATTATGTTCTTTTTGTATTTGTTTAAAATTGTCTTTGTCCTTTTTTAATATTTTTCTCAATGTTATAGTTATTTTTTCGACCATAGGTAACTTATTTGCTTTGGTTAATATTTTTTTATATTAAAAATCAAGTGAAATATGCACTTATGTAAGATATAATTTATAGGTATTGCATGCACTGCTGAGAGTAATGAATTAATCATAGTAGAAATGAAAAACAATATTACATTACAATTTAACAAGTATTCGATATTTTCCAGAATTGATGTGTTCGTGCTCAAAAAAAAGACATTACACACGTAAAAAAAAACGTGTAGCGCCATCTATGAAATCAAATTGGTCACCGTGATCAAACAAATCCTTATTTGCGAAAACATTTGCTAGGGTATAGGTGCTCGCGATGACGGATTCGTTTCTTGCTGAGTGGCAACATTCTCCTATTTATTTAATTAAATTGCTTAAATTATTAAAAAAACATTAAGTATTAGAAGAAACTTCAATGGTTTTGAAAGTAGATGGCGTTGTATTCAATAATGTTCTGTACTTAGTAAATGAAGTTTTAAAATAGTATTAAAAAGAAATATATTGCTATCATTTTTAGAAATGTTTGTCTGTATGTGAATTCACGATTGTAAATACTAAAATTATAAAGAAAATTATCACAGTTAAGTACTTAGGCTTTACAAGTATACGATAAACATCTGATCAAATGGGAAGTACCAAAATTTTAGTCCAAATTCTATTGAAAATTATTAGGTATTAAGTAGGTATAACGTTGAAAGAATGAAACAAAAACAACAGAAAACCCACTTCTTAAGCCGCACACCAAATTAACTATATAAAATAATAGAATAGGACGATTTTTATTTAGTACACAGAAGACACATGTATAGACATTATTATAATTTAACAGGAAAAGTCATGCAGAAGATAAAAAAAGCAATAAATCAAACAGTAAAATAATAAAAATAACAATAGACAAAGAGAAAAGTGACACAAATAACACATATTAATGACAGAAAAACACAGTAAACACATACCTAAAGAGTCTGTGTTAGGTACTTATTTATTTTCACAAAGCTTTTGGGTGTTGAAGCTAACAATAGACGACTATATGATGATTCTCCGCTGCTGAATGATATCGCGGCTCACCCGACAGGACTGTTTCCAACATATTTACACAGAAGTTATTTCGTAACATAAACAACCTTAATTTAAACCCGACTTTCACGCGAACGAAGTCGCGGGCACAGCTAGTTTATTGAATATAATAGTAATATTTCATTATTTTCAGTGAATTTTTTAAGTCTGTTATTTTTTTTTTATTATCTTCATATCAATGATGTTTAAGGTGTAGATAGGTTACTTAAACAAAATTCGATTTTTAAAAATCGAAAACTAATGTCGTAAGAGTAGGAAAGCACGATTTAATTATCACGAGCAAAAAAGAGATAAATGTAACCTGCTGCTTTCATCTGTTGACATCGGCGATGTGACACTGACATTTAAAAACTTGGTCAATTGTCTAGATTTTATGGACTTGTTCTAGATTTTAAGGTATTTTTTTGCTAAGCGCTTGTGACCATTTTGCTTACTACCATTATAAATGTGAAGGTTTACAAGGATGGATATTTGTTACTCAATTAAGTCAGAAAGGTTAACCAGATTTGGATTGAATCTGGCCCAGAGATATATAATAGTCTAAAACAGAACATAGGCTACTTTTTATCTCTGGAAAATGTAAGATTTTCATAAAAAAACCATGCTAACGAAGTCGCGTGCGATATCTAGTTTTCAAATGAAATATTCTACTATCTTGTCAAGTTACAGTACTGTCTGACAGTGCAGTTATCTGGGGAGAACTGTGAGCATGTTATTTTAACTTGGCGTTCATCAGACATTCAGAAGATTTGTGCTGTCTAGATAAAAATAGTTTGGATGCCAAACGAGACGTATGAGATTCAAAAACAAATTGTAAACTCGAGCACTTTTTGAGACGTGAGTTCGATGTCCGACAAACATGTTTGTTTTATGAAAAATCGAATATCAGAATCATAACTCATGTACTTTTTTTACTTGGTTTGATTTACATTTGGTACAGAATGAAATCTCGACTCGTTTTGGCCTCGAGGGAATGTGAACTTATTTTTCAAGTAGGCAGGCAATAAAAATGTAATGTTACATACAGAATCAAAAAATGGTATTATTTTAAACACAATACTACTACTAATATTATCGTTTAAAAAACTAAAGTGTCTTCAACCAAATAATGTTTGCAATATGCTCGTAAACTTTGGCGATTTGTATCGCGTAAATATTTTATTTCAAAGCTAAAAGCACAACAAGCAAAATACCTTTTTTTGCCCGACGTTTCACGGGCGTTTCAATACGGTCGATATAAAATATTTACGCGATTAAGACCCGAAGCTTTTAAAATTCTATAACAAATAATGTTTACACAAAAAGAATTTCATTACAGACAGCCCTTGCGTGGAATTATATACTTTACAAATAAAATAATAGAATTTTTGAAAAATAAAAAAATTTGAAGTCCAGACCCAGGAATCGAACCCGAGACTTCTGTAGCCAAGAAATGCCTATAAAAATTACTTCAATATTCTAGGCCTGCGACATCATAATTTGTTAAAATGCTCTCTGTAACGAAGCAATAATAAAAGCCGTGATAGTTTATTAACTACCGGCTAGATGGCGCAAGCGAGGGCCCAACTCGCGAGCATCAAGGGATAGAAAAAATTGAGGTCTAGTAACATAGTGTCTAGTACAGATAGGTGGTTCGATTCCGACCCCGGTTTGGCTACGGAAGTCTCGGGTTCGGTCTGGACTTCAAATTTTTCTATCTTTCAAAAATGATATTATTGTATTTGTAAAGTAATTGGCAAGAAATGCCTATAAAAATTACTTCGAATTATATACTTGACTAGCTGTCCCGCGCAATATTTCCGTTTTTGCAACATTTCTCATTGCTGCTCCGCTCCTATTAGTCGTAGCGTTGTGTTATATAGCCTATAGCCTTCCTCGATAAATGGGCTATCCAACAATGAAACATTTTTTTAGTTCGGATCAATAGTTCCTGAGATTACCACGTTCAAACAAACAAACTCTTTAGCTTTATAATATTAGTATAGATATAGAAAAATACATTTCTGGCCTTTAATTTGGTCAACTCCTTCTATCTGTAGTCTCTGATACGGCTAGAATAGCCTACATTTTTTTTAAATATCTCGGGAGGTTTGAAAAGAATTATGTTCGAGTACCCAGTATCCCATAATCTCTCCACCGGTAACATGATATCAGATCGTAAAATATCTCACAACAAAATCGATTCCGCCCAGTCAATACATTTCATACGACATACATTACTTCAGTCTATATCGTCCTTATACAACCTGCTACCTACTAACGTATTCATTGAATATATTGAAATCCTCGCCGAATTGGAACCTCTATACAATATATATAACATATCGGAGTATCGCTATCAAATATGTAGTATTTTTTCAGAGAAAATTGCATTAGTAACGGTATATAGGTTCCTTTTCCTGTATGAAGTTTTGATGTCAAAGTTTTTGGTCTCAAAGTATTTTATAGAAAGGTTGGTATAACTCTATACTGATATTATAAAGGGTTTGTAGATTTGTGAGGGGTTAATTTCTGGACCTTACCAATAGAAAGCCATGTTATTTGTGAATAATAAATAAAATAAAATAAAATAGCCTTTATTGCTGTTACTTTTCTTACAATTGTTATATGCCTACTTGCTAAAACTTAATTTAATTATATTTAATCGATTCGTATTTTAATAATCGGCAACTGGATGTTTGTGTTTCTACAGCTTGTCTGTCGACAAAGGCCTCCTCTAAAGATTTCCACGCATTTCTGTCTCTTGCTAAACGGATCCATATCGGACCAGCTATTTTCTTAAAGTCATCTTTTGGTTCGTCTGCCTCTATTTCTTTTGCAATCTCTTGGATACCATTCGGTTACTAACTTAGTCCATTTTTCTTTTCTTTCTCTTAACATTTTTTGTGATTGATTGAGTGATTTGTGAATATTATAGCCTATATAGCAGCATCACGTTACAACCAATAGGAGCGGGGCATCAATGAAAAATGTTGCAAAACGGGGAAAAATAACGCAAACGTAAAACAATAACTTTTAGACTTTCGCAATGCATGATTTACACAGTAGTATCTTAGTGACCGGTTTCCCGACAAATAAGGATAAACGAAACAGTGACTGACTGATAGGTATACCAACGCACAGCTTGGCATGATTTTTTTAGAAACAATGTTTTTTTTTTTATGGATTGGAACAGTGGTTTCAAACTTCAAGCTTTAAAATTTTGTTTAACCGATATCGGAACCTGGGTGAAACTACGTTCAAGTTAATAAAGTTTTCATGTACTGAGTCTCTTAAGTTTTCTATGTACCTATCAGTCTAGTACCTACGTTTATGTTATCAAAAGTAATATTATAAAGCTGTAGAGTTTGTTTGTTTGAATGCGATAATCTAAGGAACTACTGGTCGGAATTAAAAAAAATATAGCCGCTAGGAGCTGAGCAGCAATGAAAAATCTTGCAAAAACAGGGAAAATTTACGCAGACCAAGTTGTGCGGGTCAGCTAAGTTTAGAATAAAAAAATGATTGTCTGTAAAGTCGGTTTACGGACGATAATCTTACGTTATAAGAAAATATTTGACCGCGCTACGCGTTGCTTCATTATAAGGCCGTATGGCAGGCTTTACTGTGACTGTAAAGTCCAATGCAGGAGCGACAGCGGCGTCCGCATGAAAGGCACCTGAACTGAGGGTTTGGTGGCGGAGTTGGTGAAGTGCTCCTTGGACTCCTGTGTCTCTTTTCCGGTTTTTCGGCTAAAGCCTGGAATCAGTACCTTTCATGGGTTTTGCATCTTTCAGTCAGAGATTTTCTCTATTTATTACTGTCGTCAGCAGATCCTCCTATTTCATAGGGTCAATTTCAAAAGACACCATGTCGCTTTTTGTGCAGTCCTTGTAACGCAACATTGTTTTGCGTCGAAGTCCAGGTAGCTGCAATCGCAATTCGTGGTTGCTTAGAAACCAATCAATAACGTGACTTTTTTTAGACATTTTTTCGTACGTAAAAATATTTAGTTATTACATTGTAATTAAATTTTCGTCAATTCTATTATCATATTTATGTATCTCTACATTTTTGATCGTTGTCTGTATATTTATTATTCTATAGTCAATATAAAATAAAATTAAAGATAATTAATCAACTCCTTACCTTATGATTCAACAGTGGCATGTTTTAAATTCCACCATGTAACAATGTTATTCGACACAGGATTGTGCTACTAAGTATTTACTTTATGGATTATTTTATGTTTCAACCGGGTTGCACTAGTTGCGGTCACTTGTGAAATAAAATTATGTTGTATTACTGCAATCATATCAAAACACCTTACGACTACTGGCAGATACACAACCAACGGTAAAAGATAAAGATTGAAGAAAAACGACGAAGACCAAGAATACCTAATTAAAAGCTTTTGCTGTACCTATGCAAATACAAATAAAAATACAAATTCATTTATTCACAAGAAATGTGGTTACATATTGGTGGTAATAGTGATAAATAAGCTCTTTCACATTCAAATATAACAATAGTGCGTGAATATATCTAACTGATATAATTTTTATTTTTTTATAAAGAACTGTTGGGGCATACACCTCGATAAGAGACTCACCTGGCGAGAATTATCTCGCCTTTTGGCCTTTATATTAATAAAGGCCAAAAAGAAACAAGTGAATAAAAAGCTTAGAAACATGTACTGGCTACTAGGCAGACAATCAACACCAAGTCTTGAAAACAAAGTACTTGTATACAAATGTATCATATAACCCGTATGGACATACGGTATACATCTCTGGGGATCAGCGAGTCATTCAAATGTAGAAATCCTCCAGCGCTACCAGAATAAAGTTCTGAAGATCTTGAGCAATGCGCCATGGTTCACACGGAACACAGAAATACACATATTAGTATGGATACGGACATGGAACACAAATATTAGAATTAATTAATTAAGAATAGCCTTCCTCGAGAAATGGGCTATCCAACAGTAAAATATTTTTTAAATTCGGACCAGTAGTTCCTGAGATTATCGCGTTCAAACACACAAGCAAACAAACTCTTTAGCTTTATAATATTAGTATAGATTTGTTTTGTAGATTTTATTGCGTTTCCTCTAGCTGTATTTTTTAAACGTGTGTGTGAATCATATAAAACAGCACTCTAATTTTCGTTATCACATTTAACATAATAAAGTATAATATTCTAGGAAATTCTCTTACAAAGAAACCACAATGTCGTTTGTTTGTCCAAATGACCATCAAATAACATTCCAATACTTGAGCAGGAGTGAGTCGTAATTTTAGGAGTGGCATCTACAGAACTAGGCTGGCTTCCGTCCAAACTGGGTGTATCTAGGACCCTTCACTGCTCGCCGCCTAGGCATAACGATCACTTCATACTTAGAATCTAGACTTACAAAACGATAGCCAAATTTGAACTTTAACACCTCAAGAATAAAGTCCCTGAAGATAATGGTGCAAAAGTTGGAGAAAATGAAACAGCCAAAGTTAAAAATGCAGCTGAAGCATTCAATTTTGAATCATATGACAAAGAACATAATGATAAAATAAATGTATAGCGCGATTTAAAATTGAATACCATCGGATCTCACTTGAGTTATCTCGGATTGTTCTATTTTAGTATCGAGTGTACATTTTGGTGACAAATTGATATCGTTTAGAAGATAAAAGTCTGTGCTATTATAAATCTGACGATAAGTTGTTTGCGAAAATTTTTCGGTACATTTAATTTACTTTCCGGTGTTTCCCCCTTGGGGCTTTGCTTTTAATATTATTAAAAATGTGGTTCTTATGTATTTTTATTTACGTAATATATAGCGGATAATATCGGGATAAACTGAATTACGAAAGATGGTCTTTGTTCTTGTGATTTTATTAGAGATACTGAAACCACTCCGAGACTCATCGACTGTCGTGGTCAAAGATTTTATCATAGCTAGTAGTTGTAGTATTTTCTAGTTTGCGTGCTTTAATTGATCAATCAATTAATTTATTTACAGTAAATAGAGTACAATGAATAACATGTAGAAAAATAACATGTAGAATCCCGATGTATCACAAGAGTTTTTTGCAAACTAAGTGAATAAAGAATTAGATTATTTTTGAGTTTTGGGGGAACTCGTATGAAATCAGTAACTCTTTAAGCAGGTATAGTGTTTACTTACCATGGGAAGCTGACGTCCTAGCAGTAAGAACATTTTAGGACTAATTATGATTTTTTTCACCATCTCCTTCATTGTAAGGAAAATCGTTAGTTCTTTGAGAGGCTTACATAGGGAAGTAGGCCCTATACGCTGAGGCTCTAGCTAGGAAAGTCTATATCTATACTAATATTATAAAGAGAAAATATTTGTATTTTTGTATGTAACGAAGAAATTTAGAAACTACTAAACCGATTTCAAAAATTCTTTCACCGTTGGGAAGCTCCAGTATCCCCGGGTGACATAGGCCACTTTTTATCCCTGTATTCCCACAGAATCGGGAACTACGCGTGAAACCGCAATGCGTCCGCTAGTCTAAGATAAATGTGCTGTACTCCTAGAAATATTATAGTAACATTTTGCAAAAGGCAATTAATGATTAATAGTATTTAAGCTTTCATGACAATATAGCACAATGAATCGTGTTGTTCATAATACTTTTATTCTGGTTATATATTAAATAGCAGAAATATTTATTATTTCATTTCCAAGATACAACATTGTCACATAATTTAAGACCTTGACAATTCTTTGGCTTCAAAAATTCGTTTAATATTTGGGTGTCGTCCACCGGGATCCCCCAGGCGATCCTCTTGAACTCATCTGTTCAACAGGATTCCCTTTAAAAAAAGCAAGTAAAAACACCATCAGCAGAAACTTGACACATAAGAAGATTGCAGAAACGGGGAAAATTGACACATAAAAAGACACCCGCGCAACTTTTTAAGTGTCAATTTTCCCCGTTTCTGCAATATTTTTCATTGTTGCTCCGCTCCTATTGGTTGTAGCGGGATGTTATATACCCTATAGCCTTCCTCGATAAATGGGCTACCAAACAGAACAAGATTTTTTCAATTCAAACTAGTCGTTCCTGAGATTACCGCGTTCAAACAAACAAACAAACTCTTCAGCTTTATAATATTAGTATAGATTCAAGCTGTGTTTTCTGTATAAATTGAAACTTAGAGTAAAAATTGTATTTTAAAACACTATAATGATAGGTTGTCATATGATAAAGTATGACAAGAGTGCATTTACTGAATCTACATCCACAACCATGATTGAGTTTACCTGTTTAAAATAATACATTTATCATGATATTTGAAAGTCTAGAAGTTGTTGTAAAATGAGAACATCAGTCAAAACTGGATCAGTTTTAATGAGATCTCCAGTGTATAATACCTAAGGTGCCGGATATTAAACGGATCGTTAATCATGTTTCCCAAAGGTCTCTTTAGCATTAATTTTTATAAGGTTTTGTTTATAAAAGCTTCAGTGAAATCGAATATTTTCCTTTGCAAATTTTCATAAGTTGGGAAGACTGTGGAATGAGTTTCTGCTTCGATTTTTTGGTTCTTAAATTGTTGTGAAACGATATAATGATAGGTAAGGGCAAAAGTATTTTCGTATTTTGAATGTATTGTTAGTAATCAAACAAGGGGAGAAAGATCGACATATTAGTAGTTATGACATTGCTGAAGAACAAGATGTTGATCTTGGTACAAGAAAAAACTTGATATTTGGTTCCACATAATCTCACTAAGAGAAACTTAATGCAACGTGTTTCCATTTGCAATGTGTTACTTTGTTGAAACGTTTATTACGTGTCCTTAATGCAACGTGTTGCAACAGTTGATAACGGGTGATGGAAAATGGTTCATTTACGATTAGAATGTTCAAAAAATATCGTGGTCGAAACATGGACAAGCCCCACAGACCGTGGCAAAGCCGGGCCTGACACAGAACAAAGTGATGCTGTGTGTATGGTGGGATTGAAAAGCAATCGTCCACTATAAGCTTTTGCCGCCTGGTAACTATCGAATCTGACCTCTGCTGTCAGCAACTGATGAGATTAAAATAAGGCATTGAGAAAAACCGGCCGGAGCTGGTGATCAGGAAGGGCATGGTGTTCTACCATGACAACGCCAGACCGCACTCATCTATATCCACTCAGCAAAAATTGAGAGAGCTTGGGTGGGATGTGTTGATGCATCCTCCGTATAGCCCTGATCTTGCTCCATCAGATTTTTACCTGTTTCGGTCACTACAGAACTCTTTAAGAAGCATAAAGTTAATTTCAAGAGAACACTGTGAAAACCTCCTGTCAGATTTTTTTAATCAAAAATCTCAAAATGTTTACAGCAACGGGATAATGGCACAAGTCATCGATCGAAACGGCACATACAAATTATAAGTAAGTAAAAAATACCTAAAAAATGTGTTTTCTTATAAATATAAATAAGAAAATACATTTACCTTTTAAAATATAGGCCTAATGATTAAGGCATTAGACTCGCAATTGTGAAGTTGCGGGTTTGAATCATACCCGATAATACTACCAACATAAATCCTCTCTTAACACAAGCCATTAAGCTTAGCTAGAGCTGAGTAAACAATTTCACTATGCAAGTAAATTTAAAAAATATATTTTTCGAAAATACTTAGTATTTACCTACTACTTCGAATTATGAATGTGTTATTAATGTGAATAGGGAATATGCATATATATTTTTTTTAGTTCTAATACAATAGCTTACATCGACAAATCAATGAAAATAAAACGGGTTGCACTCCGGGAGTGCCGTTTGTTGTTGTTGTTTTTGTCATTTGTTTGTACCGAACGTGGTGCATTTTTGAATATTTTGGAATGGTTCAAGATTTTTTTTTATTACTATAAAAGTACTACAATATTCATCTATGGCGCTATCGTACACAAACATGACAATTTATAAAATGACAATGAAAACGACATGACAATTAAATCAAAAATATGAAATCTTAAATCACAAATTCAAAACAAAAAATAAAAAAGTAAGGAAATAATCATTTGGACTAGAGCGGGGTCGTGGTCTTCTGGTTTCTAGACCGCCCGATTTCCCACCAATCCACCAATCTTACGGTCACGTGATCCTGACGCGAGTTTATCATTTTATACTCATATCAAAAGAAGTGCACAACGCCGCTAAAGAAGTTTTCACTTCAAAAATAAAATGAGCCCTATCAAATGATAGGGCTTGATTAGTACATTACGAATATATTAATAGTAAATGTTGATAAACTTTCGCGATTTGTACACATTATGAAAATATTTATATTACGGGCCTTAATCGCGTGAATAATTTAGGGTAAAATACCCTGTTTATTGCCCGACGTTTTGACCGTATTGCAACGGGTCACGGGTAGACTGGCCCGGTACCCGTAGGTATAATTTAAGGTATTTCACCTTATATTATTCACGCGATTAAGACCCGTAATATAAATATTTTCATAATATATTACTAGTCTTTGCTTGCTGTTGTAATACGGTCAATAAATATACCGTTAAACATGAACGAATCGCTTAGGCGAAAATTTCTGGGTAGGTATACTATATTTATTATTATTAATATATAAAGAGGCAAAGGTTGTTTGTTTAAACGCGATAATCTCGGGAACTACTATACAGATTTGAAATACTACTTTAAACAAATTTGGATTTTGTATATTTTCGTTATTATGGCAATTATGTAAAAAAACAGGGATTTGGATGGCATTACCCCCATCCTCCTCTCCTCCCACATGGATCTGCGCTTAGGGCCAAACCACATGGCACCGTACGGCATACAGACGCGGGGCGTTCCGCGTCGCGTTTGACGTTTTTTCTGTTCACGAAGAGGCGGCACTCGTCATCGCACGCGTAGACACAAACATATGACAATATAGGATATTGTTTATAGAGATGCGTGGCGGGTAGTGAGGCGGTGCTACCACGGCGAATCCTCAAACATGTAGCAAAGCACGCAGCGGGCATCGCTGCGGCACAGGCGGGGTACTAGATATTTCACTTTTTAACATAGAATAAAATTATATTATGGTATAGAGTGGTATTAAATAATTCACTTTTAAACACTGAATTTTTATTTTACAAAAGTGCAGTCTGGGTTATGGGATTTACAAATAAAATTGACCGAAGGCTTTGACGCGGATATAGCTTCATCGAGAATTGCTGCTGCGTGTGCCCCCGCGTGTGCCACCGCATGCACCGCCGCGATGAACGCCGCGGGCTCCGCCGCAAAAAAACGCTCCATTTCAATCAAACGCGTGTAAAATACTACTACGTGGCGATTATGGCAATTACCCCCAGGATCTACATACTAGTAGGTTCTACTGGGGAGACACGTGCCCAGCAGTGGGCCATCATATGTGTTGATATGAGCGTGTAAAATTGATTCTCCGTGAACACACTCATACAAGGCCATATGTTAGAATATAGTGTGGGCTGCGCCGCCTAACGCCACGCGCGACGCCTCGCGTCTCCCAAGGCCTAAGGGAACATAAGTTTCATATATTTACCAAAAGATGGCGCTGTAACATTCGGCTAAATCGCTATATGGTTTCGTTCACAACTGATTTATAAAAAAAACTTGAATTTGACTGACCTAAGTCAACTCCTGTTAAGCGGATTGAAAAAATAACCCTACATTTTCGTAACTTACCTTTGGGGATACCTTGTGGTAACTTGTTATTCTGATAAAATAATTTAGCTTTACTCACGCCTACGGCTTCGCCTGTGTTATATTTGACCGAGTTACGTGTATATGTTGCAGTCAAATAGCATAACACTGCTGTATACATATACGCGTTGGCATTATAAACGTATTACAAAATGCCTTAAGGCAAATTGTAAATAAATTTCAGTGTATTAACGTCTACTTCATAATAGAGAACTATATTTTTGCTTTCATTTGATGTTTTTAGCACTCGGGTCGCTGCTGCCGCCGGCCGCCGCTCGCTTCACTCCCTCGCCTCGTGCGCGTGTGGTCGCAGTTCTAACCTAACCGAAACGATTTAGTAAGTTAGGTAGTTATATATTTTTTATTATACTTTTCATGGACACCTCGACATTTTGTATGTGGTGTAAGACAAATTGCCGCCGTAAATTGTTGTGCCGCGGCCATTTGTAAATCGTTGTAAATAATGTCAAGTAGCGTAATCCAAAATGGCGACAGTTCATATACGATGTAAGTCTTTTTGTAAACGTGTAAAACTTACTTTTGACTCCGTTTGATTAACGCCATGATATGCTATTTGCCTTCGACATATATATGTCTATTGCGGCTGATTTAGTCTTGGTACGGGGTAGCCAGTCCAGCGTACTAGTGGGTTCAAAATAAACTAATGTTTTTCTAGTCCTTATTTGTTGATAGAAAGACAGCGTAGGTATGGCTTTATTTATAAACTTTCAATTTAACGTACCTACCAAAAACTCACCTCTTTACTAGTGACGACAGTTTATTCTAATTATACGTCTATGTATCTAATTATATATGTAATCATATCAGTAGGTAACTGTTATAATCCATTGGACAGTTATGGCGATTATAAACAAAAAAAAATGGTTGTTTTTAAACTTTCGCGATGTTTACACGTTTACACATATTAGAATATTATCGGGACTTAATCGTGTCAAATATTTAAAGGTTCGAATCTTTTATTTACCCGACGTTTCGATCGAATTGCACATAGGCAGCTTAGCGATGTCTCCGTGAGGCGAGGGGTTTTTTAACTACCCTCGCCTGGTTTTACTAATTTTGATAAATTTTACTGTCGGGACTTCTATACACTACACATGTCGCGTCTTTACACTGAGTCTCGATGTCTGTACTGCGACAATTGCAGTTGTTGATAAAGGGGTTCCAAGATGGTGAAAGTCGATGTCCATCTTCTCGGTTGAAATTCTTGTACCTACTTCTTGATATCAACCGCCTCGCGCACTATCCTGGAATAATAGTGGCGATCGGTGGAAAGTACCTGCAGCTTATGCAATTCTATTCAGTGGTTTGGTCCTGATGTGCAAATCGATCTAAACGTCGGGTAAATAAGAGGTTTGTACCTTTTAAATATTTCACGCGATTAAGTCCCGATAATATTATAAAAAATGGTTGTCTGTAAAGTCGGTTAGCGGACGATTATTTTACGTAATAACGTTATAAGAAAACATTGTAAAAAACAACCTTGCCTGTGACAGCTTTAATGGACCCGGGTGCATTCGCCCTACGGGCAAAATACTTCAGCCTATCAGCAGGCGGAACGTGACGGACCATCACTCTTTTACGTATGTGCACCATCACAGATTTTTAAACACATACACTTTCACGTCTATACCAAATATAAGTTAAAAAGTTGACGATCATAAGTCGGGGTATGTAGAATGTATTATTTTGGTAAATGCCGATGCAATTTTGATGAAATTTTGAATAGTTTAATGCCTCTCACCACACTCTGGAAAGTAAAACATTTTTGAGTTGAGAGAAAATCCAATCTGTTTAGTGCTCATATAATCTCTACTGCCAAGCATTATTACTGCAGATACTATCAAAATTTTAATATAACGAGCAAGGAAAACTGTAATACGTACTTACCAAGTACAAGTATGTACTAATAACAAAATTGTCTTTGCTCATACGTTAGAGATCATTAAGAGGCTGGCTCTCTTCCAAGTGGCTTCAACTTGTTATCCTATTTAGCCTCTTGTCCCCTGTTACATACGCTGGCACTTAAAATATGGCTATTTTATTTTTGTTTTATACATCGACATAATATGTACTAACGTAGTATATTAATACCTCAACGGTTTTACACTATTTTTAGTTTAATGATATATACAGGATGGAACAGAAATGTGTGGTCATATTCAAGGGTTGGTATGTGCGCATGATACCGAGTGCACATATCTAATTTCATCAAAATCGGAGCACCCTACAAAAATATTTATTACTTTTCATTCGTTTATTTATGAATGAAATATATATTATTAAAAAAAAGTATGACTTACAAAGTTCTATGCCATAAAAATCCAATCGAATTTTGTACCAGGAGAGGTATAATTCTTATGCCATACGCCTTTCACTGTACTTTACTGAATTTTGACAAATAATTATAATGCAACCAGCTATGACACCATGGTAGGTGCAATACTAACAACATACCCTATTCGCTGCTGAAATTTGATCACGCCTTCCTGTTACACCCTGTATAGAACGTGTACAATAAAGAAGTGGTCAAATTTTAGGGATGATATGCAGGTACACGTATATATACTCCAATATTTTTTATTTACACATATTATTTTATTATTTGTTTATTAATGAATGGAAAGGTTATCAATTCAATAATAGACCTTAATATGTTGTTTACATTCAAATTTGACCAGGAGGGATACAATGGCTAAGGCATCGGTTTACTACCTAGCCATTATACTACCGATGTGAACCCACTCCTAACACAAGCCATTAAGCTTAGCTGGAGGGGTTAACAGGATTGCTAGTAATGTGCGAAAACGAAAATCCCACATTGCTAGTTATCATATTTAAAAAAAAAATAGTAGATGTAAGTGATTTCTGTTTGTTTTTCGATTCAAGAGTCTAAATTACATCAGTAGTTCGAGAAAAACGTACGAGCATGCTTATATACCTACATACGGGATAAAACATAATAACCACTAAAAGTGTATTACAAAGCAGATCGCATGCTATTTTTAGGGTTCCGTAGCCAAAATGGCAAAAACGGAACCCTTATAGTTTCGTCTTGTCCGTCTGTCTGTCTGTGCGTCCGTATGTCACAGGCATTTTACTCAAAGACTACTTACTAAATGAATATTGATGAAATTTGATGGAAAGGTGTCTTGTTGTAGCCGCTATTTAGTTTGATAGCTAAATAATACAAATAAATATTTTTTGGGGGGCACTCCATACATGTGACAGAAGCTGAATTTTTTTTTTCAGCAAACATCAACATGTGGTACATCATTTGACAGGTCTTTTAAAAAAAAATTAAGGTTTGTAATAAACTTTTTTGATTAAGTAAATATTTTTGGAAATAATCACTCCGAAAGATGCATAAATGGAGTCCCCTCCTTATCTTTTGAACCGTGTGACAAAAAAAAATCACAAAGGTAGCGCTTAAAAAATACTTTTAACTAAAATACATTTCGGGCATGATCGGATATACCGTCATTTAGTTATTGCCGAAAAACTGCGTTTCACAACAAAAGGGCGTAAGTGCCATGAACATACGCTCTTCTGCTGATGCAATTATTCAAGGCTGCGGAACCCTACACTGAGCATGGTCCGGCATGCTCTTGCCCGGGTTTTTTTAATTTATAACTCTAGCTCTCCATACTCGTTGATACTTGTATCTCTGAAATATAACCTGATAGTTAAACATAACTGGTAAATAAAAATTCAGGTGCAATAAAAATATTGTTATATCAATATCAACATTGTTTTGTGTTTAGTGCCACTCTGGCACTATTCTTGAGGCAATAAAACGACATGCGTCAACGGCATTCGACATTAAACTACCATTATGTGTCACTTTAGTGCTGGATGCCTGAAGTGTCCTGGTTTATGAGGTGAACAGATTCTTCAAGAGTTATTTCAGAATGTATGGCACTTTATAGGGGTCACAATTTGATCTGAACGAAGTAAAAGACAATATTTTTATGACGTGGCATATAATGTTGTTGTGTGTGTTTCACAATCTTTTGTTTTCTTTAAATAGTCAATTCCAGCTCTAGGATGCAAGCAATGTTACGCAGGGAATTCACAAACATACAAATCTTGGACACAAAGTGCATAGTCATATACCTTTAAAGTGCTACAAGGATCTTTTGGCGCTTCTCAAGCTCGCACTTAGGGCGCTTTACGGCCACGTGCCAATCAATCATCGACGTATAGACCTGGACTGCGCCATTCCTTTCAGTTAAAAACTAAATCTTGACTGCAAAGCGTGAAGGAGAAAAAAAGTAAAAAACTTGAGAGGCATCAAGGGACACCCGGATGGAACGAAGTTCTTATCTTAATTTTTTTTTATAGTCTTCGCAACACCACAATGCGAAATAGAAAGACGAAACGAAAATAACTTACAAAAAGACGATTGTATACCGAAGGCTCGAACCCACAACTACACAATTGTCACCAATACTGTGTACCGAATTTATGCCTCTAGACCAAATCGACAGGTGACTTCTTCGTCAAATTAGATGTTCATATCTTACGCGCATGGCGCACGGCTTGTGTGTGTCAAATAGTGTCATTACAACTTTTCGTGAGATTTTTTCCGTCTAGCCCCCTTTTATGGAACTTCGTTCCAAAAACTCGTGCAGCCCTGTTTCTTTGATAGGTATTGTCCACAAAGTAGCGCTGTCTCTTTAGAAAGAGATCTAAAAAGAGTAGTAAATTTTGTGTCAGCCCAGGTCTATACATGAATGGTTACAATACTAGCCAATGACATTTGGATGACATTGATATGATTGATGGTAGCGTTAGTCCTGATTTCGGCCACGCGCACTGTACTTCACTGTACAGGCAAGTCAAACTTGAAGGTGAGTTTTGTTTTGGTCTGGTCTTGTTACCATATATATTGAGACTGTATTAAGCCATCTCTTCCAGATATTAAGTGAATACAGGCTGCAAAGCGCGAAAGAGACAAATAAAGTGCGATCCGTAGTTGTCTCTATGTCTTTATGACCGTTGTCTACTACGTTGTCATTACAAAGAGAGACAGGTATTATACCTCTTTTCTATAGGTTGATTTATAATCTGTCGCACCAGCCGCGTTGTTTTCATTATTGATCAGTCCAGTCATTGTCCAATCCCTATGTCTATAGTATGGTTGTAACTGACCCTAGGTATTTTCTTGTATCTGTGTGTATAGATACAAGAAACTCATTATCAATGAGACCTTTAATTTGTTACACATTTTGACCCAATCAGATGTTCCAACTATACTTCACTCATCTAAATCTGACAAGACATTAAGAAGTTATGAAGAAGTAAAATAAATCTCACAACCTACGTAAATGAACCCTAAAAATATTCTTTGCTGTTGGAATGATTCCATCATATTAGGATTATTAGGATATAGAAAAATAAAAAACAATATCAGTAACTAATGAATTTATTTACATATTCACATATAATTAAATCTGCAACATTTAAATAAGTATAATATACAATATTTCTTATTAACTAGTACAAATATTAGCTTTATTAATTATCTATCACAACATTCAGTTTCCTTACGTAATGTTGCACTGCGCGCGACTCCTTCTCTCTCACTCTCTAGCATTCATACGTATGTGCGAGAGGGATGGAAAATATAGTCTTTTTTATTGTATTACTGTTTATTGTGTGGTACAAAAGGTGTGAAAACTTGTTTGCTTATGAAGATATATAGTATGTTGAAAACGCGAATCTCATATAAAACAATGTTATATTCGCAATTTTGCACGCGCAATGTCGTCATTATATTCGATTGCCATTCTAAATAATTACCGTTTTTACCCCATGTCTAAGGGCTTTGAGGACATCAAACATGAACAGGCGCTTACGAGTTGCCTTTTTTACCCTCGCAAAAGAAAGGGAGTAATAACTTTAAAGTTAACATCCATGAGTCGAATCGTTCACACGTTTTGAAGTCAAACAAAATTTTGATCACATTCGTTATGTAATAAGTAAATGGAATTTCACACAATGCGTGAAGAAGTCTCCCAATCCAAAATATATAGAGAAGACGGCCGTCGAAACGACATTTCAAATATTGTAGAAGCGACGATGCGGCGTTGGGACTTAGACAAGGTATATTGTTCCGTGGCGAATTCGCTAAAGGAGACAACAGATCGATCGAAAAAAAATGTTTATGGTATCTACCGTAAAAGTCACATTAAAAAAAAAAATCCGCCATTTTATTACGTTTTCTACATGGTCTCACCGTTCGCTATATATTTTTTTTCTAAAAAAAAAACGATAACTAGCTATATGGGATAGTGGTCCTACATTACTAGCAATCCTGTTAACTCCACCAGCTAATCTCAAAGGCTTGTCTTAGGAGTGGGTTCACGTCGGTAGTATAATGGGTAGGATTCGAACCCGCGACTCCACGATTGCGAGACCGATGCCTTAGCCATTAAGCTACCGCCGCTTCTATTATACTAGTGATCAATCGAATGGAAAAAAAATAGCTAAGACTTGTATTGACCACGTGACATAATTCAATTACACACATTTTCTATATACTTTTCCATTAGCGACATCGCTATTCAAATGGGACTGTGTCTAGGCCCCCTTAACTTGGCCTCGCCTTACGTGCTATCTTGTCCTGTGCTCTATTACAACGTTTAAATGACGTCTGTTGACGCGCCTTTATAGTTCCATACTTTTAACGCGCGGTACCATGTACCTAAACATCTCAAACAATATGGAAGAAGAGATAAACGTTCGTCATTTGATCGTAGGCTGAACTTAACTGGGTATATTTAACAATGTAGGTAAAGTAAACACATTGTTAGCATCTATGATTTCTTTACGACTTACTAATACTACTTTAATAACTATTTATTATCGTTATTATACTAATAAACCAATGTAAGTGGTAGTCAACAATACTCTATCATGGGCATTATTTGACTACCAGTATTTGAGGAGAACTTTTTGATTGTTTAAGTATATGACTGGTCCTTACCACCTAGTCCATGTTATGTCCAAGTTTACCACCATTTTTTTTTAAACAAAACGTGTTAAACACTTTCAGTATTAATAATTAAATCACTTATGTGCGCGAATATCCTGTCTTCAACAACATTCACTCATACATACAAACAATACATCTACAACTCTACTGGTGTACAGTCGCGCGCAGTGCATACAGCGAGTTTAATTGAGTGTGTGCGTCGGCGCAGGGGAGCGCGATCATAACGCGTGGAGGAGCAGCGCGCATGCGCATAGTGACGTCAGCAGCGCGCTGTGGCGGATGGATGTACCTGTCAAAGAACATCAGTACATTAGTTTATATATCACAATACAGGAAATTAGCCCTTACCAGCTGGATCAGGCAGTGAGAATAGAGAGTTGAAGATACTGATACTGGCAGAACACAGTACAAGTTTTCATAATGAAATAAGGAAAAATCTACTCTTTACCCACGAGTTTCCAGGCAGTTTTAAATCTGCTACAAATACTTCTAACCAATTTCTTGCCACAATGCACAGAAATTGTAAAATTAAAGTCGTAGAAAAAGAACTTCTTAATTCTAATTTCCTGGTAAACGTTTACAAATTGGTCTAAAATTTGATTTTATGAAAAAAAATACTACTAACCTGAAGAATCTTCCCTGGTGACGGACGCAGGATACGGCGGGTCAGCCTCCCTGATGAACATCGGCTCACTCTTCCTGGCGTAGATGTCAAATATTGTGGCCACGCACGTCAGAGTAAACTGGCCGTTGGCTGGAGGGACCAGTGTGTACCTGGTGAAAGAAAGGAGGCTTTAGAAAGAAAAAGCTTCATAGTTCAATTTAGCCTGCCAAGTCTTGATAAACTCTCCATAAAATATATTTCTTTTAACTTTAACATGGCATGTGTCTAAGAGTATTAGTCATTTTTCAATTTACGGAAGGGAATTAATTTGTTTTGTGTTGTTTCTGCGAGTAAGGAGTATTACTGTTAATCTAAAGTAGTAGTTCCATCTATAACCCCCTTTAGTATCTTTACTTCGAAAATGGGGACACCAACGCGTAAGTGATACTCTTGGTTATAACAAGTGCTCATTATTGGAAATTAGGTAAAAATGGGGCATATGTTTAATGTGATCCATATCTTTCTTTTTGACATTCGTGATGTCCACAAATGAGCTAGCTAATAAGCCACCTATTTCTATACACTCTCTAAGAACGTGTCTCCACACGGTGATGTAACGCGGCGATGCGGCGAGTTGCTAAGTGCGAGAGAAACGTCATCGTATCGGCGCGCGCTCGCTGCGATACGTAGCGCTCTCGCTGCGAGAACGCGGCGAGCGCACTGTCGTCCTTCCTCGAAAACGAGACGATTTCGTTACAAGACTTCGCGGAAACGCGGCGATATCATTGTTAGTCGTGACGATACGTTGGTGGAACAATCGCTCTTTCGTGGAGACTACCTGACGATAGAAGAGTGGAATCGTTTCGATTCTCTCACCCGTGGAGCCGCTCCCTAAAGATACAAACCTTTGGATCTCCTTGTCATCCTTCTGTTCTTTTTCAAATCCATAATAATTGTCTTGATAAGCCCTGTTCAGACTGGCACTGGTGTACGTCAGGCCCATCTTGTAATGCTCTGCTTCCAGGATGGTCACTTCAAGTTGACTGAACGCACCTCGTTCTTTGAAGTCCAGGTCTGATGTCCTCCAGGAGACTGTCTCTGCTATCTGGTAACATAATGAGTTTATTAGAACCAGTAAATGATAATTTAACTTATTATTCCTCTTTCCAGTGACCAAACCATGACTGAAATTTTAGGCCCTAAGGGCATAAAAAATTGCTCAGGAATTCTTATGCCGTTCACATATCCTAAGGATTCATTAGCTTTGTCTGGAGATAAGTCCTAGCGTGTGTGACGTAAAACTGTTTAGTTATTTGTGGCATAATTGAGCACTAAGAAAGGGTATTCCGGAATCCCTCTCCTAAAGGTACCGAAAACACAATACCTTCTTTTCTATTAATAGTGTACAACAACATTTTTTAAGTACTTTGTTGCCACTCTTGGATTTACCAATATTGGTGGTATACGCCTAAGCAGAGAGACGACTGACAGAAAGGCAGTAAAGGATAACATACAGGTATTGGAGCAAATTCAAACATGTCGAACCTTCAGTAATGGAGAGGAACAAAAAGAAGAAGAACCAAAGATGCAGGGGGATGATGATGAGGATGACGTGGTCGATAAATAGATAACAATAATGGTCTTCTAACCGAAGTCGGTTATAGAGACCAATATAATTAGAGACTAGCCAACTACCGAGGAGATAAAAATATCTGTGCTCTTGTGCACTATAAAGTGCACAAGTGTATGCGCAGACATACTCACACAAGTGCACTCTCTATTTCCTCACTCTCATAGTCAATTGGGATGGAAATCCGACATGACTGGAGAGGGGTTGAGCTCAGGAATGAAGGTTTAATGTAAAAACCGGGCAAGTACATGTCGGGCCACGCACAATGTAGGATTGCGTAGTCCCCCATCCAAATAATGAGGCAAGTAGTGGGATTTCTGGTGTTTTTGTTTCATACTACTAACAACGTTATATAAGTATTTTCAATGAAATCTGTTCGAAAATTTTGTTACTTCTCACTTGGTCTGTTGTACCTCGTTAAGTTGTAAAGCCTACTTAGCTGTGATAGTACTCCTTCTTATATTTTTTTTTCACATACCCATTGGCAGGGGGTCACTTGACTTTAATAAAGAAATGTACTTTGAAGCTAAATGTTTCACAAATGGATCCCTAAATCGAAAAAGTCTAAGTGTTTTTAAAAAACCTATCTAAAGATATCGCATACCATAGGGTAGGTAAGTAAAAAAATCACATCTTCTTTTACTTTGTCGGCATAATTAATATGAGTATCCATGAAAAATTACAGTTTTTTAGCACTAACAGTCTCTGAACAATATATGATACACGCAAAACTAAAGGGTTCCGTTTTGCCATTTTGGCTATGGAACCCTAAAAACGGTCACTTATCTATGGACCTACAGTGGTAACGTTACATAACCTGGAAGATATCGCGATCAGCTCGGACGCTATTAAGTCGAGGACTCCTCAATCATTGAATAGAACAGAAAGGTAAAGAGAAAAAAGTAAGTTTAAATGTTGTCTAAAACCATTCCAGTTTTACGAAAACACGATGACACAACGAGTTTGTAATACTTTCAGCGTTGTACAGGTATTATATTTTACACATATAAAATATTTAGCTCATCCGATTACTTCTGAAACACGATGAAAATCCCAAAGTCATAATTTTCATGCGTGAACACGAAACTCCGTAAATCAGCCAACAAGGAATAATATATAACATCTTGTACTAGAATTTATCACTTTCAAGTTACGCGTTTGAATGAAAAAATCCTTTTAGACAATTTCTAAAATCTAGACCAATTCCCAGGCTTAAAGAAGATTAGGCAGCTACTTTATTTGAAATATGAGCGATTGTTATAAAGATAATAAAGATTGATTATAAAAAATACTTCGCAGATGAAGAAAAATATAATCATTTATTTTTATAAATAAGAGTTTAGCTAGTTAACGTTACATAATATTTTCAGCAGACATCAGACATTAAAGAAATAGCTCGCTTTGTTTCTGAATTAAGGCTGTCTTTATTATTTTAGACTTTTTGGGTCTTATTTTTTTCGCAAGAAGTGGTATTTTAATTCTACGAGAATGGCGAGTGTTTTGTTTCAATGACAGACCTATAGAAATATGGAAAATATTTTTTACTTCTTGGGCAATGATGGTTTTTTTCAGTCAGAGGTAAAACAAACTATTTTGCCAGGGACACCCTTACTTTCACGGCCGTGGACTGATATTGCAGTATTTTTTGTAATATTTTGACCAACCTTTATCGTAACCTCGACGAAGAATTTGAAGACTTAGATACACGTAAAAAAATTGTTCAATCTTTACATGTTACAGTACAGCTAATATTTTTTGTTTATTTTTGTTTGAGTATTTTGTTTTATTTAAGTAGAGCACCAAGCTTTTAATAATTTTAAATATTTAGTTCTTACTAATTTGGTACATATTAGATGTGGCTCTAGGTAATAAACTGACAACACCAAAAATTCATGTCGGACTATTTGTGCAGACCATTAACAAATGCCTCTATACAGCTATATTATACAGCAGTTAAAGTACTAAAGTTATTCCTTTAAGAAATCCAATCTATACCTGGATTTCTAAATAAAACTGCTGTAACTGCTGACCACCGGAGGACCGGTATGTAGGCTTGTTTTTCACCAACAAAGAGACTAAACATGTCCCAAATACCAACTTTATGTCACATCATAAAATCAGAACAACAGAACATCAAAGCGAAACTTTGTACATTATTATTCTTAAGATATCGAAACAAGATGAAGTAACAACATCCTCTTTCACTAATGAATGGGAACTCATGAATAAAATCCATTGTCTTACTCAGCGGGTCAAAATAAAAAGCTAAAAGTTTCTCAACTCCCTACTCAACGGTATTTCTTTTTTAATATCGGAAACATGAAGGGTTCATATTAATGAAATTCCGGAATGTTTTGAGCCGTCTTGTGGATTTGTTTTTTTTTCGAATGGCTGATGTTTTGTTTTTTAGATTCCTTTGTAATATTTTGTCGTACGACGATATAGTGAAAATATTTATTCAATCAAGTTTCTAATAAGCAAATTATAGGCTTGTAAACAGCTATGAAACGAAAGGTCATTCACTCACTGATTAATCAATAAATTTCAAAAACTAATTGATCTAAATAGTATGAATGTGATAGGTAAGGGGTACTTTCATGGTTATTTACGTAAATACCGTAATACCATAAATTGCCATTAAAACAATTAATTGAGGCAGGTATTATACCTGTGTACTACGGGTTGAATATGTCTGATGATTAAGATTAGCTTGTCAATAAATCGTTGACATTAAGACCATTTTTAAGTTATCTGTTGGATATGTAACAGTATTTAAAAAATTATAGACATGGATATACAAGTTGCTATGTCTATATGTCAATTGTTTTATAAGTAACTAGCTGTACCGCGCAACTTCGTATGCGTCAATTTGTTCCCCGTTTTTGCAACATTTTTCATTGCTGCTCCGCTCCTATTGGTCGTAGCGTGATGTTATATAACCTATAGCCTTCCTCGATAAATGGGCTATCCAACAGAAAAAAAAGACTTTTTCAATTCGGACAACAAACAAACAAACTCTTCAGATTTATAATATTAGTATAGATTAGTATAGATTAACAATATTTGTATCACGTAATAGGTTACGATGACTAATGACAAAGTAAAAGTACTTACAGTTTATGTTGTAATAAACATGTCAATGACTTAAGATGATAATAACACATTATAAAACCACCACATAGTAATTTGAATGAATTATAACGTCAAATAGGTATCCACTAATCACATATGTGGAACAACTCAACTCATACAACATCATTACCAGTCAGGGTCACTAACCACTAGACCAGCAGGCCAGTCAAGATGTATTGTTACTGATTTAAATGGCAAATATTGTTGTTGTGTGTGTTTTATCTGTGTGACAATGTTAATATTATTCATTTATTTAAATAACACGATTCTATGTATTAAATTATTTTAAGGGTTTAAGTAATTATGTACGAAAGTTCGCGAAGTACCCACATATTTTATTAATATTCAGTGTATTTGTTCTATTTAAGAAGGACATGGATTCTGATTGAGTCCCAGTCTTACACCGTCAGCTGTCGACACAGGCACGATACTATTGAGTTGCATAATTATGGCACTGTTGTAATATTGTAATATCATTGTATTTATGATATACTGATGACGAGGTATTGCAATGTGTTTTGATGAATATGGTCTTGGAGTAATATGGTTGAACATTGCAATGATATTGTCATTTGGTTTTATTACTGAGTTTGTAATATTTAACATATGAGATGTTGTATGGCAAATGTTTATTAAGAGATGGGCCAATATTATTATTGGCTGTTTTCCTAGCCAATAGGTCTTCTTGGAACCAACATTAGTAGACTTATTTACTTCTAATCCTTTATACAACCATACCAAATAAGTATCTTTATATCTAATATATAAAATTCTCGTGTCACAGTTTTCGTTGCCATACTCCTCCGAAACGGCTTGACCGATTTTGATGAAATTTTTTGTGCTTATCCGGTATCTATGAGAATCGGCCTACATCTATTTTTCATACCCCTAAGAGTTTGTTTGTTTGTTTGAATGCGATAATCTCAGGAACTACTGGGCTGCACTGAAAAATTTATTTTATTGTTGGATAGCCCATTTATCGAAGAAGGCTATAGGTTATAACATCACGCTACGACCAATAGGAGCGGAGCAGCAATAAAAAATGTTATAAAAAAAGGAAGAAAAAAGGGAAAATTACAATCTATTATTCATGCCCCTAAGTGATAAGGGTTATTCACCCCTAACATTTATAACTATACTATAATATTAGAAGAGAGAGAAGAGTTTGTTTGTTTGTTTGAACGCGATAATCTCAGAAACTACGGGTCCAAATTGAAAAAAATATTTTACTTTTATATAGCCCATTTATCGAGGAATGCTGTAGGCTATAAAACATCGCGCTACAACTAATGGGAGCGGAGCAGCAAGTAAAAATGTTTGCAAAATGGGAAAAATTTACGCTGACGAAGTTGCGCGGGTCAGCTAGTAACTATATAAAAGGAGAAGCTGACTGACTGACATATCAACGCAGGACCTAAACTTTAAGGGTAAGGAACTTAAAATTTTGCGCAGAGGTTCCTTTTATAACGTAGGGGAGCACTAAAGATTTTTCAAAATTCACCCCCTAAGGGGGTAAAACGGGGGTGCAAAGTTAATATGAAACTTTGTCGTTAAAATATTCTGGTAACAATCTGGCATCGACGCGGGCGAAGGCGCGGGCATAAGCTAGTGAGAATATATATATTTTACTTGCCATTTATTTATTTGTATTATTTACCTCCCTGATGTATAATAGATTACCTACAAATATCAATACTGAATTGATTGATGAATATTTTCACACAGTGGTAAATGTGTTCTACGTTGATTCGTAGTACTACTACGATGAGTCGTAGGACTTCTACGTAGTTCTACAATAAAAGCTTTTAAATTTTGCTACAACTCATAATCCTATGTAAAACCTAACAAATGAATAATTTCAACTCTTTAGATCAAGTAGTATATAGTATAGTATAGTTGGGTTAACCAATAATAATAATAATATCTTGGGACAACTCACACAACGCTATCTGATCCCAAACTAAGCAGAGCTTGTATTATGGAAACCAGAGAACTGATAAACATACTCATATAATTCTAAATACATACGTATTATAGATAAATAACACCCAGACACAGAATAAACCATCGTGTCAAGTTTTATCCTGGGTGGGGATGGAACCCGCGACCTCTTGCGTAGCAGTCGGATACACTCCCACCGTGCCATAGAGGCAGTCAGTTCAGGTAAGTTATATATATAATACTTTTGGTTTTGGAGATTCCTCCCCTAAAGTAGAGTCTAACTTTGTATGGAAATTGATCATCGAGTGACTGGGTAGTCTGCATGGTATAGAAGAATACCGTGACTGACTGATACTTAGGCACATCTCAAACCATTGAGCAGTTTGGAGTTGAATTTGGCACACAAATAGTTTTTATGATGTAGAACGATTTTTTTTTAAGCTATTGCATAGCTTTTTTCGCGAGTTTTGAGCGCGGCGAGCGAGTCAAGAAATTCCGTAATGAAAATAAAACCTAACACCCCATTCCGCCTACCATGTAGCTCGGCCGAGCCTTCGCTTAACGTATATGTATATGGTACGACTGTACGAAGCTCGCACGGTTCGAAACGAGCTGCTCCGAAATGTAATGAAAAAAAAAAAAAATACTGCATAAATAAAATTAAATAATAATAATTGCATAAGTTGATAAAAAATGCTATGCAATAGCTATACCGCGGCTGTCCCCGAGTGCCACATTTTTTTTTTTAATTCAATCCCTACCTACAGTGTGGGTTGCAATTCTCAATAAAAATCAGGCCTAATGCGGGCGAAGTTGTATCTAATAAATGTAACCATGTTGAAAAATGTCGGTATGAAATATTGTTTAGTTAAAAAAACGTTGTTTTGTATGAAACGTTCTATAGAACATGATATATTGGAAATTAATCACCTCAATATGTTTAGGTTATGATACCTTTTATTTCGACCTTAAAACGAATAGCCCAATATGTTTTTATTACTGTTATTGAGTTTTGGTATTTTGTGTAATGTAATTTGTACCAACAAGTTATTATTACTCGTTAATAACTATGTGATGGTGAAGTTATATTATAGTCATCATATCATAATAAATAAGCCACGGTATTAGGGGGGTCTTTACAAACATTTAATTAACAAACATAAAATTCACGTACTCTTTTCATAATAACTTCATCATCATCATCATCATATCAACCCATATGATGGCCCACTGCTGGGCACGGGTCTCCCCAGTAGATCCTGGGGGTAATTGCCATAATCGCCACGCTTGGCGAGCGGGTTGGCGATCGCAGTAAGGCTTTAAGTACGCAGAGGACGCTGCTGCCCGTCCTCCGGAGTGAAATCCCTTAGTCGCCTTGACGACACCCACGGGAAGAGATGGGGTGGTACTATTCTTAAGCCGGCACCACACGGCATAATAACTTATTAACAGCATTTTAACTAGTGAATGTTTTGTCTTCCGGCATTTCATTTAGAACATAAAATGAAAAAGGAACATTCACAATTTAAAGTGCTGTTATTACCGAATTATGAATAAGGGGCTTAGAATCAAAACAAATATTCAGTCATGAATAACACATAGCTTAATTTATGAGTCGAACTTAGAAATCGAATCCAACTAGCAATCGATATTATCAAATATAATATCGGTACTAAATGGCGTGGAATAGTAATGAATTGTTGTGTATTAGGTTGTAGGCATCCTATTGCACAGCAATGTAAACTCAAGGCATCTAACACTCAAAATACCTTAAAATTGAATTTACTCCTGCAATGGTTTACGGACAAGAACCACTTCAAACCGCTTTGTACGGAAGGCGTTGTGAGCGTATTCATTGACTGTTACCTTTTGCATTCTCGTTTTTTTTTTGTGACCAAGGCAATTGTTCCAACTTTTTCATTGCTCTAGGAATGTACTCGCCGACAGTGTGAACGATCAGCGATCAACTATTAACACCTGTATCTCTTTTGTTTACACGGGATTTACATAAGTATGTACGTTTCTTGAGCGAAAGAAAAAAAATATTTTGTAGATAGCTGCCCGCTTTCTCGCCATTGGTGGGTTAAGTCCCTAAGACCATGCGAGTATACGTGGTACAAATATAGTACAAATCTACTTACTTTATGGTCATCAATGATCCAAGTTATATTGGGCGCTGGATACGCCTCGTCCACAGAGCAATTGGCACGAAGAACATCCCCTCGTGCGTAGCTGAAGCTAGATACTGTCAAATGCGGCGCTCGGAATGGTGGATCTGTTTACAGTAAAATAAATACCATGTTTACCATTATGCCTTTTTCTGGTGTAATGAGTTATTTTAATAACTAAGGACATTATTTCGATTTATAGTATTTTTTATAGGCATTTCTTGCCAATTATTTTATTAATACAATAATTGCATTTTGGAATGATAGAAAAGTTTGAAGTCCAGACCCAGGAATCGAACCACCTATCTGGACATGTTACTAGACCTCAAATTTGTCTATCCTCTCATGCACTCGAGTTGAGCCCTCGCATGCGCCATCTAGCCGGTAGTTCTGTCTTTCAAAAATGCAATTATTGTATTAATACTATCGTTTTACCAAATTTGTTTGCTTCCACATACAATAAATGACAATTTCAAGGTTTTTATAAAGCTGTCCATAAAAAGGAGTTAATTTTTACTTAACTACCTACAATGCGGGATTCATTGTTTATGTTTACCCATGTATGGTATGGGTTAAAAAAATAGAAAACGTCTCTTAGGTAGGTGCCGTTATCTATTGTCTAAGCTTAATGGATCAAGTAGGTAGCTTCTTGTTAGTCTATTTTGCTTGGGTTAATACTGATGTCATTTTGTTTTAATTTTTGACTTGAATTTTGATGACGATTTAATCGATAAAGATAAATTAAACTAGTTCCTTCCTCCTAATAAATGTAGTTCATGGTATTTTACTTAGGAGGACATTGTTTTAGTCGTTTCATAATGTTACTTAGGTATTAGTTATGAAAACGATTTACTTCTTACCCGACTGTAAGGAAGGGTTATGTTTTTCGCGTGTATTATTACCTGATATCTCACAATCCACTGAACGGATTTATACAATTAAGATGTCGTTAGATTTGTCTTGATCGCCCAAGTGTTCTTAGATATGTGACGTTTTAAAAAAACAAACATGGCGGCTATGAGATGTCAAAATAAAAACGTGTGAAAAACAAGTTGTTTTAAATACTGCAATATGGGTATCAAATTAAAGGGCTCATCTTAAGCTTTTCAAAAAGGTATAACATGGTTATGACTGTAATACTAAAAAAGTTAGTTAGCAACTATTCTTTTTTCAATTTTCAATACTTAACAATAGCTGTGATAAAAGTTAGTTGTTACATCCTACAACCACTAAAAAGTTTAAATAAAAAAATTAAATTATACAAATAAAAAAACCGCTTGCACAAAAAAGATGGAAACACGATCCCCCACATAATTACATAATTTCATGCAGTCGGAGGCATACTTAATAAAGTGCTATTTGTTATAATAATAATAATAATAATAATAATTCATTTATTTAAGTATCAGTGACTCATTTTGGTTAGTAACAATTTATACTTATTTACTATGTTAGTAAAACAATAATAATTTAATAATTCAATTTAACTAAGTACCTATTGAAATAACATCAGTAGGTACACAGTCTATCGCCACACTACTCCATGCGAGAGAGACCTGCAACGGTTAACATACCGACAGTCTAGTCTGCTAGCTATCATGTTTAGGATGCTATTGGTACCGCACCTCACTCTACGCACCAGGGATGCGCACCTTTTCCTCATTGTTGCATAAAAACAATCCACGTGCGCTTCCGCAAACATCCCTGACGCGCTACAGAAGCGCGGCAGCCTCAATAATACCCTAAACGCATTATTATATTGTACGCGGAGGGCGCTGTACGATGCCTGCGTGTATGACGACCACAGGCTGCATGTATAAAAAGAGGTGCAATATGCACGGAATAGCGTTATTTTAACATCTCTGGAGCACCGCGCAAACCTGCGGGCAATCATATTAGCCCTCACAGACAGCGCCCTCCTTTCCCTCTCAATATCATGATCATCTTTGAGGTCTGGGGTAAGTACATGGCCTAGGTATTTAAATGTAAATACTCGTTGCAGAGTATTTCCATTAAGCGCAACAGGTGGTATATAATTAGTACATTTATCCCCTACCCCAAATACCATGATTACACTTTTTTTGACATTGTATGTCAGTCCATGCCTTTCAGCATATGTCTCACAAATATGCAATGTTATGTTTTTATGTAAGTAAAGATTCTGCGTGATAAATTAAGGTCATTCTTTTCTTTTTTAAAAACCTTTATTCTTATTTCTTAATTAGAAGTACTTTGGGCAATATTTAAGCACATATAGTTTTTACCTTGTAAATAGATGTTTACCATGTTGTACCCATTGAGATTTATATATTAATTGTCTTCTTATCTTAATTTTTAATTATTGTTTTTGCATCAGTCCTCTATATTGTAATAGTGGCAGCACCTTACCTACATCTACAGTTTTTAAACAAAGAAACATTGTCAATTTGAAAAGAGTGGCCGCGAGATTTTATTGAATTGTGCTTTTCTCCGGCTTTACCTATTGTTTGCGAACAGGCATTACATGTACATTTAGAATCGATTTTCACAAGTGTAGTGCTTTGCTTCCTTAGAAAAAAAATATGATTGATTTGATTTGTTTAATTATTCAGAACCCGTACACAGTGAAGACAACTTCACAGAATGATTTTCTGAAAACCTTCCATCCTTAAACCTCATGTGACAAAATAAATAAAACATTTCTGCTCTAATATTAAAAGCTTCTCGTCGTTCAACAAAAAGATTGAGTAAATTGTAAAAGGTTGAAAAAATATGGTTCGGCTTCTAATGTAAAAACATCTCTGTCATTCACTCATATTCATATTGGCTAAGTCACGCCAATAATAAGAATAAAAAAAGAATGATAATGGCTTATCCAGCACTTTACCTACACGGTTTTATTAAATGGAAAGATATACTTTATCATCGATAATGTTTATGGCTTTTAACGTTACGCCTCTACTAAGCAACCGAGTAAATTCTTTACGTCGTAACTTTATTGACAAAGAAAACATGGCCGAAGTAATGATATTATGATGTTGAATCAAATCAAATGCAGGTTATTTACTTTAGATTTGGATGCACTTTCGAAGCGGCGGTAGCCTAATGGCCAAGGCATCGGCAAGGCAAGGTTCGAATCCTACCCACTATATTACCGACGTGAACCCATTCCTCACACAAGCCTTTGAGCTTAGCTAAAGGGGTTAACAAGATTGCTAGTAATGTGGGACTCAAACCCACATTGCTAGTTATCTTAAAAAAAATACGTAACTTAATCAACCTACTAGCATTCATTCCTACCAAGGGGAGACAAGCCTTCTCTCTGAGAGAGGCTGTAATCCCAACGGGTGGATTACAGCCTCCTCAGGCCTGTTTTATATTTTTTTGGATCTGTAACTTACCGATTTCCTTAAGATGTTTGTCACCGATTTTGAATAGGAGCGATATAGCGTATTGCTATATTTATTGTGAGTCAATGAGAAGCGAGATGAAGGGTTGTAGATTATATTGACTTGACTTAATTGACTAGCTTAATAAATCTTAAACCTAAGTATTTATACACGTAAAAATATAGGAAGTAATATTATAATAGGAGGGCGATTTGTTTATTCAGCGCCTCTTAGCAGTACGTGTAGATTGCGTAATTTATAAATAATAAAATAGACAATTAGGAAGTGCAATCTAAACACGTACTGGTGTTTCATTATTTGGTATAGAAATATACTATGGCGACTGCCATAGATATTCCCCCTTTTGTAAAAAAAATTATACATTTGTAAAAATTATACATTTAAAAATTGTAGAAATTATAAGTTGAAAATTGTACAAAAAAATTGAAATATCTTATTAATTATATCTATTTCCGACAGTCTTAAGCAGCATTCGAGTCCCTGACGATTCGCAACAGGTTCTTCTCTATTTTTGCTCCGATTGCTCGGTAGATAAAGTATATACTGAGTATTAGTATTATTACATCTGCGGTGAATATGGCCACCATGATCCACGTGCGGAGGTCTTGTAGGTCCCCAGATAGCTTTGAATGGAGTTTTGTAATCTCCTCTGGGATCGCGGCGTTGTTCTGCACCATATTCACCTGCTCTTTCTCGTGACTGCTTGTAGAACCCATTGTAGTTGGAAGTCTTGTAACTCGAATGAATGACTGTGGTTTTGCATGTCTTTATATACTACGATTGGAATCTCACCGTTGGTCGGGAGATTCGTCCGGAACGTGTTTTATTCGGGCAGTTCTTATCTTGGAAATGAATCAATTTGATATTTAACGATTTATTGGCTTGCAAACGTTCCAGCTCGTTATCCTTGCGTTGCCATTGTCCTACCTCGTGCCAATCAATTGCAGAAGGTAGGGATATCGTTTCGATAACTCGGGATAAAGCGTCAGCTACAACATTCATGTGGCCGCTTATGTGTTGAATATCTGTACAAAACTGTGATATATAATCCAAATATCTTATTCGTCTAGGGGTGTCATCCAATGATGGCTTCTTAACGAAAGCATGAATCAATGGCTTATGATCCGTGTAGACAGTAAATTCTCGTCCCTCAATTAATCTTCTGAATTTTTTTATAGCCATGTAGATACCGAGTAACTCTCTATCGTATGTAGAGTATTTCGTTTGGGCTTTACTTAGTGATTTTGAAAAGAACGCTATTGGTTCCCATTTTGCGTTTCTTCGCTGCTGTAGTACAGCGCCTACGCATTTCAGACTAGCATCAGTCATTACAGCGATTTGGGCGTTGCTATCAGGATATGCCAATGTAGTTATTTGACGAATGTCCTGTTTGCAGCATTCAAACGCGTGGTTAGCTTCAGTATTCCATTGTATAACAGTCTTGTCTTTTTTCTTGGAATTATGCAAGTATTTATTTAATGGCGCCTGATGTTTCGCTGCGAGAGGCATACTACTTCGGTAGAAGTTAATCATACCCAAAAAACGTCGTAATTCCATCACCGTTTTCCGTAGTAGGCGTCAATCCTTGGCTCGTTACATGATAACCAAGGAAATCAATCTCTGCTTTGGCAAATTCGCATTTATCTGTGTTTATTGTCATGCCGTTTTCGTGTAAGCGCTTGAATACTTCTTCTAAGTGTTCGTAATGTAATTTAATATTATTTTTACAATCTGCCACAAAAATATCGTCCACGTAAATATATACGTAATCTAAGTCGCGAAATATGGAGTCCATAAATTTCTGGAAGGACTGTGCAGCGTTTCGTAGTCCGAATGGCATTCTTGTGAACTCAAAGAGTCCGAACGGGGTTATAATTGCCGTTTTTTCGGGTTCAGCTACGTTCAGCGCGTGAAATGCTTTTTTATATCAATTTTACTGAATATCGCTTTTCCGCTTGCTATGTATGTAAAGTCGAGTAGTCTGGGTAAAGGGTACCTATCCGGTACTGTTATTTTGTTCAGTGCTCGGTAATCTCCGCATGCTCTCCATTCGCCATTCTTTTTCTTGACCAGATGAAGTGGCGATACCCATTGGCTGCTTGACGGTCTGCAAATTCCCATATCCATCATGTTTTGGAATTCCTGTTTAGCAATCCTGTATTTGTCAGGAGGTAGCGGACGAGCTCGAGTAGCTACTGGAAAACCCTTTGTAATGATTTGATGCTGCACCTGATGTTTGGGAGGTTGGTTCATCGATCTAGGCTTAGTGATACCTTCATATTTCTCTAACAAGCACTTTATCGGTTCTGGTAGAGAAGAGTTTATCGATCGGATTGTTGCAATATTTGCTTTCAATAATCTTGCGGGCGTCTTAAGGCCTGTGTTTTTATCAATTAATTTTTGTCCGTGTATATCGACTAATAATTGATAATGTTCAAGAAAATCAGCTCCCAAAATTGGCATGTTAACGTCGGCAATGGTAAATGTCCATTTAAAACTTCGACGTAGTCCTAGGTTCAGCATTAAGGTGCGTTCACCATATGTGTTGATAGAGCTCCCATTGACAGCGAACAATTTGTATTCGCAGGCTCCGCTATTCTTGTCTGTGCGGTTTATAACAGATATGTTAGCACCCGTATCGACTAAGAATCTATAACCACTGTTAGAGTCAGTTATAGTTAGACGGTTTGATGGGTGAATTGCACAGAGACCCGTCGCATTCTGTGCTAGTTCTAGTTTTCCGAATGCTGGTTGTTTTTGTTGTTCCATGAACATGGTTGCGTACATTTATACGCTTTTTGTTTGAAACGTCTGTGATAAAAACAAAGTCCATTACTCGCCATTCTATTTTTAGACCTTGACCGTGTATGCGAATTGTTACGTGAATGGAATCTGCCGCGTTGCAAAGGTCGGCGTGAGCGACCGTTTTGCAACTCATCAATTTCAATTCGCATAGCTGCAATCTGTGACGTCAGGCTTGTTATTAAATTAATTTCTGCGGTCGCCGATTGTGACGTACTTCTATTATATCGCATGTTTTCGTGGATTTTATCGGCGAGGTCGCATAATTTATCTAATCCTAACTCTTCGGATACTGCTATGATTGACGTAATTTCTGCTGGGAGTTGTCGAAACCACAGTAGGCGAATTGTATCTTCATTGATCTTGCCGCAGCCTGCTTCCTTCATTTGTCTTAACAATTGAGATGGTTTCTGATCTCCGAGGTCCATTTCTGAGAGGAGTTTGTGAAATCGTCGATGCTCGCTTTCTTCGTAACAGCTTATCAGTCGGTCCTTGATAGTGGTATATTGTTTTTCCGCTGGAGGGCTTGTCAGTATATCACTAACCTGGTGTATGACTTCTTTTGGTAATTTTGCTATTACCATGTTATATTTGTACTCTTCCCCCTGTTTTTGAGGTGCCATAATTGCCTCGAACTGGGCGAACCATAGTCTTGGTGAGTCGGTCCAAAACTGTGGTAATTTTTCTGAGACGGATATCGCTGCTATCGTCTCAGCGCTAGCGTCGCCCTTGATAGGAGAAGCTGGTGGGACCATGGTAAATTTTTGTTATTCCGCGTAATACTGGCCTCTTGAAATTTTAGCTGGTGAGACCCGCTTGTGGGAAGCCAACAAAAATGTGCCGAAAACGTACTACACTAAATTGACCGATCCTATGCCTATTCTGGTAATCTATTGTTTCGCTAGATTCGCTGCTGAAAACCAAATTGGGTACCGATCGACTCGGAATTATATCAGCACTAGCTAGCAATAGATCACGTCGGGGTCACCAATTATAGCGTATTGCTATATTTATTGTGAGTCAATGAGAAGCGAGATGAAGGGTTGTAGATTATATTGACTTGACTTAATTGACTAGCTTAATAAATCTTAAACCTAAGTATTTATACACGTAAAAATATAGGAAGTAATATTATAATAGGAGGGCGATTTGTTTATTCAGCGCCTCTTAGCAGTACGTGTAGATTGCGTAATTTATAAATAATAAAATAGACAATTAGGAAGTGCAATCTAAACACGTACTGGTGTTTCATTATTTGGTATAGAACTATACTATGGCGACTGCCATAAGCGACAACCACACAAATTTTTATTCGCGTGCTTGGGTATTAATTCCAATTTCGAATAGACTCGTGTACGGATGCCCTTACCTACCACGTGTCCAAAATTATGTCTATGAGAAACAATACAATACATTTTCGTCTAACGCTACGGCTTTGCAACATGGCACGCCCCATGTAACGTTCAACGATGTGTTGTGTATCGGTCCATAATAATTCCCGGGGCTAGTCGTTATCTCCTTAAATGTATAAAAGAAAAAAAAAATGTTTCATGATGGTGAAAGAAGAGTGCACACAATATGTGTAAATATGCGTGGTGTCACTGCGGTCTGAATGCCTCGAAGACTCGGTCAGGGCCTCGTCTCCCGCTTCACTGGTCAGCGGGAGTGGATCACCAAGAGCGCCCGCAGGACTCTCAACTCTGTCTTGCCTTTACTGGCCGGCCAGAGGGAGATCCCTGTTGGTCCCTGTTGCCTGTTTGGCTTGAAGGCCTGTGGCGGCCAGAGAGGGTTAGTGGCGAGTCACCGCCTGACCATTTGTCCGTCTATTTACCATGGCTTCCAAGGACAGGGCCATATTTTTTTCATAGAACCAGTCAACAAATCCACATACACTTCACTTCATGATCCAGTAAGTTAGTTTTCCATTTCTTGTAATAGTTCTGTACTAACCGGGGATTGTCTTTGGATACATTTCTATAGTGTATACAACGATAATCGCCGGCTAGCCATAGCCTTAGTTTAAATTGTCTAACGGGCCTCAGCGATGTTGGCTTCGGTCCCACACACGCCTCCCAAGTGACCGGGACTCTATAGTTCCGCGTAATAAAAATAGATACATAATAATAATTATAATAGAGTACTATTTCGATTTAAGTTTTGAGATCACGCCAAAATACCGTGAGTATACAATCTCTACAGTTACTAATCCCAAATCTGTGAATGCTTCGTCTGTGTCAAAATTGCGTTTCCTTTAGAACATAGATAGGTACACATGCTTGTAAGACAAAGCAGTAGCTTGCATGCTAGATGAATGCCAGTAAATCCAAATCAAATGGCATGCCAGTAGCGCATACACATTATGACAATTAAGTTATATGCAAGGAACTATTAAGCAAGTGTGTCATTAGTATTTTCGCTCTTAGGGTCCATTTGAAAATAAAATATATATTTTTTTCTTACCGACAACAGTAAGCGGCGCTTGACGTATGTCTGTATGAAAGAGCGGTGCGTCTGCAGACACCTCGCACTGGTAATCACCACTCAGCCGACGGTTCAGGTTTACTATGCGCACTTGCTGGTGATCCGACTGCGTTAGCTGGTAAAAAGAACGATGTGAGGATATAAAAATCAAATAGACCTACTTACAGTGATGATACTTGAAATACACTTGGACAATATAAGGACTGGTACTACAAATGGGACGTTTTGGAAGGTAGCAGGAGACCAAAGTGAAATAATTTGTTGTTGTATTTTTGCGAATGAGTGAGTTTGCCAGAGTTCATTAAGAATTTACTGCAGCGAATATTAGTCCACAGTGACTTCTCCTTACTAAAGAATTAACGATCCTAATCCTGGTTATAATCCTGGTTATCATCATCAGCAGCTGATATCTAATTTCACTCAGTTTTCTGAAAGTTTGGACTTGAAAACACATTATTGAATAATGTTCACTTAAATTCACCGTAATTGATGACTCTTTTGTATTTTTAGTCAGAATACAATTCTCACAGTCCCATTTTAGTAAAATCTGCCAAGTATCTGCTATTTGATATGCCAAATCAGAGCGACAGAAAAGCCAAGCATTTTTCAAAATAAAGTGTTTGTGTGCAGATTAAGATTTAGCGTAACAAAAAAATATCAGACATCAAAACTAGTCAGGGTCACTAACCATAAAACTTTGTGTGATGAGCACGATGGTTTAATCTGGTCTGGATGTAATTTATCTTTAATTTATATGTATTTAGAAATATACAAGTATGTTTATCAGATGTTTGGTTGCCATAGTACAAGCTCTGTTTAGTTTTGGATCAGATGACGATTGTGTGAGGTTTCCTAAAATATTATTATATTACTTACATCAACAGATGCTCCTGGCAATGGAAACACCATACTCGGTGGCATTTCCCTCGGGACGTATCGGTAGAACTCAGTCTCAGCTTTGTACCACCTGATGGAGTACAAGGCAGCATCCTCCAAGTCGTAGGAACATCTGAGGAGGGCAGACTGACCCTCTCCGGAGAGGACAGCGCGAGGAACTGAGATGGACAGGTTGCGGAGGGACCATACACCACCTGTGGACAAAAGTAATTAAAATTAGGTAATAGCTTCGGTATAGTAAACTGTACTCTTCTTTTTTAGCTTATTTTCTTAAAAGATAACTTTAACGTTGAAGTTATTATTATATTCTGAGGGCCAATTTAAGTATTTATCGCAGTGCCATTGCAGTTAAGTTTCGATTAAGGCGGTGGCCATTTTCGTATTCTTGTAACAGTACGCGTCTTAAAAAAAAAATGCAATAACGGCATACAAGTACGGTGCGGTGTATTTGAACTCGATCTCAAAGCTACAAAAATATTAAAATGATCGTTTTAATCGAAACTTATCTGCAACTGCACTACTTTAAATATGTGAATTGGCCTCCAGATTGTAATAGCATTTTAGCTATTCGTTTCTATACTTCCCTAAATACATATCATGCTTTCAAATATGTTTTAACTAATTTATTCGCAGTCTCATCTTCATCCATAAAATGGATTAGACCGTTTCCTATGTAATCAGTTTTTAACGGCTAATGGCTAAGGCATCGGTCTCGCAATCGTGAGGTCGTGGGTTCGAATCCTGACCATTATACTACCGACGTGAACCCACTCCTAACACAAGCCATAGAGCTTAGCTGGAGGGGTTAACAGGATTGCTAGTAATGTGGGACCAAAATCCCACATTGCTGGTTATCTTAAAAAAAAAAAAAAAAAATTGCTCCGCTCTATTACTGTGATTCGTTTAGTTACAATTAGCATAATTTTATTAATACATAGGTACAGTATTTTCTTAATACTTGTATAGAAATATGCTGACCAATGTAAAAAAAATGTTCGTCAGTTTTCAAATACAGTCATTTATCGCTTTGCAAACACATGTTATCTTTCAAACAATGTATCACATTAAACAGTTGTAAATTCGTTTGTTCTAAAAATTGTGCCTAACTGTTTCACAACAGAGTTAAAATTTATTAAGACTATGAGTAGTAGAAATACAACCTCCCAAATTATTAACTAAGTGAATAGATGGGACGTATATATTTATCTCATTATAGGTACCTCTATTGCTCACTGTCACTGATTGCAATACATGAAAAAAAAGTGTTAAAATAAGACAGATACAGCAGTATTAATTCCTTTGGTTCTATTTACGCGAATCGAGAAGTAGTCGTATAATACAATATTAATTGCATTTTTGAAAGATAGAAAAAATTGAATCCAGACTCAAGAATCGAACCCGAGACTTCCGTAGCCAAGTTTGGCTACGGAAGTCTCGGGTTCGATTCCTATGTGCAATTATTGTATTTGTAAAGTCTTTGGCAAGAAATGCCAATAAAAATTACTTCAATAGTCGTATAATGTTATTAATTCCCATTGTAGGTGCGACATTTCAAAATAGCCGAGCCATCATTCGTGTCTTTCAACCAATTTTCTCAGTCATTGCTCTACCATTGTTTACCTTGAAATAAAAACTTGATGATGTCTACTTTCTTAACAAAGTGTTAAAAGTTTTTATTTCAAGGTTCCATCTATTGCTTTATAGTTATTAATCTGAGTAAAACCTTATTTTTAGTTTGACTACATTGACATGTTGGTTGTTACTGTTCCTTGATTCGGTTCAAGACTTCAAGCAAAATTGGACTTTTGGTGATGAACATTTTCATTCCGCGGCTGTACATTCGTGTCTATAACTACGTAGATATGTGCAGTCGCCTAAAATATGGCATATTACCCAACAACCCATTTGCACGTCGTAAAACAATATGATTATATTTTCCTTGCATATAAATATATTTATTCTCACATTTTTGTTACTGATACAGTTTTGTCAAAACTGGTGGGCCACTTATTAGACTGACTATATGTAGACACAATTTGAACCAGGTTAACTATACCAGAATCTGATATTCCAAAATTGGATTAGTAACATTCTTAACGTAAACACTTTTGAATTCCAAAAGTGCCAAATCAGAAATGTAATTGAAAAATTTCAATTTCGGCCACGGAATTGAGGTCAGTAACAAGTTCAGTGATTAGGGTCATGTGTGCCGACCACATCGAAACTTCCAAAAGTTCGTAATTGGCACTCAAGTCTGCGCAATTTCGTTTATTATATTTTTTCTAAATATTCGTATGAGCAAACTTTGTGCAAGCAGTCTTGATAATATTTTTCTTTTACTTTGACTAGTTGTTTGCAGAACAAGCATTAAATGCAGCGAAAACGTAAAATAAAAACAGTAGAGTATTGCCTATATTTTTACGAGCTTTTTTAACTGTTTTCTTTTGAAGTCCTGTCAAGTTACATACCTACGTCGCTTAACATTTGAAAATATTCAAACTAATTTAGCATAATATCTTTCACTATAAAGTCACAAAAACTGGACCCATGGTTTGTCCCATTAATATCTAATATCTTATAATATGTTGGGAAAATTCAAACAACGCTATCTGATCCCAAACTAAGCAGAGCTTGTACTATAGAAACCAGACAACTGATAAACTTACTTTTATATGTCTAAATATATGCATATCATAGATAAATTACACCCAGACAGAGAATAAACCATTGTGCTCATCACACAAAGTTCTATCCTGGGTGGGAATCGAACCCACGGCCTCTTGCGTAGCAGTCGGATACACGCCCACCGCGCCACAGAGGCAGTCAATTCATTATAAAGTTTCATGTTGTTTTTGAACTGTAATAGTCGTCAGCTAATCTTATCAGAGACTAGCTAACTACGCGGGAGAAATTTAAGTATACAATCTCTCTTCCTTAAGTCTCATAAACCAATTGGACGGAATGGATGTTCCGTTCCGTCCATGGGCCGACAGTAGTAACGTTAGATAACCTCGCAGATTTCTTGATCTTCTTCGGTCGTCACCGAGTTTATGAACTCGTCACTTGTGCACTATTATGTTAAAATAACAGTCCTATCAGTTTAACCGCAAAATCAACAACCGGTAAACAATTTAGATGCTTGAAGTATATACACACAAGAAATTCGATGTTAAGTTACCTGAGTTACCCAAATTTAGTAGTCGTAGTGTTAAAGGGTAGATATAATTCCCAAACTAGATTTAACACCGTTTCCGAAAATTGCGGTCTTAGTATCCTAAGTATTTATTAATACTCTTCCCAAAACTAGCCTCATTAGTAATTCAGCACAATAGAGCTCCTATGTAACCCCAACCTTCCTCAAGGACACAAGGCCTCATCCCAGTGACGCTAGAGACCAAAATGACCCTTTCAGAATATGATTAATGTTAGACGCACAGGAAACTAAATTAATTAATCACATAATATATCACGTTGTACTCGCATCAAGGGAACTTAGTAGAATTTATAATACAGAGTTATTTTAATGTAATCTAGAAGCGGTTTAAAATCAGAACTTTAAGAATAACATAATCACATATTAGTATTTAAAGATACCAGCCTAATATTTAAAGTAGGCAATTACCAGCATGTCCTTAAACCAAAAAAAACCAAGGCTTGTCACGATTATACAAGATGTCCGGGTTGTGGCATAAGGACTCAGCACTCTCTGAGAAAATGCCGGAATCTCGATAGTGGTAAATGCTTGTTGATGACAAAAGAAGGCACATTTATTCAGAATTGGTACCTGCAAAGTAATGAATAAATTATGCAAAATATTGCAATAAAGTAGCTTGAAGTTTGATCAGAATTAAAATTGCCAGAAATATGTTAGCCAGTAGTGAACTAAGGTAAGGAGATGGGCTTATGAGAAGCCTATGTTATTGGGCCTTTGATATCAGATATAATCTCATAAGGTATCAAAGAAGACGAAGAAAGAAGAAAAACGTTTATTCATTGTGGTTTGGACGTAAACTACAAAACTATAATGACATACACAAAACATTGGATAGGCAGGTATATAAAACAAATCTCACAACAAGTCTAAACGTAGAAATAAACATTAGGTTTCGACGTTCTGACTTGTTCTGGCTTAAAGCGTCCTATAAGTTTACTGTACCTTTATTATTACTAGCGTAAAGAGCATTTTTGAAAGATAGAAAAATACTTCCGTATGCCAAACTAGGGCCGGAATCGAATCATCTATCGGGACTATGTTACTAGATCTTTTCTATTTTTTCCTGCACGCCAGTGGGGCCCTCGCTTGCGCCATCTAGCCGATAGTTTTTAAGAACTAGCAGCTTTTGTTATTGCTTCTTTACAGAGAGCATTTTAACAAATTATGATGTCGCAGACCGAATATTATATTAATTTTTATAGGCATTATTTGCCAATTACTTTATTAATGCTATAATTGCATTTTTAAAGTATTTGGCAAATATGCCTATAAAAATAATTATAATAGCATAAAGAGGTTACGGTAAATAATATATGATTCATGGTCACTATAATAATATAATATCTTGGGACAACACACACAACGCTATCTGGTCCCAAACTAAGCAGGGCTTGTACTATAGAAACCAACTGATAAACATACTAATATATTTTTAAATACATACGTAATATAGATAAATAACACCCAGACACAGATAAACCATTGTGTTCATCATACAAAGTTTTATTCTGGGTGGAGATCGAACCCACGACCTCTTGCGTAGCAGTCGGATACACTCCCACCGACCCACAGAGACAGTCGCTCTAAAAAAAATCGACATTATTTTGATAGAAGTACTTATCCAATGATCATGTTAACATTTCATAATCATAAAGCCTTTAAAACTTCAAAGCAGAGGGTTCGCTGTTTGATGTCCATAGTAAATTATGTGAGTTGGTTTCTTTTTGCTATATTTCCTCTGAATTGCACCTTATTTGTTATTCAATAAGCCAATATCAAAGGGTTGATACGGAAAACATTCATAATAATTCAAAGGTTCCATTTTCGTCTCTTTTCATCGTAAAAATAAATTTGTCTCATCTTATTTTGATGTGACTGCATCGATAGCTTATGAATTTATTTACGTAAGTATTGTGCATTAGATTACCGCACCTAGGTTCAAGCACAATTTAGGGTTCAGTAGTCCCTCCCTATCCGAATAATGTGGCTTAAGCAGTGGGTTTTTCTGTTGTTTTTTTTTCAATATCTGCTTAATAATATTTTTAATAGAATTTGTACGAAACTTTTGTTACTTCTCATTTGATCAGCTGTTACTCGTAAACTTGTAAAGACTACTTAGCTGTGATAGTTTTCCTTATAATTTCACTATATATATTACTACCGTGATTTTTTTCACATACTTAACATCAACAATTTAGCTGGCAGGGGATGTGGACACTTGACTCTAACAAAAATTTGAACTTAAAGTTCAAATGAAAATATAATAAAAAAATCATCTTCCCAAACCCTGAAACGTTTTTAAAATACCTATCTAATGATACCCCATACGATGGGGTAGGTGAGAAAAACACACCCCACTTTTCATATGGGGAGGTACCCTATTTTTTTTTTTTAAGATTTTATACTTTGACTTTGTCAGCGTAAATAATATGTGTATCATGCAAAATTAAAACCTCCTAGCACTAACAGTCTCTGAGCAAAGGTGCGGACGGACGGGTTCCGTTTTGCGATTTTGACTAAGGAACCCTAAAAATACAATCAAAACCAAAATCCGAGTTCAGCTGACTGACAGTAAGGAGAGAGATTTTTCAATGGCTAGCCTTATTTGCCTTAACACAAAGCAGTAGTAAACAAAGTAACACGTTGTAATGAATCCGCCAATAAATAATAACATAACATCCAATTGACGTCACAATCCATGACAGTATAATATTCTTCCGGTTGAATAGTTTCCAAGGTTTAAAAGCAACGTTAAACTGAAAGTTTCGAAAACAATCACTAGTTTCCGAAGTAATTTAAAAACAATATTTTTAAAGTGACAATTTGTTGCAGGGACTATTCTCAGAGGGCAGGCCAGGGGTCTGCGATAGGGCTGGCAGAAATATATAGAATTTTATAAGCTACGCTTAGTCGCGTAAATATTTTATTTTAAGGCTAAATACCTTTGTTTATTTCCTGACGTTTCGACCGTATTGGAACGGCCGTGGTCACGGGTAGACTAATTCAGCTCAGCGTCGCCTCCGAGAAACGCGGGTTTCGGAAACTACCCTAGCTTGATTTTTATCACTCACTATTACGGAACCGTCGGTACTTCGACACACAACACTAATGACATCTGCACACTGGCGCGTAATGTTTGTTCGGCGGTGTGTGCACTTGCTGATCACTGGATTCCACGATGTTGACAAACGATATTCATCTTCTCGGTTGAAATTGACGTGTTTTTTTATTTCAACCGCTCCCCGCGCCATCCTGGAGTAGTAGTGACGGTGGAGTGGACCTGTGGTTTATGTAGTTCAATCCAGTGATTGGGCAGCAAGTAGCAAGTGTTCCGCTATTGCGGACTTCTTTGTCTGTCGGTTTTTCACAGCCGCGATATGTTCCTTAACCCTTTCCGCTATTGTGCGTTTGATTTGTCCAATGTAGGAACTACCACAGCTGCAATCCACTTTGTAGACGCCAGGTGTCTATAGAGGAATGACATCCTTAGAAGTACGTACGACTATATACAGTCTTAATGGAGTATTTCTGCAGTACTGTTCCAACTTTATCCGTCACTCCTTTCACGTACGGTGGAAAAGCTGGAGCCCTGTCAACCCCCGGTCGGGAGTCTCTCCTCTTCGTACGTCGTGTACTTCCTCTGTATCCGTTTCGCTTTAGTACCTCCTGAACATGTGTGAGCTCACTTTCTAAGTGTTCAGGGTACCACGGATTGCAGATGTCTTGGATGATGGTGCGAGTCAGCATGCAAATACCTGTCTGTGTGCGTCGGTTTTCTGTAGACAGTGTGTGCCAGGGTACCATCTGCCTTAACCAATATTTTCACATCAAGAAAAGCCAGCGATTTGTTTATCTCCATTTCAAAAGTGAACCTGAGGTCTATATACCCTATATGGAGTTCAAGTAATCAGTAAATTGTTCTACTTCGTCGAAATGTCGGGAAATAAACAAAGGTATTTAGCCTTAAAATAAAATATTTACGCGATTAAGACCCGAAGTTTATAAAATTTCTATAATGTGTACAAATCGTGAAAGTTTACGAACATATATGGCAGAAATATACTTTATGATTTTGCGTAATATCTTTATTTAGATTTACTTCCCTCAACAGGAACTACGACCAGAAAAATTCTTTACTCTGATCCATTCCTATCGAACGTTTCGAAAAGAAATTGTTTTATATCATTTCAAAGATTTTACAAGCTCCATTATTCAACAATCTAAACAAAGCGCACACTTTAAATAGAAAATCTCCCTTCTTTATTATCAGCGTCATTACATCCCAAAAATAAACACATTTACTCTACTGACAACCCTATCAATCCAGAGGAGAGGTCGGCCACTAATCACCGAGCCACACCTGCTTTACGGTACCCTTCGACTCAGATAACACATTGTGTAAGCGATTGTGTTGATTCACAATTGATACATTGCGCACATTGTTCCGCAATTGTACTATGAACCTACTGTTCAAGAAGCAATGGGTGGTGAACCAGGGTGATTATAGATGTTCTTGGTTGATTTATAGAGGGATTAGGGTGATGGGAATGTGAGGTATAGTGGAGGATTAAAGCTTGCTTTCTTGTAAGTATTAAGATCACAATGGGGCTTAACTTGTGTGTTTTCTTAGTAATATTGTAATTGCGGAAGCGTTTATTGTTTATGGATTTGGAAATGTTATGTAATAGTATGTAATCGATGCGGTTTTTGTTGAGATGAGTTATGAACTGTTTTTGGCAAAATCCATTATCCTTGCGAAAGTAAATATTTCAAAAAATGTGGATAGATTACCCATATCTGTTGCTATGTAGCTATTTAGATAAAACGAGATTCCCACAAATAATTCATCAACAAGTCATCAAAAGGTTTACCCACCCCTTTTTGTATTTGCCATTTCCTACGCGGTCTCCAAGGTTACATTATGAGTTTCATGGCTAAAGAGATTATGTGATTGTCACCAAAAAAATGGTCTTCATACAAGGCTAAGGGAATTCAGGGTTATTAAACAGTTATCGCTTTCCCAAACTAAGTAAACAGATTAGGTCCTCCTAAGCAAACTATCGAAAATTTATATAAAACAAATACAATTACAGAAGTTCTATCGTCAGCCTAAATCAAGATAATTTTACAAACAATCAATTAAGGTGTGGGCATGCATAATCCCATAGTCATTAGGCCCTGTATGTTCGCAGCTGAGAAAACACTCCCCGGACTTGCGGTTAGGGACATATCACCCCTACCTCCCACACCTTCTAAGGGGTGAAAATGGGTTATTATCTCATCGGGGATTAAAGTTATTTAATTTGATATTGAAAAAAATTTAGACAACTGTTTTGAAAATTATGGTCGCCGCCCAATATAACGGACTCTATAATAATATTTTGGGACAACTCACACAACGCTATCTGATCTCAAACTAAGCATAGCTTGTACTATGGAATCCAGACAACTGATAAACATACTTATATATTTCTAAATACATACATATTATAGATAAATAACACCCAGACACAGATTAAACCATCGTGCTCATCACACAAAGTTTTATCCTGGGTGGGGATCGAACCCACGACCTCTTGCGAAGCAGTCGGACACACTCCCACCGCGCCACAGAGGCAGTCATCTCTATAAACGTATAGGAAAGTATACCGGCAATTGGTCTTGCCTTTGACGGTGCGATTACTAGTATGAGACGCTGCACTGAGTGGACTTGAAACTATACTTAAACAATCATTACGTCACAACCAGCTGCAATTATGGGCTTTATTATTCTACTCTGATTTCTTCTTCGGCCGTCAATCATCTGCTTAAGCATTAAAATTGAATTCCGGAATAAAAAACCGCTAAAATTTACGTGTATGATAAACACGCAGGCGGATCCGAAAGTAACCGCTAGTTATTACTAACAAGCTTAGTTTCAATTCAAATATAATAAGTACACTTTGAAAACTTTTTGACAAAAGGAATGTTAATTTTAATGATGATTTTTAGAACGTACTAACATTTCCCAGGGAAAGACCAAGTTATACATTCAAGGTACCTCCTAACAATGTTTAATTAATTAACTTTTCATTATCATTGTCACAGTCTATGATGTTTCTAAAGAACAAGCACACGAGGCTTTTCACCAAAAACTGAACAAAACTCTGATATTAATAAAGCCTAAATGAGTTTAATAACAACTCCCGAACACAAAATTCATGTAGTCACTGGCAGCCAGAAACTCTCAGCATTTAAATGTAGAAACTTTTCAACGCCACGTTAAAATATAGGTGGAAGTACTAAATGGAGTCGGCATGTAAATTACAAGGGATATTACTGTGCTCTCTGATTCTGTTTGTAATTTTCTGAATAATGTGACAAACAAAACATCACGTTGGTAGCTGCCAAAAGAGTTTGGAAGGTAGGTAGAATTTTAACCAAGTTCGGTTAGGATTAAAAGATTTGTAGTGGAACTTTTGTGTGGTTTTTGTTGCAACAAACAAGTGGATTGGCTGCTTTAGTCATTTTATATTCAGAAATTTGATTTAGGTAATTTGGTTGTAATATATATGTAATATGGTTATAATAAAGAAATAAAGAGCTGTAGCTCTTTGTCAATTTAGAGACTCTTTTAGTAAAATTTAAATTAAAAATATTAAAAATACCCGCCTGCTTAAAAAAAGATTCATGAATCCCAGTGAACTTACAAAAATGCCTCCGGTTGCATAATTAAATGTTATCTTGTTTCAATCTGTTTTAAGCAGGCGAGTTTTTTTTTTTTTTTTTTTTGTGCTTATTTGTAAGACGTAACGTAATAACTGTAACTACCGAAAATTTGTGTAAAAATAGTTAGTAACAAACTTTAAATCGTTATGTATCCTAAAAACAATCAAAATTCTGATTGCTGTCATTCATGTCTATAGTGACACTCGCAAGATTAATACGAATCGATTGAAGTATGTATCATCAAAATCGGCCCCCGCGTTTGCTCTATATAGTGCCAGAAAGGAACACACATACATACATACATACACGTCAAACACAAAACCCTCCTCCGCAGTCAGGTAAAAATATGACCATAGTTTAAATGATCATTCCTCGATCAGAAATAATTTTTATGTCCTGGGAATTTAAAGCACAGTTAATTCAATTTCTGCATCATAAATGTATATACAGATATTGTAGTTCACAAGTCTGAATGCATATAGGTTCAAAGTAATCCGGTAGATAATCCTCGATCTGCTCTCTCTCGTCGAAGGCTGTTAGTTTCCCAGTAATAGATCTGAATATTTCTAATGCATGTCATGTTTCTAATACCTATATTATCTTAGGGACTACGTAAAAGTTATATTTATTCAGCACACAAATATTCAGTTTCAATTAAAACTTCATTAGGTCCATAAAAATCCCATCATATGGCCCTTTGGAAAAAACATCTGGAGTTTTTCGGCAAATTAACCCTGGGAGCTTCCTATTCCCGTCAAATTGCGTATTCGCTTGAAGCTAATGAACGTAATAAATGTTAGGCAGTGTTCGCAAGAGCGTCGATGTATAGCAAACATTGAGATAATGACCGCGCCTCCTCGCAATAACTAGATGGCTCGGTAATGGTTCGATATTTCTCGCCCACGGTAGGATTTTGTTTTACTAAAAGCGGAAAATAAATTGGTTGCTTCTTGCTACAAATCAATCGAATTAAAATAGGAGAAATATTTGCTAAACTACCACTTGAAAATAGTAAGAAGCATCGCGGCGGGTGTAAAAAGGGATCACAAAACAAACACAAGCGAATTAGAACCGGAGCCTTATAAGATTGCAAAAATAAAAACAATGAAAGCCAATTGAAATTCGCCAACAAATTATGAACAGCTTAGGGTAAAAGATCACAACAAACTTAATGGTGGAGCAAACACTTTCATTAGTGCCGTTGCACAAGACACACATAGTTTTTACCTTCGTTGTAAGTAGATGCTCCTACATTGTTGTACCCGATAAGGCTGATTTTAGTTTATCTCATGTTTTAGTTTTTGAATAATATCATTTGCGTCAGTCTTTTAATATGGTGTATAGTATAGTAGTGGCAGCACCTTACCTCATATCAAACATTGTAAAATTGGCAATTTGTAAAGAAAAACCCGCGGGTTTTTATTGCCAGGTTCTTTTCTCCGGCTTTACCTATTTTTTGCGAACTTGCCATTACATGTACATGTAGAATACCGACGTATCACAAGTGTTGTTTTGAATCCCAAGTGAATAAAAAATTTCGAATTTTGAATTTTGGATTGATGTCTAATTTGGTCTATAAAAAAAAAAGTCTGTTTCATCAATCAGCTTGTTATTTTTTTTAATGCTCGACTGAAACAGAAGTTTGACGTGTCTATCTGTGCGTTTGTCTCTATCACTGCAGTACCAAACGAGTGGACAAATTTTGATTCGGCATTTTTATTATTGTAGGACATGCTATCCGCTTCTCGTTAACGGTAGAACATGATCCTTACATACACTGTACAGGGTGGTATATTCAAGCTATACCCGATATAGGCCCGCTTCGTTCTCTCCAAAAGATTGACGCCTAGATATTTCACAGACTGATGTGTTGACTACTACAATAGCTTTTCCTTTATATATTTGTTTTGGCTTTGTTTAGTACTGTTCTAGAATATTGGAAGATATAAATGAGTTCTACATCTAGTGTAATGAGAGATAAAGAAATTATTTTAGCTTCGTTTAACTTCATGTTATTTCGACAAAGTCGTTGGTAGATTAGTTTGAGCAACTGGGGTGAAATTTAATTTGAAATTGCTATTTTCAATGATATAATAATAATATCTTGGGATTACTCTCACAACGTCAGCTGATCCTAAACTAAACAGAGCTTGTACTATGGCAACCAGACAACTGATAAACATTCTTATAAAATAAATTACAATAAATACATACATATTATAGATAAATTACGCTCAGACACAGAGTAAACCGTCGTGCTTATCACACATAGTTTTATCCTGGGTGGGGATCGAAAGCACGACCTCCGGCTAAGCAGTCTAGGTTACTAAACACTAAATCAACAGGCCAGTGATAGACCTAAACATTATAGAAGTTTCATATGTGGACTGGTGTTTCTTATCTTCATAACAAAATGAAAGTCTTGACTCATTTAGCTCATTCGTACGTTCACGAAGTTGTTGCATACGGACGGGTGCACTTACAATATTTATACTGGGTGGCGCAAAAGTAAAGACCCTATTTGGTTCAGCTATAACATTTTTTCTAAATTAGAAAACTAGATTTAGATTTTTTTAAATGTATATTTGTGCCATTAAATTTCGTACCATTAGGATTTAAAGATGATGTCTTTTAAATGGTGACCTCCAGAGTTGATACACATTTGAGCCCTATTTATGACATTTTGCATAACTTGCCGTAACACTTCCTGCGATATGTTCGTTATTTCTTGACGAATGTTTTCTTTTAGAGCTGCGAGATTCTGTGGCTTGTTCACATACACCCGAGATTTCAAAAAACCCCAAAGAAAGAAGTCTGGACTGGTCAGATCGGGTGATCTTGCAGGCCAAGGCAAATCGCCAAAACGAGAGATAACTCGGCCTGGAAAAGCGTCCCTCACTAAGTCCATAGTGTCGCGCGCTGTGTGTGCCGTAGCGCCGTCTTGTTGAAACCAGATGTGCTCCAGCCCCAATTCGTCCAAACTGGGTATCAAAAACTCACGTAACATGGTTCTGTAGCGTTCTCCAGTGACAGTTATCGCATTGCCTCCAGCGTCTTCGAAAAAATAGGGTCCGATCACTCTGTCAACACAGATGCCACACCATACAGTAACTTTTAGTGGGTGTAGAGGTGTTTCTTGAATAATGCGCGGATTATCAGTGCCCCAGAACCGAGTACAATGGGGCTTAACTTGTGTGTTTTCTTAGTAATATTGTAATTGCGGAAGCGTTTATAGTTTATGGATTTAGAAATTTTATGTAACAGTATGTAATCGATGTGTTTTTTGTAGAGATGCGTTATGAACTCTTTTTGGCAAAATCCATTATCGAAGCAGTTTTTATATTCATTTCTTGCCAATTACTTTACAAATACAATAATTGCACATTTGAAAGATAGAATAATTTGAAGTCCAGACCCAGGAATCGAACCCGAGACTTCCGTAGCCAAACCGGGGTCGGAATCGAACACCTATCTGGACTATGTTACTAGACTCGAATTTTTCCATCCCTCTATGCTCGCGGTTTGGGCCCTCGCATGCGCCATCTAGTCGGTAGTTAAAGAACTATCACGGCTTTTTTTTGTTGCTTCGTTACAGAGAACATTTTAACAAATTATGACGTCGCAGGCCGAATATTGAAGTAATTTTTATAGGCATTTTCAAAATCCATTATCCTTGCGAAAGTCAATTTTCAAAAAATCTGGATAGATAACGCATATCTGTTGCCATGTAACTATATAGATGAAACGAGGTTCCCACAAATAATTGCTTGTATCACACAAGTCATCAAAAGGTTTACCTACCCCTTTTTGTATTTGCCATTTCCTACGCGGTCTTCAAGATTACATTATGATTTTCATGGCTAAAGAGATTATATGATTGTCACCAAAAAAATGGTCTTCATACAAGGCTAAGGGAATTCAGGGTTATTAAACAGTTATCGCTTTCCCAAACCTAGTAAACAGATTAGGTCCTCCTAAGCAAACTATCGAAAATTATATAAAACAAATACAATTACAGAAGTTCTACCGTCAGCCTAAATCAAGATAATTTTACAAACAATCAATTAAGGTGTGGGCATGCATAATCCCATAGTCATTAGGGCCTGTATGTTCGCAGCTGAGAAAACACTCCCCGGACTTGCGGTTAGGGACATATCACCCCTACCTCCCACACCTTCTAAGGGGTAAAAATGGGTTATTATCTCATCGGGGATTAAAGTTATTTAATTTGATATTGAAAAAAAATTAGACAACTGTTTTGGAAATTATGGTCGCCGCCCAATATAACGGACTCTATAATAATATCTTGGGACAACTCACACAACGCTAACTTATCCCAAACTGTACTATGGAAACCAGACAACTGATAAACATACTTATATATTTCTAAATACATACATATTATAGATAAATAACACCCAGACACAGAATAAACCATCGTGCTCATCACACAAAGTTTTATTCTGGGTGGGGATCGAACCCACGACCTCTTGCGAAGCAGTCGGACACACTCCCACCGCGCCACAGAGGCAGTCATCTCTATAAACGTATAGGAACGTATACCGGCAATTGGTCTTGCTTTTGACGGTGCGATTACTAGTATGAGACGCTGCACTGAGTGGACATGAAACTATACTTAAACAATCATTACGTCACAACAAGCTGCAATTAAGGGCTTTATTATTCTACTCTGATTTCTTCTTCGGCCGTCAATGCTTATGCATTAAAATTGAATTCCGGAATAACTTATCAACGCTTAGAACAGAACCATCAGAATCAAAAAGCTAAAATTTATATGTATGATTAACACGCACGCGGATCCGAAAGTAACCGCTAGTTATTACTAACAAGCTTAGTTTCAATTCAAATATAATAAGTACACTTTGAAACTTTTTGACAAAAGGAATGTTAATTTTAATGATGATTTTTAGGACGTACTAACATTTCCCAGGGAAAGACCAAGTTATACATTCAAGGTACCTCCTAACAATGTTTAATTAATTAACTTTTCATTATCATTGTCACAGTCTATGATGTTTCTAAAGAACAAGCACACGAGGCTTTTCACCAAAAACTGAACAAAACTCTGATATTAATAAAGCCTAAATGAGTTTAATAACAACTCCCGAACACAAAATTCATGTAGTCACTGGCAGCCAGAAACTCTCAGCATTTAAATGTAGAAACTTTTCAACGCCACGTTATAATATAGGTGGAAGTACTAAATGGAGTCGGCATGTAAATTACAAGGGATATTACTGTGCTCTCTGATTCTGTTTGTAATTTTCTGAATAATGTGACAAACAAAACATCACGTTGGTAGCTGCCAAGAGAGTTTGAAAGGTAGGTAGAATTTTAACCAAGTTCGGTTAGGATTAAAAGATTTGTAGTGGAACTTTTGCGTGGTTTTTGTTGCAACAAACAAGTGGATTGGCTGCTTTAGTCATTTTATATTCAGAAATTTGATTTAAGTAATTTGGTTGTAATATATATGTAATATGGTTATAATAAAGAAATAAAGAGCTGTAGCTCTTTGTCAAATTAGATACTCTTTTAATAAAATTTAAATAAAAAAAAACAAAAAATCCGCCTGCTTAAAAAAAGAATCATGAATCCCAGTAAACTTACTAAAATGCCTCCGCATTGCATAATTAAAGGTCATCTTGTTTCAATCTGTTTTAAGTAGGCAAGTTTTTTAGTTTTTTTTAATTTTTTATTTATTAGTAATAACTGTAACTACCGAAAATTTGTGTAAAAATAGTAACAAACTTTAAACCGTTATGTATCCTAAAAGCAATCAAAACTCTGATTGCTGTCATTCATGTCTATAGTGACACTCGCAAGATAAATACGAATCGATTGAAGTATGTATCATCAAAATCGGCCCCCGCGTTTGGTCTATATAGTGCCAGAAAGGAACACACATACATACATACATACATACACGTCAAACACAAAACCCTCCTCCGCAGTCAGGTAAAAATACGACCATAGTTTAAATGATCATTCCTCGATCAGAAATAATTTTTATGTCCTGGGAATTTAAAGCACAGTTCATTCAATTTCTGCATCATAAATGTATATGCAGTCAGATATTGTAGTTCACAAGTCTGAATGCATAAAGGTTCAAAGTAATCCGGTAGATAATCCTCGATCTGCTTCGTCGAAGCCTGTTAGTTTCCCAGTAATAGATCTGAATATTTCTAATGCATGTCATGTTTCTAATACCTATATTATCTTAGGGACTACGTATAAATTATTTTTATTCAGCACACAAATATTCAGCTTCAATTAAAACTTCATTAGGTCCATAAAAATCCCATCATATGGCCCTTTGGAAAAAACATCTGGAGTTTTTCGGCAAATTAACCCTGGGAGCTTCCTATTCCCGTCAAATTGCGTATTCGCTTGAAGCTAATGAACGTAATAAATGTTAGGCAGTATAATTCATGTTACTAACCGGACTTTATTTTAAACTAGCTGTCCCGCGCAACTTCGTATGCGTAATTTATCCCCGTTTTGAAACATTTCTCGTCGCTTCTCCGCTCCTATTAGTCGTAGCGCGATGTTATATAGCCTATAGCCTTCCTCGATAAAGGGGCTATCCAACAAAAAAAATTTTCAAATCGGACCAGTAGATCCTGAGATTAGCGCGTTTAAACAAACAAACAAACAAACAAACAATCAAACAAACAAACTCTTCCGCTTTATAATATTAGTATAGATATAAACTAGATTACTATCAAGTTTTATGCAAATCCGTTCAGTAGCTTTTGCGTAAAAGCAACAAACATCGATCCATCCTAACAAACTTTCAAACGTATAATATTACGACTAGTGGAACTCTGTCAGAAAGTTATTTTTATTTCTTTATGTAACAATTCTCACTTCATTTATTTTCCCTTGAAAGGCCTGGCATAATAGCAATAGCAAGGAAAGCGTAATCGACGTCAGACGCGACAAGAGTGCGAACTTAAGTTTAATTCTGTCGGATTCATTTCCTCGCTTCCGTTTCGAAGCGATTGCGAGCCGTGTGACAGGGGACTTAATGCTGAAGCTATTTGTATACTGTAGTTCTTACTCCCTAGTTGAGATATTGGAGTTATGACTGGAAGTAGTAGTGTTTTTGTTGGAGGTTAGCTGTTCTGACCCTTTGTGTAGATGTTGGTTATTGTCCTAATTATTATAAAAACAAACCGATTGCTTAAAATTAATGAAATGGTAAAATATAACTATAACAACAAATACCAAAAAACAGAATAAAATTAAAATTAATATGTGACTGCAGACTGCCTGTGTGGTGGGAGTGTATCCGATTACTACGCAAGAGGTCGTGGGTTCGATCCTAACCCAAGATAAAACTTTGTGTGATGAGCATGATGGTTTATTCTGTGTCTAGGTGTTATTTATCTAAAATATCTATGTATTTATAAATATATAAGTATGTTTATCAGTTGTCGGCTTTCCATTGTACAAGCTCTGCTTAGTTTGTGATCAGATAGCGTTGTGGGAGTTGTCCTAAGATATTATTACTATACTATTATTAATATTTAATGGGCTCCCATACAAAATGTGATTTTTTGTCGTTTTTGCTCGATAATATAATATAGGCTGTATCTCGTGATAACTAGACAGTTGGAGTTTTCACAGACGATGTATTTCTGTTGCTGCTATAACAACAAATGCTTAAAACAGAATAAAATATGTATTTAAAAGGGTGCCCATACAGCAAACGTATTTTATTTTTGCTCGTTTTTGCTCGATATAGATAACGGCAACAGGTAGACACTTGAAATATTCACAGAATATTAAGTTATATTATTCACTTTAAAAATAAATTATCATATTAAAATAAAATTAATATGTATATAAGGGGGCTCCCATACAACAGACATGATTTTTATGCCGTTTTTATAAGACATAATTTTATTATTTTTGGAAGAATAAGCATAATTTATACTAATATTATTAAGCTGAAGAGTTTGTTTGTTTGAACGCGGTAATCTCAGAAACTACGAGTCCGAATTGAAAAAAATATTTATTTGTTACGTAGCCCATTTATCGTGGAAGGCTAGAGGCTATATAACATCACGATACGACTAATAGGAGCGGAGCAGCAATGAAAAATGTTGCAGAAATGGGAAAAAATGTGGACTGTTTGAATGTTGAGTTTGTGATAATTTTTATTAGATATAACACCTAATACACCAACCACGACCATCACCTTGTATACATCTTCACGCAATTTATTTAATTTCATTTTATAGGCAATAGACAGTAAAACAATAATCTTTGCATATTTTGTCATTGTAATGATTCCTAAAAAAGCCGACGTGTATAACTGTTAAAATAAAAAATATATCCTTACCGATTTCGGTAACCGCAGCGAATCTTATAGGGGTGTCTAAACGACCCATTTCTTACGGCAATTTGTGGCGGTACTATTGGCAACTAATTGCTCGGCCAATAATAGCAATTTGTCTGCAATTGTATAGAGCATGATCCAGTCTCCTAAACAGGGTATACAACCCGGCAACAATAAAATAGTGAGCGACTGAAACAACAACAAAATCATCATCATCATCATCAGCCTATCGCAGTCCACTGCTAGACATAGGCCTCTCCAATTGCACGCCACTTTGTTCTATCTTCGGCTTCTCGCATCCAGCTCCTGCCAGCCGTTTTGCGACGAAGTTATCGACATAGCCCACCGGATTAGCAAGTTGAAGTGGCAGTGGGCTGGCCATATTAGCCGGAGAACCGACAACCGAGTGGGGTAAACGAGTTCTTGAGTGGAGACCGCGGCTTGGCAAATGTAGTGTAGGACGCCCTCAGGCCAGGTGGAGTGATGATATACGCAAAACAACAAAATCGTTCGGGCAATATTGCGGAAAATCGTCTGGCAACCATCATATCAATATTGGAGTGTACTGCCATGTTGCCGGCCGCCACAAATTGCCGTAAAAATTGCCCATTTAGACGCCCTTTTATATATACATTTGCCGTAATAATTGCCATGGTGACAATTATTTTGTTTCACTTTCTCTCATCAAACTTAAATTGGAGATAACGAAATCAAACATTTATTAGCTAAAACTCTGTCATTGAGTGCTATGAATAAATGTTGATCTTTCCTGGAAATTAGTTCAAACTCACATAACACTTTCATGAATTTTGGCAACTTAAATTTGCAGCTACTACAGGTTTGGTAGAAAGGCAAAAAGTTTCACCTTTCTATTTGAATTTGTGCTACAGTTTCCTGTGTGCAATGTAAATATATGTGGCAAGTTTCATTGCTTTGAGCAACCTGAAAGACTGAAACCTTCTGTTTTATAAAAGACCGTAGTGAAAAAGACCACTCGATTTTGTATTTTTAAGAGTGAAAGAGAGCCTAAAAAATAAGGGACTACTACTTAATTGGGCAATAAGCCCGACCGGGCCTGCTAAGTCAGAGGTGGAGTCACTCCTGAGAGGAAATCGAACTCACGAGGATTGGTTACTATGGGTCTGGCTGTAGAGTATCTAAAATATGTTTGTATTTAAGTAAGTATGTTTATTAAGTGTCTGATTGCCATCATAGTGCAGGCTCTGTCAAGTTTGAAATCGGATGTCAATCGCCCCAATATATTATTAATTAGTTGTGCCCTGCGGTGTTACCCGCGGTTTATTAGCCTATGTGTTAATTCAGGGTGTCAGCTAACTCCACACCAAATTTTATTAAAATCGCTCCAGCCGTTTAGACGTGAAGAAGTAACAAACATACACTCACATACTCACAAACGTTCGCCTTTATAATATTAGTGTGATACTACTAAAACTAAACACAACTACAACCACGTTGATGTTGGTTATCGCGATAAAAACTAACCTTTGTTTATGCATTTATATTGTACCGCTCACACTTTCTCAAAGTCTGTCAGCAACAAAGAGATCTCCATAACCTAAGTTTTCTAACAAATAAAAAAAGCAGCGAACGTGAAATAGATTTTATAGTAAAGAAAGAGATTCTAATAGTAACCTAAATTTTCTAACAAATAACAAATATTATCATTAAATTTATCATTTGTGTTACATCATTTTACTTTTCGTAGGGATAAAAAATCTCTAATTAAAAATAAAAGCCTATAATACTTGTTAATAGTGCAGCTTTCTATTGGTGAAAGATTATTTTTAAATCGGTTTAGCGGGTTAAACGTGAAACAAACAAACTCACTATCACTTTTATAATATTAGTTAAGATTAGTTTAAGTAGCTACATGTAGATTAGTATGTTGTTTATTGACACCGAAGTGTAATCAGCTGAATGCGGCATGCCGCGTGCAACACTTTTGCAGCTAGCCGGAGTGCGCATCATCACATGTTTGTTATTATAAAGAATGCGGCGTGCTGGAAAGTCATGCAGTTAGCCATACGGCGCACGGCTTTTAGCTTTTATAAAATTAGGATCTCTTACGAAAATAAGTATAATTTCTTATTATTTAAATAAATAACAGGGCTCGATGATATCCTGACTTTAATATATAATTCAAAGAGAACATAAATATTATGTAAACCTGTATCAACACTTCTCAAATTCTTTTCATACAGGTTTCCAAAAAATATACATGTCCAGTTGTATTAGTATTTTATTTTTAAATGAATGATATAAAAGTATCAGTAATCTAGTAAGTAGTATCTTCCTATAATTAGTGTACAGTGTACGCAATATGGCATAAACATCTCAGTGTGCGTATTTAGATTACAAATATACCTAAGTGTGAGGGCGGTTTCAGACTAGCTCTTTTTTCTACGCGTATATTGCGTACACTGTACACTAATTATAGGAAGATACTTCCTATAATTAGTGTACAGTGTACGCAATATGGCATAAACATCTCAGTGTGCGTATTTAGATTACAAATATACCTAAGTGTGAGGGCGGTTTCAGACTAGCTCTTTTTTCTACGCGTATATTGCGTACACTGTACACTAATTATAGGAAGATACTTCCTATAATTAGTGTACAGTGTACGCAATATGGCATAAACATCTCAGTGTGCGTATTTAGATTACAAATATACCTAAGTGTGAGGGCGGTTTCAGACTAGCTCTTTTTTCTACGCGTATATTGCGTACACTGTACACTAATTATAGGAAGATACTTCCTATAATTAGTGTACAGTGTACGCAATATGGCATAAACATCTCAGTGTGCGTATTTAGATTACAAATATACCTAAGTGTGAGGGCGGTTTCAGACTAGCTCTTTTTTCTACGCGTATATTGCGTACACTGTACACTAATTATAGGAAGATACTTCCTATAATTAGTGTACAGTGTACGCAATATGGCATAAACATCTCAGTGTGCGTATTTAGATTACAAATATACCTAAGTGTGAGGGCGGTTTCAGACTAGCTCTTTTTTCTACGCGTATATTGCGTACACTGTACACTAATTATAGGAAGATACTTCCTATAATTAGTGTACAGTGTACGCAATATGGCATAAACATCTCAGTGTGCGTATTTAGATTACAAATATACCTAAGTGTGAGGGCGGTTTCAGACTAGCTCTTTTTTCTACGCGTATATTGCGTACACTGTACACTAATTATAGGAAGATACTTCCTATAATTAGTGTACAGTGTACGCAATATGGCATAAACATCTCAGTGTGCGTATTTAGATTACAAATATACCTAAGTGTGAGGGCGGTTTCAGACTAGCTCTTTTTTCTACGCGTATACGGTTGTTTCGGTATACGCGCTTACGCGCGCTCTACATTTCGCACTTCATAACTCGGACGCACGTACACGGGCATATTCCGGTGTGCTCGCTCAAACCGGTAGTAGCAAGTCAGTGTCAACATGCTTATACACGCGTCAAAGCTCGAACGAGTTGTGCCTGTGGCAAAACGCGCCAGCTTACGCTTACATAAACTTAGAAGCTCGTTTATGTAAGCGCAAGCAGACGCGTTTATATAACGCTAGTCTAAAACCGCCTTTAATGTCTTAATTTGACTTAAATACGTTATCTTCTTAAAATACATAATTATCTATTCGTACCTATTATAGTTGGCTATGAATAAATATGTATACATTGTTTAAAGTGAGGTACCCTACACATCGTACTTTAATTCCAAATATACACATTGAGATTCTATGCCAAATTACGCTGACTATAAGAAGATCATAGTTAACTTCGTGCCAAAGAAATAGTTCTTCAAATGAAGCCTAAACTATACTTCTTTATTTAACAGATCAAATACAGTAAATAGTAAATCGGACACTTTTGCCTATTGGAATATGTCGAGGTCACACCAGTGTTAAAAACACGTGTCTCCGCACTCGACGGTTTTCACTTTGATTCAAACGATGTAATATTTAAACGAGCCTTATTACGAGATAAACAAATATTTCAGCGTCTAACGATATTTACGAATAAATTATTTGAATTCAATATGAGCCCACATAAATAAACAAAAACATCAAATTTAACCTCAAATTCCCTAAACACACGAGTACCTCGAGAGAGAGATCTACCTATAAAAACAAATGTTAATTACAAACAGTTAATTTTGCGAAATGAAACATTTAGTTACAATATTTATATAGTAAAAAAACAGCATTTTAGTCTGTATTTAAATATAAATAAAAACGATGTTTATAAAGAAATTATAAGCCGATACAAAAAATTAAATTACGATATTATAAGCCACTTTTTTAGTCACGAAATGAAAGTAGAAAGAAGGGTCAACATCACATGGAAAAAGTTCTAGAGTCTCAAAGAAATACTCAAAAGCGATATGACCATCCGGATGAAAACGAAAGTCATGAACCTGCCTACTCCCTTTATTAACATACGCCTGTCAAACTTGGAAATTTGCCAGAAAAGTAAAAAATAAAATTACATCCTGCCAAAGGAGTATGAAACAAACAATCTTGAAAATTAAAAAAATCCAGAAGATCCGACATACTGTTTTAAGGCAAAAAAACCAAAGCCATTGACGCTCTCAGCTACTCACAAAAGCTAAAATGGCGATGGGCTGGACATGTAGCAAGGCTTAGCGATAACCGTTGGACCACAAAGACAACATCATGGACGGGTCCACTAGGACAGAGAAAAAGAGGAAGACCATTGGGTGAAGAATGAAATGAAAGAATGCACGATGGGTAGACGATATCACAAAAGTGGCAGGTATTCAATGGCAGCGAGTGGCAGAGAATAGAGAGTGTACTGGTCATCTCTGGAGGAGGCCTTCACCTTTCATTGAGAGGGTTCTTGCTAACAAAATACAAACCCTGACTATATTGTATTAATTAAATCAATTTATTATTTTATCAAATGTAACCTTAATTCCAAATCTAATTGAAATAATTTATTAGTAAGTAATATAGAATGAATTAATTTTAATTGTATTAAGAATCTTAATTATATTTTTTAATCAAATTGTTTTCATTGTTGTTTAAATGAAATGACAAAATAAATTAAAAATATTAATAATTTTGCATGCATATTTGAAATTGTAATTTTCTTATAAGAAGCAAGAAATAAAAGGCTTTTTATTTTATTATTATCATAAGCCACTTTTTTATGTAACGAGACAGCAGGTCGCAAGCTTGATGGTGAGCGTCACGTCAGCCCATAATAGATTAGCGCCACTAAACTTATTCCGCAAAGATCCGACCGTCACCTCACTCTTAGACATGGTTCGTTAGTATCCTTTGCCCAGTAATCACACTTGCTACGACGGTGCTCTTCAATCGAAACACTATTTTACAGAAGAATAAATTACGCTGCGGTGGTACCACCAAGACGCCCTATATGGCTTAAGGCACTAGTAAGTATGTATGTCGTAGATATATAATTATGTCCTTCATTTAATTATTTTAAGATACTCCACGACACAAGAGTTATTTTTCAAACTGACACATGGTATGTATTAAATTTCAAACAAGCGACTACCAATTCTTAAGTAGAATTAAATTGCTACACTTAGAAGTAGAAAGGCCTTCATAATGTCAATGACATAACCGCCTTGCACGATAATGTCATGAATGAGCTTGTTACTTCCAGTAAACACATTCATAATCAAATAACAATACAATATGCAGCACGCCACCAACATCTGTTCCATCACAATCATTTGTAATTAATCGATCATCGAACGAACTCCATATTATGGCATACATACCAACTCATCTCACTCGTAATTAATATCTCCATCTATAAAAATAACCTTATTACTACCTACATAAAGTCCAAGTTTATCTAAACCAACCTTTAATTATAGCTCTATGTCATCGCGACTCTGACGTATAGACCTGAACAGATTTCATTAGTTTAGTAGCATTCATTAACTGTTTAACTTTGTAATCTGACAGTTGATCTAAAGCTAACTTTGTTAGTTTCAACCCTTTGGTAAAATTGAAATTTTAAGTGTAAATTCATGGGATCATTAGTTTGAGGTTGATTTTGATTAAAGATCTCAGTAAAGACCCTTGAAGTACTCCTACTGATATTGTTTAAGTATGATATTTGAGTAGTTTAATTCTCATTAAGTAAATACTCTTTGGCGTAAAAGACAAACATAACGAAATTGATATTATTAATATGTTGACAGATACCCAGTAATAAAACGAAGCTTGTTGCTAAGTAAGTAATGAATGCCTGGATTTATTGATATGCGTACAAATTATTTTGGTAACACAGAGAATAAATAAATTTTAAATGCAAACATCTAGGTTTTATATGAAAAGCTTAGAGAGCAGTCCGATACCGTATGTAACCTTTAGTTGTTTGCCATTGTCGTTATAATACCATTTGGTTCATTGAATATAAAGATTGTAGTGGTACTAGAAGGTTAATTACATTAAAAACCAATTTACATTATAATGACCCAAAACCCTGCACTTACATCAACATCACATCTTAAAATTGTAGTAAAACGGAAATATCATTAAATGAAAATGTTGTGACCACTCTCACTTTAAAAATATAATATTACATACTTTATTACTATTGTTTTACAACTTTTGATTGAAGGTTCCCAGCTTTGCTGAAGACTTCACCACGTAAATTAGATCTTGATAAAAATGCCTATATCACGTTTCTGTAGCTACTTCTAAAGCAAATCTTCTAAATTAAATCAAATTCGTTTCTTCAAGTAGTCGGTACTACATGAAAAAACTAACTGAAGAGTTTATTTGTTGGAATGCGGTCATTCACACAAACAAACTCTTCAGTTTTATTGATTGGCATTACATTCCCTTTTAAGGTACAGAACCCTAAAATAATATTCAAGAAGTTTCTCTTTTTCCTCGAGATTATTATAGGTTAGGTTTATTGTTTATTAGCGTAGATATCGGGCACGTTGCCCAACGTAAAGGTACTGGATAGCTTTAAATATTTATCTAATTAAGTCCTTAAACACATAAACTACCTTCTTTCATCAAGTCGAGTGTCGTGTACTTCAATACCCCTTGAGTGTTTTAATAATCCGATTCCACGAAGTGAAACGTCAACACAAGTTTCGCTTTTACACGCGGAGTCTCCGGACAATTTGAGAACATCCGTGCTAGTTTTATAATATTTCAATCTCTGACTTTGTAAGGACCAAGCGATCCGAGAAATATGGGATAGGTGAGAAAAAAATCTTATCCCCAGTTTACATGTAGGGGAAGTTTTTTTTCAAGATTTTATTGTATCCCTTTGTCGGAGTAACTAATATATATATATATCCATGCCAAATTATAGCTTTCTATTACTAAGAGTCTCTGAGATATCCTGGGGACATGACGAAACTATAAAAGTTTCATATTGCCATTTTGGCTACGGAACCCTAAAAATGAAAGACCGTTTTTTAATACCCTCTCTTCACTGTGCTCGTATGGAGGGATAACGTGAAGCAAACTATTTATTTACAGCCACACACACCGCCATTACTTCATAGTACACAGGAGCGCAGGACAAAATAAAATCGAATATTCGCTCGTACACCGTAACTATAACCACAAAATTCTCGTTTTGAATTTTTTTACGGGATATTATTATGCCGGCGCTTCCAAGTCTATCTTCTCTCCGGTCTTTTCGTATCTTAGCCCCATCAGGACTCAGGACATGTGAAGGACGAAACTTTTCTCCTCACCGATTTTAACCACAGCTTGATTTTGACTACGGAAACTTAACAAATACGCAGGGAATACGGTTTTACGCGCTCTTTATCTAAGTACTGACATTGATAGTGTTGTTTACCCTCAGGCACTTGTCCGACCAACGGCGAGAAAGCGAGCAACTCGATTTTCTCGCTCAAGAATTGTACAATAGATGTAGGTAGATCCCGTGTAAACCAAAAATGTATCTAAGGACTTACCCACACACAAATATACAATATAAAAACAAACGTTTTACTTTACATTTAACTACAAATTTGCTTATGAACATATTTACTCACACTTACTATAATTATACCTATCTATTCACCACTAAAAAATAATATATCATAAATATTTATTATCAATGTGATCATCGGCTTGTCGGTTTACATTTATTGACATCGGCTAACGACAACACTCCATCACTACTACTCCATTATACTTAACGCAAAGTTATGTACTGGCCGGGCGATGCAGGCGCCGCCTGCTGGCGTGAATGTCGGGGAATCGTTTCCTAACCTCGACGTTGAGAACATGTTGTAGTGTGACAGCACACACTTCTCTGCTTGGTCGTTTCTTGAGCGAGAAAATAGTTGATAGTTGTTCGCTACTTGCCGGCGGTGGGACCAAAGCCTCAGGTTGCAAGTCAGATGGTTTGACCGCTATGATCGAAATAACTTTATTTCAATTCTCTACTAATTTTACATTTAATTTCATCTGAAGTTTAGAATAAGCTGTCTATAGCAGATAATATTGTCATTAAAATACCTTATTAAAATTCAATTAGAAGCCTCTAATTTGATATTTCAAGAAATTTTCTCATTTAGTCTGGATAGAAATAAGATTATTTAATGCATGTGTATTATCAATTTATCAAAAGAAATTAATGAAAGAGAAAATTGGAGTACATTAAGAGGAATAAATTCTATAAATGTCGAAGAAACCAATTACTATCACTCAACAAATGGATTACTGATAATAGACAATAGTTTTTTTCTTTAGGTACTAACTTAGTAGGCCATTACACTGTTAGAGGGCCCTCATGCAGAACATAATCGTAATAAATCTTGCGCTAATACTATTTGGAATTGTTTTACCCAATTTAGCTATTAAGAAAATCAGTATTGGTTTGACTTTTGTTTCTTTATCTTTATAATACGAGTATATATTAGTTGAAAACATTTTTAAAGAAAATCTTTTTTGTTAGATATCTTTGGGGTTTTCTAACAAAAAATAAAACAGCCTATAAATGAATATCAATACAAAAATTATTAATCACATCACCGAACGCTATTTTGTCTATATCTCTGGTGTTTCATAAGCTAGTACAACATATTATAATAATAATAATAATAATAAAGCTTTTTATTTCAGACCACAGAAATCCATTTTGTTAGTAACAATGTTATTACAGACTAGTGTTAGTAATTAATAAGTTGGTTAATTTAAACTTAATACACACTAATCACTGCTGCGCCATTCCGTAAGAAATTGCGCAACAATGATTAATGTAATCACAGTCCAACCTACTTGCGATCATGCGAAGAATGCTGTTGGCGCTGCCGCGTACTCTGCGCACCATAGATGTGCATCGCTTGCGCATTGTGGCGTAAAAGCAATCCACACAATTGGCGGCAAACATACCTGATGCGCTGCAGAATCGCCGCAGCCCCATCAGCACTCTGAACGCATTATTATATTGGACTCGGAGAGCACTGTAGGATCTTTGGGTGTAGTCAGCCCACAGGCTGCACGTGTAGAATGAGGTACAATAAGATCTAAAAAGAGTAATTTTGACGTCCCGTGTACACCGTGCGAACCTGCGAGCTATCATGTTTGCCCTCACTGCCAGTGCCCTCCGCTCCCTCTCCAGGTCTTCATTGTCTCTGAGGTCAGAGGTTAGTACATGCCCTAGGTACTTAAACTTACAAACCCGACGTAATATAGTACCATTAAGGGTAACATCAGGAAACATATTACCTGTACTGCAGCCTCCTCTGGCCTCAAAGACCATGACTTCACTTTTCAGTGGATTATATTTTAATCCATGTTGCTCAGTATATGCTACACAGATGGTAAGTAGTTTCTTTAGACCACATACTGACGCACTCAATAGCACCATGTCATCTGCATAGCTAACGTTGTTTACATTGATACCGTCAATGTGACACCCTAGGCGGGTGCTACTGAGTGTCTCAATTAAATCATTCATGTACAGATTAAATAGGGTTGGCGAGGACAATCCCCCCTGCCTCACCCCGCACTCTAGCCTGTACAATTGCGACATGGCTCCCGACCATCGCACGCTGTTGACCTGGTTCCCATACCAATACTTGAAGATGTTGATAAGTTCTTCTGGTAGACTAGTGTTTTCTAACTTTTTCCATAAGATATCATAGGAAACCAGGTCAAAAGCCCTCGACCAATCTAGAAAGCATGCGTGTACTGCAGTTTGACGTTTGACATAGTATTTAACAGCGTGTTTAACACACAAAACTGCACTCTCAGTAGACAGTCCGGCTTTGAAACCGAACTGATTATCATGAATTTTTACATGTAGAGTTAGCTGCGAGTTCAACACGCTGTCAAACACTTTTGATATCACTGTAGCAAGAGATATGGGTCTGTAATTATTTTTATCTGACAGATCGGCAGTTTTATTTTTAACAATAGGTACTACAATTGTTTTAATCATTGCTTCAGGCAGGTATGAGTGACATAAACAGATGTTAAAGAGCATAGACAGCAATCTCGGTAAGTGGGGCCCCGCATGCTGCAAATGTTCTATACTCAAATCATCATAGCCGGGAGATTTACCTCTTGTCATTGATTTAATAATCGACTGAACATCTTTCGATGTACTTCTAAAACCTATGTTTTCACCACTACGAACATTGATTATAGACTGCGAACGCCCCAAGGGCGATTTGACCATAAATTGCTGTCTAAATAAATCGGCTATTTCTCCGGGGTCACTCACGCCGGCGACACACACAGGAACAGCCGGTTTGATATTAAGTTTATTTGTGGCTTTCCAAAATGACCGAAAATCGTTTTTTGAATGGTGAGATGCCAATATATCCAATTTCAACTGTTCTTCGTGGTTTTGACACCATTTCAAGCGACCTTTAAAGATTTTCCTAGCCTCCCACATATCGTCATAAATGCTTTCCTGTGTGCGTCGCCAACGTGCAAGTTCCACCCTATAACAGGTCTCTTTTTGTTATGTGCACGTTTATTATGTTTATTGTACAACGCCGCATCCCTAATTGCATTTACAATATCGTTATACAAATTATCAATAAGTGTTCGGTGCTGGACAATATTACAAGTTTTATCTGCACAATTGTTAAATTCGTGTGGGAAATCAATGTTACCTAAGAGCTCATGACATTTACTCATATACTGATTAACTTGATCTGCACTTCTTTCCCCCCATATTACATTATTTACAGTCGGTCTATATGCAGGTACCTTAGGCGGAACTATATTTAGTTTACACTCCAATATTAACGGGAAATGGTCTGACCACAGTACATCAAAATTAATGTAAACATTGTGCACTGATGGCAGAGCTGCCTTAGAAACTAAACAATGATCAAGCCATCTCTGTGACCCGTTTACCTCACTCACGAACGTAAAAGCATTAGGATCTAACAATTCTACGTCAATGCAAGTCCACTCCTGTTCCTCACTAAATAACGAAAGCTCGTTATAGAATTGTTCATTAGGATGAGCATTAAGGTCTCCTAGTATGTAAACACAATCAATGCTACAACTGTCTATAATAGCGCTTACCGAACCGAGGATGTCCGTGAATTCCACTAGATTCACCGTCTTGTCCACAGGCATATACACGTTCACTACTAGTATAGATCGCTCAGGTAACATTATGCGTATAGCACTTAAACGCGGATTATTGCACTGCACTACAATCACATTTGGAAACACTTTTTGCCGCCACAGTATTGCTGTACCGCCGTAAGGTCGTCCTCGTAACATGCCTGATGACATGTCCACCGCCGACGTTCCCGTACTGCTGAACTCATCATCAATGCTACTCAAATATGACAGGTCACTGGGTAGCAGCCACGTTTCCTGAAGAGCCATTACGTCACATGTTTTGCACAGCTCACGTATCCCGTCCACAGAGCGCTTAACACTCTTACAATTAAAAGTAACAAATTTGTAAACTTCACTATCCATTTAATTTGATACTACGCCGTCAGCAGAAACTTTCGATGTTTCTGTCGAGGATTTCTTTTTGAAATGTACGAAGCGTCTAAAAAGTACGCCTTTTGGCCATAAGTTCTCATCCAAAAACATTGGCAGCTTTGATTCAGAAACAAAGAACTTAAAAGCCGCATAGTCACCCTGTTTCTTCATTACAATTTTCTCAAGAGTGACGATTTCGTTTGTTTTACTATAAATATATTTGCTTATATTTGATTCAGACGTCCCTTTGTGTATATTTGTAATAAATATGGGTATTTCTCTATCAGCCGCACGAAAATCGTATTTGTCGTCGACCGTACTGTTTCCAGACTTTCCCTTTAAACGACTATGTGATTTACGTTTTTGCACTAACGTCCATTCTTGCCTATTTACAACTTTTGTGTCATTTGACTGCGACAGTGCACTCGCATAGGTACATTTCTTCAAGTCAAACAGCTGATTGTCATCGTTATCGGCCGCCGGTGATGACTCATACACTTGCTGGATCGGTTGCACACTCGTTTGCACAGTGCTGCACGGCGGTGGTGGCGCGAAAGCTTCGCTCGTTTGCACAATCGTTTGCACGTTCGTTTGCACATTATTTTGCACAGTGCTACACGGCGCCGGCGGTGGCGCTGGCGGCGCGGGCTCTTCGCTCGTTTGCACGATCGTTTGCACGATGTTACGCGGCGGTGGCGCGGGTGCTCCGCTCGTTGTGATATTGTGACTACCCTCTATGCAATTATTCCTAATAATACTTCTATAATTCAAATTCGGTGATGACGCATTTGTGTCGTTTGAATCACAAGGGGAACAATCATTTAAATGCGATAATCCCATTGGTCCACTGTCTTGCCCGTGATAAGCATACGCACCGCCTCTTTTAACGTTTACGTTGCTAATAGAAGATGCAGGGGCAGAATACATTGCATGTTGTAACTGTCTCTCCACTTCTTCCTCTAATTGAGTGACAGTCACATACGAAGATTTAATATTCTTGATCTCCGATTGCACTACGATTAGGTCTTTTAGTAGTTTCGATACGTCCAGGTGATCGAAAGTAACTGGAGGCAGTTTCTCCAAATCCCGGGCGACAAACACTGGCATGACATCACTGTCTACGACCTTGAACAAGCTAATGATATCAGTCAAATCGCGGTTTTCTTTGCCTTGCCCTTTACGCACTCTTTTACGATATTCGTTAGGCAAAGATTCGAATAGCAACGACTTTGCTTCATCAATTTGTTCACTATTGAACGAGGACACACATATTTTAATTATACTATCTTCAGTTATAATCGAAATCTTATTTTGCACATAAGACAAGAGCTCGTTAATTACAATATTACAACTAGCACACTTCACTGTTGTCGACATTATTGAAAATAATCGCAGAGTTCGCGACACCGGAATTAAGCTCGCTAGCGATCGCTGCGCGCGCGCGACTGAAACTATAGTTATATATATAATTATATATATAATTATAGATTAAAACATTCCTAGAAAAATATGTAGTCGAATAGAAAAACACCCATCTTAATCGGATTACTAGCTTTCGAGAAAATCGACCATGCATACGTAATACATACTTAGGGGTCAAACCGAAAACCGCCTTTTTTGAAGGGAGTTCTTATCTATACTAATATTATAAAGCTGGAGAGTTTGTTTGTTTGAACGCGGCAACCTCAGGAACTACTAATCCGAATTGAAAAATTATTTCACTGTTGGTAAGCCTATTTATTGAGGAAGGCTATAGGCTGTATAACATCACACTACGACCAATAGGAGCGGAGCAGCTATGAAAAATGTTGCAACACGGGGAAAGTGTAGGCTGAAGAAGTTGCGCCGACAGCTAGTCTATTATGTAACAAGTTATGTGGTAAGGTAACATTTTAATTCTGGTAAATATTATTACATTTTTATCAATAATTTAGTGTTTTCACGGCAAGAAGTGAGTCGAGTGAAAGTGGACATTTTGGGCAAGTAGTCACATCAAGAAGTAATCGTTTTAGGAAGGGGGTCTTATCCGGAAAGTGGTAGTTTCAAAAAAGTTATTTTTTTTGGATAGTGGTCATTTTAGGAAAGTGTTGATTATTGATCTTATGTTCGCTGTTAACTTAATCTGCACGGTCGTGAGTCAAAATGACCCTTCGGGCTTTATAATTGTATGAGGAGCCATTCTATTCATTTTCTTTTAACATTATAATATTAATTTATTCCAAGAAGTGTACAGTCTAAAATTTTCATTGAAGATAAAGGAAAATTTTGAGACATTTTATAGGACAAAAACCTTTGTATTGCTTCAAGATCTAACGTTTTTGCAACTCGGTATATATTTTTTCTAGAATTAATCATTTATCTTCATTGTGACGATAAAGTATAATAGTCTCCTATCCTACGTCGTCGCTTACGGCGGCCAATCTCTTATTTAAGCAGGAGATATTATAGTGCACGCGGCCAATCTCTTATTTAAGCAGGAGATATTATAGTGCACGCGGCCAATCTCTTATTTAAGCACGAGATATTATAGTGCACGCGGCCAATCTCTTATTTAAGCAGGAGATATTATAGTGCACAAGTATATGCGCAGGCACAAGTCACTCTGGAAGACCTTAGGCGCAGGCTTTGTATTAATTGTCACATTGATTAAGAGCATTATTTGACTTTTGTAAGTAAAGATTCTGCGTGACGAATAAAGGCCATTCTTTTCTTCCTTTTGATATCAGAATTTATATTTTATATTTAATCATTCGTTACAAGTACTTTGGCCAATACTTAAGCATATTTGTTGTAAGTAGATGCTTCTACTATATTGTACCCACAAGACTGATTTTGGTTTATCTCATGTTTAAACTTTTTGATAATACAATTTGCATCAGTCCTTTAACATGGTGTATAATATATTAGTCGCAGCATCATACCCCCATATCAAGTTTATAAACATTCAAACATTGTAAAATTGGCAATTTGAAAAGAGTGGCCGCGAGTTTTTATTGCCAGGTTATTTTCTCTGGCTTTACCTATTGTTTGCGAACTTGGCATTGAATGTACATGTAGAATCCCATTTAATATTGTATCTTATATATTCTGTGAATAACGTAGTTGGTTATACAATTGTATTACTCTGTTAATGTTACTTTTACATACACATTACTGTATAACTGTTTGTTGTTCCTAATAAATAAAAATAAAAAATCCCGACATAGTTGTTTTGCATGCTAAGTGAATAAAGTAAGATAGTCCAGCAAAATAATAAAAAGTATTTTGCTGGATCGACTGCTCTCTGAGGCACGGAGGTGTATGATAATGTTCAAAACCGGGCAAGTGCATGTCGGGCCACTATCAATGTAGGCTTCTATAGTCCCCTATCCAAATAATGCGGCTTAAGAAGTGGGTTTTCTGTTGTTTTTGTTTCATACTTACAACGTTAAATCTACATTAATTTTCAATAAAATTTGTACAAAAATGTTGTTAGTTTTAATTTAATCAGCTGTAACTCGTAAACTTGTAAAGCCTACTAAGCTGTGTTAGTTTTCCTTTTAATTTCACTATATATACTACTACCGTGATTTTTTTCACATAGGAAGTGTAATTATTGGGCGAATTAGTTTTACGGTGACATTCAGATCTTTGCCAAACAAGGATTTGGGTGGGACCAATACCGTTATGGGCTAACGTGACGCATACCATCAGGCGCACGATATGCTTATCTCTTCATTTTGTAGAATATATAAAAAAAACTTTAGGTACTATATATTTTTTTTAAAATAACTCATATTTTCTGTGAAATCTAACCATTATTTGTTTTGTGGTCCTTCAGTCGGCTATTAACTATCGACTTGTGATTGTTTCGAATGAACCTATTCGTAAGAAGAAGTTGAATAGATTTATTCGAAATTTATTTGTGGAAGAAGCCGAATAGGTTCATTCGAAAAACATTTTGATTGTTCATTCGTGAGGCAAGTTGATTGTTCAGTCAATGGTAAATATGGACGACTGGGATTCATTCGAGTGTGGAAATATTTCGGACTCACCCATCGCTACTGCATGGAATAATCGAGTCCTTCAGATTATCGTCATGCATGTGTGGGTGAGATATTGCAATGTTTCCATAATCCAATGAATCCCAGTGGTCCATATTTATTATCGAGTGAACTTCTTCGTATTCATTACCCTATATTATCGATTCGACTTACACTCGCGATTAACCGTTGAAATAATAAAACATGGTAAAGTGAATGCTATCAAGTGCAAACTTTAATGACACCCGAGTTGAGGTTGGACTAGAAACCATTAACTACAAGAGATAACCATTAAAAATCATCAAGATGTTTCAACAATCGGATTAGTCGAATAGTGGGTAGGCAGAGGGTTGTCATAGGTCATACTGTGTGACACTCATTACGGCACAGTAGTATTATAATCCGATTTAAAAAAAAATGCTTTATTTTTGTTTTTTTTAAGTATCTTCGGCATAACTCCGTCATATAATATACAATACAATCTATCTGATTATTAGAAAGACGTTTATTCCTAAATGATCACTTATAAATTTCGTAAAGATCTCACTATAAGTTTCGGAGACCGACATCAAAACTCCTCAATAAATGCCAGCAAATCAACCGTGATTAAAAACGGTTAGATTTGTTTTGTGTTTTTTTTTTTGTTCTTATTATAAACTCTTTGATAAACATGAAACCCAATCCCAGGTCTCAGAAGCTTCACGGTTCGAAGAGTTTCAACAGGTAAACGAGATTATCTGCTACTGATTGGAAATTAATATGCAAATAGTAGTATGCAAATATAAATTGATATTGACTTGAACAAGATTTCGGACAATTGTGTTATTGAGTTTTGTGTTCTATTTGTGGTAGTATCAAAATGAACAGTTCCTGAAAGTGGTCCTGACTTTAAAACTTTTCACTATAGTAGGTACAAGTATTATTATATTGTATATATTATTTTTTGGAAAAGTTTTTCGTAATAAATCTATTATAATTATTGTGCTGGCTACACCGTACAAACTGACAGCAATTTCAAATGTCGAATCGAATTACCGTCCTATAAACTTTTTAGGGTTCGGTAGCAAAAATGGCAAAAACAGAACCATTGTAGTTTCGTCATGTCCGTCAGTCTATTTGTCTGTCCGTACGTATGTCACAGGCATTTTACTTAAAGACTACTCAATGAATCTTGATGAAATTTGATGAAAAGGTATCTTGTAGTAGCCGCTACTTAGTTTGATAGCTAAATAATAAAAATAAATAATAAATAGAGGGAGGGGGCCTACCATGCATGTAGCAGAAGCAAAAAAAATATTTTTTCAGTGAACTTCAACGTGTGGCACATCGTTCGACAGATCTTTCAAAAACATTTTAAGATTTCTCATAACTTTTTTGATTCAGATTTTTTTTTTGTTTTTTTATAATAATCGTTTGTTTGCATTAAACATAAGGTTTTGGCTGCCTCTGTGGTGCGGTGGGAGTGTATCCAACTGCTACGCAATAGGTCGTGGGTTCTATCCCCACCCAGAATAAAACTTTGTGTGATGAGCATGATTCTGCGTCAGGGTGTTATTTATCTATAATATGTATGTATTTATAAATATATAAATATATTTATCAGTTGTCAGGTTGCCATAGTACAAGCTCTGCTTAGTTTGGGATCAGATGACTCTGTGTGAGTTGTCCCAAGATAGTGTTATTGTTTATTATTAAAGATGTAATAAGAAAGCTTAGAATTAGTCCTGTTTAACCAGAAATATATTCTTCAAACGTGTCTTTTTCCAATACAATTGACATAAAAAAATACTGTCATAGATTTCTAAGTTTTCGAGCAGGGGTCGTTATTCACGTTCTTTTTTTCGTTTTCACGGCAAGCCCGTGAAAAATGGCGCATGCGCGGTGATGCATTTCTAAGCGTAGCTCTCTATTTACCATTATTCGCCCCGGGCTTGCCGCGAATACTGAAAAAAAGAACGTGTATAAAGATCCAGACCGGTAGATAATGTTATCACAGTCATGCCGAACGATGGGTGACTGCATCCTCTAACTTCAAACAACAAACCTTTCTCGTATTTCTTATTTTTGTGTGCAGTGATTGCGCGAACCACTAATTTTATTATAACTGCTACAAAACTGCTACGGCGTAGCATTTGTAGAGCACGTAGTTTTTTTTCTTTTTATTTAAAGTGGTGTAAAAGGCAATGTGGGTAGTACAATACTAGTAATCTTATTAACTCCTCTAGCTTACCTAAATTGCTAATCTTGTTGTTTAACGAGCAGATCGAGATATCTGCGAGGTTAAGCAATGTTATCACTGTCGGTCCATAGATGGGTGACCGTTTCCGAAATATGTATCACCCCTCTGCGCCTCGGAGAGCACGTTAAAACGTTGATCCTGCGCCCAATCCCTCTCCGGTCGTGTCGGATTTCTGTGCCATCGGGGTGTGAGGATGAGGGAATAGAGAGTGCAAGTGCTTGTTCACTATAATATCTATGTATATCATATCTATTATATCTCCTACGTAGTTGGCTAGCCTTTGGTGTTTTTGGCCGTCGTAACCGTAATTTCTTAGGAGACCATTATAGGATTCGAACCCGCGACCTCTCGATTGCGAGTACGATGCCTTAACCATAAACTACCGGAATTTTGTACTTGACGTTAAATATCTAATAGTATTATCTCGCCTATTTAGTTGATTGGTAAGTAATATAAGATATACTAGCTTTCACCTGCGGTTTCGCCCGTGATAAAAATTGACCTATATCCTTTCCCGATACTTAAGCTATCTCTATACCAAATTTTATTTCAATCGGTTCAGCGTTTTAACCGTGAAAACGTAATAGACAGACATAATTACTTAAACATTTTTATATTATTAGTTTGGATTAGCTTTCCCCGTGGCTTTAACCCTGAAGGGTAATTTTGATAAATGGACTTATTGTGTTTTTCTCGATATTTTTTCCAATTAATCCTTGGACTTCAACGAAAAATGAACGAATTAGATCAGCTGTTCTCAAGTTTGGCGTTTAGGGACAGATTCATTGATTATTATTTTTTTAATTCCGTAGCCTAAATAGCAAAACAGAACCCTTATAAATTCGCCATGTCTGTCCGTCCGTCCGCAGCTTACCTCAGAAAGTGTTATTGCTATATTACTTACGCCGAAAAAATGAAAGATTATTATATTTGAGAAAATAACATCACATCCCCACTTTACATATAGGGGTATATGTAAAGTGGGATGTCATGTTTTTTTTTCACTTACCTCATCCTGTGGCGTATAATTAGGTAGGTATTTTAAAGACGTTTAGAGGTTGTGAAGACCATTTTTAGATTTAGGGATCCGTTTGTGAAATATTAAGCTTTAAAGTGCATTTTGTCCTCCCCCCTGCCAGCTAAATGGTTGACGTTGGGTATGTGAAAAAAATTACGATAGTAGTTTTAAACTACTATCGTAATTTTTTTCACATACATTTAATAGTGAAATGAAAAAGAAAACTGATAAGTAGGAGAACACAGATAAGTAGGTTTATAAGTTTACGAGAAACAAAGTTTTCGTACAAATTCCTTTGAAAATTATTATTAAGCAGATATAACGTTTTAAGTATGAAACAAAAACAACAGAAAACCCATTTCTTAAGCCTCATAATTCGGATGGAGGGGGGGTTGGGACTCCTACATTGTGCGTGGCCCGAAATGCACTTGCCCGTTTTTAAACAAATATAGATTGCTTGCTATCACTCGCGGCTTCGTAGTCAAGTGATGATTTTCGAAAGACGTGCTTATTTATTCACAAAGCAAAATTCTCACAGATTTAACTTTGAGACTGACGAAGTTACATATAAACTTGCAACCCCAATTTAAACCCCTTAGGAGACGATTTTCCAAAAACGCTGAAGCCCGTATTTTTCACGATAATTTTATAAACCTAGAGAGATATTACTGACAGTGATAATTACACGCATAAAGTTACACACATCAGATCTTGGTATTACATGATGTGCAAAGCCTCTATTCCAGTTCAATGAGCAAACATTTGATCAGTCAAGCTTTCAAAGATATTGTTAATTATAAGATAGTTTCAACACCCTGTAAGATTAGGGTCACCCATCTCTTATGAATGCCAAGTGAGGTGATGATCGACACACCCACGAAGGACTTCAAAAGTTCCTAAACATAAATTTGAAATTTAAACTAACAATAATATTAATATCTTGGGACAACTCACACAACATCTGATCCCAAACTTAGCAGAGCTTGTACTATGAAAACCAGCCAACTGATAAACATACTTAAATATTTCTAAACACATACATATTATAGATAAATAACACCCAGACACAGAATAAACTATCGTGCGCATCACACAAAGCTTTAACCATGGTGGTGAAATCGGATCCACGACCTCTTGCGTAGCAGTCGGATACACCCCAGTCGCACTACAGAGGCAGTCATAAACTTAAACTTTTTATTAATTCAGGTGTTTTAGACGACTTTACTTTTTACAAGTCACACTCAGCTTCAATAGAACCTGCAAAAAAAGAGCAAAGCAATGAAGGCATTTGACCATTTTTGTTTAAACTGTTATTTTTTTAAAGTGTTGGCTTTGAATTTGTAATATCAAGCCAGTGAGATACAGCCACGTTATCATACATTATGTTAAATTGCAGACTTTCAGTTAAAATTATTATAAATGCGAAAGATTGTGAGGATGTGAATGTCTAAAGGCTTGTTACTCTTTTACAGGAAAAAAACTTGTTGGATTAACTGTCAAAATCTTGTCATAATGGTCATTATAGAGCTGCGCTTAGAAATGAATAATGCATGCGTGCGATCTTTGAGCGCACCGTGCATGTACAAAAAAAACACAGTGAATAAGGACCCTGGCCACATCGATGTCAGATTCACAAAATACTTAATGCGTAAACATCCAATCGTAAAACAATCACATTTATAATAATAATAATAACGTTTACACGTAACAATCAATACAGAGTGGCAGATTGAACACCCTCAGTTGAAAAATGAGAAATCTACAACAAAAAAATCAGTGCCAGGTACCAACCAACTCGAAAGAATCAACTTTATTGGGTTTCGCAGAAAAAAAAAACAGATCGTGGATGAGTAGTAGGTTCTTTAATAAATCAATGTAATAAATATGGATTTTCGCCTTGTGACGATTCAATTAGCTGTATAAACTTAGAACAGAGTAATAGGCTCCCAAAATCGATTTTCTTAAACTTATTCAAATAAGATATTGCTCTTTTGCTTAGCAGGACAGTCATCTGTCATTCATCCACTCCCACAAGTCTGTGACTGGAATTAATCAGATTTCTAGAAAGAGGCAGCTAATAGTAGCATGGCTGTTTTATCTCTCCCACGCTTTGCAGCTTATATTGGTTTCATACCTGGGTAGGGAACGGTCAGTTCATCCTTTAGGTCAGGCATTATGTTTTCATGTACACCATCTAAGCTAACTTGTGTACAAACTTCCCAACAACGAACATAATTTATATGTAGCTAGATCTCCAAACTATTTGGTCTGAAACCCCAAGTCAAACATGTCAGGATAATTCCATCAGCTCTGACAAACGTTTGGGCCAATGTTTGATGTGTGTGCAATTAGCGACTGTGGTTAATTACCCTTATGTATGAGTGTGTGCATGTTTGTCTGCTTAATTGGATTTTGGTTAGTTGCTGTCTGCAATTAATCATAGGTAAGTTCTTGTTACATGTAAGTAGGTGATACCGTAGGTCACTCGATAAGTTTTGAGAGGCTCGTAATTTAAAAATATGATATTTTATGATTCTGAATTTAATTTTGTTTTAATTGAAAAAAAAAATAACTAACAGCTTTAGGGGAGTCTGCCCCATCTCGAGCAACAGTTTTTAGATGGTTCAGTGAATTTAAAAAGGGGTAAAACAAATGCCCACAAACGGCAGAAAATGCGTAGACCACTAAAATTATGGTGCGAGACGAATTACTTACTCGGACATCGAGTCGATCGATGCTTGGCGGGTAGCGTTTATATTACATCAGCATCTTAGAGTGAGGAAGCTTTGTTCTCATTGGATGCGTTTGAAAACGGAATGTCAACAAAACGAAGATTTATTAATATGATCCGGAAAATAAGAGACAGTCATACTGGGTCTTCTCAGAAGGAAAGTTGCCGACAAAACTCCAAAAACCTTGATAACGTTGATAAAACAATGGTGGCTGGTTTTTTTCTCGCAGCGGACATGTGACTCGGAATGGAATACAATAGTAGCATTGCCGAAAGTTTTCCAAGCTCTGCGAAAGAGGAGACCAAAGAGTGGGCTTTGATGAATCATGCTGTATCACGACTACGTTTAGTCACATAAGGCTCTCAAAACAAAGGCCGTCATCCACCTTACAGCCCTGACTTAGCTCTCTGTGTTTTTTTGTTCCTGAAAATCAAGGACAAAAATAAATAGGACATTTTTTCGTGTGCCGAAGAGGCTGTGGCCGCCTACAAAGTCGCAATTTTGGACCTATCGGATCAAGACTGGCATGCAGAATAAAGGATAGTATTTTGTAAGAATGAAAAATAAATGTTGTAAATATCTTGTATTGTTTTTGCTTGTCTCAAAACATATCGAATTACCTACGTATAAAGGTAAAGAAAAGGTCAATAATGTTAGTAGACCATAGCTTTCGGCTTCGACCCTGTGAAAGAAAGCGCGATAAAAAATTAAGAAGAATTTACATTTTTAAAAGTCTTAGCTAACTTACTCATGCTTGAAACAAACTTCTTGAGAAGTTGGTTTGACGACCTTGAAAACGGCAAAAAGCTCTCGTGAATGACATTTGCTTAGAGAAAATAAATTAACACGTATGAGAATTTTTGAAAAATAGATCCCAAAAGTACGTACGACTGCTACAGAGGTAGTCAATTCGGTTCAAAACTTCATGTGATTCACAAATTGTTGTTTCGAGACTTCGAGTAACATTTATGTTTGTATTGTTCCCCCGTCACAAAACTAGTATCATTGCGGAGGACTTCTTAAAAAAATGTTAAGGGGAGATCAACAAAGTCAAACATAACATAAGCAAAACCGCAAACGAAAGCTAGTAAGGCTAAGTTACACCTAATTAGTTAGAAAATTGCTTTTATTGTATCCATTATAACAATTTTAGCCATAATCACCCCCTAAAACATCCCAAGGCATATAAGGAAACGGATCTTTGGCCAGTTCAAGCCCATAAATCGAAAACAATGACCACCCATCAAACTAACTGTCCATTTCGAAACCGAAGTTGTTCCGCCATAATTGTGCCAATAGTGCCAATAAGAGCGTCTTCACACCGCCGGTAATTGCCAATTCGCTTGGCATTGCCAACACCGGAGTACTTCCGATATCCTACTGATTGCTGAGCTAATAAACTTTGTGTTAGAACATTTATAGTTGCGAAATGGTTAATAACAAAGATGTATTGTTTTGTTATTGATAAATGGTCAGAACGTTACTAGTGCTTAATGATTAGTTTTTTCATTAACACCATAACTAAGCATCAAAGATGTGTAATATAATAATTCTGCACAAGTGTAAGCTGTATGCACAGACAAAAGTGCACACTATATTCCCTCAATGTCATTGTTCGATGAGACGGAATTCCGACGCGACAAAAGATAGACAAGTTTCTAGTCACGCGGAGGTGGACAGTTTCATTCAAAGGTTCATTCACGATCCTCTCCTCTCTACTCCACCCAGTTTCACGTCAGTGAAAACCCATTCTAAATGTCCTTCTTCCGAGGCACGGAAAGGTTTGACGTTTTCTCTAATAAAATTTGTTTTTAATTATTTTGAGCTGAGTGACCATACTCAGCTGCAAACCGAGAGTAGTAATGATTAATCTGCTCAATTGTCACTAAGTCATGAACCTCTTCAATTATATATATTTTTTTATTTAAACAAGTTGTTAGGTATCAGTGTCTTTGACGACTGTTATATATTTGCAAATTCTGTAGTTTAGTTAGAGCTTCTGGAAGACTGCTACCGGCCAGTGAAAATTCTAGTCTACGCATTCTAAGGTAGAGGAGAAATAGACAGACATCAATCAAATAAACATATTGGATAGATATCATTATAAGTTTGTATTCATAATAGTATTTTTTTTTAAATTCGCAATGCAAGAAAGCCTTCAGTTACTTTATACGACGTTAATAACCCCAATTATAAGAAAAGTTAATTATTCTGACATTACAAACTGGATAGATTAATAACAGTTTAGTCTTGTTTCTTGGGAGAATGTTATCCAATACACAATCAGTTAGGGGCTTAAGATAATAAGCAATGGAGGATGATTTTAGTTCATCTATGTCTTCATTAACTAGATTCCGAGATACTCGTGAATGTCAATTATTCGGAAGCTTGCACAAGAAAGCTAGAATATTAATAATATTTAGTTCTGGGGTTATTACTAGTATTTCAAATTAATATAACATTGAGATTGATTCATGCTCTGAGTAACTTTAATCGTCGATATTGAATTGCGACTGAGAAAACACATGTTGATATTAAGTATTACTGTACTTGTAATCAAAGATTTAAGAAGCTGTAAATCTTGCAAATAGACTGGCAGGCAACTAGACGATACTAATTTAATAATAATAATAAATCTTTATTCACAATTTACATGGAAGACCTGGCTCCTGAACTAATCACTGCCTACTTTAGCATTCATAATTATATTAGTATGAATAAATTGTGATTGAAATATATTATATATTTTATTAATAGAATACGATTGTTTGGCACATTTTAAGTATAATCAACAAAAATAATAATGATAATTTATTTATGTATCGTATACTAGTACCTACAGTGGTCACATTATCATTGAGTACCTAAAAAAACTTACATTCTAATTATGTAATGTCATTAAACATCACACTAGGATTCCCCGTGTCATGACAACAACAATCTAAATGGTTACCAAAGTACTTGTAACGAGTGATTAAATATAAAATATTAATTCTGATATCAAAAGGAAGAAAAGAATGGCTCGATGTCACGATTTATACTCATTTTAGAGCTCAAAATACGTATGATCAGTATTTTTTTCACCGCCTGTATGTGTACATAGCACGTGTGTTAAAATTACTTTTCACTATTAACTGCTCAGTTTGCGGACCATTTTCAATTGTAACTGTTGCAGGCTTTGTTTGATGTAGTACCTACTCATTAATAATTTATATTGCCACAAAAAATCTCATTGGGTACTAAATCCATGTTCCTTGCTTCTTAAGACCAGTTTGCCAAACTTCTTGGCAGTATATGATTAGGTATAAATGAGACAAAAGATGTAGTATAGTCTGGTTATAATTATCCAAAGGTGCATCTTATATACTAACGACTTCGTGTTGATAACAGATAGTAGAAACATTTAATAGATACTGAACGTGCGATAAGGAACATAAGATTGTGATGTAGATTGTAGATACAGCACAAAGATATTGTACTGTAACAGTACACCCCCCTTTAAAAAAATTTATGGTAATAGTGTTTACAATATAAATTTGACCTAGACCTTATTAGTTATTTGCTGATGTATATAAATAATAATGCTATTGTACGCGGTGGAATTTGATGACGCCTGTTGTGGTGTGATTTGCTGACGTCTGTAATTTTGACTTAGCTGTTGCACGAGTGTTTATTATTTTTTTTCGTTAAACTCTTCATTCTTCTGTCCAGTGTTTTCATTATGCCGTAAATTAGGATCACGCCGATTGTTAAAATAATCTGTCCCATTGCAACATTTCTTGTCCACCGTAAGTCCTCCTGGATCAGGTTACGGAGTTGGTCCGCTTCGTTTTGATTGAGGCAATTGTCCGTATTGTATGTTATTTGGTCCTTAGAACTTTGATTTCCCATTTTAGATGTCTTGTTGTTACGAGTAGTTGTGAATTAATGGTATATGTTAAGATCTATGTTAATATATATACGAATAGCTTGCTTATATCAGCGATTTTTTATAGACGTACTACTGGCTTTACTTTACGTCCCGATCGTGTAGTGTACGTGTGTGAATGCCTGTCGCAATCCTTTGAATCTGGCACGTAGTTTGATTCGTCATTGATCATGAAAGCTGGTTTCAATCTATCAATTGATATCACTGTCTCTTTATCCCTAATTCTAATGCAAAATGTTTTATCTGTTTTACTAATTACTGGGTAGGGTCCTTCATACGGCGGTGTCAGGGCTTTCTTAATTCTATCACACCGAACAAATACGTGTGAGCATTCTTTGAGTTCGGGATGCACAAATATAGCTTGATTGTGTTTTTTTTCTTTTCGGAATTGATGTCATTTGTGTGATGTCCTTTTGAATTTGTTTTACAAACTCTTCGTACGTTGATAACTGTGCTGCTGATGACTCAAAAAATCCTCCAGGGAGTCGTATTGACGTTCCATATGTCATCTCTGCTGAACTATAACCTGTGTCTTCTCGCAAGCTACTCCGCAACCCGAGTAAAACTGTTGGAATTTCTTTTAACCAATTTTCGTTGGATTCTCTTGTCATTAACGCCGCCTTTAAAGTTCTATGAAATCTCTCTATCATTCCATTGGATTGTGGATGATAAGGTGTTGTCCTAATTTTATGTATTCCCAAAAATTGTGAGAGTGACTCAAATATTCTTGATTCAAACTGTCGGCCTTGATCCGTAGTAATGCGCAATGGACATCCAAAACGAGTAATCCATCCTTCGAAAAGTGTCTTGGCTACTGTTTCTGCAGTTATATCTTCTACCGGAAATATTTCGGGCCATGACGTACAACGATCTATGATTGTGATTAAATATCTCTTCCCTTGTGAAATCGGAAGTGGTCCGACGATGTCAATATGTAAATGTTCAAAACGTTGCGCTGTCATAAATGTACCAGGAGGTGATATCGTATGTCGTTGTATTTTTGATTTTTGGCAGGCTATACATGATCTACACCAATTATTGATATCTTTGTTCATATACGGCCATAAATACCTTTGGGTTATCATTTTTCTCGTAGTTCTTTTTCCTGGATGGCTCATACCATGAATGGTATCGAAAATTTGTTTGCGAAAATGCTTTGGTAAGTAGGGGCGGCTTTTTCCAGTAGACGTGTCGCAGGTGATGTTTATTGTGGAACCCGGAAGCGTAATGTTTTTGAATTTTAATCTTTTATTGTCATGTAATTTACTTAGTTCATTATCTGTTGATTGACATTTTTCCAATTCAGCGTAATCGATAGGTGATGGCACGTATATTTCCTCTATTCGAGATAAGGCATCGGCGGTAATATTGTCACGTCCGCTTATGTGTTGAATGTTGGTACTGTATTGTGAAATGAAATCTAACTGCCGGACCCGTCGCGGTGTATCGTTTGATGATGGTTTTTGGGAGAATGCGTATGTCAAAGGTCGGTGATCCGTAAATATTGTAAATTCTCTTCCCTCGATTAATCTGTGAAAATGTTTGACGGCCATGTATATTCCTAACAGCTCTCTGTCAAACGTAGAATATTTTTGTTGAGTTTCGCTCAATTTTTGTGAAAAAAATCCTAATGGTTCCCAATTGCGTCCGGATTTTTGTTGTAAAACTCCACCAACGCAAGTAGCACTAGCGTCGGTCATGAGCGCTAGTGATGCGTTGCGGGAAGGATGCGCTGTTAACACTGCGTTTTTCATGCTTTCCTTGCATTTTTCGTAAGCTTTGTCTGCTTCCGTTGTCCAAGGAACAGGTGAATTATCGTTCTTTTTTGAACCATGTAGATATTCGTTTAAAATTCTTTGATTTTCCGCTGCGCGTGGAATATTACTTCTGTAGAAATTGACCATGCCCAAAAATCTTCTTAATTCTTGAATTGTTTTCGGTTTGGGAAATTCCATGATTGCTTTGTAATTTTCTTCGGTAGGGTGTATTCCTTGGCTCGTTATATGATAACCTAAGAAATCTATTTCCCTTCTGAGAAATTCGCATTTTTCGAGATTAATGGTTATTCCATTCTCGTGTAAACGTTTGAAAACCGTTTCTAAATGCTGATAATGCAAATCTTCGTTGTCCGATGCGATGAGACAGTCGTCTACAAATATAAATACGAAGTTTAAATCTCTAAATAAGGAATCCATGAATCGTTGAAATGTTTGTGCCGCATTGCGTAATCCGAAAGGCATTCTTAAGTACTCAAAAAGTCCAAAAGGTGTGATGATGGCTGTTTTTTCTATATCTTTAACAGGAATACAATGGTATGCTTTACGTATATCTATCTTGCTTAGTATCTTCTTATTTTCTAATATGTATGTAAAGTCAGTTAATCTTGGTAGTGGGTATTTGTCCGGTACTGTCGTGCTATTGAGCATTCGATAGTCTCCGCACGGTCTCCATTCGCCATTTTTCTTTTTTACCATATGTAATGGGCTTGCCCATGGGCTATCTGACGGTCGGCAAATTCCGAGTTCTATCATATTTTGAAATTCCTTTTTGGCTATGTCGTATTTTTCTGGAGGTAATGGTCTTGCCCGAGCTGCGACGGGTGGTCCTGTAGTGATAATGTGATGTTCAATCTTATGTTTGGGCGCATTGCGGAGAGAGGACCCTTTCGTGATGTCTTCGTATTTGTTTAAAAGTTGCGTAATACGTGGATTCGTTCCCACTGCGATAGTACGAATTGTTTGTTGTGTCGCTTTTTCCGAAGTTACATGCGTTGTCAGCTCTGTAACTTTGTCGATAAGTTTGCGACCTGCTATGTCGACTAATAGTTTATAGTGCTCTAGAAAATCTGCTCCAATTATTGGTTGTGTAACATCGGCGATTACAAAATTCCATTTATAACATCGTTGTAGTCCTAAATTCAAGGTAAGCGTCTTCTCGCCGTAAGTCCTAATTTTAGTCCCATTTGCAGCGTATAGTGTGTATTGTTCATTTTGTAAAATTGAATGTCTCTGTTGCTTGCTAATGACTGAAATATTTGCGCCCGTGTCAATCAAAAACTTCATACCACTTTTTCGGTCGGTAATGGTGAGGCGATTGGATGGGTGGATTGCACAGAGTTTCGCCGTTGTCTGTGCTCTTATTCGTTTCCCTGGTTCCGTACGTAAGTCATTGGTTTCCAACCGCATGGTTTAATGCAGTTCTTTGCATATTTTCCGAATCTTTCGTGGTAGTAACAAAATCGATTTGCTCCTCTATAGTTTGTTCTCGGCCTCATAATCGGGAATTGTTGACGTTTCTTGAAATGATTGTGCGTGTTGGGTCGATAGCCATATTGACCTTGCTGAATTGCGTCAATATCTATCTGTAATTTTGCTAGCTGGGCTAAAATGCATGCTGTATTGTTGTCGTTTGAAGTGTCGTTGCTAACAGCTGATATTTCGGTTACTTTTGAATTCATTATTATTTTGTCTGCAATTTGGCTCAGTTTGTCAATTTCCATGTCTTCCGTAACTGCTAGAACCGTAGTAACTGATGTTGGTAAAAGCCTGAACCATAGTAGTTTAATTGTTTCGTCACTGATTTTTCCTCTCCCGAGGACTCGCATTTGACGTAATAACTGCGAAGGTTTTTGATCACCGAGTTCTGTCTCTGATATTAATTTTTGAAACTGTCGCTGTTCTGTTTCTTCGTAACAATCAATTAAACGTTCCTTGATGTTTTTGTATTTATCTGTAGTCGGTGGTGAAGTGATTAGGTCACTAACTTGTAGTATTTCTTCCTTGGATAACTTTGCTATTACTGTACAGTATTTATATTCGTCTCCTTGCTTCTGTGGTGCTAATATGGCTTCTAGTTGCGTGAACCATAATCTTGGTTGGTCTTTCCAAAATTCCGGAATGCGGGATAAAACCGAGGTGCCAGCAGCTACTTCAAGTGTTCCTTGCTGATTTATGTTCGCCTTGCACGGTGATTGTGCCATGTTTCTTGCTGCGTATTCGTTCGTCGGGGTCACCAATTTGCCAAACTTCTTGGCAGTATATGATTAGGTATAAATGAGACAAAAGATGTAGTATAGTCTGGTTATAATTATCCAAAGGTGCATCTTATATACTAACGACTTCGTGTTGATAACAGATAGTAGAAACATTTAATAGATACTGAACGTGCGATAAGGAACATAAGATTGTGATGTAGATTGTAGATACAGCACAAAGATATTGTACTGTAACAACCAGCATTTAAAATGATTAACTCTATAAAATTTTAATCGTTCAAACAAAACTTACTATTTTCTCGAAAATTTGAATTTATCACAGGGAGACTTTCAAAATTAGCCAAATTTTAATCCGTCGGTGGAATACTAACAAGATGGTAGGAAAGAGCTTTGTCGGCATCGAGTTGGGCTGCCAAACATCGGGAACAGACAGGATTCCGGGAATCAAATTTGGCGTATTGATTGCGATGGCGGAAAAGTTATAGGTTAACGACCGAATCTTCTGAAGTGATTCTATCCTAAGACGTTTTTTACGGCTGAATACTCACTTAAACGTGAACAGTGGCGAAAGAAATATTTTTCAGCACGACCCACAGCTATTCTTAATTTTTTAAATATAGCTTGAATATTTGAGGATTATTCAAGACTATCCACACTGTCAATGCTGTCGTTCTCATTTTGAAAGAGTGGAATATGGCGGCATAAAAACTCTTAGGTTACACATAAACCAGACCGAAGGATCATAAGACTAGCACAGACCGCAAAAGAAGCGCTTTTTAAATAAACTGTCATACATAACGTAAAGAAGTTACGTAATGCAAAACTTATAAAGAAGACAGTACCGTTAGTGTGGACGTTACGTTATATTTCAAATTATATAGAAAAGATGACGCTATGCTTTGTCCTCATCTCAAAGTTCTTTAAAATTAACGGCCGAAAATTCAAACTACACTCAGTTTTGAAACGCTGACTATTAAACTATCACTGTCACCTAAAAATGAAAAGTGGCAAGGTATTTTAGAGAATGTTATTTTCAAAGTTAGGCAAGTTAACCTTTATTTTAACACCGTTTCAACGCCACTCGTTCGTCGTGTGGATCTAGAAAATGGCATTGATGTCAACGTTGGGACGAGCGTTAATCTAGATCCACACGTTGGACGAGAGACGTTGGGACCGACGTTGGAGCCAACGTGTGGAGCGGCCGTGATTGATTAAGCATTTAAAACCGGATCTCTTTTATTCGGATCGGATTTTATTTAATAAATCGTATTTGTAAAATACGAAGAGTTCCTTTTGAAATGCATTCCGTTCGATTTAAATAAAATAAATACCCTGAAATTTTAAACGTTTCTAAAATCAAATGCGTTTATTTATCGTAAAATACGTACGTATAATTAAAACCATCGGAAACTAATATGTTTTTGCAATAAATCCTCCGAGGTGCACCAGTTAATACCACCAGATTTATTCGACCAATTCCTAAAAAGCTCCATTATGAAACTAATAAATTAGGCAATATATGTTCGTAAACTTTCGCGATTTGTACACATTATAGAATACGGGCATTTAACAAAGGTATTTAAAATAAAATATTTACGCGATTAAACCCCGTAGCTTATAAAATTTTATAAATTAAGAACTGAAATTTATGTTAATATAGTGCAATTTACTAATCTATACTAATATTAAAAATGCGAAAGTTTGGATGTATGGGTGTATGGATGGATGGATGTTTGTTATTCAATCACGCCACAAAGGGTATATGGATCTGGTCGAAATTTGGAACACAGTTAGAGTACAGTCTGGAATAGCATATAGGCTATATATATAAGGTTTTTTATCCCAGATAATAGTTCCCGTGGGATAAATTTGCTTTTCAAAATTTTCAAGCGAATGTAGTCACGGGCACCAGCTATTTTTTTTATATGCTTGACAACTCGGTTACAGATATCCGGTTGCACAAACCGTGGTCACAAGCTTCACTTGAGCACTTCATATGAGGCAGACGTTTCTTCACCCACTCTCACATTTCTTTGTTCTTCTTAGTGCCTACTTACGTGTGTATATGTGTGCGTGTGTGTGTGTGTATGTGTCCCTATTCTGTAAGTTGACCAACGTGTCAACGTGTTCAATATATTTTTTACATTCAGAATACTAAACTACTAACTTTTCCGGTGAATTTCGTACTAACTTCGTCGTGACAACAAATTATTAATTATAAAAACAAAAAATATAAAAATAAATAAAACACGCATGTACAAAAAAGATGAAGGAGGCATTAATGAATCTCGATGAACTTAGTAAAGTGCCTCTGACTGCATGAAATTATATAATGATGTAGGGGATCTTGTTCCATCTTTTTTGTGCAGGCGGGTTTTTTTATTTTTATAATTTATTTTTTTATTTAATACTTTTTAGTAGTTGTAATATGTACCCGATGTAACAACTAACTTTTATCACAGCTATTGTCAATTTATTGAATTTTGAAAAGGAATGGTTGCTAACTAACTTTTTTAGTATTACAGTCACAATCATGTTATACCTTTTTGAAATGCTTAAGATGAGCCCTTTAATTTGATTACTTTTTTTCACGCCGCCATATTTGTTTTTCTTTCAAATGTCACATATCTAAGAACACTCGGGCGATCAAGACGAATCTAACGACGTCTGAATTGTATAAGTCCGTTCAGTGGATTGTGAGATATTAGGTAATAAAGAATATTACATACATACATACATACAATATACGCGAGAAAAACATAACCCTTCTTTACAGTCGGGTAAAAAACCAGAGCGGTTTTCAGGTAACGATTTATTACACGTGTATAAAAACTATTACTAGAACAAAAGCGATTTCGAGATTAAATAAAAGTAGTTTCTAGCACTGTTTGAACAGTAACGCAAACAGAATCAACACCATAAAAGCGCTTAATTAAAAGGGTTTATAATTAATTATGTAAGGGTTAAAGTGCAGCCTAAGCCCGGCCAGAACCATAATCCTAGCTTTTATCCAAGTGTGTACATTACTAAGCTTTAATTCTGGTTCAGGTTTATGTGATAGATAATCAAATTTCAGTGCGAAATCGTCAGAGATCGAGAGTCCTGCAACAAGTAGAATTGGACAAATAAATATTTACCAAATTCTGCGCTAAAAATAAATATGGATAGGTTTTTATACCTATACAAAGTCGATTTGGTTAAAAAAAGCATTGTTATTCTTTGTTTTAAATTAGAGTAGTTGGTGTGATTTTATGTAAATAAAAATGGGTCAAAAAGTTATGCCGTAACCTGATTGAACCGCGAGGTAGCGTCACATACTTTTTATAAACAATTGTTTCCTTCTAAATTTAGGAGCAAATAAGCGGGATAGGGATTTTCTAAGTTGTACATCTTCTTCACAGCAACGAAGTCACCTCTCCCGTGTCGTGAGCGAACCACAGATGACCGCTCGAGCTTGACTAGTTTTGTTTTTTAAATTTGCTGTGAACATTTTAGGTGTACCGTGCATAATTTTACGGCCTAATTATCTGATTAGAATTATATATACAGCTTAGGCCCTTGACTTTACGTTCAGTTTTTTTTATTCCCTTACAGATCATGTTTCCTGAACTTCTTTTTACCCTTTGTAATTTCTCTTACAAAATAAACTTCAGCTCTTTACCTTCAAGAGTTTGAACTGGGCGTTCATTAGTGAATTAATATGTCAGGACTTTAATTTGAAGCACGTTTTACTTCAAACACATAAATATCTAACAAACAATAGACCAAAATCCTTGCATTATCACACACACCAAACAGATCAATTCCTTAATCCCGGAACACGCGGACATCCCTATTCCCGATAGCCATCCAACAATTATCGAACGAATGACGCCTCCCTCGAGACCTAATTCATTGGAGTCCCGGGTGATCTGCTGAGCTGTGCCCGGAGATCCGGCGATATCCCGGCTTGCGTTAAAATTGCGTCCAACCTTAATGTGATAGTAAAAGATCCGCTTTTTTACCTTTTCGGTAAATTTCAGCTCGATAAAATGTGGTTTGGAGAAGGGTGGCCTGATAAAGTAAAGTAAGATCGTGGTACCTTTATTTGATTTTGCTTTTAATGTTGGTGAAGTCTTTCAATATAAAATGGAAGAGTGTTTTATGTATAATAGATATTTATTATGATAATCTTACAGGAAACCAATTATATTTTTGTATTTGTTTGGTTTGTGTTTTAAAATTTGTATTGGATGAAATTAACATCTTCATCGTCAGCTCGTTTTGGTCCACTGCAGGATAAAGGCATCTTCAAATTTTGGCCATACCACCCAGTTTTCTGCTTTCCACTTGGAAAAAAGGCATAAAGTCTATTGGTAATATGCAACACAAATAGTTTAGGGCTTACTATCAGAATTTGTACAAATAAAAAAATAAAGAATATATAAACTCTGCAAAATTTTGGCACATGTCGTATTCCAAGTAAAATTGGTCAAGCATATAGGTTAAAAGAAAATTTTCTCTAAACGGCATTGCCAGCCTGCGACAAATGTTGCCATTCAAAACAGGCCTAAGCTTATCGCCACACAAGCGATCAACCATTCGTACCTTATTTAAGGTGTTCTTAATATTACAATCTTGAAAGAAATACAGCGCTTTAAAAGTACAGAATTTCTTGATCGTGTATTCTACATAAATAAGATGTGCACCAGTACTCATTATCTTAAAGTACAATGCAATTTGCATACTACAAATTCTTTGTGCAAAAGCATTGTATTTTATCCCAACATAATATTAGCAAAATAAATAATATCTTGAGACAACTCACTACTCAAACAAACTAAGCAGAGCTTGTACTATGGAAACCAGACAACTGATAAACATACTTATATATTTCTAAATACATACATATTATAGACAAATAACACCCAGACACAGAATTAACCATCGTGCTCATCACACAAAGTTTTATCCTGGGTGGGGATCAAACCCACGGCCTCCGGCTTAGCAGTCAGAGTCACTACCCACTAGACCAAATGTGTTCTTAGTGCAAATGTGATGACCTAAAAATATGTATGATGAGAATAGACTGGATTTAGGAGTTGAAATGAGGGTTGTTGTACTATACATTGAGAAATAACGATATCCAGGTTTTCGCATAGATTTTTTTGTATCTGTAACTATTTATAAGGAAAACCGTGAGTGACTTAAAAATCAACGCACAGCTACTGAATGGATTATGTAGAAAATCATAAACCTAGGTAGGATTTTTGTAAATGAAACCTCCCAACGAGGTGAAATGGCTGTATCAAATTTTAATATAAATCATATTTTTGAGCTATTACATCATACAAACTTCCTAAACGGCGGACTTAATGTCTTAATAAGCATTTTCTACCAGTCAAACTTACGCCAAAAATATGCTTAGTCAAGTGGTTTCGTCTGATGAATTAGTCAATAAAAATATGTAATTTGATGAATACATTGCTTCAGTCACTTAATAAGTAGGTAGTGTTACAGAATTTAGGATTCCATAATCGACTACGGAATACTAAAATAGGATACTACAATTAAGGACTGCTATATTGGGTTTGTATTGTATTTATCGTCAACTTCATTTAATCTGTAAGAGATTAAATTCATTATCAAACCGACGGTGTTATCAGCTATAATACTAAAACTAAAAATTGCACTTTTGTGGTTTAAATTTACCTATGGCAAATTAATTTGTAACGCAATGATTATGATTGCAACAGTTGTATTTCTTGAAATAAAAAAAATATACAACTCATTATCCCCTTCATGTTCCATTCCACAGTTTCAACCACCGGCCATGTTCAATGTTATAAATTTTCAAACTCCAACAGTTCGAACATGGGTTTTAATCAGAAACTGTCTCATGTACTGTTCATTTATTTTCGTAATACTCAGTCCACCCCTTCATTCAGATTCGGTATCTCTTCCTAAACAATTTTCCACAAAACCGTTCCATAAAGCAAAAACATGTCCACTATCATTCATCAGCAACAAATCTCAATTCAAAGGGAACATGAATTTACAAATTTCTATTTCGACTCCCATCTATTATAGATCGAATGTCTGAATACCGGCAGTTTCGAATGAGATTCGGCCTAGGCAGAAATGTACGCGAGATTACAGATCTCTGAATCCTCTAAGCCCTAACATATTAAGGTTCCGCATAGATTTATAGGGAGCACCTTTCATTTATCGGGGTGTCGGGACCTTTTCATGATAAATGCATTATATTATATTGAGAACCCTCTGAAAGTCTATTTGTCGTTTTGCTGTTTGATTGGCCGTAAAATTGAAGGTTAGAATCAGTATGAGCTCGGGGCAATCATATATCTTCAGCTGTGAATTTGTGTGTGAGAACGTATATAAACATTGTGTGTGAGCTCTGTGAAAGAAAATTATTTCTTGGATCTTTCATAAAATATTCTTTTGGTTAATATTTTTTGGTTATGGCCGCAGATTTTACGGTTTATTTTATAGTATGAAGTTATAAAATATAAAACCAGACCACCATTTAAATGTCAATCAGAGCTCAAAGTCGTAACGTGAAGTGCCTAATAATATTCTTATGCTGAGACTGTGTTATCCAAAAGTATATTTTAATGACTTTTCTTGTCATTTTTTAAATCGTGAATTTTTTATGCCATTGTTTAAATCGTCAAAATATTTTTCGACTAAGTGACTAATTGCGTAGCTTGCTAGCATAGACTTCATGGAGGAAGTTAATTAACAACACAAAAATCATTTATCATCAGGCTTTATACACACATAGGGTTCTCCCAATGTACTCCATGACCCCGTTGATTGGATGGAGAACCCGGTCCTACAAGTTCCTCATCCTGTCCATCCTAGCGAACTTCTCTGGGTAGTCCTTCTATATGGCTCCAGGTCCTCCTAACTTACGGTTACAGAGTTGCGGTTTCTACTCTTGAAGTCTTTAGGGCTAAATAGGTAACTTGGGTTCTTTCTGGATGTCCTTCTCTTGCAAGCAAATAAAACTTACAAATATTAGAAAATGTTATATAGTTTACACAAAAATAGACTCAGGGGTACCCAGATTTACGTGAGCAAAGGCACCTCCAGGAATTAGATATTTGACAGTAGATCATTATTATCGTTCACTGCTAAACATAGGTCACTCCTGAGAGCTTCCACAACGATCGATTTTGAGCACAAGATGGACTGGCGAATTGAGTAAGGGAGACGTTTAAAATCAATCGATCGATATTATAAGCCAATCTAGCACAATATTCTGCTGAGTGACGTTCGTTAATGAACAATAGCCTCCTTTTTTACTATTTAAATTGCAAGCCTTGTTTCATTGCTCTTAAATTTTATAGACTATAATTACCTAAACCCACCTGAGAATTTCCAGCTTCAAAATCCGGAAATCTCTTCATTCCAAAGGCTTTTATATTCCTAATCCGGAACTCTCCAGACTTCAAGTTAATAATTAATCACGGAGCGTCACGGGTCAACGTTTAATTTATAAACAGTATGACGATCATATTTCATTGAGGCTGCAGTACCAAGAACAATAACTGCTTTCTATAATTTGAGAGTAATAAAAGGTAATGAATGTTATATCGGTATTTCATAATTACATTCTTTTTAAGAAGCCCATAATGGAATTACTGTTTAAGCCAATTTTGTTTTCTTTCATAGAACGGACAAATTATTTGGTAATTCTATGATTTTGTTCATATTAGTGCTGCATTAGACATCTATATCTACAGTTTTAGATATTGACGGATTAGATTCCGTCGGGCTGTAATAGAATAGTGTATGTTACCGATTATACGAAATATCACGCAAAAAAGATGAGATGAAAATGGTCACACCTGGGAACAATTTTACAAGCAATTTGTTCTAGCAACAAAACCAGGTTCAAAAATTTATGTCTCTATTAAAATTTATTTTAAACACATTACGATTTATTGCGTCACAACTTGTTAACCAAATCACCATCTATTTCGAATTAAATGAGGGTTTATAAGTTACTTAGAGCGGTTTCTAACTACAGGTACTTGAAGACCCCAAGGTACACAATTAATAACTCTGTGTCTCCGAGGCCAGCTCTTGATTTATCGACCATTAACTGAGACCCTCAGGTCCGGATTATTGAAATGAGAGATTAACGTGAAACCCATGGATTCGGAGAGATTTATTCAGCGGAATATGATGGTGATTCGTCTTTGATTGTAATTTTGAAACGTATGGAATTTTAAGCTGGTGGCTTTGTGAGGCCCATTATTGCTATCCCAGGATTGTTTATCATTGTTTTAAGGCTGAATTAATTAAGAATTTTGGTGATGACCTTGTTGTAAAGGCAAGATTGAGGCGTGGAAGGTTCAAACTGCAATGGCAATGAGCAGCTGTTTATCTAATTTAGGCAGAAATTACTTATTAAGTGGACATATACACTATCTATTCCTACACGCTAATAGATGGACAGGACACGAAACGAAAGCTCGACATGAATGTAGAGAGATCGCCGGCAGGCCTGAACCTAGCAGGACCGGCGGCCATCTCTTCCGCCGATATCTTGATCTGCTGGATCGCAAAGTCACGGAAATCACGGCCCCATTGGCGTAATTGCGTCAATAGCCATTGCAGTGTAGTTTTCATTTATTTCAAGAAGAATAATCTCAAATTTTTAGTTAGGATAAACGAACCATTGTCTTTTGAATCTCTGTACAACTTGAAGATCGTAATTTAATGTAACTCGTCCGTGAGTATTTAATCTAGTCTTAGTCTAGATGTTTACTGACTGGCCTGTTGGTCTAGTGGTTAGTGACCCTGAGTGCCAAGCCGGAGGTTGTGGGTTCGATCCCCACCCAGGATAAAACTTGGTTGGTTGATGTTTTTTTTTTTTTAAAGATTACTAGCAATGTGGGATTGAGTCCCACATTACTAGCAATCTTGTTAACCCCTTCAGCTAAGCTCAAAGGATTGTGTTAGGAGTGGGTTCACGTCAGTAGTATAATGGGTAGGATTCGAACCCGCGACCTCACGATTGCGAGACCGATGCCTTAGCCATTAGGCTACCGCCGCTTCAAAATTTTATTTTATTTAGTATCTGGGTGTTATTTATCTATAGTATGTATTAAGAAATATATAAGTATGTTTATCAGTTGTCTGGTTTCTATTTAATACTTTTGAGAAGTTGTACGATGTAACAATGAACTTTTATCACAGTTATTGTCAAATATTGACTATTGAAAAAAAGAATGGTTGCTAACTAACTTTTTTAGTAATACAGTTATGATCATGTTATACCTTTTTAAAATGCTTAAGATGAACCCTTTAATTTGATACCCATATTGCAGTACTCAAAACAACTTATTTTATACCTCTTTATTTTGACATCTCACAACCGCCATGTTTGTTTTTTCAAACGTCGCATAACTATGAACACTTGGGCGGTCAAGACGAATCTAACGACGTCTTAATTGTATAAATCCGTTCAATGGATTGTGAGTTATCAGGTAATAAAGAATATTACATACATACATAAATACAAGATACGCGCGAAAAACATAACCCTTCCTTACAGTCGGGTAAAAAGTAGGCAGTAAATAGGAGTCTTTATGGTGCACATTACCTACTTTTTTTAGAATTAATTAGAAACAAAATCAAAACAAGACAAACCAAAACCGATTGACCTTCAAACAGTCCAGGTTTGAAGGTCAATCGGTTTTGGTTTGACTTGTTTTGGTTTTGTGGCACTAGTGTCAGGCGTATTGTTTTTATTAATAGGTACGCTTTAATTAGCTTCATACTTATGTTAGTATGTAACGGAATTCAAAACAATGTCCGTACAATGGCTACGAATGTTGTCCAAAAGCGCAATAGCATCAGATATTGCATTTTAAGCTATGGAGAACTGAAGAGGCCCGTAGTAGCAGTAGCATAGTGATTGATATATCCGCAGGCTATCGACCCTCTTGTTAAGCTTTTTTTTTATTAAATCTTCAGCCACTTGGCTCACAAAGGGAAGATTAAATTCCTTATTCGGACGATGGCTCAGGAATCTTATTGTTGTATTGATTAAAGTATCTTTTGAATGGACAAGAAAGTAGGATAATAAGTGCAGAATTGCAATAGGGTAGATGACTGTCAAGTCAAATCCGTATCTTTTTAAGAAACGTCAAAACGATGCGCCTCGTACTAATTTATATGAAATACAAAACAATGACGTCATTCTTTTGTATGGTCAAATCATATAGTTTCAATGTTTGTTTTGATGTTTATAATTTCATGACAACGTAAAATTGTAGAGAAACTTTGTTTTCCAGAATACTTTTACAAATGCTATTTCCTTTATAGTGTAAAATAATGTATTGTTATTGTAGTCTGCTACCCAATTGTAGGATTGTGGAGGTCATGAACGCCAATCTAGATCTGTTCTCATATTAAAGTTACATAACAATTTAAGAATTATTAAAGTTTAAAAAACAATATAGGTAACTAATTAAAACTAAAAACTAATACTAAATAAGACTAAAATATATCTAAAAAATTGGGGCCCCTGGGTATGGTTCCACAAATGCTGGCAACATTTCCTCGCTATATAGCAATGCTGATGCGTTGTGCGAGGAAGCTGCCAGCTCTACGGTCACCAGTGGAGTCGACCAATTTTTTGGAAATTTCTTTAAAGAATTTGTTCGCGCTGGGACCCCATGAGCCAAGGGTCTCGACGCCGAATGGTACAAATATATATTCACAGCCGAGATTGTTTTAGCTGCCGCCCTAGCTTGAATTGAATTTTAATGTAAACAATCTGTATTATGATTATGTAGGAGTAATGTAAGTTTCTATGAGGGAGGTAAACACTAAAATCTAGGCCGTTGGTATGTTGTAAGAAAACTTTCAGTGCCGTGAAGTCGTAAGTGATACTATAATATTTGATTGTAATGTGTAGATCTTAAACAAGCAATATTCTAAAGTTTTTTTTTATATTTAATATTTTAGTACTGCCTTAGATTAGAGGAATGTAATTTTTCATTATCATATTTATAATATTACGTAAATAGAATCGAATCAGAGTAACCACGATCGGTGCAATTCGATCGAAACGTCGGGTAAATAAAAGATTCGTACCTTTAAATAATTCACGCGATTAAGTCCCGAAATATATTTATTAAGAATCAGAATACATAATATGTTTATGGATCGAGCAATGTTTTTGTATTTAAATATTGTAAATACATAGATAATATGATACTATGAATACATGATTTAGAATATAGTTAAACTATAACTGAAACATAATAATAATAAAAACAATATCTTACTAAGCAGAGCTTGTACTATGGAAATCAGACAACTGATAAACATTATTATATATTTCTAAATACATACATATTATAGATATTACATCCAGACCCGAAGAAGAGAAAGTTTGATTCTGGGTGGGGATCGAACCCACGACCTCCGGTTTAGCAGTCAGGGTCGCTAACGACTAGGTCAACAAAACACATATAAAGTGGTGTCCCTTTTGGGAACCGAACCCACATTCTCTGTGCAGCAGAAGACTGCTGCACAGAGATTTAGCGCCAGTGTGAATACCTATGTATGAACATACTATATATGTATTTATGGTATGTAAGTATTTATGTAGGTATATATATATATATTTTAAAAGATAACTAGCAATGTGGGATTTTGGTCCCACATTACTAGCAATCCTGTTAACCCCTCCAGCTAAGCTCAATGGCTTGTGTTAGGAGTGGGTTCACGTCGGTAGTATCTATACTGGGTAGGATTCGAACCCGCGACGTTACGATTGCGAGACCGGTGCCTTAGCCATTACGCTACCGCCGCTTCATATTCAATTATGGAGATATATTGCGTATTTATGTAAGTATATATATACTGCCTCTGTGGCGCGGTGGGAGTGTATCCGACTGCTACGCAAGAGGTCGTGGGTTCGATCCCCACCCAGGATAAAACTTTGTGTGATGAGCACGATGGTTTATTCTGTGTCTGGGCGTTATTTATCTATAATATGTATGTATGTAGAAATATATAAGTATGTTTATCAGTTGTCTGGTTGCCATAGTACAAGCTCTGCTTAGTTTGGGATCAGATAGCGTTGTGTGAGTTGTCCCAAGATATTATTATTATTAATGATTTGTTATACTATTCTCTTTTTAGTTTTTTTTTTAAGACTACACCCGCTGTCGTGTACAAGCCCTGTGTCGCGGGGGACTTTACAAACATACAAGTCACGACACAAAGTACACCCAGACTCAGAGATTACACAAAGTGATGTCCCGTGTGGGAAGCGAACCCACGACCTCTTGCGTAGCAGTCGGATACACTCCCACCGCGCCACAGAGGCACTAATGTCAACAGGTTTACTGCATCAACATACTTCAATTCACATCGCTCTAAGGTAGACTTGCAGAGAATGCTTTTAGCATTAAGTCCGCCTCAGTACAATTCTATGCATAAAGTTAAAAAAATAACAAACTCACAATGGCGCCACCGAGGCAGTTCAAATAAAGTCATTGAATTATTAATTACTTCTCTTTCTTCTACCCCAAAAACATAAGATTTACCGAGTCATTACAAAATGGCTACCCGACTTTTAAATCCAACAGAACTTTAGTTACAAGAAAAACATAATTCACAAAATTGTCGAAGATTTGGAACTGTTATCGCAAATCTGTAGCAATTACTTGTGACAAGATGTTTCACAACTTATCGTTCTGTTATAAAGTGGGGGTGAAATCGATTCTTACAAACTTTTAATGTATGTAACATTCATTTTGCCTTTTTTGGGTCAGATTATGTCAAGCTGTTGGCGGTGTTGGAATTACTTTCTGATTTTTTATAAGGGTTGGTCTAATATTTTAAAAGGCTGCCACCACCCGCATTATAGAAATAATGATTTTTTATTGAAAAAAAAATTCAAAAACTAGATAAAATAATTTAAAATGAAAAACATTACTTAGAATTATTTAATTGCAAAAGATCGGGCATTATCGAGGCAATCTGAGAAATATTTTGACAAGGACTGCGCGTCCTGATCTTGTAGAAAATTAGCTATTTAGCTTTGATGTGGTTTTACCCTATGAAGGCTAAATTCCATAAATTAAAAATGTAGTGTTATTTATTGTATAGTTTAAAGTAAGAACAAGTAATTATTTAGGAAAACAGTTGGTTCAACTGCTCAAAGTTAATTGACTGATATATTACATAGTCTATGTTCATATCACCTCTACAATTTTTAGGGTTCCTTAGCCAAAATGGCAAAAAGGAACCCTTATAGTTTCGGCCTGTCCGTTCGTCCGTCCATCCGCAGCTTTACTCAGAGACCGTTAGTGCTAGAAGGCTGTAATTTTGCATGGTTACACAAATTACTTACGCCGACAAAGTGAAAGTAAAAAAATAAAATTTTGAAATCCTTTTTTTAGGGTACCTCCCACATTATGTCAAGTAGGGATGTGATACAAATTCCATTGAAAAATATTATGAAATAAGTATAACGTTGTAAGTATGAATCAAAAACAACAGAAAACCCACTTCATAAGCCGCATTATTTGGATGAAGGGGGGGTTTGCTTTCACTTGCCCGGTTTTTTTTCATTATAGCTAGGAATGTGGGATTGTAGTCTCACATTACTATCAATCTTGTTAACCCCTCCAGCTAACCTCTTTAGTTGGTGTTAGAAATGAGTTCACGTCGGTAGTATGGTGGGTAGGATTCGAATCCGTGACCTCACGATTGCGAGACTGACGCCTTAGCTATTAGGCTACCGCCGCTTTTAAATTGAGATGAATCTAATGCCACCTCACATGTCATTAGATTCATTTTATTTGTGCCAAAAAAATGGACAAACATTACCTTCCTTCTAGCGGTGTTGGATAAAAACAGGCCATTGTATGGATGTATCTATGGCGGTACCCACATATAAATTAAACTTGACAGGTGTCAAGGGACACCCGGATGGAACGAAGTTCCTTAAGATTAATTAGTAAAGGAATTGTAATAAAATTAAGACCAAAAGTTGTAACGACACAGCAAAAAGTGTCGTTACAACTTTTGGTCTTAATTTTTTTCCGTCTAGGCCCCTTTCGCAACGCGCGATAAGGAACTTTGTTTCAATAATATAAATAAACTGACACTTGACAGCTTGCGTCAAATCCTGAATCGCGATATAGAAGTTTTCACAGCTGCTAACTATATACACAAGTTCCCAACGTTAACTGTTGGGCCGCGGCCCGCCAGGCATGATCACCTCGCCTGGTCGGAGGATCCTTCCTTTGTGATGGAGTGACTTATTTGACGAATAATCTGCCTAATTCATTCAAACAAGTTGGCCAACATAAATAATTTTTCCTCCATACATTAAATTAGCATAAAATGCTACAAAAAAAACTTAAACTGGCCAGATGGTTTAGTGGTTACTGATCACAGGGGGTTCATGGGTTCGATCCCCACCCATAATTCTTTGTGTGTGTCCACACACACATGCACACAAAAGTGTAATGTACGTTTATGGATTGTCTGGTATGGTATGGCATAGTATAAGCTTTGTCTAGGGATCAAATGGCATTGTGTGAGTTGTCCCAAAATATTATTATTTACTGACAGTTAATAATAAATACGACTACACAATACGAGTACACAAAAGCGACCATGGGTCGTGAACAAAGGCATGAATAATAAAAATAACTTTACATTTAATATAATTTAAACATACAAGTAAATATAGGTACATATTTCATATGTGATACGACAAAACATTAGTTAGTAACAGGTGTCTCTGTAACAAGTCAACGTTGTGAAACTTGCGAAGACTTGTATATTACTTCAGAACTAAGAGTTAGAAATTGAAATTGTTACTATAACAATCTAGAAACATATCGCACTAATATACCTTTTACAGAATAAAAGTAATAATTTACAGTGTTTACAATGATACAATTTTCTGTCTGCTTTAAAGCAAGAGATGCCTTTGTTAGGAGACTCCGCTTAAAAAACGACAAAAAACGGTTAAGGTTTCAATGGTCGGTCAATGAACGAATGATAATTCATTGTGCCATATTTTTTTTTGTTATAGGCACTATTTTAATGGCGATTTTATGACAGGACAATTTGATTTTGCTTTCGAATATGAATTAACAAATGTTGTGTTCAGTGTTGTATGAAATACAGTTATACGTTCAGCAAATGGTATAAGTAATGTGGGCTTAATCGAAATCGGTTTAGTGATATAGGCGCTATGATGAGACGTACTTAAAGACATATATACATAGACTACCAAAAACATAATCCTTCCTTTTTGGCTTCGCCGTAGTCGGATAAAAAACAAAGAATATAGATTTTAACATAACCCCGTTTTTGCAACATTTCTTATTGCTGCTCCGATCCTATTAGTTGTAGCCTAATGTTATATAACCTATAGCCTTCCTCGATAATTGGGCTATCTAATATTGAAAGAATTTTTCAATTCGGATCAGTAGTTCCTGTGATTATTGCGTTTAAACAAACAAACAAACTCTTCAGCTTTATAATATTAGTATAGATTTGACCCAATACATTTAAATTCATGAAAAGTCTCGCCAAATGTGTTTTATCGGTTTTGTTTTAGGCAGCTGTCGATATCTAGGCCAGACACCGAGTGGTGAGAGTCTCGTCGAAATTTATAGCTGGTCTGTTCTACTAGAGTATATTATATACCTATAGGTACTTAAAAGGAATAAATAATTATAATAATGTCTGCCTCGATGGCACAGTGGGTGCACGTACGACTGATGTACTCGTATAAGAGCGCACACTTTTACATAACAAAGCATTGTAAATTATAAAAGTTGAACCTAAGTCTTGTTGTACGTTTTTAACTATACTTGTAGAGTTCCTCGCGACACAGGACTTGTAACTTACTGAGGGAGTGATTTCTATTTATAAGCAACATAATTCGGGCAATAAAATGGACATAGGAAGGTTTCTGCCAATTAACTAGTTTCGACCGGTGGTCAGTTTGTGACAACCTATATATATCATGCAACGCGAAAGGGGGCTAAAACAATAAATAAACTATTAACTATTTTATAGGTTAAAACAATAAATAAACAAAAATAATTTGCATACCATATATTATTTAATTTTTTTAGACTACTCCCGCAGTAAGTCCTCCTCCCTTGTGTCGCGGGGGATTTACTAACATACAAGTCAAGGACATACACACACACCAAGACTCAGAACAACCATTTGCGGATCACACAAAGTGGTGTCCCGTGTGGGAATCGAACCCACGACCTCTTGCGTAGCAGTCGGACACACTCCCACCGCGCCACAGAGGCAGTCAATAGAATGTAAGAAGCGTTTTACTATTTTTATAACAACAATGCCTTCCAAATCCTATTGTATAGTATAGTTTACTTTTAAAAACCATCAAACAAAATAATAACAGCAGAACATTAATCACCTTCATACTTAGTTCCGCACTCCATTACACACTCTCATTTTTATTACAAAGAAAATTTCCTACCGACCCATACAAACTATCAAGTTTCAATGTTGCCCCTCCTTACCCCTTGAGGGGGTGAAATGTACCTTTTGAGGGTTAAAGTTACGAGTGGAGGCGAAACTCTGTTAATATTGTAGGAACGATGTGATAGATTATGCACCTGTGGTCGGTTTACAATCATTATGGATCGGTTACAGGTTGAGTTTTTAATGATAGAAGTGGTTTGGAGTTTTGTTTTGAATTAGCATGTATTTTTGAATTGTTTATGTAAATCTATACTAATATTATAAAGTTGAAGAGTTTGTTTGTTTGTTTGAACGTGGTAATCTCAAAACAAACTGATCCGAATTTAAAAAATCTTTCACTGTTCGTTAGCCCATTTATCGAGGAAGGCTATAGGCTATATAACTTCACGCTACGACCAATAGGAGCGGAGTAGCAATGAGAAATGTTGCAAAAACGAGGAAAATTTACGCAGACGAAGTTGCGCGTGACAGCTAGTACTAGTATAATACCTGTATTGTGAGGACCTTTACAAACATACCATCTTGTTCAATTAAGGGTTAATGGCAATCCAGGCGATTTCCTAATAAATTTATTCCTGTGCCAAGTACTTACTACACCTTGGCTTGTGTTACACAGTTTGTACGTATTCCATGTAATTTCAATTAACACATTTGATACAATTTGACAAATCTCTGTCTTGTATAGGAATCGAACCCAACAATAATTCTTCTCACAGCAGTCATACTTAACCCCGCTGAGCCACTAAGGCGATCCCGATTTTCATTTGCATTTCAATATGTATTATCAGATAGTCATCTCATTATTTCTTCATCCACTCTCAAATATAATCATCATTAATAGAAGCTCAGTATGATACAACAGTTGGGATGGAACGTTGAAATGAGCAGCCAAACAGACCGACATCGTTAGCGTTGTACAGTGTAGAGACGCTGATTGTGAAACGATTACACTGGGCCATTGACTATACCTATATGTGATTGCTGTGGGGTGAATAAATTTACTCGATGGGTAAAATGAAGAATTTTGCGTTTTCTTTGTTAAGAATATGCTTTTTTCGGTTATTTTAGTGGCTATTGGTGTTTATTTTGATTTATCTGAATACGATGTTTTAATAATACATGAATAATATAATTAAGAGTGTTTATTGATACCAAACCGTCCATTTGAGCATTCGCAAACATCCTGGCGCTGTCGAGGCAGTTCCAACAGCATTGTGCTTTATTGTGAAAATATATATATTACAGGTCTTAATCGAAACGACGGGCAATAAACAAGGTATTTTACCTTAAATTATTCACGCGATTAAGACCCCTATATACAAACACCCTATGTACAAAACGCGAAAGTTTATCAACATTTATGCTTTATTGATTTTTAAGTTTTTTTTTTTTTATAGTTTGCATTTAGTATTCAAAAAGTATTTAGGGAATTTAATTATTAAATTATGATTGTAATTATGCTTTCGTAATTACAATTATAATTTAATTTAATAATTAACTATCAACAATATCATCAACCCATCTCAAATATTAAAGATTCTAGCCTAGCCGACTTTGTTATCGAATCAAACAAAATGATTTTACAATATTCTACAGCCCGTGCCAACATCTTAAAGACTTACTAACCCAGAATTGCTAAAACATTCAGCCGTTCTTCTACGCACGGAGTTGTACAATGTACAATTTCATAGCTAAACGACTTGGAGCAAAGGCAGCCATATTTTATGGAACAAATGAGGTGTGCAAAATAAAAAGGGTTGCGAGTCACCTCTATAATATGGAGATGTTGATGGGGGTCAAATAATTTAATAATATACGTTTCCTTTGCTTTAGGTGAGAATATAATCTACAAAAAGATGGAGAAATAGTTTGGTTTTCCTTATTCTACCTTCTGAGGCAGTCAGAAGGTAGAATAGCTGAAGGTAGCTGTGGCGCGGTGGCAGTGTATCCGACTGCTACACAAGAGGTCGTGGGTTAGTTCCTCACCCGGGATAAAACTTTGTGTGATGATAGATAGTGATATCATAGATAAATAACACCCACGGGATAAACCATCGTGCTTATCACACAAAGTTTTATTTTGGGTGGGGATCGAACCCACGACCTCTTACGTAGCAGTCGGATACACTCCCACCGCGCCACAGAGGTAATGAGACCTATTTTCTAATTTTGGCTTTATACCGTCTAAAGAATTTTTTTATTATTAAAATTATAATTCAAAATTAACATCAAAAGCAAAATTTTAATTTAAATCGAAAATTGAAATTTAAAATCAAAATTTAAATCAAAAGTAAATTCCTTTGAAAACTAAAATTATGCTCGTTCTGACGTTGATATTTCCCTTTCCTTGATTATGCTATCTTGATCTGAATGCAGAACTTTTCAATAATTGTGACCGACTTTTATATAACTGCATTCGATTTATCTTTAATCTTTGTCAGTTTGATCATGTCACATTATTCGACAGGTCTTTCAAAAACATTTTAAGGTTTCTTATAAAGTTTTTTGATTGAATGAATATTTTTGGAAATAATCGCTCCGAAAGTTTCATAAATCGTGCACAAACTTTTAAACCATGCAACTAAAAAATATGAAAAAAACCACAAAGATAGCGCTTAATAAATACTTTAAACTAAAATTATTTTGGATATGATCGAATATACCGTCATTGAGTTATTGCCGAAAAACTGCATTACTCAACAAAAGGGTGTTAGTGCCATGAACATACGCAATTCTGCTAATGCAATTGTTTAAGACTAGCTGACTATTGTATAACCCTACACTGAGCATGGTCTGACATGCTAGCTCTTGCCTATTTTTTATAAATTACTTTTTATGTTAGCTTCGCATCGCCGGCGTCAGCAGATAAAAGCAACGGAGTACATGTTTATCTTCTTTGTTCGTGATAATTAAATCATGCGTTCCTACTTTTACGACTTCTTAAAATAGTGTGAGATTACAATATATAGAATCTCTATGTGTAATAATATTAATAATAATAATATTTATTGTGTCTAATTAATTGTTTACATAAGTTTGTAATTTGAGTCTCCTTTTAAGCAAAAAGAATGCCTATATTAGGAGAGTCCGCTCTTCCATATCTGGCTTATATTAATAACACAATAGTTTACATAACAGACATTAAAAAATATGGTAAAGTTCCAAATGTGTGCTTTAGTTTGCTGATTTTAAAGATTGAATGCTGATTAGGTAACCTATCTCACCTTTTTACTTAAACATCATTGATGTCATTAAACAAAATGAAGAGTTATTTTACAAACGGAACACAATGAAAACAATATTTGTAATACAAACTGAGATTCTGAAATAAACTCAAATACTGAAACAATGAAAAGTTCATTTCCCGGCCTACAGTGTACCCAGAAGATAATGATTATTATTTAGAGAGGAAACCGGGTAACAACGGACATGGCCGAAATGCAAAATTAATAACTGTAATTGATACTGTTATCAACGACTCGAGAGCCCAATCTCCCCTTTAGGTAAACACTTTTTGTTATTCCAAAAGAATATTAAGGCCTATAAATATCAAACCTCTAATCCAAACAACTGAAAATCAACCTTAAAATGATGAGCTTAAAGATAAATTTGGCATGTATATTAAAATTTTGAGCCTATTTTCCGTGCTCATTGTGATAATTTCGTGGTTTTCTTTCTCTCAGACGATAAAATATATGTACCTGCAACACACAAATCTCACCACGCATTCAATTAATTTTTAATATTATGAACAAATGTCTAAAAGTATTGAAATATCGATAATGTCTATTTATTTGAAACATTTCTGTAGTATTGACAACCCGTCAAAAGCCAACAGCCATACGAACCGCACTGCTCAGCTTAATAATATATAAGCTCAGTAACATATAGATTTTATATACCTACATACTGTTATATTTCTAAATATCTGATTGCAAACTAGGTACAGCCTGTACTATGGCAACCAGGCAACTGGTAAACGAACTTTTAATATATTTCTAAATAAATACATGCATATTATACCTACGAGTAAATTATTACACCTAAGAAAAGACATCTAATAAATGATTGTGCTTACCATACAGCGAATTATTATGGACTGAGATCCAATGCCTCTCATCCTAGACCTTAACAGTATTTTATAGTGGTTAACTATAAAATAAAAATAATAATAAATAAAAATTCTACATTTACATGTAACGCCTGTTCGCAAACAATAGGTAAAGCCCAAGAAAAGAACAGTCAGAACACTCTTTTCAAATTGCCAATATTTACAATGTTTCTTTGTAATTAAACTGGTTATGCAGGTAAGGTGCTGCTACCATTATATTATACACCATATTACAGGACTGATGCAAAAACAAGAGAAAGAAAATATAAAAAGAAGGGTGCACAAGGTTATTTTTGGGTATAGTGAAAAGCTAAAATATTGAAATCTTGCAGAGTTATAAGCCATTCAAGTTGTCTTGTGTTCTCCGCGCTATCGTGCTCATTGCGTCTTGTAGTACGTAATCTATGGTTAAATTTGAAAAATAAGTGATGATTACATTTTACTTCACATTGAGAACAAGATTTGGACTGTTAGAATGATTAATGAATTAATTATTGATTGATTAATTAATTAATTAAAAAAATATTTTTAGTTTTGCATTATACCAAGAATAACGTTGTTCAAACTAGTCCAACAATCCAGCATTAAATACTATTGTTATTTCAACAAAACTTTCGAATCATAGATTCATTAACAGCATCACTCGGATACACAAAGAATAGAGCAGTTGTAATCGAGTAACGCCACAGTGATTCCGAATTTGTGATCCTGATTAAGATAATACAACCCTTTGCGATAAGGGAGCAAAGGCTAATAGCTCTTTTGATCCCTCGTCTCTAGATTAGGCAATGTTCATAATATATCTTGTTATCAGTTGGTTAGAGATGATTGTCTGACAACTGATTGGTTTCAACGGTTATATTTTACCGTATTTAAGATAATATGAGGCAAAATGGAATATCAGCTTTCATATTATTTAAAACTAATTTTCGCCCGCGGCTCCGCCCGCGTGGATGTCGGTTATCGCGCTAAAAATCCTATGTCCTTCCCCGGGATTCAAACTATCTTCATACCAAATTTCATCTAAATCGGTTAGCTGTTTGTGCGTGAAAGCGTAACAGAGAGACAGACAGAGTTACTTTCACATTTATAATATTAGTATGGATTCTTTATTCTCAAGAAGCAAAACACTTTTTAATTTTCTGATAAGATTGGCTGTCCTGATCAAAATTGGTTAGGCAAACACGATGACGAGAAAAAAGCGCGCATATATACGAATTGTTAAAACCGTTGGTTTTTTATATTAAAAAATTAATCATATTAAACTACTACTTACTACTAATCACATAATACGAAGGACGTTAATTTTATCTCGATTTTTTTTTACAAACAGGTGCTAAATAAAATACAGCTCGTTTAAACTATTTTAATTAGTGCAAAAGACAGATAAAAATCTTATCTTTATTTCAAAATAGGATGTACTAAGTAATTAACAATTTTACAGCAAAATATGCTCAAAAAACTTACTAACATTTTTTGTCGACCGACTAAGCCGGACCAACAGTGTAAAATAGTATTTTTTTTTTTTATTCTGTTGCAGGGGAGGGAAATGAAACATTATTTTATGCAAATTTCAGTGACGTTACGGATATAAATGCGGATACGAATATAGATTTTTTGAGAAATCTAGGTAAAATACAAATTTTTAGGTAATCATTTGGATAAATTTATAGGATATCATTTGGTATTAGTTGCAATCAGTCTTTTAATTATGTAATTATTATAGCTATTTACACATTTCTTAAATTATCTTCTTGAAAACAATGCTATTACCTACTCTTTTATAATATATTCTCCAATATCTCTTTACGAACTATCACTACAACACATCATCAGTCTTCCATAAGTATTTGCATATCTATACGAATATTATAAAGCTGAAGAGTTTGTTTGTTTGACCATGGTAATCACAGGACTGATCCGAATTGGAAATTTCTTTCACTGTTGGATAGCCCATTACTTGTACCCTACTGCTGGAGTTGTCTTTAAAAAAAAACTATTTATAGTATGTACCTACAAACTTCTACGAAACCCTCGGTCGGCGAGTCGTATTGGCACTAGTCCGTTTTTTTTTATTTCGGATGTCCGATAGTCGGTTTCGGTTACGGAGCTCTATAACATCCCTGGTAAGTTTATAAATACATAATTTTAATTAATTCTGTGACATCGGTACAATTTCAAATATTTATTGGGTTAGCACTTAAAATAAAACTTACGTGGATGAAGCCGAAAAAAGAAAAGGAAAATAAGAGAAAAGATCGGAAAAAGCAATTTCGATTCATTCACGCCCAAGGTTTAAAAAATACTTGTCTGACCCAAAAACCGTTCTTACCCACTTAACTGATTGTCCCCTGTAGTAGTTAGTACTGTACCTTCCAATTAAGGAAATCGGTTTCAGAGCAATTTCATTTTCCCCGTGACACCGATGACATTGCTTTGTTCGATTTCTGTCAGATTGTAAGCCTTGAAATGTTCTTTCGGTAGGTCTGTCTCAGACTATGATTGCTTCTACTCTTTGATTGTTAGAAGATATTCATTTTGAAAAGTAAGATTGAAAATAATAATTAAAGATTTTATGTTATTGTAAGAAGTGAATGACTTTTTTTGCATCGTCAACAGATGTAGTGGTTTAGTATTTTCAAAATACTCAAAATTTTCTTGACGAATAAGGTCTATGATTTAACTAATGTGTTTAAAAAGATCTTTAAATTTGCTGTAGTTTAATAAATCAGACAGAATGAGGTTCTTAACAAATTTTAGTTCAATACTTAACTCAAATCCCACCCATTTTCTGTTCCTAGCAAAAGTAATAATTAAAACATTTTGGGTTTATTCATTCACATAAAATTATTTTTTGGGGTTACAATTTTATTGTTGCCAATCTAAAGAAAAATAGAAAATTATCTTTTTATACCATAATTAAAACTTCTCGTGAAAATATAAAAGGGTCTCATTAATGTAGCCTTTAACGAGGCGACATAAAAATATATCTGAGAGAAGACATTAACGATAGAAATACGAGCAAATATAAACCTTAAAGGTAACATACTGAAGCTTAAAATCAATTGTGGAGTACTGGCACTGATCAAATGTGTTCTTATACATTGCCGCGTTAACAGGATTCACAAATTTGCGTCTGAATAGTTTCCGATCGTTGGATTGGGTGCAGAGCGAATCGTTTTGAGTAAGAGCTTCTACTTCGGTTGTATTGGTGGCTGTCGAATTACCATTCGATGGCACTCGTGTTAAGGAAACGATATCTTTTGCATGTCTGCACTTGACGCTTTTATGTTTTACCTCTTACCCTTTATTTGCTAACCTCTGATCTTTTCTCCTTATTTCTTTTTTGCGATTTATCCAATTTCATTGACTACTGGAATTCTAAGAATAATGTTGGTATGGAGTATCTTTACTATATGTTTAGCCTATTACATTTATATTTTATTTAAGTACTTTCATACTCTTCCAACGAATGCCTTTTTTCAAGCCAGTTGCAAGGTTGTATAATGCTTGTGATTCTTTGATAAAGTAAGTATATATTAAAGACTTCAACGTACGTACGTTGAAATCTTTAATATATATTATGAGCTTATCATTTAAAAATATATCTACTATTGAGTTTCTGTAATAAAGAAATATTTGCATAAATCAAACATTTTTAACAGTCTCCGTTTTGAGCGGAACACAACTCAAGGTTTCAGTAATTCATTTGTAATATGTTTTTTTTTTATTAAATATGATTAGAGGAACATTTTGTTTTATAAATGAAAAAGTTTTGTTTGTTTAGGATACTTAAGTACATATAATTAGCTTATCGGATTTAATTTTGCCTTTTATGTTTTGATATCAAATGTTTGCTTTTCACAGCGATTCTTCAAATAATAGTCACGTAATTACTCAAGATTAAACTGCTCATTATGAGGAATTAACGGCATTTTGTATTAAATTAAGTACACAAGCAATTGCCCACCTAGTAACAAGGAATTTTATGAGCATTTCCTAAATACAACTCGAGACCAACCCTTAGCAAGTCAATTACCTCATCTATTTTCCTTTAGTGGGAAGCTTATAAGGGCTAATTAGTCGGCAATTAACACTGATACAACCAGCAGTTAGTTGGGCCCAGTATCGAGCCCTGTGGAACCCCTCTAGTTTTATTGTTCTACAACGGTTGAACAATTGTTATGGGGTGTTTCGAAGGTATTTTCTAACGTTTTGTTTAAGGTTCTAGGTAATTGAGGTGGAATGTTATAGCTTTGGGCTTCATTTGCTCAGTACAGTAAAAAGTTTAAGAGATCTTTGGTTCTCAATTATTTCGTTCTCAAGTATTTGCTCGTGAAGGTTCTCATTATTAGTAATGGGTACTTAAGCGCTTCAGATCTACTAAACGCTTTATATTTTTAATATTATCTGTAGGTTTAACAATAATATTATGTTTTCGTTTAAGAAGCCAATGAATAATAACTGCCAGATCTAGTTTAAAATCTAATTTGTAACGTTGAAACTCATCTAAATTTAATTTGAATTCTCAAATTACATTTCCACCTACTAGTCTCATTTACTATTCGCAAACAATCAGTAAAACAAATGTAAATCATAGTTTATTATGTACATAAATCAAGTAATTTTACACTCTAACAAAATGCAGTGACTAAGTTTTACGGCTTATAAACTTTAAGTGTTACCCTTTATCGCCTGCGTTTACTGCCTCCCCATCACCTCCCACTTTTTAAGGTTCGTGACTTTTGTAGAGCTCTTACTACATTCGGCTCAAGTTTGTAATGTTTTTAGAGTAAACTTTGCTAAAGATTGTATTCTTTTCCTTTTCGTGTCTACAGTTTAGCTTTCTTACAATATTTTGTGTATTTAGATTGCTGTCAACTTGAATAAGATTTTCAAGTCTAAGGTACCTCCGGTAATTAAAAATGAAATAAACTTTATATTTTAAAGAAAACAGTGTTGTTCTTTCTCACTTCATAAACTGCAAAAGGCTGATAAATTTTCGCAATTTGCAAAAATTTGCACATTAAAAAATTATATACTCTACGGGTCATAATCGCGTGTAAAATTTAAGGTAAAGTACCGTTTATTGCCCGATGTTTCGACCGAATTGCAATTGTTTGTGGTCACGGCACGCGATTAACAGCCATAGTTTAAGTAATTTTATAATCTGGAAAACGGTGTAAATAAAAGACGATGGGCAAAAATGTATAGTTAAGCCTAGTACCCTATTTCTATATTGGATATATCACTAGACAGGCTTTTTTATATACTACAAATTCTACAAAATAGTTTTTTTAGATCCCTCCTTAAATTGGAGTAAACTCAAACTTCATTTATTTTGTCGTACTGCTCGTCATAGTTAATTTAAAAAAGTTTCTGATGACGAACTACGACAAGCGATATGCTTGTCGTTGTTGGTAATATGACATAGCATTTTTCCGTTTTTTGTTTTTGCCTTAAAACTTCTCTCTTTTATCTTATTGACAAATTGTAATAAAAAAATATACACAAGAAACATCGTAGGTACTGTTTCTCAATGCAATGCAAAATTATAATTGAAATGCAATTTTCCTTAACACGCTTCAAGCGATGTTCAATTAAATAATTGGATTTGTTTGAGCTTAATATGACACGGATTTCAGTTATTAATTATTGTATCGTTACTTTTAGCTCATCGAATAACTCTGGGCAGTATGCGATCATAAAAACCTTGCACATTCCATTTTCAACTGATCCAATTTTCCAGAAATCTGGTATAAAAATTTTACGACGTGAATGAGAAGAGCCTTTTTCTCTGGTCACGAAGCGAAATTTCTTTTATTAATTTTAAGAATTTTGCCTTTAAAATGGAAATTTTATTTTAAATCATTAAATGTAAAATAAAAATTTAAATTGAATCTTAACTAAAAAACGGTTCGTTAAATTGAATAGCATACACTACAACTCTACTTTAGAACCCTACAACAAGGATTAGAACATAACAAAATGAACATATTGAAATTGGTGACTCATGTACATTTTAACTACAATAACATTGTTTAATTATCGTATTTCTACCTATTCTTACGTTTTCTTTTCTTTTTTTTTTTTTTCAACCTAATTACACTCGGTAGTCGTTGATTCAAAAATATATACTTATGTGACTGTATCACATTGTATAATAAAATATACACAGCAAAATACAACAGTACCAGTCCCATATAAAAAGAAAAAGCCAAAAATAATCCATTACCAGAATATAAATCCACAAAAGTTATAAGTGTTTCGGAAATAAAGCGATCCCATTCACGAGGCGTTTCTATTTGAATGCTTTGGGAAAATAAAAAGTGAAAATAAAGAAATAGTGGCACTAAAAGGATTTACTCGAACAATATTACCAACAAGAACGGTAAATTATTATCAAAATAATCCCTTAGCAGCACAAAAGGAGCGTTGGAAAAGATTTCTGCTTTTATAGCAAGAATGCCAGATATCTAGGCAAGAGAGAATTAGTTTGGATCATAAAGGCTAATGTTTATACCATTTGAGTTATTTTTTCTAGATTTAAGATTAGGACAAAAAAGATGTTCTCTAAGATGAACTTAAAGACTTATTCTATTTTGTCTTATTTTGTGTTTAGAAACGGTTCGAAAGTGTTTGTTAGTTTTAATCACAAGCATTTTTTTGTTGCCACATACTAAAATAAATGAAGGTAAACAAGTAATTCACAGTATTTTGTATATAAGCTTAAATACGAGTATAAGCAAGTAGAAATAAGTGGCTAAAGCATTGGATTAGCAATAGAGAGTTTACAAGAATAACGGTAATATTATGCGCCAAAAAATCTATGCCAGTGCTTCCTTGATAAATCGAATCTATAGATAAATGAATCGTATGTCCAATTTCGGATATTACACTGGTAGACTCCTTGCCTAGTTCTCAGTTTTATCTACTAGTCAGCTTTATTCGGAGTTCTCTTTTATTAGACATCTATTGATATAAATTGCTATATTATATAAATTAACATCAAACCTACACAATTTCAAAACTTGAATTGCATATGACTTTGATTAAGTATCTCATCAACAATTTTCATTGTAGAATATTACAAATCTCGGCAGTAAAGTACATTATAACTTTAGATAAGCGTTTTATGAAATATAATATTATAAAAGACCCAGATAGCAACATCAAAAAATACTTCACAGCTTAAAACAATTGTTGCTATCAATCACAATTGCGCATAATTTTATTACGGCCCTCCCTCCAAGCAAGCCTCTAAAGGCCGTTCGACATTGCGGTCACAGATTTACAATAAAATGAGGACTACTGGGAGTGAATCCACAAGCGTTTCTTTGTGTAGGTGTCGAGGACAATTCGGCCCGGCACTGGGACTGAATAACAATGCGTAGCTTCCACGCCGTTCGCGCCTTATCTTATAGAAAGTCGGTGGGAGTGCCACAAGGAGCAACTCTGGACCCGCGACTTTTCAAGACACACAAATATAAGTTCTTATTTGAATTTTGAGATCTGAACTTTAGATTAGGTGTTGCAGTTTGTTTTTTGCTTGAGGTAGAGTTTGGGGCGAATTTGTTTTACAATGAACGGACCTTTCCTATGTAAATAAGTTTCCAGTTTTCTTTTGAATTACTTTCGACTGTAATGAAAATTCTAGGTAAGCTTTTTATTTGGAAATTCGTTGGTAAAAGGCGTAACACTGTATTAGAGACCGTGATTTTATATTTAATCTCAAAACTGTTTATTATTTTATTAAACTAATTTTAATGTGAAAACAGTGTTTGTATTTTCTTTTCACCAATTCCTTACTTTGGTAGCTATTGAAGTAAGTAATACCATATAATGTATGTTTTCTTGAAATACACTTCTTTGGCTGTATATTAGTTTTTAACGAAGCAGCTGTAATCAGATTTCTCCCACTTTAGCTTTACAAATTATTAGAATATTTTGAGAATAGCGAGTCTTCATTCTTATTTTAACTTCGACAGTCATAAGTGTTCAGGATGTTCTGGTCTAATTCATAATAACCTAAGTTTCTTGGCATAATATAGATAAAAGTAAATATGTTATTAAAAACATAATTAATTTAACATACGATTAAGTACTGCGTTACAGATTCATACCCTCCTAATTTTGCGCTATTCTGTATAATTTTAATAAATTACTGTTAACAGAACGTTTTATTCTTTAAAATATATTTTTAATAATTTTATTTGAATCAACCATTATGAGTGATTTTATGTTAATCCAGGATTCTATCTAAGTACTGTCCAAATATGTAAAACCACTTTAAATATACTTACCAATTATTATTTTAGATTTCATTTCTTATTTGGATTGAAACTTCTATACATACCTGTAATAAAAGAAAATCATTATATAATTAATCAAATAGTACATTATTTCAAAATATATAAATATTAAATAATAATTACTGTAAAAAAGGTGACAATAGGTGTATGAATAAAAAAAATAAAAGTAATCGAAATTAAATTATTGAAATTATTTGACAAGACGATCATAGTTTCTTAGCCCGAAATCAGTGTTTTTCCAAGTAGTACCAACGTGCACTTGTAACATATTCTGCCTTTCAAATGTATTCATCAGTACTATCAGCCTGTATCAGACATATGGCTCTTCCAATTTACGCCACGATATGCGGTGTATAGCTTCAGCATCCAGCTTCATCTTAGGAACCTTATTTAGGTCGTTGGTCTATCTGGCTGGAAGTCGTCTTATCTTATGTTTACCGAGTCCCTTGACATTTCATGTTTATACCAAAATCTAATTGATGTAGTTTCATTTAAGTATATATCACATATGAATAACCCCTTTATTACAAACCAAAAGCAAAGTGAAACATGTTATTACCACAAAAAAATGTGTGCAATATTAAGTCGTTGTTTCTGAAAGACTTTGTTAACACTCTCGCGGCTTTCGTGTTTCATTCTGGCATTCCTGTGAGAGAAATGACACAAAGGTTGTGTTGCTTTAACAAAAAAATATGCTTTCGTTTACATTATGAGTACTCATTTAGTATTATGGTTGAGTTCCTGTAATTTACTTACAGTTAGCTTTATGTTGAATTTTACGATCGTGCATTTTATGAATAGAACTTATTAGGTTGATGTAGTCAAAATGTTCTGTAATATTTTTTGTCAAGTACAGGACTCTACAGGAAAGGTATAATTTTATTGTTTTGTATATTTGTGGTCATTTATACAATTATTTTAGGGACGGCTATATTCTGAATTAATTGGATATTTAATTACTTTGTGTGGCTTACAATTTACATAATTAAAAAATTTTTACTTGATATAATTTATTATAAATTAGCTGACCCGCACAACTTTGATTTCTTAATTTTCTCCGTTTTTGCAATATTTTTGATTGATGCTCCTGTTGGCCGTATCGTGATGTTATATAGCCTATGACACTCACAAATAACTGGCCTTCTATCGGGAAAATAATTATTAAAATCAGTTTAGTAGATCCGGAGATTAGCTCCCACAACCGTCACAAATTTCCAAACTAACAAACTGACTACATCACAAACTCACCAGCTTTTCCTTTTTATAATATTAGTAGTAAGAAATGTGACTACATTAAAATAGGCGCATCAAACATCGCGTGTCTAAATTTTAATTATTAGATTGTTCGTTCCCCGCACGCGTCGAAATGAATGTCGTAGTAATATATTATTGTATCCCTGACTGACCCGCTGATAACCTATAAGACAGTTAATTAAGACTAGCTCGCAGCTGCCCCCGCCTAGACGATTCTACCCCCTTAAGGGCTGTTTTCACTTTTGATAAAAACACTGAAACACGTGTTTTTTTATTTTAAACCAAAAAGCCAAATACGAAATTTCGCAAATTTTACTTCAAAATTGACAGAGTTGCATTTAAACTTGCAACACCTATTTTACCCCCCTAGGGGATGATTTTTAAAACACACTGTTTCTTTATTTTGTACCAAAAAATTCACCGACTAACTTTTAAACCAACGAAGTTTCATAATATCTTGCGACGGTGTTTTACACAAACTCGCAACCCCTTATTTACCCCTTTAGGGGTTGATTTGCCAAAAACGCTAAAATATGAGTTTCTTTATTTTGAACGATAAAGCTAAATAAGTACCTACAAAATTTCACCGATCTAACTTCAAAACTGACGCTGTTTCATACAAATTTGCAAACCCTATTTTAACCCCTTAGGGGACGAATTTCTAAAAAACCCTCTAACTGCCAAAATGTTAGATTGTAACCCTAGCGGCTTAGGCTGTGCGTTGATGAATCAGTCAGTCAGGATAAGTAATTATATATGTATAGATAATATATTTGAACAAACAAATGAGAATAACATTTAAGAATAAAATTTCAGCTGTTCAAATTACAAAATATTGTATCATAGGGCTTTGACAAAATCCTTAAGGACTAATCCATAATGTTACACGGACTAATGCTAATTAAATTGGGATTTCCAGCAGTTACAAGGGGTTCCGTATTGATTAATGATCAAAAGGTCCTGAGTTCAGTACCCAACCTGTTGATATCTTGTAACAACCCTTCTTGAAACTAGATTGTTAACTTTCTTACCACGTGTTAATATTGAAATATTTTGATAATTGTATGGTTAACAACATAATTCACGCCAACAACTTAACAACTCCTGCCACTGTCCTCATCTGTCATTTAAACAACAGTATTATCTGCTACCACTTAATTTCATATTCGTACCACTTAATTTCGTTTCGTAATGTTGATATCAGATCGTTTAGGTATCAAATCATAATAATATATCTATAATATATCAAATGCATTGTGACGTTTTGTTAGATGAGGAATTTGTTTAGGCTATTTTGTGGCTGTCTGTGCAGAGACAATAGACTTTCTGGTCTGTTGTATGATAGAATATAAGATGTTGTCAATGTTTTCTCCAAATCATTCCCTACTTTCATAGGGTGCATAATTCTGTTTGCTACAGAAATCTATCACCATAACTCTATCTGAGTTGTGACTATTGAGATAATTACTACCGTACGTCAGTATATTATTATAGCGACGATTGTGACATGCCTCATTTACCTAAAAGATTAAAAAAGGCATCACAACTCATTAAAAGAAAATATGTGATGAGAACTAACTAAAGGGGAAATGCATTCTTACTTCACTTATCATTTTTCTTCAGCCAACCTTATCTTTTTGAACGAAAACAAAAGTAATTATAACGTCTACCGCGTTAAAATCTTATCGAACTGTTCCTGTCCCAAGGTCGCTGGATCAGTCGCATTTTAAAGTGACGGGTTAAAAGTAAAAAAGTAGCTCCACAAAAAATATATCGCCATATTTCAAGCAGTAAAGCGACGTACTTATAAAAAACTGCAGATTCTCGGAGCCCCGGCAAAATGGCGTACAAGAAAAATAGCATGATAATGGTCGTAGAGAAGGGCTCTTAAAATCATTGCGCCGTGAGTGGAATTCACAAAAGCTTCATTTTTGCCCCCGCAGACATTAGGCGCCTCGTCCACTGACGCGAAACGGTGGATAAACATGTTAATGTCCGAGAGATCATCGGAGAAGTTGAAATGTATTTTATTCTTTGAAGTCACGTTCAAATGTAATAGAAGTTTGACAATGGAAACAACATTGTCTAGTAACGGTCAATATCACTTGACCTTTTTATAGTAACATCTACTTGAATGGCTGGTTGTCTTTTCTATGGTATTTATGGCTACGATACGTCAACTATGAGGCAGCTTATTAAAAAAAAACTTTATTTATTTAGGATGCAAAACAACACTTGTGATACGTCGGGATTTGCAAACACGCAGTCGCTCTTTTCAAATACCAAATTTGACAATATTTGAATGTTTATAAACTTGATATGGGGGTAAGGTGCTGCCATTAGTATACTATACACCATGTTATAGGACTAGGATCAAGGACTTATAACAAGGGTAAAAACTGTAAGTGCTTAAATATTAGTACTGGAAACGAACTATTAATATATATATATATATATATATATTTATATATATATATATATATATATTATATATATATATAAATATATATATTTATATATATATATATATATATATATATATATATATATATATATATATATATATATATATATATATATATATATAACTTGTCCGGGTTACATAAAACCAATGCTGTTACATAAAAACTTTTACATGCCTAGTCCAACAACCTATGCCGACCAATACACTTATTATTTAACAATTAATGACTTGCAAATTTTTCTATTTAATTTATTTATAAATACAAAATTTCATTATTTTAACGTTTCTATCAGCAAAGTCTATAAGATCTATTACACACTGCCAACAATAAGCCCTCTTTGTATTCTTACTATGTTGTACCCACTGAGGCTGATTATATTTTATCTCAGTTTGAATTTTTATCACGTGTAATATAATTTTCATCAGTCCTCTAACATAGTGTATACCTAATATATTAGTAGCTCACCCCCATATCAAGTTTATAAACATTCAAACATTGTAAAAATTGCAGATTTAAAAAGAGTGGTCGCTAGTTTTTATTGCTTTGTTCTTTTCGCCAGCTTTTTTTTTATAAAGATAACTAGCAATGCGAGTTTGAGTCCCACATTACTAGCAATCTTGTTAATCTCTCCAGCTAAGCTCAAAGGCTTGTTTTAGGAGTTGGTTCACGTCGGTAGTATAATAGATAAGTATATAGGAAGATAGGATTTGAACCCGCGACCTCACGATTGCAAGACCGACGCCGAAGCCATAAAGCTACCGCCGCTTCAAATTATTGTTTGCGGACTGATGTATCACAAGTGTTGTTTTGCATCCAAAGAGAGTAATATATATATATATATATATATATATATATATATATATATATATATATATATATATATATTATTATTAATTTTAATGACGAATAGCTCTCGCCATTTACAGGTCGACAGTGCGCAATAGCTCTTTAACCATGAATATAAAAGAAACGTTTGAATTAAAAATTAGTTTATGTAACGCCAAAAATAAAACAATGAACATGAAATTAACGAAAATACCTCAATTTAACCTTCATAAAGAACATTTAAATAAAAAATATATAAATATATAAATATATATATAAATATATATATTTATATATATATATATATATATATATATATATATATATATATATATATATATATATATATATATATATATATATAACTTGTCCGGGTTACATAAAACCAATGCTGTTACATAAAAACTTTTACATGCCTAGTCCAACAACCTATGCCGACCAATACACTTATTATTTAACAATTAATGACTTGCAAATTTTTCTATTTAATTTATTTATAAATACAAAATTTCATTATTTTAACGTTTCTATCAGCAAAGTCTATAAGATCTATTACACACTGCCAACAATAAGCCCTCTTTGTATTCTTACTATGTTGTACCCACTGAGGCTGATTATATTTTATCTCAGTTTGAATTTTTATCACGTGTAATATAATTTTCATCAGTCCTCTAACATAGTGTATACCTAATATATTAGTAGCTCACCCCCATATCAAGTTTATAAACATTCAAACATTGTAAAAATTGCAGATTTAAAAAGAGTGGTCGCTAGTTTTTATTGCTTTGTTCTTTTCGCCAGCTTTTTTTTTATAAAGATAACTAGCAATGCGAGTTTGAGTCCCACATTACTAGCAATCTTGTTAATCTCTCCAGCTAAGCTCAAAGGCTTGTTTTAGGAGTTGGTTCACGTCGGTAGTATAATAGATAAGTATATAGGAAGATAGGATTTGAACCCGCGACCTCACGATTGCAAGACCGACGCCGAAGCCATAAAGCTACCGCCGCTTCAAATTATTGTTTGCGGACTGATGTATCACAAGTGTTGTTTTGCATCCAAAGAGAGTAATATATATATATATATATATATATATATATATATATATATATATATATATATATATATATATTATTATTAATTTTAATGACGAATAGCTCTCGCCATTTACAGGTCGACAGTGCGCAATAGCTCTTTAACCATGAATATAAAAGAAACGTTTGAATTAAAAATTAGTTTATGTAACGCCAAAAATAAAACAATGAACATGAAATTAACGAAAATACCTCAATTTAACCTTCATAAAGAACATTTAAATAAAAAATATTGACAAAATACAATGTTATACCCAGCGCGAATTGACACAGGATGTAGGTAATTGTAGTTAAGAATATTAGTGAGATTCGATGACTAAGGGGATTGGCACTGCCACGCACTACGCTGCGGGGTGCGTGGAGACGGAGACACGCGCGTGGTTGCGGGAGTGCAGATTTATCTCTCTCTCTCTCTCTGTGTGTAGGCGCATACCTCTCATAGAGATCCATCTGCAAGAGTGCCGTACCACGCCCCTACATGCGGGGAACAAGCGCCTTCTTATGTTTTATTGTTATTCTGATAGAGAAAGAGATAGATTTGCACTCGCACATCTACGCGCGTGATTGCGACGTCACACATCACGCTCCGTGATGCGTGGCAGTGTGCCAATCCTCTAAGTATTTGATTTTACTATTTTCTTTACACATGTAGTTTTTTTATTTATTAGATACTAGCTTATGCCCGCGGATTAGCCCGCATGGATGCCAGATTATTACCAAAATAACCAATAACCCCCGTTTTTTGAAAATTCATCCCCTAAAGGGGGTGGTATTTCAAAAATCCTTTCTTAGTGCTCCCTTAACTTATAAAAGAAACCCCTGTGCAAAATTTCTATCCCTCGTAGTTAAGGCCCTGCGTTGATATGTCAGTCAGTCAGTCAGCTTCTCCTTTTATATATTTAGATTAGCTTGTCCCTGGACTCAAACTTTCTCCATAACTAAATTAATCTAAATCTGTTCAGCAGTTTAAGCGTGAAAACGTAACAGACAAACAAATTTGCTGCAATATTTGTTCACTCTCCAGCTAAGCTCAATCACTTGTGTTAGGGGGGGGGGGTGTTCACGACGATATTATAATGGGTAGCATCATTAATACTATCGTCTCGTAAAGGCGTCGGACTCGTAATTATAATAATAAATATGTCCGATACCATTAAGCAACTATTATTTACAATATGTTATACTGGTAGTAGTCAAAACAATGCGTATACGTCTATTTCATCATAAAAAGATTCATAACGGTTTTATTTTTGAAGAAAGGAAAAAAACTAATTAAATAAATATCGATAATGTTTTCTTTATTGCGAAGACTTTATGAAATAAACTGAGATTTTTAGAAATGGAAAAAAATGTTTCCGTACATTTCTTCTATTTTGCGATTTCTAATATTTCCAGTACTTATAGCTAAGCTAGCCCTATAGTGTTTTGATTGTCATAGAAACAGAATTGATTGTCATTTTATTTTTAGTCCTAGCTTAACATTTTACGAAGTACGTTGAAACTTATAACCTATTTGAAACTTATTAAGAAGATTGATAATTAAGTCAAGTCGGTCAATAGACCACAACTTAAATACAACTTAACTGTTACTTCAAAACTTGGACCGAAACCAGAACTTGTGGTCTCTTTAATTAATTTTGTGTTTCACTTTTGTTAAGTTGAAATGTTTAACAAGGTACTTTTAAATGTGATTTGTTTCGTTCTGAGGTTACTGCGTGGTCGCCCTTCTTGGTAACTGGTATTACAATTTTGTGGTTTTTGGTCAATCGGACCACAAAACAATTTAAGTATTGAATATTTAATTGTGGAAAGTCCGCGGTACATTTTTAAAATGTGTATTGCTAAGAGGTTTTAAAATACGATCCAAGACTGTCTCTTGATACACTTTGGCTGAAGTTTTCACTCCTTTTTCACAAAATGTAGCTTTGTGACGCCTTGATAAGACAAGCCCCACCAAACCATCACTGACGCAGGATGATGACCACGCTGTACCTTTCCGACCACTTGAGCAGCTTCTTTAGAACTGTGAGCGTACACTTTACCATTTTACTTATTGTTGTGCTCTTCAATCGTGGGTCAATTTTTTTCATCGGTAAAGAGGATATTACTCCACACTTGCGTATCGCGACAGAAGGCATTTTGATCGATCCACTCTCTTTAATTGTATAGATTGATTTAGGGCATGTCCTGTATATCGACGATAAGCACTGAGCTTTAGGTCTTGTTTTGTAATACGCGACAGAGTCCTAGCGGTAAACTTCATTTCACGCGATAAGATTTTTTGCTTCCTAATGGGATTTCGACGAATTCTGGCTTTAATAGCATTTACAACCTTTGTAGTTCAAACAGCACGCGGCCGCCCCGATCTTTTATGGTCTTCGACAGATGAAGTGTTGTTGTAGGTATCTGTTGATAGTACGATATACGAACATACGGCTGATACTAAGCTTTTGAAGTGTCTGGAATATGACTGACGGCTCCATACCGACTTTGTGTAAGGCGATCACCGTAGTCCTATTTTCTTTACCGCCCCAATCCATACTGTAATTTGATAATGAACACGAAAAAATATGTGAAATGGCGCGAAATCGAAAGAACTTTTAAAAATAATTAACGCGTTCCAAATTGAAAATAATTAAAAAGTTGAAAAAAAGAAAAGTTTTTATGTAACAGCATTGGTTTTATGTAACCCGGACAAGCATAAAACCAATGCTGTTACATAAAAACTTTTCTTTTTTTCAACTTTTTAATTATTTTCAATTTGGAACGCGTTAATTATTTTTACAAGTTATATATATATATATATATATATATATAACTTGTCCGGGTTACATAAAACCAATGCTGTTACATAAAAACTTTTCTTTTTTTCAACTTTTTAATTATTTTCAATTTGGAACGCGTTAATTATTTTTAAAAGTTCTTTCGATTTCGCGCCATTTCACATATTTTTTCGTGTTCATTATCAAATTACAGTATGGATTGGGGCGGTAAAGAAAATAGGACTACGGTGATCGCCTTACACAAAGTCGGTATGGAGCCGTCAGTCATATTCCAGACACTTCAAAAGCTTAGTATCAGCCGTATGTTCGTATATCGTACTATCAACAGATACCTACAACAACACTTCATCTGTCGAAGACCATAAAAGATCGGGGCGGCCGCGTGCTGTTTGAACTACAAAGGTTGTAAATGCTATTAAAGCCAGAATTCGTCGAAATCCCATTAGGAAGCAAAAAATCTTATCGCGTGAAATGAAGTTTACCGCTAGGACTCTGTCGCGTATTACAAAACAAGACCTAAAGCTCAGTGCTTATCGTCGATATACAGGACATGCCCTAAATCAATCTATACAATTAAAGAGAGTGGATCGATCAAAATGCCTTCTGTCGCGATACGCAAGTGTGGAGTAATATCCTCTTTACCGATGAAAAAAATTGACCCACGATTGAAGAGCACAACAATAAGTAAAATGGTAAAGTGTACGCTCACAGTTCTAAAGAAGCTGCTCAAGTGGTCGGAAAGGTACAGCGTGGTCATCATCCTGCGTCAGTGATGGTTTGGTGGGGCTTGTCTTATCAAGGCGTCACAAAGCTACATTTTGTGAAAAAGGAGTGAAAACTTCAGCCAAAGTGTATCAAGAGACAGTCTTGGATCGTATTTTAAAACCTCTTAGCAATACACATTTTAAAAATGTACCGCGGACTTTCCACAATTAAATATTCAATACTTAAATTGTTTTGTGGTCCGATTGACCAAAAACCACAAAATTGTAATACCAGTTACCAAGAAGGGCGACCACGCAGTAACCTCAGAACGAAACAAATCACATTTAAAAGTACCTTGTTAAACATTTCAACTTAACAAAAGTGAAACACAAAATTAATTAAAGAGACCACAAGTTCTGGTTTCGGTCCAAGTTTTGAAGTAACAGTTAAGTTGTATTTAAGTTGTGGTCTATTGACCGACTTGACTTAATTATCAATCTTCTTAATAAGTTTCAAATAGGTTATAAGTTTCGACGTACTTCGTAAAATGTTAAGCTAGGACTAAAAATAAAATGACAACCAATTCTGTTTCTATGACAATCAAAACACTATAGGGCTAGCGTAGCTATAAGTACTGGAAATATCAGAAATCGCAAAATAGAAAATGTACGGAAACATTTTTTTCCATTTCGAAAAATCTCAGTTTATTTCATAAAGTTTTCGCAATAAAGAAAACATTATCGATATTTATTTAATTTTTTTTTTTCCTTTCTTCAAAAATAAAACCGTTATGAATCTTTTTATGATGAAATAGACGTCTACGCATTGTTTTGACAACTACCACTATAACATATTGTAAATAATAGTTGCCTAAGGTATCGGACATATTTATTATTATAATTACGAGTCCGATGCCTTTACGAGACGATAGTATTAATGATACTACCCATTATACTATCATCGTGAACACCCCCCCCCCCTAACACAAGTGATTGAGCTTAGCTGGAGAGTGAACAAATATTGCAGTAAATTTGTTTGTCTGTTACGTTTTCACGGTTAAACTGCTGAACAGATTTAGATTAAATTAGTTATAGAGAAAGTTTGAGTCCAGGGAAAGGGCGAAGCCGCGGGCTCAAGCTAATCTAAATATATAAAAGGAGAAGTTGACTAACTGACTGACATATCAACACAGGGCCTTAACTACGAGGGATAGAAATTTTGCACAGGGGTTTCTTTTATAAGGTAAAATCCACCCCTAAGGGGTTACCCCTTTAGGTGATGAATTTTCAAAAAACGGGGGTTCAAAGTTAGTTTGAAACTTAGCCATTAATATATTTTGGTAACAATCTAGCATCCACGCGGACGAAGCCTTGGGCATAAGTTGGTATCTAATAAATAAAAAAACTACATATGTAAAGAAAATAGTAAAATCAAATACTTAGGGGATTGGCACACTGCCACGCATCACGGAGCGTGGTGTGTGGCGTCGCAATCACGCGCGTAGTTGTGCGAGTGCAAATCTATCTCTTTCTCTATCAGAATAACAATAAAACATAAGAAGGCGCATGTTCCCCGCATGTAGGGGCGTGATACGGCACTCTTGCAGATGGATCTCCATGAGAGGTATGCGCCTGCAGAGAGAGAGAGAGAGAGAGAGAGAGAGAGAGAGAGAGAGAGATAAATCTGCACTCCCGCAACCACGCGCGTGTCTCCGTCTCCACGCACCCCGCAGCGTAGTGCGTAATAGTGCCAATCCCCTTCGTCATCGAATCTCACTAATATTCTTAACTACAATTACCTACATCCTGTGTCAATTCGCGCTGGGTATAACATTGTATTTTGTCAATATTTTTTATTTAAATGTTCTTTATGAAGGTTACATTGAGGTATTTTCGTTAATTTCATATTCATTGTTTTATTTTTGGCGTTACATAAACTAATTTTTAATTCAAACGTTTCTTTTATATTCATGGTTAAAGAGCTATTGCGCACTGTCGACCTGTAAATACTCTCTTTGGATGCAAAACAACACTTGTGATACACCAGTCCGCAAACAATAATTTGAAGCGGCGGTAGCTTTATGGCTTCGGCATCGGTCTTGCAATCGTGAGGTCGCGGGTTCGAATCCTACTTATCTATTATACTACCGACGTGAACCCACTCCTAAAACAAGCCTTTGAGCTTAGCTGGAGAAATTAACAAGATTGCTAGTAATGTGGGACTCAAACTCGCATTGCTAGTTATCTTTATAAAAAAAAAGCTGGCGAAAAGAACAAAGCAATAAAAACTTGCGACCACTCTTTTTAAATCTGCAATTTTTACAATGTTTGAATGTTTATAAACTTGATATGGGGGTGAGCTACTAATATATTAGGTATACACTATGTTAGAGGACTGATGAAAATTATATTACACGTGATAAAAATTCGAACTGAGATAAAATATATTCAGCCTCAGTGGGTACAACATAGTAAGAATACAAAGAGGGCTTATTGTTGGCAGTGTGTAATAGATCTTATAGACTTTGCTGATAGAAACGTTAAAATAATGAAATTTTGTATTTATAAATAAATTAAATAGAAAAATTTGCAAGTCATTAATTGTTAAATAATAAGTGTATTGGTCGGCATAGGTTGTTGGACTAGGCATGTATTAAATAAATTTCACTCTCACTTAACCAAATGGAGGTTATATATGTGTTTCAGTGAATTCAATATAAATATCAAATCAAATATATTGTGCACGAAAATACCTGCATGAGTTAAAAAATAACTGTGTACCTACTTATCTTTTTATAATATTTACGGCATAAAACAGAAAAAATGGCGGTATTATTAGGAAAAATTGTAAATGCCTATGACTTTTTCTTTTATGATAACGCTGGTAAGTAAATTTTGTTTTTCATATAATTTAAAAAAATGTGAAATAATCTACAGCTTGACCGTCGGATTACGCAGTTTTGATACGAGCGTAATTTTTCTGTTCTTAGAATTTTATCTATACTAATATTATAAAGCTGAAGAGTTTGTTTGTTTGAATGCTGTAATCTCGGGAACTACTGATTCGAATAGAATATAAATCTTGGGTAGCCCATTTATTGAGGAAGGCTATGGGCTATATAACATCACCCTACGACCAATAGGAGCGGAGCAGCAATGAAAAATGTTACAAAAATTGAAAAAAAAAATTGACACAGACGAAGTTGCGTGGGTCAGCTAGTTATTTACTAAACTTATTAAATGAGGTTATTTTTATTCAGACACCTCAACAAGATTTTCACTTCAAAAAATCATATAGTAAAAAGAAAATAAATGTAATAAAAACTTGTTGAGTTATAAGTCGTTAAAGTTGTCTTATGTTCTTCGCAGTATCTTATATTGTTATTATTAAAAATAAGTAAAAGATTACATTTTTAGATTAAGATTAAGATTTGGACTGTTAGAATGATTAATTAAATAATGAATGATTGAAAAATTAATTAATTGTAAAATATAACATTGTCCAAAAACTATCCCATTGGATTGTGTTACTGATTCCGAACAAACTACTTTCAGGTTTGCACTATACCAATAATAACGTTATTTATTACAAAGCGGCGGTAGCCTAATGGTTAAAGCATGTACCCGCAATCGTGAGGTCGCGGTTTCAAGGCCTACCCATTAACATTAACAAGCCTTGCGCTTAGCTGGATGATTTAACAGAATTGCTAGTAATGTAGGACCACAATCCGATCTTTTAAAAAGAAAAAATGCGTTATTGTGTCAAAATTATATTTATTTTTGTATCCCAAGTTCAATATCAGACAATATATAGAAGCACATTGTAAACTTTTGGGGTTCAGATTGAAGTGCAGAGGCGAATTAGGTAAGGGTAATGCCTAATTCGCCTCCGTGAATCTCTTGTTAAGGAAAATTCTTTTCGTTTAAGTAACATTTGTCCTTGATTTATTAGCCACCGTGTTTACGTTCGACAATGTGAATTATGACCTCTCCTGTTGTTACTAGTACATCGTACACGCATTAGTACGCGTGACAAGTCAATAATGAATATATAAAAATGCGCGTACGTAATTAGGTTTAATTGGGAATTATAATGTCAAATAAATAAATAATAATAAGTTGATTTACACTAATCAGGTAATTTACACGATCGGCCTTTAAACGATCTGATAAAAGTATTCATTCATAATTTTACATGTTTTAGTATTAGACAATAAAAATAAATTCTAAAAGTAAATTATAACAAAAAATTATGCCGTCATGGTGTATTTTTTGTTGCAAATTCCTAAGAAGCGAATTTGATTTGACGGTCGCAATTGAAATATGATAAAAAAACCCACGCAAAATAAAACTTTTAATAATTGGTTCATTTGAACTTACTATGTATCAACTTTTAAACCTGTTTTATTTACAAAGACTATATTCTAAACAACAAACTAACTTTTACAAATAATCGTTTTCTCCATTACAATTTAGGCAGAGCTCAGTCATATGGTCATTGCATATTTGTTGATGGCAGTTAATAGTATATAATCAATGTTTATAATGTGAAATATTAGGTCGGAGTAAAAGTATTTTCGTATTTTTCATACAAAGAAAAAAAATATTAGGTATAATTTTTATGTATTTTTATTGCGTATGTGCCGTTTTGATCGATGACTTGTTGCCATCTTGTGGGTAGTGCCATGGTCCCTGCTGTAAAAATTTTGAGATTTTTGATCAAAAAATCTGACTGGTTTTCACAGTGTTCTTTTGAGAGAACTTTATGTTGCCTAGAGAGTTCTGAAGTGACCGAAGCAGGTGGAAATCTGATGGACCAGGTTAGGGTTATACGGAGGACGCATCAACACATCCAAGCCATGCTCTCTCAATTATTGCTAAGTGGCTATAGATGAGTGCGGTTTGGCGTTGTCATGATGGAACACCATGCCCTTTCTGTTCACCAGCTCCGGCCGGTTTTTCTCAATGGCTACTTTTAACCTCATTAGTTGCTAACATTAGAGGTCAGAATCGATAGTTTTACCCGACGGCAAACGCTCATAGTGGACTATTCCTTTCCAATCCCACCGTACACACAGCATCACTTTGTTTCGAGTCAGGCCGGGCTTTGCCACGGTCTGTGAGGTGTGTTCACGGTCTGTCAGGTGTTGTCCATGCTTCGACGAAGATCTTTTTCGGACATTCTTAGCGTAAGTGACCCATTTCTCATCACCCGTTATCAACCGTTTAAGAAATGGGTCGGAAATGATACGTTTCAACAAAGAATTGTAAATGGAAACACGTTGCATTAAGTTACTCTCAGTGAGATGATGTGGTACCCAAATATTATGTTGTTTCTTGTACTCACACTTTTATAAATGACGTAAAACTGTTTTGTGATCAACATCCAGTTCTTTAGCAATATCGTAACTACTAATATGTCGATCTTGCTCCACTTTTTCAAAGATGGCACTGATTTTATCCGTGCCTAGAGCGACCCTCATCCTTCACACTAAAATTTCCAGACTTGTAATGCTTGAACCACATTTGTGTTACTCGTATTGAACTACATTTGTGTTACTGGTATTAAAATCAGCCAGTTATATTCAGTACAACAATTACTAACAATACATTAATACGAAAATATTTTTGCCCCTACTTATCCTAAGTATGAATGAATCATTAAACCTACAAAGCCAATGGAGGTACTTTACTAAAGAAGCCTATTCCTACTAGTTGACTTAACGCCATTGATTGTATTGATTAAAATTTTATTTAGATTTTGCTCTTACTTTAAGTTCCAATAATGAGTGCTTAACGCACGTAACTACGCGTTACAATTTCATACTCATATCGCGCATTGTTTTTTGTAAACGCGCGTTAGTGAAACGCCTGTCAAAGCGCGTTAAACGCTCAGCATCTGAGCGTGTGCTTAAATTATTACTTAACATTTATGTTTGTATTGATTTCTTTCAGATGAAAGAACTAAAGACATACTGTTTCCTGCCCCATGGGTGCTGTTTCTATTGATGCCAATGTATATACATTTTTCACTTGGCCTTGGACAAAGACTGATGCAAGACTATAAACCATTTAAATTGAAAAGAGTTATATTTTATTACAATATAATCCAAATATTCCTCTGTGCTTACACGTTCATTTTGGTTAGTACAAATATTTTTTTAGACTACTCTCGTACAAAGTTACCGTCTCTCGGTCGCTGGAGACTTTACAAACATACAAATCACGGAGAAAAAGTACACCCAGTCTCGAAACTACAATATGTGGATCACATAAAGTGATGTCCCGTGTGGAAGTCGAACCCACGACCTTTTGCGCAGCAGTCGTACACACTCCCACTGCGCCACTGCCATATTGTGTAGTTAAATAAATTACTGTTAGCGCCGCAAATAAAAGAGCACTTTCCCGTGCTTCGAACCTACTTGAAACCGACAGGAAACATTGCGTACGATGTCTCTTGTGCAACAGTCATACACTTCTTCTGTTCCATCAAGGCAGTCGTGTTTCGACTGCCTTGATGGAACAGTGGGAGTGTTCAAACTTTCTGCTTTATTTTTGTCACGACCAGCAATCCCAATGAAGACTGTCCATTGCAGGAGATGTTAAAGAGCCAAATCATAGAATAAACACACATACAATAGGAAACCGTAATGCACTCTATTCCCTCATTCTCATCATAGCTACTCCACTTGTCCACTAGAATACACTGGATGGCTCTATTGATGGATCGATGAATATTTCAGCTAGCTTTTAGATTCCAGAAGAACAATGAATTCAAATACACTTTGATTCCCTTTGAATAGATCCATTATCACTTCTACTTAATCTTGGATTCATTGCACCAGTCGATGAAATCAAAAAACCGGTTCGAAACCGGTTTGAAATGCGTCCAAAGCACGAAAAGATGCGTGCAAATAGTGATTCATCCAACTATGAATTTGGGTTATATGAGTGAATACTCATAGAAACGTAGGTAATATTAAGTTTCTGCTGTTTTGCACGAGCGCTGTTTTTCTATAGCCACGTTATTCAACTTCAGCTATTATTCAATTCAACGTTTGGGTGCTCAGTGTGTTTCTCCGCATCGATGTCACTGTGGAGAAGTCGTGCCATACCACCGTGAGAGATGTGTAGGCCTTTGGTATGGGATGCAACTCGCGTTGATACCTTAACACCTATCCATCTTCCAAGCACGGCGAGCGCTTGCGCTGCTGCTGTATCTGCTGAGAATCTCAAACGGCGCAAATAAAGTAATCTGGTTGGAGATTATATATTTGAACCGTTTAGGGTTGAGACACTGGGGCCGTGAGCCCAAGTGCGCGCCACCTTTTTAAGGAAATTTCGCGACGCCTCATCAGTGCTTCCCGGGACCAGAAGGCTTCTTTGCACAAAAATTAGCATTGCCATCCAACGTGGCAATGCTGCCAGCCTTCTGGGAACGTTACCAGTTAACATCGATGGGGAGGAATTCTTTGCCGCCTAAACATTTTGTATTCTTCCTTTTATATTTTTTTTTGTAAATATCTTGTATATATTATATTATTGTAGATGTAATTTAAAGTAGTTTTTAAATAACTTAAGCTATTTCTTGTTAAGATCTAACTCTATTTCCAGGCACTGAAAGGTGGATGGTTAGGTCATTACAATTTCAGATGTCAACCAGTAGACAGAACAGAAAATCCTCAATCTAGAGCTGTAAGTTTGAAATAAGTTTGCAACGTCTTGTAGTTTGTCCACTTATCACGATATAATAAAGAGCGGTGTTCGGGACGGAGCAAAGCTTGTACTATGGCAACAAGACAACTGATAAACATACTTATATGGTCCTAAATACATACATTATTATATGTAAATTACACTCAGAGTATGCTTGGTACCAATCAAAAACCAGACAATCAAATCAAATCTAGGCTCAGAATTTCAGCTCACAGCTGGTAAATACCTATTGTCCTTATTCACGTTCTTTTTTTCCGTTTTCGCGGCAAGCCCGTGTGAACTGTCAAAATCTAGTCATAATGGTAAATAGTGAGCTTCGCTTAGAAATACATCTACGCGCATTTGTGGCGAACATCTTTGAGCACACATCGCATGCGCCTTTCTCTTGCAATTTGCAGTATGTACTACCGGTTTCAGATGCTGAATGCAGTATGGCTGTACTCAATGTTAAAATTTGCTGATCTATTGGACACTGTATTCTTCGTGTTAAGGAAAAAAGATAGACAGATATCTACTTTACACGTTTTTCATCATACCATAATGCCATGTGCAGCAACGTACTATCTGAGACATTTTCCAAGTAAGCTTTTATTTCTGTTTTCCATGAATGTTTCATATTAATCTCTTACTATAATCGAGGAGATGGAGAAACCTCTATCAGGTATGTAGTTCGGTAGCTTTTTTTAAATGTCCCACAATTTGAGCACTTTATGCCGTCAATCCTGTAGAAGGACACATCGACAAACGATCTTTACTTTTGTACAACTAAATGAGAGACCAGGGGGTATAGACAAAGTCACAATTGAAACGCGATGTCGTTATTGTAAAATAAATAAAGTATAGAATTTGACTTTTGCGGTAGACATTTTTTTTTTTTTTTTGGAACGATTAATATAGCGTTATCGAATCCGCCACGGAACTAATGTACCTTGTCTAAGCCCCCAGGTCGTTTGCCTGATGGTAAGCGTCATGCGAGGCCATAAAGTTATCAGCGGCACCCAAATCTTTCTTTGGCAAAGATTTGAATGTCGCCGTACCGCGCTCCTTATTTGAGACATTAGTTCGTACACCTGTCACAGTGCCCTTCGACCAAAATACAGTGATGCATTAACATCTTTATTTCACAGAAGAATAACAGACTTAGTATTACTCACTAAGATAAGAATTCAAGTCACAATGAAATACAAAACTATTGCTTTGCTGATTTCTTGATTTGTTTAGTCGCAACCATAGCCATAGGGACTGAAAAGCGCCATAACCTCATAAAATTGTCCATTCTCTAGAAAGAGACAACGTGACTGTACGGCCAGTACCTGTTTCTTTTTTGTAATGTCAAAGTGATATGTCTCTCACGTTCTGCAGCCTGTATTTACTTTATACCTGCAAGGGAAGGCACTGTCCAGACTCTGTGTCTTGGTCGCAACGGAATCATGGACCTCCTGTCACAGCTTACTCCTACCCATAATTTTGTACTTATTTTACTTTCTAGATGGCCACGCAACATTCGTTGGTCTCTTAAATAGCGTCGTCCATGTATTCATGTATACCTACTACCTCATAGCTGGACTTGGGCCGAAATACCAGAAGTATCTTTGGTGGAAAAAACATCTTACAACTTTGCAAATAGTGAGTAATTTGAACAGGATAATAACGACGGATCGGATTTTCATCAAATATTAATAGTTGATCGCTGAGTGTTCACACTGCCGGCGAGTACTCGCTCTATAGTGCATCTCTTTTATTTACACGTACGATATCCACAAAATACATCTGTTGTACGTTTCTTGAGCGCTCATCGTTGTTGGTGGGACAGGTGCCTAGAACTAGTATGAATATAACGCTCATTTGTTGGAAGTGTCAAAAAATCTAACAAAATGCTCATACGATTTGACATTGGAAATTGCTGTAACTTTGTACGGGGAAGTCAGTCTAGAGTATTAGTACTATAAAGATTTCTAATAAACTTACTTGACTGGCCTGTTGGTCTATTGTTTAGTAATCCAGCCCACTAAGGCAAAACCCAGAGGATTTTTAGGATCCTCACTTTATGTGCTCCAAAATGTCCTTCCGAGTCAGGGTATACTTTCAGTCAGGGTATACTTTCAGTCAGGGTATACTTTGTGTCAGTGATTTGCATGTTAAACATCTAAATCCTAAGATTGATGACATAGACACAAAAACACTCTATAGCTTTGAGAGGTCGCTAACTCAGTGGCGACCGAGCAGATCAAAATAGCTGCGAGGTCAAAAACGTTGCCACTGTCGGCCCATAGATGGATGACCGTATAAAAAAAAGTCACACCCTTCCGGGCATCGGAGAGCACATCCTGCGCCTGCATTTCCGTCCCATCGGCCTATGAGAGTAATAATAATAATAATATCTTGGGACAATTCACACAACGCTATCTGTTCCCAAGCTAAGCAGAGCTTGTACTATGGAAATCAGACAACTGATGAACATACTTATACATTTCTAAATATATACATATTATAGATAAATAACACCCAGTCACAGATTAAACCATTGTGCACATCACACAAAGTTTTATCCTGGGTTGGGATCGAACCCACGACCTCATGCGTAGCAGTCGGATACACTCCCACCGCGCCACAGTGAGGGAATAGAGAGTGCACTTTTGTCTGCGCATACACTCATGCACTACAATATTACGATTTTAGTTTAATTTTATTTTCAGGTTCAATTTAGTCTGACCTTCATTCACAGTGCAGTTGGTTTAAGTGACAGTTCCTGCGATTTTCCCAGATGGATCTTATGGCTTCTCACTGCCTTCAGCCTCATATTTATCTATATGTTTGGCAACTTCTATTACATTAACTACATTATGCCTCATGAACAACCAAAGAAAGATTTTAAGAAAAGCATTAATAAAGAGCAGTAACAAATAAATACCTAGTTTATTTTTGACTAGTTTTTACCTGCTGCTTCGCCCACGTTACTTTCGATTTTTGAAATCCTTGTTTACTCTTTTTTAGCGTTTCGAAGTAAACAACGAACCCTTTTATTTTTGCTATGCCCATGTCGCTGGCAGGGTAGGTGGATACTTGACTCTAACACACATGAGTACCTACAGCTTAATCTATACTAATATTATAAAGCGGAAGAGTTTGTTTGTTTGTTTGTTTGTTTAAACGGATCTACTGGAATCTAATCTCAGGATCTACTGGTCCGATTTGAAAAAAATCTTTTTTTGTTGGATAGCCCATTTATCGAGGAAGGCGGAGAAGGATAGGCTATATAACATTGCGCTACGACTAATAGGAGCGGAGAAGCGACGAGACATGTTTCAAAAACGGGAAAAAAATACGTTTACGAAGTTGCGCGGGACAGCTAGTATTTGCATAAACGGATCCTAAATATTTTTTAAACACCTTGCCAACAACACTCCACAAGATGGGGTAGGTGAGAAACAAAACTTTACGTGTAGGGTAGGTACTTTTTTACCCGACTGTAAGGAAGGGTTATGTTTTTCGCGCGTATCTTGTATGTATGTATGTATGTAATATTCTTTATTACCTGATATCTCACAATCCACTGAACGGATTTATACAATTTACACGTCATTAGATTCGTCTTAATCGCCCAAGTGTTCTTAGATAGATGACGTTTTTCAAAAACAAACATGGCGGCTATGAGATGTCAAAATAAAGAGGTGTGAAAAAAAAAGTTGTTTCTAATACTGCAATATGGGTTTCAAATTAAAGAGCTCATCTTAAGCATTTCAAAAAGGTATAACATGAATATGACTGTTATACTAAAAAAGTTAGTTAGCAACCATTGTTTTTTTCAATTTTCAAAATTTGACAATAGCTGTGATAAAAGTAAGTTATTACATCGGTTACATCCTACAACTACTAAAAAGTATTAAATAAAAAAATAAATTATAAAAATAAAAAAACCCGCCTGCACAAAAAAGATGGAAACAAGATCCCCAACAGAATTATATAATTGCATGCAGTCGGAGGCACTTTAGTTCATCGAGATTCATTAATGCCTCCGACTGCATGAAATTATATAATTCTGTAGGGGATCTTGTTTCCATCTTTTTGTGCAGGTGGGTTTTTTTATTTCTATAATTTATTTTTTTATTTGCTCTTGTTGTCGCCAGTGTGTAATAGATCTTTTTTGATATTTTTGATAGAAACGTTAGAATATTAAATTATGCATATAAATAAATATAACAATTTGCAAATCACGAAATATATTGTTTAAGTAATACTAAGTGTATTGATCGGCACCGGATGTTTGACCAAGTACGTTCTAAATAAATTTCACTGTCATTTAGTCTTTGTAACCTAGTGGAGGTCATAATTATTTTCAGTGAATTAATAATAATTATATATATTTATGATATTTGCTGTATATAGTTTGCTGCAAACAAATAACAATGGCGGCATTATTGGCAAAAATTGTTAATGCCTACGACTTTTTCTTTTACGATGGCGCTGGTAAGTAAATTTTGTTTATTTATTGCCTAAATTCATATGATTTAAAAAAAAATCGAAACAGTTTTGATTCGAGTTTAAACCTTTAAACATATATATCAACTGATTGCGTTATATTATTGCAAATAGCCTTTTCACTATTATTCTTGGTTTGTTTCAATTTTTCATTGGATATACATGAAAAAAACAATTGAGACAGCTAATGTTATATGTCATTATGAAGCGATTCACGGAGGCAATTCGCCTCCTATATTACCTCTCTTTTAAAGGTAAACTCTCTTGGTAAGGGTAAATTCCTTAATCTACAAACGATCGTGTTTGTGTTGTACAACGTGAATACGACCTGTGCTGCTGTTACTCGTACATGGTGACGTACACGCATTAGTACACGCATTCTTATGTCTTCATTCATAAGCATATATTTCATATCAACCCATATGATGGCCCACTGCTGGGCACGGGTCTCCCCAGTAGAACCTACTGGTTCGTAGATCCTGGGGGTAATTGCCATAATCGCCACGCTTGGCGAGCGGGTTGGCGATCGCAGTAAGGCTTTAAGTACGCAGAGGACGCTGCTGCCCGTCCTCCGGAGTGAAATCCCTTAGTAGCATATATTTAGTCACTTATAAATATAACAGGGTAATATATACAGGGTGATTTTTAATCTCATATTGTTGGGATTTTTTACATCTTGGGTTCTTTACATTACACCAAATAAATTTGTAATATAATAATAATACCACTTGCATTGCAGCTGTTGTACAAACGTCACTTTTGTGGACATTATGGTCACAATAACATCCATCTCTATCATAATATAGGCATATCTGCTCAGGGTCCTTTATAAAAGTTATACTTGATAGCTTATTAGATACTTACGTTTATAAGAGCACTAGCTGACCCGCGCAACTTCGTCTGCGTAAATTTTCCCTTTTTTTTTTACAACATTTTTTATTGCTGCTCCGCTCCTATTGGTCGTAGCGTGATGTTATAACCTATAGCCTTCCTCGATAAATGGGCTATCCAACAATAAAATATTTTTTCAATGCGGCCCAGTACTTCCTGAGCTTATCGCGTTCAAACAAACAAACAAACTCTTAGGGGGATGAAAAATAAATGTTGTCCGATTCTCAAACCTACCCAATATGCACAAAAAATTTCATCAAAATCGGTCAAGCCGTTTCGGAGGAGTATGGCAACGAAAACTGTGACACGAGAATTTTATATATTAGATTTTAACTAGCAAATGTTTTGTTATTGTTTTTCAATATATTTTCAAAATAGAAAACTAAAATTGATTTCAACCTCAAAATCAAATATCTTTATTTCGTGAAACCAATTTAGATGATTATCAAATTAATAGGTACATTCTAAAAAAATAAAAAAATATGATTTCTTTGAAAAAAAAAAAACAAAATGAGGTTAGGCGGCAGTTCCAAGTGTTAAGCTCATGAGTAGTAGCTGCTAAGAAATTCACGGGCCACTCTTTAAAAATCATCAAGTTATTCTTTAGAAAAATCAATTTTACTGAACGAGCCAGTGTGTTTGGTGAGTGTAATCGTTTATAAATTAAGTATAACTAAATAATAATACTTTAAGTACCTAACACTAAAATAAGTAAATATAACCGTATTCAGCAAAATACAATACTTCACTTCTTAACAAAGTAAGAATCTTAAAGTACATTTTAATAGTCTTTGACGGAAAGCTGTTTATTCTCAAGCGTTTTTGTCTCTATTTTAATCAATTATTGAGTAACTTTTCATACCCAGTTTTTCTTAATCGTACACTTAAATTTATTACGATTTATTAGCTAATTTTGGCTAGAGAGTCTATTGTAGAAACGTATACATTGGCCCCGAAATAATTTGTTTACTGTTTGTAACCTTGACGCTGGTACAACAAGTTTATATTTGTTCCGCGTGTTAATATTATGTGCATAACATTTCTAATAGAAACTATCAATATTATTACAATAAGAAGGTTTTCATAGATATACTGACATGCAACATTCATGATATTGATTTCTTTTTTTTTTTTCTAAGTTAGTGTCTAATACATAGATCGTAAATTGATCGAATAGCCCTCTTGTGCAGATTGAAAATGGTTTGAATATCGGCAGCATTCCCTCACAGTAGAATACCGTACAACATTATACTAAGAAAATAACTAAAATAAACTAATCGCGCTGTTTCAACGTCTGTTAGCTGACGCATTTTTCTAACTGCGTACGCTGCAGAACTGAGTCTGTTAGACAATTCACTTATATGTAGGCCCCACTGAAACTTAGAATAAAGAGTAATTCCTAAAAACTATGTGGTCTCGACAAGGTTCTACATCTTCTTTTGTTTTTGTAGGGGTTTTTACTGGTTTCACGTTAGGTGTTATAAATGGAATACATTCAGGCTTGCCCTCGTTTAAGAGTAATTGTTAACATTAAACCAGTTAACCACTTTCAAGATAGCCGTATTTACATCTTCAGTGTCTTTTTGCTGGCGTTTTAATCTAAATAAGAGTTATGTGTCATCTGCAAACAGGTATATCTCAAGATTATTATTTACTATATATGGTTAGTCGTATAAGTAAATTAAAAACAATAACAGCATGAGAATAGAAGATTCAGTTCTGTGTTCTTAATGCGTAATAATAACGTTGTAATTTCTTAATTAATGTTTTATGCAGAACACAGCCATGCCTTAGATAAATCACAGAAGACGCCTTAAGTACCCGTCGTTTCCTCCCAGGCGTCAAAGATATGTTTTATAAGCTCCACACCAGCATCGGTTGTAGAGCGACCCCTAGTAAAACCAAATTGTTTAAAGTGTATTATTTTAAGAAGTTCTGTATCTGATCATATTGTTTTTTCAAAGATTTTACTAAATGTTGGCATGGGTATAATATAAAGATTACTGTTTGAAACTCGACTTAGCTTTATTTTTGGTCCCAGAGAAATCCGAATTTGAAATGGGTTAAGGGTAGATTACGCGAAACAGGGCTCGGCTCCCTCAAAAATTTATATAGAAAACCTAAATATTAGGACACGAAAAAAATTATGTCACTAGTCAAAGAGTTTTTCTAGTAGATGAAATAAAGAAATTTAAGGATATGTCTTAATATAATCCCGAAAATAAATCTTGAAGTTGCAGAAAAAAGCAAAAACGAGCATTTTCGTATTGTCATAGTCATGGCGTTTGTAATCTAACATAATGATGTACGAACGAATATTTTACTTTATTTTAACCTGCGCTCCTACGCACTGTGAAGTAATGGTTGTGTGCGGAAGAGTGAGGCCGGCGATCGTGTCGCTGTTTACGTAGCGCTAAATAAATAATTCTTACAGTGTAATGCCCCTTTAAAGGGTCACAAAGGCAAGTTCAGTTTCAACGTGTTGATGGGTATCATTTCAAATTACTTGGTTGGGCCACAATTTCTCATCGATAATTTAAATGGAGAACCACCTATTACCTAATCTACTTCGCGACATGTGGTATCAGCATGATGGTTGCCCTACACATAACAGAAGAACCAACCAGTGGCCAACTAGAAGTCCAGATCTAAGCCCCTTATAATACCCCAATAGACGCAGCATGTAAAGCAGGATTTACTCAATTTTTTGCTGCTACTGTATGCATGCATAAATAAATAATTCATGAACAAATTTATTTATTTTTTGTGTTATCAATCATCTACTTTGGCTTAATTTGTTAAGTTTACTACAATTTAGGTAATGGTAATTATAAAACCACTTATTTACTACACAACAACTGTAATAATAATAATTGTAGGTCACATATAATCAAAGAAAAAAAATTTAGACAAAAAATCGGCAATATTAATAAAAAATCTTAAAAGTGCTATATCTAGAAAACGGGTAGGTTTGGCGTATGGTATTTCATGGTCAAATCATCAGCAATTATGGCTACTACAACCTCCTGAAGTATCTAGGTCGACTTAACCTATAACCCTGTATTCCTTGTAAGAGAAGACAATAATACAGAAATAATCCTCAAAAAAACTTTGCCGGTGTACAAGCGTTACTTCACAAGATAAAACTTTTAATTTTGTTTGTACACTTATAAACCTGATAAACTTTTATGCGCTCACTTGAAGTTTATTTATATAGTGTGAAATTGGTATAATAAATAAGATTACTATTAGATTTTCAATAAATTTGAATCAGCTAATACCTCGAGGGTTGCCACAGGAGAAAAAAAGGTTGCCAGAAACATCAACTTTAACTTAACAAGAATTGTTACCTATTATAATACTTAATAAGACCGATTACTATCGGTTTATCTATACTAATATTATAAAGCGGAAGAGTTTGTTTGTTTAAATGCGCTAATCTCAGAAACTACTGGTCCGATTTAATAAATTATGTTTAGTTAGATAGCCCATTTATTGAGGAAGGCTATAGGCTATATAACATCACGCTACGACTAATAGGAGCGGAGTAGCGACGAGAAATGTTGCAAAAACGGGGAAAATTTACGCATACGAAGTTGTGCGGGACAGCTAGTTAAATAATAAAAATTAGCAGTACATATTTATATTATTATTAGACTTTTTTACACAATTTTTCTTCAGCAATTTTTATTCCTGATGACGTTTATAAGTGCCGTTTGCCTACCGCCACACTTATGAATTTGTCTGCGACATCGAAAATGTGATCGGATATTGGAGATCGCAGGTGTTACTTTTCTAACCTAATCAAATCGAATTAAAACAAAACCTACATAAGTAATTTGAGTCTGCACGCTAGCTGCGCTCGCTCGGTTCCTGCGCAGGAATCGATCATCAATCGATCAAGGAATTGTCCGACTAGTCGAGCGACTAATCGCAACCGACCAGTCTGTCAGTCAGCCAGTCATTGTCAGCTTATGTCTAGTATTAGATATATAATATAGATCACACAAAAGCCGTTTGTTGCTTAATAGGTAAGTAAAATTCCTCAAATCAGATATTAATATGCAATAACGACATAAACAATAAAACATTTGCAAACTATTTTGAACATTGAACCGTTGACCCGAGTATTGTGTCGTCGTATAATTAATGCAAATATTAAAAAGTATTTAAATTCACAGTAACCATATCTTAATCAAATTTACTAAAGAAACTAGAATAGTGTTTGACAATACTGAAACATTTTATGCCTAATTAGCTGTGCTAGTGACTGTGCCCGCGTGAAGTTGCAGTGTTGCTGACTTCCTGTAACGTTAGCGTGGTGATAAAAGTTGCCTTACTTCTTACATCATCAGCTATCTGACAGTGAAAGTCCCGTCAAAATACGTCCAGCCGTTTCAGAAATTAGCCGTAAGAAACAGACAGACAGACCGACAGACTGAAAAAAAAATATAAACTTTGTTTTTGCTATAAGTACCATATTATTGTATACTTTCATATGCATTTATTAAACTGTTTTTGACATCACCAATAGACACTTAAATTTTATTTGTTTTTTTATAAATAAAAAAATTTAAAATGTATCCTAATTTGTTAGCTGAGTATAAAGTAAGCATTATACAAACAAAGCCTACAAGTTGACAAATTTCAAATCGATTTCATATCTCAATTTCATTTCGATTTGTTTTTGTTTATTACCTGATGTTTTGACCGTTTGCAATACGGTTGAAACGTCGGGCAATAAATAAGGTATTTTACCTTAAATTATTCACCATTCATGGGATTTAAAATTTTGATACCATTGTACGAACTTAGTAGTAGGAACTCTATAGTAATTAGTAGGTCAATACTAGCGGCTCCAGGGGAAGAGGGGGAGGGGAGGCTAGGAGTACAAGCCTTCTCCAGATGTATCTGATCCATGTGTGAATATCTATGTACTTTTCCTTAATAACACCTACGTGCAGCGAGGTCAAGCTTCTTCCTAAATCAAGACTTGGTTTCCTCAACGGATACGCTTGCTAGTGGCTACCCCCGGTCGCGCTAGCGACGCACAGAGGGGCCGATTCTATGGGACGCTTGAGCAATATTGGTTTTTCAAAGTTAAGATAGACTTTTTTACCAGATCGACGTATTTGGAGCCCGGCACCGGAACAATTCAACATTATTTGTATATTTTTCATTTCAGATGAAAGAAGTAAAGCCATACTGTTTCCTGCCCCATGGGTGCTGTTTATAATCATGCCATTTTACATATATTTTTCACTTCACCTGGGACAAAAACTGATGAAAGACTATAAACCATTCGAATTGAAAAGAGTTATATTTTATTACAATATAATTCAAATAATCCTCTGTGGTTACACGTTCATTTTGGTTAGTAAAAGTATTTTTAGACGACTCTCGTACTAGGCTAGGTGCTTTGCAGGGGATTTTACAAACATACAAATCATGGACATATAGAACACCCAGACTCGAAATTACAATTTGTGGATTACACGAATTCTCGCAGCAGTCGTACATTCATATTCTGCCATCAAGGCAGTCGAAACAGTTATTAATAGTACAGAGTATGGTTGCTTTTTGTAACTTTCTACTTTATTGTCTACACGACCACCACTCTCAATCGAGACTACTCAACGCAGAAGATATTAAAGAGACAAATTGAAAAATGAACACATATATATATGAAAGAAACACAAATGCAAAGTTCATTTGCGTTATTTCCTCACTTTCTAAATCTCTGGCCCGTTTAATCTACAAGATTTCTACTGCTTTTTGGATTCTAGAAGAACAACGAATTGAAATACATTCTGATTCCCTCTGAATAGATCCATTATCATTTCTGCTTAATCTTGGATTCATTGTGCCAGTCGATGAAATAAAAACTTGGAACCGGTTTCAAATGCATCCGAATCACGAAAAGATGCCATTTTAAATGCGAAGCTAATAGTTTTTTATCTAACTATATTCACTCATAGAAACGTATTATTTAGTTTCTGCTATTTTGCAAAAGCGATGTCTTTCTCTAGCCAGGTTATTCAACTTGAGCTATTTTTCGCTAAGGTCGACTTCTCCTACTATTATATAACTGTTATGTATTTTTTTAGGGACTGAAAGGTGGATGGTTAGGTCATTACAATTTCAGATGTCAACCAGTTGACAGAACAGAAAATCCTCAATCTAGAGCTGTAAGTATGAAATAAGTTTGTAAATTGTAGTCTTCCACTTATCCTAACACAATAAAGAGCGGAGTTCAGACGGAGCAGAGCCTGTACTATGAAAACCAAAGAATTTAATAAACATACTTATATGTTTTAAATACATACATTATTATAGATAAATTACACCCAGAGTATGCTTGGTACTAATCGAATCCACGACCTCTTTCTTGCAGTCAGGGTCATTAAGGTCTAACCGCTAGACCAACCGGCCAATGAAATTAAATCTAGGCTCAGAGTTTCAGCTCGTAGCTGGCAAATGTCAACTGAGCTTACTTCCCGTTTCTCTTGCTTTTTGCAGTATTCACTACCACCTGGATTTGAGCCAGGCATTTTGCTAAAAAAGTATTATAAAATATTTCAGATGCTGAATGCAGTATGGCTGTACTCAATTTTAAAATTTGTTGATCTATTGGACACTGTGTTCTTCGTCTTAAGGAAAAAAGATAGGCAGATATCTATTTTACACGTTTTTCATCATACCATTATGCCGTGCGGGGTGACTTACTACTTGAGACATTTTCCTAGTAAGCTTTTTTTTTCCATTAATGTTTTATATTAAAATCTCTTACTATAATCGAGCAGAACGAGATACCTCTATCAGGTACATAGTGCAGTGACTGTTTTGTAAATGTCCCACCCCAACTTTCTTTTGATCACTTTAAGCCGTCGGCCTAGTGTTCTTATAAATGACTTTTTTTGATAGTGTGATGGTAAGCGTCATTCGAGGCCATAAAACTATCAGTGCCACCAGCGTTCCTCATTTGAGACATTATCTCGTAAGTATCATTTGTCCAGTAAAACTATACTTGCTACAGTGCTCAAATACTTTACTTGGTTACCACCAAGTCAGTCATCTGACCAAGTCTAGGATTTCAAGTCACAGTAAAGCAGAGACGGAAAGAGATTAGGTGCAGCAGAGATGGCTATTCTCGTTCGGAAAACAAAGGAGAGCGCCAATTAAAAATTAAACGATCACCTACCACGATCTCACTTATTTCTTAATCTGCTTAGGGTATATATCAATCAATATCAATCGGCAGAGCCAGGCGGTAAAACCGAATATGATGTAAATAAATGTTCGGGAAAAAAGCTGATCGGCTATGCCGCACACATACACTAGGCCAAGTGACAGCAGTAATTGCTTTGGGTTGAACTCAAACTCAAACTCAAATTTCTTTATTTCGTAAAATCAGGTTAATGATTATTTGAAAATGTAAAATTTATACAAACTAAATTTTTTATAAAATTATAATTGTTTGAAAAAAAAAACAAAATGAGGTTAGGTGGCAGTTCCAAGTGTAAAGCTCATGAGAAGAAGCTGCCAAGAAACTCATGTGCCACTCTTTTAAAATCATCAAGTTTTTCTTTACAAAAATAAATTTTACTGAATGAACCATGTTGACTTTATCGATCAAATACTGCCGAATCAAATGACGTAGTTCATTCGGGTCGGCACCCGAATGAACTACTCGATTGGCACTAGTTAATTATACCGAAGATATGTAGTAAATGCTTCGAGTCGTCTTTGCTATTTATCAAATACTGCCAAACCGACAATGCCGACCCGATTATACATATGTATAGCAACCCTCAGAGCTAATGGAATCAAGGACTTCCTGTTACAGTTCACTCCTATCTATAATTTTGTACTTTTTTTACTTTGTAGATGGCCATGGAACATTCGTTGGTCTCATAAACAGCATCGTCCATGTAATCATGTATACCTACTACCTCATAGCTGGCCTTGGGCCGAAATACCAGAAGTATCTTTGGTGGAAAAAACATCTTACTACTATGCAAATCGTGAGTACAGAATTAATGTATTCAAAATTCCACAGAGGTGAAATTTTGATTATCTTAAAACGGCTGAACAGATTTTTATCACACAAAGCACTGTAATGAAGAAACTGTGTTTGCTCATTAATGGCACAGACAGATACCCTTCTTTTTTAGGATTCCGTAACCAAAATGGCAAAATGGTACCCTTATAGTTTCGCTCTGTCCGTCTGTTTGTTTGTCTGTCTTTTCGTCCCCAGGTCAGCTCAGAGACCCTTCGTACTAGAAAGCTGTAATTTTTAATGGATATACATATTAGTTATGCCGACAAAGCAGTAGACAAGATTTTTTTCTTGTACCTCGTTAGTATTTTTTTTTCAGCTAAAGTAAAAATTATTGTTTTGAGTCAAGTGATCCCGATGAGATGTAAAAAAATAAGGGCAGTAGGTTATATAATGAAATTAAAAGGAAAACTATCACAGCTAAGTAGGCTTAACAAGTTTACGAGTTACAGCCGGCCAAGTGAGAAGTAACAACATTTTGTACAAATTCCATTGAAAATTACTTATATAACGTGGTTAGTAGTATGAAACAAAAACAACAGAAAACCCACTTCATAAACAACTACAGAACCCTACACTGTGTGTGGATCGACATGCACTTGCCCGGTTTTTATACTACGAAATGAAGAGACGAGTAGCTCGTACGCCTGATTGTAAGCGTCACGACAGCCCAAAACAGTATCAATGCCGTTCAAATTCTTGTTGGGCAAAAATATGAATGCTCTTCCACCAAAACACAGTGATGCATTAATGTAATCTCATTATTGTTACATGAAAGAATACCTTACACTGTTGTGGTACCGACCAAAACTACAGAATTATTTTCACATTTATAATATTAGTTGGAATTTTATTTCAGGTCCAATTTAGCCTGACCTTCATTCACAGTGCAGTTGGTTTAAGTGACAGTTCCTGCGAATTTCCCAAATGGCTGTTATGGATTCTCACTGTCTTCAGCCTCATATTTATCTATATGTTTGGACACTTCTATTACGTTAACTACATTAAGCCTCATGAACAACCAAATAAGGAATTAAAAAAAAAAAACATTAATAAAGGGCAGTAACTAATAAACAGTTTATTATTCTATTTTTTTTCTTTAACTTGGATTATAGATGAGAGCAAAAAAAAACGTTTTACCGAGTTTCTTTTTTAATGTAATGGACCTTTCTATAGTCTGTAATCAGAAAAGACCTTTTTAGCTCATTTTTTTAGAGAAATCAAGTTCCGCTTGAATAAATCTTAAAAGTTGTAGCCAAAATAACTAAAAAATAATAAAAGAGGGGTTGGGTTTTTGCCTAATGTCTCAATAGCTACTTGAGACTTTTTAATTTTGAAATAAAAATCAAAAAGACCAACCTAAATAAAAACTTTTTTTACAAAAAACATCTAACCGATTTCAATTACGGTTGATTTGCTAGCATTTGTTTTGGAGTTTCGTTGTCTGTCAAAACTCATCATCAGGCTGATATTTACGAAATTTATATGGGACCATTTTGGAATTTCTTACAAAAAATAATGTTGAAAATCCATCTTTATATAATGAAATTATACCTGAACATACATTTAAAAAAATACAAACATCCGAATTTGGAACCTTCCACTTTTTGGAGTCAGTTAAAAATGTTTGATCTCCTGAAACTGTAACAATAGAGAAATTACGGCCGAAATCTGGATCTCTGGCTTGCGTAAGCCACGCCTGCTTTAATAAAACCAAATAAACACATTAAATATGAAAATTACGGACTGAAGAAATATTAAAGCCCTCAGACTATAGATTAATAAATCATAATCTGCAGGTAATATTTTTTATTGCCATTTTGCGATTAGTTATGCATTAGTTAACAATTTTTGCTGCAACATTGCAAGTACAATAATGCTTTATCTATTAATCTGAAATTATTTTCTTTTAGTTATGCATTAGTTAATTAACAATTTTTGCTGCAACATTGCAAGTACAATAATGCTTTATCTATTAATCTGAAATTATTTTTCTTATTGGAGCTATTCTTGAAGGGCAGGTATAAATAAGACCAAAGTTACAGTTTTGGCTTTGGTGGATTTCTTGAATGCCTTCAATACTGTTTGCCATGATATCTTATTCTCTAATCTTTCTCATTTGATATTCTCGCCCAATGCTCTAGCCTAGTTTTCGTCCTATCTTCAGGGGCGCCAGCCGTCTGTGCACGTGTATGATTCTACGTCAAGGTGGCGTGATCTCGATGCTGGTCTTTCCCAAGGCAGCATTCTTTCTCCATTACTATTTTCTATCTTCATTGATCTTATTACTAAGGTTCTTCAGTGCGCATTTCATCGTTACGCGATGACCTGCAGTTGTATGCACAAGCCAGTGTGAACTATTTATCCCAGGGGATGGCCTGGGAGAAATAGTCCACACTGGCTCAGATCATCATTTATCTTTGTGATGACAAAGATAAATACTGATCTTGATGCCATTAAGACTTGGTCTAACAGGTTCGACTTAACAGTAAATCCATCCAAGTGTCAGGTTATTGTGGTAGGGAGTCAACGGATCTTAAGTCGATTTAACCTCGACACATTGCAACCAATTATTTTAACAGCTTCTTCGGTCAGGGTTCAAGTTAAAGGATACCTTGCGGAGTTTATACCGCCTGAAGAACTTTCTACCGTTCAAAACCAAATTAATGCTCATCGGGACGTTGTTAATTCCTCTGATTAATTATGGTAATGTATGCTATCATGATTTGAATGCAAACCTCCTCAAGACATACGACCGACTTCTAAATAATTGCATTCGATTCATTTGCATCTCCGTAAGTTTGACCATAAGTCTTCTTATCGTTCCAAACTGAAATGGCTCCCTATTTGTCAGCGCCGTAGTTTGCGCTTTCTCACTACTCTCTATTCCATTCTTACTTATCTTCTTTATATTAATATTTGTGCTCCAGCTATGGTGGGGATCTTCGTTCTTCCAACAATATGCTTCTTTTATGTCTTTGTTGCTTATTTTTCTGGATTCCTCTGATACTCCTTCTTTGTACAGTCTGTTTTACTCTGGAATGAGCTGCCCTCTTAAATCAGGATTACTTCTAATCGCTTGAATTCAAGATCGATGGATTACCATGATATATAAATTGTCTGTATGTTATGAATTTAAGTACGTATATGTATATGTATATCTGTATGTATGTTATATATTTGAGTAAACGTATGTGTGTATATTCTATGTTTTATAATGTATTGTAATTATCATATATTATACGAGCGGGAGGTTATAAGTATATTAAAAATCACTCTATGTAACCAGCATTGGCTGCCAACAATCTGCTCCAACATAATTATATTTTACATCACCTAAATGTTGGCTGATAGAGAAATAATGCTTTTAGCATTAAGTCCGCTTTTGTACATTATTTTTGTGCATAAAGTCAATAAATAAATAAAATAAAATATTCAAAAAAGCCGTTCGGCAAAGTCCAGCGGGGTGTTTTTTCCGGAACATTTATACACATATATCGCCCGGCTTGTGCCGAATGATGCCGAATCAAACTTGTGTAGGTATAGCAACTCTTACGCCAACAAAGAGGGAAAATAAAATCTTGAAAAAAAAATAATATACCTCACCTACACGTCAAGTAGGGATGTGACTTTTTTCTCACCAATTCCATCGTGTAGGGTGTCGTTGTATTGATCATTTAAAAATACTTAGGAGTTGTTAAGACAATTTTTTTAATTAGGTATTTATGAAATACTAAGCTTTAAAATACATTTTTTTGTAAGAGTCAAGTGTCCCCTTTTCTAGCTAGGTAAATCCTTGTTTTTGAAAATGTAAAAAAAATACATAGTAGTGCATATGACATAAATAAAAGGAAAACTATCTATACAAGTTTACGAGTAATTGCCGACCAAGTGAGAAGTAACAATAATTTATCGTATAAATTCCATTAAAAAATTACTTATATTATAACGTTGTTAGTAACTATGAAACAAAAGCAACAGAAGACCCATTTCTTAGGCATTTTCATAATGGGAAATTAAGGAACCCTACACATTGTGCGTAATCTGACATGCACTTGCCTTGTTTTTATATTTCAGTTAATTGCCTTTGCCTGTAATGCCTGATTTACATGATGCCAATTGCTTGTAGTACACGTGCGATAATTTCATGCAATAAATTAAACGCAATAATTGACTTTCAAGAATTGTGAGCACCTGTTTACACGTGGATATTAGATAAAAAAATTAACACAATTATTGAATGCAAATCTTGACCAATACTATAATTGTGTTGTTAAGAATTTTATAAGCTACGGGTCTTAATCGCGTAAATATTTTATTTTAAGGCTAAATACCTTTGTTTATTGCCCAACGTTCCGACCGTATTGCAACGGCCATGGTCACGGGTAGACTACCCGTGACCACGGCCGTTGCAATACGGTCGCGAAGTTTTGTGTTATTAAGGTCTGGGAATAATTGCTTTCAAGTCTTGACTTATCTAAACACACACTCGTACGTGCTGGTACAGTTTTGTTTCAAGTACTGCTCGTAATTCCGTTGACGAATTATTCATTCAATTGCTGAACATTTTGATGAAATTAAGTTGCCGTAATTCTTAGAAGAGTCAGAAGGGATATTTTGTTTAGATGACGGAAGTAATTTATTGCTTTAATATTATTGTATGGAACAAAAAATAAACTTGCATCGTTGGCTTAGTGGTTAGTGACCCTGACTGCTAGGAGATCGTGGGTTCAATCCCTACCCAGGATAAAACTTTGTGTGATGAGCATGATGGTTTATTCTGTGTCTGGGTTGTCATTTGTCTATGATATGGATCAGTTGTCTCGTTGCCATAGTACAAGCTCTGCTTAGTTTGGGATCAGATGGCGTTGTGTGAGTTGTCCCAAGATATTATTATTGTGTAAATGGGCCTTCACTTTTGTGATTGGTGCAAGCGGGTCTTGATTTCTTTCAGAAATCGTTTGCGTTCTATTCCGAATCGAATGAGACCTCATCCATAGTTTTCGGAGACTGCTGAAGAAATTTGAACTAAAAAGCACTTGTTAACCAGACTCCCTGAGCCGTTCTCTAGTTTCACACTTTTAGCGCCACCTATAAAGTGATATATTCATTTATTATTAATGTAAAGTACTATATTTTTTAGTGCACATCTTAATCATGACAATAAATGGTTTCTACAGATTTTTAAGCGGCGGTAGCCTAATGGCTAAGGCATCAGTCTCGCAATCGTGAGGTCATGGGTTCGAATTTTACCCGTTATACTACCGACGTGAACCCACTCCTAACACAAGCCATTGAGCTTAGCTGGAGGGATTAACTTAATTGCTAGTAAAACAATCTCACATTGATAGTCATCTTTTAAATACAAAAAAAAAACCAAAACATTTTATGTTGATGGTCAAGTAACAGATATCCAACGTCATATTTAAAGAAGATTTACAGAAAGATACAATTTAAAAATATTTCTACGAAAAAAGTTATAATTGACGAAGAAATATATTTACAGAGCCATTCGCAATGCAATAAACAGAATCAATAAGAAAAGAACAAAGCGAAAAAATTCATGGACACTTTCCAATTGCCAATTATTTCAATTTTTGTTTCCTCTTTTTGTCTTTGCGTTGCGATTTTTTTCCTTATGATTCTTTGAATAAAATTTTTCATTCAATGGAAATCTTCTTATTTTTTGTTTTAACGATCTAAAAATATTGTCTGTATTTTTTGATGTTTTATTAACGGTCCACTAACCGATGTCCGTTATCTCATCAGAGACCACTCAACCACGTAGGAGATATTAGGTATAGTGCACAAGTGTGTGCGCTTACACAAGTGCACTGTCTATTCCCTCACTCTCATAGCCTAATGGGAGGGTAACCCGATATAAACGAAAAGAGAGAGGGGCATACCCCTCCGTGGCTCGGAAAGCACGTTAAGCTATCAGTCTTGCGCCATATTTTACTTCGGTCATTTTGGAATGCCGTCCCATCAGTTTATAATTTTGTGACATGTAAGAATTCCTTATCCATACTAATATTATAAATGTGAAAGTAACTCTGTCTGTCTGTCTGTCTGTCTGTCTGTCTGTCTGTTACGCTTTCACGCTTAAACAGCTGAACCGATTTAGATGAAATTTTGTATGGAGATAGTTTGAGTCCCGAGGAAGGACATAGGATAGTTTTTATCGCGATAACCGAAATCCATGCGGGCGGAGCCGCGGGCAAAAGCTAGTAAATAAATAACCATGACTATGACTATGTGTCCATTTGTAATAAGGCTCTTGTTGTTATTAATCTCGAAATAAATATTTCTGAGGAACTCCCATTTTTTTAAACCAACACAATTTCATACCATACCTTTTTACCATGACTGCCTTGTGGCGCGGTGGGAGTGTATCCGACTGCTACGCAAGAGGTCGTGGGCTCGATCCGAAAACTTTGTGTGATGAGCACGGTGGTTTATTCTGTGTCTGGGTGTTATTTATCTATAATATGTATGTATTTAGAAATATATAAGTATGTGTATCAGTTATCTGGTTGTCATAGTACAAGCTCTGCTTAGTTTGGGATCTGATAGCGTTGTGTGAGTTGTCCCAAGATATTATTATTATTAAATTTTAGAGGATATCCGTTCCTATCGGATTTTCCAATCTCTTGCGTAAATGACTAGTGTCTGATGAGATTGGCTACTGTAACTGAAATTGGGTGGGCGATTAAAATATATTTTTTTAAAATAGATAACTAACAATGTGGGATTGTCGTCCCACATTACTAGCAATCCTGTTAACCCCTCCAGGTAAGCTCTATGGCTTGTGTTAGGAGTGGGTTTACGTCGGTAGTACAATGGTCAGGATTCGAACCCAAGACCTCACGATTGCAAGATCGATGCCTTAGCCATTAGAATACCGCCGCCCATATTACACGTAATGTAAAAAATACTAATGGATCTTTTATCTATCCCATAGCTTTAATCGTCACCATATAATAAGGAGATTTAAAACTAGGAAAGTTAGAAAGCTTCAGTTCGAGGAAATAGTTTAAGTACTAGTGCTTTTATCTAAAACCCGATAGTGGCTAAGTTATGTAACCACATCGAGTCTCCTACGATTTTCACAAACAAAACCTATAAATAGATTACAAAGTAATTCCCCGAATAAGTAATACCATTCCAAACAACATGAAAAACGACTTTCACCTTTTATATTTTATTCCGTTCAAGCTAAAACTTACTTTGAAACTAATTAACGAAAAAAGTAAAACAAAACTCTGAGCGAAAGTACTGAAACAGGGCATAAATTAAAAATGAGGAGTTATTGCAATGCTTTTATGTAAATACGACCTTATTTGGTTCTCTCTGTCTCGGAAGGGTGCAATCTGTTGTGTTTATAATGCTTTGAGGATAGCATTGAAAAAGGTATGGTATATAATTGTAATGGTTTTGAAAAATGGGTGTACCTCCGTAATATTTATTTCGAGATTGTTAACAACATGAGCCTTATAACAAATGGACACATAGATGACTATGTGTCCATTTGTTACACAACAGGAGTGTTGTTAACAATCTCGATTTTCTATGATTGTAATCCTAATTAATTCACATGACCTGTATTCTATTGACAATTTTATTTTTGTTTCTAAATTTATTAAATTATAATTTAGTGACATGTAAGAATTCCTTACCAATAAATAACTTATTTACAGTACAGAGAGAACAGATAACTGTATTACAGTATAAAATAAACTACAAATTAAAAGGGTAAGATGAGTATGAAACGCGCCAGGTAATATTGGAACGTATTACGTACTAAATAATTTACCTTATTGTATAATATCGAGTCAAACGATGCGCTATTGCGAAATGCTGACCCATTCGACTCGTGTTATCTATTGGACAGTGATTTACCCGTACATTGGAGATACATTCTTCTTTATAAAAAACAACAACAAAACGTCCCTACATAATACGTGAAAACAAAAAGACATAACTTCTACCCATTCTCATTCTCACACGTCACCATTTCATTAAGTAAAACGTCTAATTTGCACAACAAATTATGCAGTCCCAACTAAAACTTATTTAATATAAAACATTTGTTGAAACGTCGGAGCGCATAGTTTTACCGCGACACGCATTGTCATAGGAGCGTAGTTGATTTCCCAAGGGAGGGGGTGGTTACCGTAGATGCAAATGGTTTCGTGTTTTTGATCATTACCCGGGAAATTATACGGAAAATTTGTAGAAGCGCGTATGCTAAAAAGATATGATAAAATATTAAGCCGGTTACAGACTAGCGTTTACTTTCTTTATTTAAAAAACGACGACTCCCGCACTAGGGTACAAGTACAAATATACAAGTTACGAATACAAAGTACACCCAGACTCGGAACAACAATTTGTGGATCACACATAGTTGTGTCCCGTGTTGGAAACGAACCCACGACCTCTTGCGTAGCAGTCGGACACACTCCCACCGCGCCACCGAAGCATTTCTATACGTATATCATGGTTTCAGCATACGCGTTTACATGCGCGCTACATCGCGTACTCGCGTACACGGGTATTCCGGCGTGTTAGTTCGAACCGGTGGTGGTGAGTCAGTATAATAACGCCTATACGAGCAAGCGCGTCAACGCTCGTACTAGTTGCGCGTGTGGCCAAAAGCGCAGTCATTACACGTTCAATCTAGATTAAGATCCCATGATCGTGATCAGTGCTCTTGATCCATATTGACTAAGTAACGTGTTGTATTGACGGATTGGGACATATTACAACAAGACGAATCACGATCTGGATTGAGCGTGTAATGGCTGCGGCGTTTTAAAAACGAGCTTACACGAGCGTTTAAAACGTTAGTTTCAAACCGCCCTTAGACTTACCGGCTCTAGCTTGTCAAAATACGAAGATAGCTTAATATACTAGTAGGTATGTTTACCTACGTCAAAGATGATTTGATGTTTGTTTTCTCAATATTGGTCAAACTAGGTCAAACAATAAAGAAAAAACAAAATCTGGTACACAGTGGAATCACTGGGAAATCGAATTCAGATCCAATAAAAAAACAAAATAGCAAGTTTTATCGGTTTCAATTAATTAAGTCTTTAGGTTTAAAGTTGTTCATATTTTAGGGGATACCCCAATTATATTCAAATTGTTCAAAAACTGACTTAGTATATATTTTAAAGACCAAGAAGTAGGGTCCTTAAAATATATTAAGTAATACTAAGTTAGTTTTTGGACAATCTGAGTTATTATCTTGGCAGTAATGACATGGCATCAATACTTAAGTACCAAAATGAACGCAGCCACGGAAAGAAAAATCACAACCCAATATCCAAGGAATTCTTGTACAGTAAATAAACTTCCATTTTGACTAGTTATTAAATTCTGTGCTCATAAAATGAACGTAAAATTAATCGAGGAATTTGGTGAAATCCCTTTTTGTGGTATGTTTATGGGTTAAATAAATTTTGGGTATCCCTTACGTAAGGACATACACCGTCAAAATCAGAACCGCCCAACGAAAAACAGAATTCTTTTGAGGATTTCAACGCCGAATATTGCTGAGGAGCGGTAGGTCATGTTACATTTTGTTAATTTAATTAAAGTTAAGTTTTCTATCATTTACATGAAAAATAAAAGTCTGATTAAAGTTTCTACTTAATATAGAATAAAAATGTAACAACAAAGAAAAAAAAGGTAAACACCTTTTCTTTCTTTGTCATATAATTAGATCAGTAGACCCTAAATAACATTTCCATGTGTTAGAAATTAGTATGAAGTAACAGTACATAATGTATTTAAGCATTAAAATACAAAGACAAGAGTAATACCTAATTTATTTTGACATATTCATTATTCTTTATCTACTGACATTTATTTTTATTATCACTTAAGCTTAAAATTATAATTGTAACAATTATGATTTTAGATATATCTCTTCGTATCTTTAAATAATTCACGCGATTAAGTCCAGAAATATATCCAAATGTAATAGAAATATATCCTAAAAAGTCGCGAAAGTTTTAAAACAATAATTTATATTTTTATCTTTTAAAAGACGACTCCCGCAGTAGGTTATCAGCCCTGTGTCACGGGGGACTTTACAAACATACAAGTCACGGACACAAAGTACACCCAGACCCGGAACAACAATTTGTGGATCACACAAAGTGCAGTTCCGTGTGGGAATCGAACCCACTTGGACACACTCCCACCGCGCCACAGAGGCAGTGGTCAATATAATTTCTATAACTTCATTGATAGAAATATACCTAAATATTTTACATGGTGTCAAATTGATCATGGTGATACTATATTCGCAAATAAATAATTGAATTGATAAAAAAACAAAGTAATCTTAGAAATTCATCTTTTGAGCCGTTTTGAAGACACACCACAGCCAAACACACAGATGCACAAACACACCGATACATCAAACCACCGGATCATGACAGTGAGGGAAAATAAGAAAAGAGGTAGTTTGTGTGTATAGATTGCTTAGTTAGTTATAAACCTCTGATGAGGTCAGCCCATTCGATCAACAAACCGAAATCGTTTTATAAATATTTTTTAACATAAAATAGCGGGGTCCTTGTTCACTATGTTTTTTTTTTCGTTTTCGCGGCAAGCCCGCGCAATCTGGCGCATGCACGGTGCGCTCAAAGATGTCCGCGCGCATGCGCGATCCATTTCTAAGCGCAGCTCTCTTTTGACAGTAAAAGCGCGGGCTTGCTGCGAAAACGAAAAAAAGATAGTGAATAAGGACCCAATTATGTCTACAACTGCTAGGTTCTATACAAATACATCGTGAATTTGTAATCATTTTGGAGCCGACAATTATTTTTGATTGTGTGGTACCGGCTTAAGAATAGTGCCACTCCATCTCTTCCCGTGGGTGTCGTCAAGGCGACTAAGGGATTTTCACACCGGAGGAAGATCAGCAGCGTCCTCTGCGTACTTTGAAACCTTACTGCGATCGCCAACCAGTTTTTTGTCGTTTTCACGGCAAGCCCGCGCGATTTGTAAGAAATCAACGCGCATGTGTGGCGGACATCTTTGAGGGCACCGCGCAGGCGACATATAGCGCCGGCTTGCAGCGAAAACAAAAAAAAATAATGTGAATAAGGACCCTGAGTGCCTCCGCACCGCGCTCCTCATTGGAGACATTAATACGCAACTCTCATTTGCCCAGTAATTACCCTTACTACAGTGCCCTTCAACCGAATCACAGTGATTCGTTAACATTAATATTTCACGTAAAAATAACTAACACTGCTGTGGTACCGACCAAGTAGTCGTAAATTACCATATGAGGCTAATCTATATCTATACTAATATTATAAAGCGGAGGAGTTTGTTTGTTTGTTTAAACGCGCTAATCTCAAGAACTACTGGTCCGATTTGAAAAATTATATTACTACACGCTATATAAAATCACGCTGCGACTTATAGGCGCGGAGCAGCGATGAGAAATGTTGCAAAAACGAGGAAAATTTATGCATACGAAGTTGCGCGGGACGCTAGTCTTTATTAATATTTTAAAGCTAAAGAGTTTGTTTCTTTGTTGGAACGCGTAAAACTCAAGAAGTACTGGTCCGAATTGAAAAATTATATTACTGTTGGATAGCCCATTTATCAAGGAAGGTTATAGGCTATAAAACATCACGCTACAATTAATAGGAGCGGTGCAGCAATGGAAAATGTTTTACTGCACCATGTTATTCAACACTAAAAGAATTATTGAATTCGAACCAGTAGTTCCCGAGATTATCACATTCAAACAAACAAAGAAACTCTTCATCAGCTTTAAAATATTAGTATAGATACTATAATCTTTAAGTAGCCTCAAATATGCTGCATGATATTAGAGCAGCACCATACCTGCCTATACAGTTTATAAACAATGAAAATTTGTGAAAATTCCCACTTTGAAACGAGTGGCAGTGACTTTTTATTGCCTTGTTCCTTGTTTTGCGAACTAAAATAAATCAGTCTTGATACGGTCCTTTAATAATTAGGTACTACAAAAGTAGTGGTCATCGATCATCATTATCAAAAGCTTTTAAACAAGCTGTATTGTTAAGTTAAAGACTTATTTAATATCTTTGTTTTGCCTAGTTTTGGCTTTTTTACCTGACTGGGCATGAAGGAGGGTTATGTTTTTCGAATGTTTGTATGTTTGTACATTTCTTTGGCACGCTCCAGAGGAGTTATACTCAACCTCGCAGGGCATTTGTGGTTGGCCCCTTGGTGTTATTTTATTTTTGACCAATTTGAATTTTGCACCCATTAGAAAGACTAACCCCGCTAAGTAAATGGGTAACTTCTTACTACATATCACTACAGAAATGAAACGTTTTTTATAAGATTAAATTATTAACTATTTTTGATAAGGGTTTTACGCTGTAAATAATTGGAATTAGGGGGGAAAGTGCATGTAATTCAGCTGAACTATAGCTTGGGGGGTGGGTAGGAAGGGGGCTGCAATTCAACTTTAAAAACTATTTCTATAAAAATAAAGTTGAGTATGGCTGCTCTAGAGATATTTACGGCCCCACGGCCGTTGCAATACGGTCGAAACGTCGGGCAATAAACAAGGTATTTTACCTTAAATTATTAACGCGATTAAGACCCGTAATAAATATTGTTTATTAAGTGAAGTGAGTGTCGCAGATGCGCGACGGTCTCTTGGATTGAACCGCTTTCTCTCACAAAAGTTAGATATTTCACCGACGGCGCACCCCGTCTTTAGTAAAGTATTATTTAACTCAGCCATTATGTTACGTGTCAATATATTTCAATAATATTCATGAAATGCGATAATAACTGCGAATGAACATTACAATTTACATTCCAAATAAACAGAAATATTTACACAATACACAAATTTATTTACGTTTATTCAGTTATCTCATAATATTAGTCCATCATTCAATGTTCGTGATGCGCGCAAATATGTTAATTTTGACGGAATATATGGGCTTCAATATGTACATTTGTAAGGCTCAGTCACACTGTAAGCGATTGTTTAATAAGCGATTATTTATCTGGTAAGGCCGTGTGGTACCGGCTTAAGAATAGTACCAACCCATTTCATCCCGTGGGTGTCATCAAGGCGACTAAGGGATTTCACACCGGAGGACGGGCAGCAGCGTCCTCTGCGTACTTAAAGCCTAACTGCGATCGCCAACCCGCTCGCCAAGCGTGGCGATTATGGCAATCAACCACATGATCTACATACTAGTAGGTTCTACTGGAGAGTCCCGTGCTCAGCAGTGGGCCATCATATGGGTTGATATGTATCTGCTAAGAGTACAGTTCTGATTTAATGGCGAATACTTACTGTAACCGAGTACTACTTTGTAGACTAACAAAATGCGGTCCTAATGACATCACTGCCGTATTGTTGATCCCTTGATGATATTTTATACGACTTAGGTGATAAATAATTATACTGCCCACTTGATAACAACGATATAGTCTGGCTGCTTTAGTGGCAGCGTGGAAATACATGCGACTGCTATGTACTAAATTGTGTATTTCATATTTGTATGTTTTTTTGTCCCTAGTTGTGACAGTTGACTTTTTTTTATGTAGTACACAATAAAGGCGTGACTTTTGCCTGTTTTTTCGGTATCTCTTAGTACACTATCCATCAGTCATCTAGTCGTTCCACCGTGATCGTATGCGGAGTACATTTGTCCCATATTAATAATAAGAAATTTTTCGTTATTGTTTTTAAACTTTCGCGATTTTTATAGATGATGTGTATAAAATTGATTAATATTGATTGATTGATATATTTTGGGACTTAATCGCGTGAATTATTTTTCGTTGTAGCAGCTATAATATATGTCGGAGAGTTATTAGACTGTCATTTGATTTCTGTTGACCTAACATCTGTTTTGATTAAATAACAAGTCTATTGACTCCTTTAAACTTAGCTGTCGCAAAATGACCTGACTTTCGTTTGACGTTTACATTTAAACTGCTGGTTGTGGGACAGTCGGTCTCATTTGTCAGTCTTAATCGAGCGGTCGTAGCTACAACTCGTCAATACTCGTCGTCCAATAGACTTGTAGCTATTTTATAGCCGTGTGTGCAAAGTGATAGCGTTATTATAGTGTCAGTGATGTGAACTATAGAATATGACGGACTTTACCTTGCTCTAAGTATCCGCGTACCTCATTATTATCGATTACTACAGTGTTGATTCGAATATTGACACTAACAGCTCATAAGGCCACCCTAGCGCTTCGACATTTTTTTTACTTTAAACCACTCTATCAATGGGTCCATAAATTATGCCTTGCCTCCGATCTACTAAAGGCCCTTACGTGGGTCCCAACGTGACTCGTCTAACGCGTGGCTCTAGAATAATGTTCGTAACAACGTTGGCTCCAATGCTATTTTCTAGATCCACACGTGGGATGAGTGGCCTTACGACACTAAACAGATTTTGAACTACAGTAGCTTCACGCTTTGCCGCTCGCCAGACTTGCTAACTCCTCGCTATCAGTGAAGCCATTTCCTATATTTTGACGTACCTCGCATTTCAAACGTTTTCCCTGACGCGTATTGGTTGGATATTCGGTTCATTTGATTAGCTAAATAATGGTAACGGGGAGCTTCAAATAATTGGCAGCTGCATGGTAATGTGTTGTTATTTCTGTTAACATTAATGCGATTAGTTTTAATATTTAAGGATGTAGGTGATTTATAATAGACAATCATGTAGAGTATCAATTGTTATTGTATAAGTACATGACACTCACGATTTATGTCTGTATTATTAGAGTTGTTTAATTAAACAACATTTTCTAAACGCATAAACGGATTTTAATGATCTTCGTATAATAAAAACTTTCGACTTCTAAAATAACTACAGGGCAACTAAAAAATAGACAAAAAATAATAAACATTTAGAAATTGGTGCCATGAACTAGTAGTTTTTATTTAATGTTTATTATTTTTTGTTGTTCCATATTATTTTTTTTGGCATATAGTTACCCTGTATATTTATTTTTGAAGTCGGTGTTTTTTTTTGAAAAACTTTTAACTTTATAGAAAACACTTAATTCGAATATAAAAGTGTGATGAATTAACATTTTTTTTAATTTCCTCTTCATTTTTATTATGATTCCGTAGCCAAAATGGCAAAAGCGGAACCCTGTTCCTCCTCTCCTTTTCATCATGTTCGTCTGTCTGTCTGTCCGTATGTCACAGGCATTTTACTCAAAGACTACTTAATGAATCTTGATGAATTTTAGTGGAAAGGTGCCTTGTAGCAACCTCTACTTAGTTCAATAGCTAAATAATAATAATATATATTTTTAGGGCAGCACTCCATACATGTAACAGAAGCAAAATTTTTTTTTTCAGCTAACATTAACGTATGGCACATCATTCGACAGGTCTTTCAAAAACGTTGAAAGGTTTCTAATTTTTTTTTGATTGAGTGTCGATTATTGGAAATAATCGCTCCGAACTTTTGAACCGTGTGACCAAAAAATATGGAAAAAAACCTTTTGGATATGATTGAATATACTGCCATTGAGTTATTGCTAAAAAATTGCGTTTATCAACAAAAGGGCCGGGAACCCTACACTGAGCATGCGACCGATATGCTCTACTCTACTGCCAAAAAAACTGCGTTTATCAACAAAATGGCGTAAGTGTCATGAACATACGCTCTTCTGCTCATGCAATTGTCAAGGCTGCGGAACCCTACACTGAGCATGGTCCGACATGCTCTTGCCCGGTTTTATTCGTAGTTCACGAATAGGCTTGGTAACTTTATTGAATATTTCTTAGAATACAAATAACTACTAACCTTAACCTTTGTTTGTCATTTGAGTAGCATCTACATAAAAACAAATATTCGGGGTCTCTTTGTTTTACAAGATCCGGAAATTCAGATCCACAACAAACTTCGTTCATCCGTGAAAGGCTTCTGACTTCTAAGTAAAATGAGATACCGCATTGTTGATAAAATAATAATACAAATCTTTGAATCAAATATTGTGTGTGTGAAGAATCGTGTAATAGATTTAGAGACGGTAAATATTAAACAAACAGAACATTCTTATTGAAATAGTAAAAGAATATTTTTGAAAGCAAGCTAAAGTGGCCTTTAAGAAAGAAAAAAATATATATTTTAAATACAATAAATAATAATTACCTATTTGCTTGCTTACCATAGGCTATGTGACCATTATAATTGAAAAAAATGTAGCATATACCCGCACTATAATTGCAAATCGATTCACACCTCAATCATCGAAATCGGATGAACAAACGTAAATACAAATATACATACAAATATAATATAGACTGCTAAAAACAGAACTCTTTCTTTTTTGACTTCGCCTACCCATAAATTCATACATTACTCCATTTATATGATATAAAAGCTTGTCGAAAGATTTTCCATTATCAGATCAGCTTTGTGCTACCATATTTTAAGTGGCTAAGGCATCGATCTCGCAATCGTGGGGTCGCGAGCTCGAATCCTACCCATTATACTACCGACGTGAACCCACTTCTAACACAAGTCTATGAGCTTAGCTGGAGGAGTTAACAAGGTTGCTAATAATGTGGGACTCAATCCCACATTGATAGTTAACTTAAATAACTTTACAATGAACGGGCATAAAAACTCGGAATTAAATACATTTAGGTTTTATAAACTCAGTTCCGTGTAGAGACCGAATCCTCAGTAACTAGCGTAGCAGTTGTACCCACTCCTGTTGCTCACTAAGGCAGTCAAATTTCATCAAAAACCGACTTCAATTTAACCAGTTTTTAATTATTACTTCCATTAATTCTAAAACCGAATCTAAAAGTCGTATAATATAACTCAACACAATGGAGAGGACATCACATAATGGATGTATTCCTCTTTAAAACAGTCGTGTTAATAAAAATGCAAATGGCGCTGTAGAACAATCGGTGAATGAATGAATGAGTGAGTGAGTGAAATTTGAATGAACATGTTCACTCTAAAGCTCTTGTGCTGGTGCTAATTGTATTTGAAGGGGTATTACAGGTATTTTATTTTAAGTTTCGTTCTTTGTTGTAGTTTTTTATTTTATTTGGGTACTTTTATTTTGTTATTGCTTTACTGAGTTTGATGTGGGGAAAAGCTAAAAATATTCCTATTTTTTTTTTATTAGAACTTTTTTAACAAACAGTACGGTTAATTTTAAATTAAATATTTGAACGTCGTCGTTGTTTATTTCTAATCCAAACTTATATTAAAATATGAAAGTAAGTCTGTCTGTCTCTTATGATTTCTCGCTTAAGCCGCTGAACCGATTTAGATGAAATTTAGTATACCTAGAGATCATTACAGTTTAAAAAAAACTAGGCAAGAGCATGTTGGACCATGCTCAGTGTAGGGTGCCGGAGCCGTTGCCGTATGAAAAAAAACAGATTTGAATTATTGCACCAGCAGAAGAGCGTTTGTTCATGACATTTACGCCCTTTTATTGAGAAACGCAGTTATTCGGCAATAGCTCAATGACGGTTTATCCGATCATGTCCAAAATTTGTAGTGATAATTCTTACCTCGTATATATATATATATATATATGTCCTTAGTGATATTTCGTAGCATTTCTGTATATATTAGTTATATATTTCGCCATTAATTTATTATATCTCTTCTTATGTAAACAATTATTTTTCATACATCAAATCTGTCATGTCGACAGATATTTTCTATGGTTGCTATGACAACAAGATAAGCATAGAGTTCTTTATAAAGTATGGTCTACATTGTGAAACTGGCTGTGCGTAAATCCTAAATTAAAAATAAGTTAAGCTTTAAAATTTTAAATTGCTTCTAGAGAGTTTTCTTTATGAATGCAAAACCGAAGAAGAGTCAGTGAATAACCAGCTCTCTAAAAGAGAAGCAGTGAAGAGCCAGCTCTCTAAAAGAGAAGGAGTGAAGAACCAGCTCTCAAAAAGAGAAGGAGTGAAGAACGAGCTCTCTAAAAGAGAAAGAGTGGGAAATTAAGAAAAAGAGACCATTCCTACCGGCGCCGCCTTTCTATCTACCGGCGCCGCCTTTCTATCTACCGGCGTCGCCTTTCTACCTACCGGCGTCGCCTTTCTATCTACCGGCGCCGCCTTTCTATCTACCGGTGTCGCCTTTCTACCTACCGGCGTCGCCTTTCTACCTACCGGCGTCGCCTTTCTACCTACCGGCGTCGCCTTTCTACCTACCGGCGTCGCCACTCTACTTACCGGCGTCGCCTCTCTACTTACCGGCGTCGCCTCTCTACCTACCAGCGCCGTGCCTCTGCCCACCGGCGCCGTGCCTCTACCTACCGGCGCCGCGCCTCTACCTACCGGCGGCGCGCCCCTACATACCGGCGCCGCGCCTCTATCTATCGGTGCCGCGCCTCTAACTACGAGCGCCGCATCTTGACCTACCAGCGCCGCATCTCCGCCTGAACGCTGTACCTCTACCTACCAGCACTGCATCTCCGCCAGCATTCGGTTTTCTAAATTATCTTTAATTTTAAGTAGTTTTTAAGTTCTTGTAAATATATGTAGTCCTATCTTAAACCTACCCTTTCATTACACTACAAATTTTTTTTAATATTTTTTGGTTACACGGCTTAAACAATAAGGGGGGTTTAACAAGATTGCTAGTAATGTGGGCCTCAATCCTACATTGTTAGTTAACTTTAAAAAAATCGGGCATTCAAAGATTAAAATCCTCACTTAATTGAAAAAATGAATTTCCTAAAATCTCACAATTAACAAAAAATACTTCAGATGACGACTAATAATTGCACAAAAACGGTCTAAAATCATACCCCATTCAGCTTCACCGTGGTTGGGTAAACACAAACCTTGCAATGCAAATGACCTATTGTATACATTAGTTCTCGTGAAACTGCTCCCGGAATCCAGTTAAGGTAGTCACAGAAATAAATACTGTAAAAGTTACACGACCGTACTCTCATAACATTGGTACAGGTTGGCCGGCTCACAGCCCCACAACAAATTCACATAGACGTATATACGGACGATTTCAACCTATGCTGTTTCTGTTGAGATTTCACCGAGATGGCTAGAGTTGCAGACTGTGTCTGACCATTTATGCGAATCGAGGCAGCGTGGCGGAGTGAGTGAGTATTGCGGAGTGGTGTTACAGACTGTGTCTGACCATTTATGCGGATCGAGGCAGCGTGGCGGAGTAAGTGAGAATTGCGGAGTGGTGTTACAGACTGTGTCTGAACATTTATGCGGATCAAGGCAGCGTGGCGGAGTGAGTGAGTATTGCGGAGAGGTGTTACAGACTGTGTCTGAACATTTATGCGGATCGAGGCAGCGGGGCGGAGTGAGTGAGTATTGTGGAGCGGAGTTACAGACTGTGTCTGAACATTTATGCGGATCGAGGCAGCGTGGCGGAGTGAGTGAGTATTGCGGAGTGGTGTTACAGACTGTGTCTGAACATTTATGCGAATCGAGGCCGTGTGGCGGAGTAAATGAGTATTGCTGAGTGGAGTTACAGACTGTGTCTGAACATTTATGCGAATCGAGGCCGTGTGGCGGAGTAAATGAGTATTGCTGAGTGGTGTTACAGACTGTGTCTGAACATTTATGCGAATCGAGGCCGTGTGGCGGAGTAAATGAGTATTGCTGAGTGGTGTTACAGACTGTGTCTGAACATTTATGCGAATCGAGGCCGTGTGGCGGAGTAAATGAGTATTGCTGAGTGGAGTTACAGACTGTGTCTGAACATTTATGCGAATCGAGGCCGTGTGGCGGAGTAAATGAGTATTTCTGAGTGGAGTTACAGACTGTGTCTGACCATTTATGCGGATGGAGGCAGGGTGGCAGAGTAAGTGAGTATTGCGGAGTGGTGTTACAGACTGTGTCTTAACATTTATGCGGATCGAGGCCGCGTGGCGGAGTGAATGAGTATTGCTGAGTGGAGTTACAGACTGTGTCTGACCATTTATGCGGATCGAGGCAGAGGGGCGGAGTTAACGAGTATTACGGAGTGGAGTTACAGACTGTGTCTGAACATTTATGCAAATCGTGGCAGCGTCGCGGAGTAAGTGAGTATTGCAGAGTGGAGTTACAGACTGTGTCTGACCATTTATGCGGATCGAGGCAGAGGTGCGGAGTTAACGAGTATTACGGAGTGGAGTTACAGACTGTGTCTGACCATTTATGCGGATCGAGGCAGCGGAGCGAAGTGATCGTGTATTGCGGGGCCGAGATACATACTGTAACTGACCATTTATCCGGACCGTGGCAGAGGGACGGAGTGAGAGAGTATTGCGGAGCGGTTACACACTGTGCGGAGCTAAACCGACTATGACTTTTTAACTAGCTCCCTAATCCCCGTTTTCTTAGGCCATTTTTTCAATCAATCAATCAATACTTTTTTAATAAGCTATAGGTAAGATTCGAACCCGTGACTTTACGATTGCAAGTCCGATGCTTTTGTTAATACACTATCTATTGGTTAATATGTCTCCGTTTCTCCGGTTCGCTTCAATGGATATTAAGCCTTACTGCGTGTGCTTGTTTTCACTCGTTTTAGGGAACCGGCCTGGACCTGTGTATTTTCTAGTACTATTATATGAAAGCTTTTTTGTGTACAGTGGTTACGACGCTAACTAGATTGTAGCGCTACGAAATTGCTACGGCGTAGCGGCTGTCCTGCGTCCGTAGCTTCTGCGTAGTATAAACCGCGTTTTATTTGTAGTTGTAACGCCCATTATTTATGGAAGGTAAGAAGAGTAATTTTTTGGTCACTTAACTTATTAACGACACAGGGCTTGCACATATTGTTTTATAAACTTGATATGGGGGTAAGATGCTGTTACTGGCAGCACCTTACCCCCACCACCTATTAAAGGACATACTATACACCATATTAAAGGACTGATGTAAATTATATTATTGAAAAGTTGGAACATGGGATAAACTAAAATCAGCCTTGGTGGGTACAACAAAATAGGAGCATCATAGGCCCATATTTAATTCTAACCTTTGTTGTAAGGTACAACAAATGTAAGAATTAAATATTAGCCAACAATTCAAAGCATTACACAGTTGCAAAGCATTACACCCCTTTTACTGCAGTTAAATAAAATGTAAACAAAATAACTCACTGTACACTTGTTTAGCAAGACAACTACAAACGTCAAAGACAAACAAACAAGTGCAGACACAAACACAATTCATAATGCATGAGAACAGCAGCAGCTATCAGAGGCGCTCACAATCAAAGTTGTGCACAATTATCATACGAATATAAGTTATGTTAAGTTTGAAACCAACTAGTCTTAACCACTAAACAATTATTATTATTATTACATAATAGCTCTATCGTTTGTAGTAATTTTTATAGCCATTTCTTGCCAATTACTTTACAAATACAATAATTGCATTTTTGAAAGATAGAAAAACGCCATCATAATTTGTTAAAATGCTCTCTGCTACGAAGCAATAACAAAAGCCGTGATAGATCTTTAACTACCGACTAGATGGCGCTGCGAGGGCCCAACTCGCGAGCATTAAAGGATAGAAAAATTTAAGATCTAGTAACATAGTCCAGATAGGTGGTTCGCTTCTGGCACCGGTTTGGCTACGGAAGTCTCGAGTTTGATTCCTGAGTCTGGATTTCAAATTTTTCTATTTTTCAAAAATGCAATTATTGTATTTGTAAAGTAATTGGCAAGAAATGCCTATAAAAATTACTTCAATAGGCAGAGCTTGTACTTTGGTAACCAGACAACTGATAAATATACTTAAATATTTCTAAATACATACATACTACAGTTAAATAAACCATCGTGATCATCAGATAAAGTTTAATCCTGGGTGGGGATCGAACCTACGACCTCTGGCTTAGCAGTCAGGGTAATGAACCACTAGACCAACAGGCTAGTAATCAGTCAATTTATCTATAATACGAGTATGTATGAATTTAGAAATATATAAATAAGTATGTTTATTAGTTGTCTGCTTGCCGTAGTACAGGCTCTGCCTAGTTTGAAATCAGATAGCGTTGCGTGAGTTGTGTTATATTATTATTAAAAGTAATGGTCTCCTAACAGATTTCGATTTCGGTAGCCTATCATCTGAAAATCAGAATCAAGGTAGAGGAAATTATAGTGCACATAGTCTGATGACTCATGGGATGGAAATTCGACACAGCGGGGGAAAGATTACGCGCAGAACTGACGACCTGTTTTCTGAGGCATGGAAGGATATGAAACTTTTACTTTTGGAAAACAGTTAATCATCTGTGAACTGATAGTGATAATACAATAATTGCATTTTTGAAAGACAGAAAAATATGAATTCCAGACCCAGGAGTCGGAAGTTGAACCCAAGACTTCCGTAGCCAAACCGGGGCCAGTAGCGAACCACCTATCTGGACTATGTTACCAGACCTTACATTTCTCTATCCCTAGATGCTCGCAAGTTTGGGCCCTCGCGATAGTGATACGTTCTTAAAATTCTTTTCTTAGTTCGTTTTAGTCTTTTATTTTAGATATCCTGTATATCTAAAATAAAAGACTTACTTTAGTAGGTAAACTTAAACCTCCCGCTCTTGCCTTTTTTACATTACACTAAATAACTTTGGAATATAAGTTTTGAAAAATGTAACCATAAATTTACTCTTAACCACCCACCACATTTTAGTTATTTAAAACTTTATACACAAAGTTATACAAAGACGGACTTAATGCTAAAAGCAGTCTCTGCCAGTCTACCTTAGGGTGATGTAGAAAGGGAATGTGTAGGTGCAGTAACTGGAAATTCACTGGAAGTTACATAACCACCTACCAGACGTATGTGAGACCCTGGTGTAAAATTGTTATTTTTTGTCTCGTTTAGGGCCCAAACTACACAATAAACTACGATTTTACTCCGGTAACATAGTATTGTAGGTGGCGGGTGGGTTAAGGTTTCAAATATTATTAGGTATAATTTATAGAAGCCACTAGCGGAGGTTATTAGTATATTAAGAATCACCCTTTATATCGAAACTTTATACTTTCATTTACTTGCTGAATTTAAACCGAGAAGATGGAAATCGGCTCTCACCATCTTGGAATTTCGATATCAACAAATATAGTAGTCGCAGTGTAGGCACCGCGCCTCAGTGTAAAGACTTCGAAAGTGTAGTGTGTAGAAGTACCGACAGTACAAATTATCAAGACCAGGCGAGGGAAGTTGAAAAACCCCGCGCCTCACGGAGACATCGCTAATCTGCCATCAGTCGATCCGTGACCACGATCGGTGCAATTCGATCGAAACTACGGGTAAACAAAAGGTAAAATAGTTCACTAGATTTAGTCGCAATATATATCTTACTAGCTGACCCGAACTTCGTCTGCGTAAATTTTCCCCGTTTTTGCAACATTTCTCATTGCTGCTCCGCTCCTGTTGGCCGTAGCGTAGGTAATGTTATATAGTCTATAACCAGCCTCGATAAATGGGCTATCTAACAGTAAAAAAATTCTGACCCGTAGTTTCTAAGATTATTGCATTCAAACAAACATAAAAACTCTTCAGCTTTATAATATATGTATAGATACGTAAAATCGCGAAAGTTTAAAAACATTTTTTTTATATTTAGGAGTTCGCTCATTCTGTTTAGTTGGCTCGATTCTCCATTAAGGTTGGCTGTCGGCTGTATCTGAAATCGTTTCGGAAAACATTAAATAAATCATTAAGTCGGTAACTACTGCTTTCATAAAGTCCATATCTCATTCGTAGGTAAACAACCAATATGGTTTTACTTATAAAATTTATATTAGCGGTATAAATTTAATCCTAAATAAATTTAAGCTAGCCCTGCTGGCTTAGAATCAGCTTAGTCAGAAGAATACATATAGATAATTATTTAAGTAATTAATGAATGGAGTAATTATTAAAGTTACACTGACCTACTGGTGTGTCTAAAGTCTAGTGGTTAGTGACTGTGACTGCTACGCCAGAGGTTGTGGGTTCAATTCCCACAATATGTGGATCACACTCCCGCAGTAGTGAACAAACCTTGTGTCGCGGAGTCTTTACAAACATACAAGTCACGGACAAAAAGTACACCCTTTGTGTGAAGAGGTTGTGGGTTCAATTCCCACAATATGTGGATCACACTCACGCAGTAGTGAACAAACCTTGTGTCGCGGAGTCTTTACAAACATACAAGTCACGGACAAAAAGTACACCCTTTGTGTGAAGAGGTTGTGGGTTCAATTCCCACAATATGTGGATCACACAAAGTGATGTCCCGTAGCAGTCGGACGCACTCCCACCGCGCCACCGAGGCGAGGCAACGTTATACCTACTTAAAAATAATTTTCAATGGAATTTGTACGACAATTTTCTTACTTCTCATTTGATTAGCTGTTACTCGTAAACTTGTAAAGCCTACTTAGCTGTGATAGTTTTCCTTTTAATTTCACTATAATTATACTACTACCGTGAATCCGGATCCTAAAATCTAAAAATGGTCTTCACAACCCCAACCCCGTTTTTATAATACCCATCTAATGATACCCCAGACGATGGGGTAGGTGAGAAATAAAAATCACTTCCCCACTTTAAATATATGGGAGGTACCTTAAAAAAAATTGTTTTTCAAGATTTCGTTCTTTTACTTTGTCGGCTTTATCCATGCAAAATTACAGCCTTCTATTATCTATTATCAGTCTTTAAGCTAAGCTGCGGACGGACGGACATAGCGAAACTATAAGGGTTTCGTTTTACCATTTTGGCTACGGAACCCTAAAAAATGGTTCACAAGACTTTCCTTTTGTTACATAATATAAATAACATTTTACTTAGAAGAATTTCCGTCAGTTATTTACAATAAGGTTGCTTATAAATAAAACCATAGGTACTAATATTTTAAATGTGAAAGTAACTCTGTCTGTCTGTCTGTTACGCTTTCACGCTCAAACAGCTAAACTGATTTAGATGAAATTTAGGTATGGAGACAGTTTGAGTTCCGAAGGACATAGGATAGTTTTTTTCGCGATAACCGACATAGTAAAACATAATTTCGTCTATTAACTAGCTTTCGCCAGCGGCTTTGCTTACTTAAATGAGGGTTGTAGAGATAAAAAGTATCTTATCTTGAACTTAACATCGCCAACATAAATTAACCCCTGTTCTACCGTGTCTCAAGCTTGTTATTTTCCAAGGACACCACAAATAAATGTCTCGTAATAATTTCTCTCAGACAATTAAGGCTCCAAGTGGTCCACCAGACACAAATTACGAAGCCTCCCTTATCGGCGAATCAATTAGTCTAGCGGTGTATTATCGACCCAACAGCCACCATCCAACATTTCTTACTTTAATTACAATTAAGAATCCCAATTTGTAAAGTAAGCTAAAAAAATTGGTATCTGTGGTTTGGTATGTTGGTTGTATATAATGAGAATTTCAGTTACCGTTTTAATTTTTTGATATAAAGCTTCCGCACAGGGTACAAGCCCTGTGTCGCGGGGGATTTTACAAACATACAAGTCACGGAAACATATTACACCCCGACTCGGAACAAAAATTTGTGGATCATATAAAGTGGTGTCCCGTGTGGGAAGCGAACGCACGACTCTCGTAGCAGTCGGACACACTCCCACCGCGCCACAAAGGCAGTCAAAGTGATGTTTTATGATGTTGCCCTCAATTTCGTACGCATTGAGATTTTAAAATTCTTTGTCCTGACTGACTGACTGATGAATCAACGCACAGCCTAAACCGTTGATCATAGGAACGTGAAACTTCGAACACATATTCCTAACATAATGTAGGTATCCGATAAGAAAGGATCTTTGATAATTCATCCTCTTAAGGGGTAAAATTGTGGTTGTAAGTTTGTATGAAACTCCGTCAGTTTTAAAGTCAGATTTGTGAAATTTCGTATTTGGCTTTTAGGTTTACATTAATAAAATACCAATTTCAGCGTTTTTGAAAATTCAACCTCTTAGGTGGTAAACTACAAGTTGCAAGTTTTTATCAAACTCCGTCAGTTATAAAGTTGGATCTTTAAAATTACGTATTTAAAATATTAGTTTAAAATAAAGCAATACATGATTTTACGTTTTCGGAAAACCAAGCGCCGCGGGGTAAAATTGGGAATGCAAGTGAGTATGTAATTTCATCCATTTTAAAGTTAAATCTGTGATAATTTGGCTTTGCGGATAAAGAAACACGTTTTTCAGTGTTTGAAAGCGAATTATCCCATAACGGGGTAAAATCAACCACGCTGACGAAGCCGCGAGCGATCTATAAATAGCGCCAAACATGTTGCTAAGCCCAAAACTTGAACTGAACCAAATCGTCCATTTTTGTTGAAGTTTAAAGATTAATTGGAAAAAATATCGGAAATAATGCAAAAATTGTTTTTAAACTTTCGCGATTTTTATACATATTAGTTATATTTCGTACCTTTAAATAATTCACGCGATTAAGTCCCGAAATATAACTAATATAATGCAAAAACTCCACATTTTAAACTCAAACTTATCTGGGGCAAAGCCGTAGGGAAAAGCTAATCCAAACTAAATAAAAATGTGAAAATATTTCTGTCTGTCTATAACGTTTTCACACTCAAAACGCTGAACCGATTGAAATAAAATTTGATATGGAGATAGCGTAAGTCTTGGGAAAGGACTTGAGTTAGCTTTTATCGCGATAACCAATATCCACACAGAAGGAGCAGCAGGCGAAAGCTAAATCATCACCTAGATAGGTAAAATAATTTTAAATCAACGTTAATATTTGTCAAGTACATCGACAAACAGTTTGGAGTACCTATTTATATTAAAAAAGCCTTATATTAATTTTTAAGTATTTTTCAAGTGACGTTCTGCGATGATAAGAAAATAATTTTTTAAATTAAATTCAAAATCAAACAGCGTTAACATCCAAAATACGAAAGCGTGTCGCGAAAATGTAGTCTTTCCTCAATCTTTCTACAACCATTCCCCAAAATCGAACGCTTTACTTCTCCTAACTCTATGGAACTCAATATTCATGGTGTACCATAAACGCAGAATCGCAGATGTGAAAACTTTTTATCTCAAACTTGTTGGAATTGAACTCAATAAAATGCTTACGTATACGGATGTTTAGAACTGTTATTGTTCTACGAGGTTCTCGTTTCAACTTACGAACTTGAGATATTACGCTTGGTATTTTTTAGGGTTAAGTTTGCATGTCAAAATAAGGTAGTAATTCTTACGTTACACGACTGAGAACACTTCTATTGTATTATGAATCAGTAATTGTTTTGATAGATTTTTGTTAAAGCTTTTCGTACGTCAACAAGTTTAATTTAACTTATAACAGTATCACAATAACTTTCAAATTCAAATGTTCTTAAAAAAACAAGTTATTTAAGAACATTTGAATTTGAAAGTAAACATTTGAATATATGCCATATTCTGAAGTTTAAACCAAGCTTTCATTTTTTTTAACTACTACTAAATTTTAACCACTATAATATTATAGTCGTGGGTTTGATCTCACCTAGGATAAACTTTGTGTGGTGTAATTTATCCATAATATGTATATATTTAGAAATATATAAGTATGTTTATCACTTGTCAGTTCAAAAAAAATATTTTCAAATATACCTAGATAATTTAGACCCAGACACAGAATAAATCGTGCTCATCACACAAAGTTTTATCCTGGATGAGGATCGAACCCACGACCTCCAGCTTAGTAGTCAGCTGAATTAAGTATAGACTTCACCCAGGTGTATTAGCTGGCTAAATCAAATCTACTAGACCGTCCTCACGACATAGTGCAGGAGATGTCTTTAAAAAAACAACTATAAAATAAACAAACGTTCAATAGACGATTAGTAAAATATATCAAACTAGCGGACGCCTTGCGGTTTCACCCGTGTAGTTCCCGTTCCCGTGGGAATACAGGGATAAAAAATAGCCTATGTCACCTGGGGTTAGTGTACCTTCAAAACGATGAAATAATTTTTAAATCCGTCCAGTAGTTTCGGAGCCTATTCATTACAAACAATCAAATCTTTCCCTTTTTTATAATATTAGTATATATATAGATATAGAAGTATAGATAAGATACTCAAAAACCTTATATCTACATTTCAAACAGGAATATAACCCGATACATAAAACCCACAACACAAGAACTCAGCAACATATTTCAACATTATCCTCATCGGAGTTCAAACCGCAACCCTCTCTGTACTAATGACTCTCAACAGCCCATCTGAACTTACTACAACCAACTACAGGTAAAATATTACTTAGGAACCCGACCTTAAGGCCATAATACACTACACTAAGTCGAGTGGCGATTTTTGTCAGTAATTGGCCAGTTATTGAGATACTCCTAACATTGGCGTTGTATAAAATGGACCAATCTGAGCCTACAATCATTGCAATACGACCTATGAATATTACACTCGATTAAGTTATTTTTAAATCGGTTTTATTGACCCTTTTTCAATTGCAAACAACCACAGTAAAAATATTTTTTTCACAGATAATTACAGACTATATCCAAATATAGGTCTAACTAACTGTAAAATAGGTATAATACTCACTAACTATATCCAAGTAATCTTAAGGTACAAAAAAGTTAAAAAAGTGTTATTAGATAATCTATATTAGATATATGTAACTTGGTCATTAAAACGTTTAGCAATATATGTTCGTAAACTTTCGCGATTTGTACACATTATAGAATTTTATTTAATAATATACGGGTCTTAATCGCGTAAATATTTTATTTTAAGGCTAAATACCTTTGTTTATTGCCCGACGTTTAGACCGTATTCCAACGGCCGTGGTCACGGGTAGACTGATTCAGCACAGCGTCAGCAGTACCGACGGTTCCGTAATAGTGAGTTATAAAAATTAAGCAAGGGTAGTTTACGAAAGCCGCGCTTCTCGGAGGCGACGCTGAGCTGAATCAGTCTGCCCGTGACCACGGCCGTTGCAATACGCCGTATTGCAACGGCCGTGGTCATTGCCCGACGTTTCGACCGTAATGAATACGGTCGAAACGTCGGGCAATAAACAAAGGTATTTAGCCTTAAAATAAAATATTTACGCGATTAAGACCCGTAGTTTATAAAATTCTATAAAACGTTTAGCATTTTATGAAATACGCTTCTAATAAACAACTGCCTCTGTGGCGCAGTGGGAGTGTTGTCATCCAGTCTCGCGCCCTCAACGAACGATAACTCGTCCTTACGAGTACACGGACACAGAATCTCGGAACATTTCGGACCACTTTGATGCAAAGGCGTTCCAAGATTCCGTACTTATTAACGATGTCTAAGAATGATCTGACTGCTACGCAAGAGGTCGTGGATTCGATTCCCACACAGGACACCACTTTGTGTGATCCACAAATTGTTGGTCCGAGTCTGGATATACTTTGTGTCCGTGACTTGTATGTTTGTAAAGTCCCTGCGACACAGGGCTTGTACACTAATGCGGGAGTTGTCTTTTCTAAAAACGAACAAAAAAACCTCTCCTGATACATTAAAATACAAACAAACAATAACAAGTCACCATAAACTCAATTTTAACTCGCAACTCGTACTTACTCACGTGTAAAGTAGGATTTAGTCTCCACCTAATTATCGCCAACATATTGCCATTAGGGGCGCGTATATTTTACAAAACTGGCCTTAGTGGGGTGGGATGGGGTTTCAGTAAGAGGGGTCGATGTTCGTTATACCACAAATTGGCTTGTCTCCAGCGTTCTGTATTTGTCTGTATTTTTACTGAAATAACAACGACATCTTGCTCTTCCAGATTGTAATTTATCAAACAACTTATTATTGTTGAAATTAGACGGTTCCGTTTTTGTGGGAAAAATTCGGGTATAGGATACGGGTTTTTGTATTTCCGTAAATGAGTATTAGGTAGATAAATTTGGAGGGTTTTCTCATGACGTTGTAGTTTTCGTTGGGTTAGGGGTATACCGTGTGTTTTTGGGATCGGAAACTCATTGAGGAATAATATACTTAGAGTAAAAATATGAGTATAAGGATAGTCTATAAGACATTGCTATATTGCAGTTCAGTGTATGCTTATTTAGTTATTAGTATGGAATTCATCAGTAGAACAAGATGTAGTATTTTTACCCGGCTATAAGGAAGGGTTATGTTAATGTAAGTAATATTCTTTATTAACTCATATCTCACAAACCACGGAACGGATTTACACAATTATAACGTCCTTAGATTTGTTTTGACCGCCCAAGTGTTCTTAGATAGGTGACGTTTGAAAAAAACAAACATGGCGTCGGTGAAATGTCAAAATAAAGAGGTGTGAAAAAAAAGTTGTTTCGAATACTGCAATATGGGTATCAAATTAAAGGGCTCATCTTAAGCATTTCAAAAAGGTATAACATGATTAAGATTGTAGTACTAAAAAAGTTAATGAGCAACCATTCTTTAGAATTATTTATAAAAGTTAGTTGTTACATCCTACAACTACTCAAATCATTAAAATAAAAAATAAATTTAATAAATAAAAAACCTGCCTGCACAAAAAAGATGAAAACAAGAATAAAAGAAAGTATTAATGAATCTCGATGAACTTAGTGAAGTGCCTCCGACTGCATGAAATTATACAATTATGTAGGAGATCTTGTTTTCATATTTCTTGTGCAGGCAGGTTTTTATTTTATTATTTATGATGAGTGAATTTCTATAACCTAGTAAAAGTGTTATTAGTAGTGGGCAAAAACACCACAGCAGTACGTTAATGTCATACAGTGTTAGGTAGTCTTTAGTTCCTTAAATTATTTGAATAATACCTAGAATTAATACGCTTACAATGAGGTGCACTAATGGAACAAAAACGGCCTATACGTATAACACACTTTAACTCTCTCTTATTTTGTGAGCTCCATTTACGTACGTGTTATAACAGTGAAGGTATAAAATTAAATATGACTATTATTACGTTGAAATTACGTGTTTACAGAACGTAATCCGCCATTAAGGGCAGAACGTAATTACTGAAAGCACCTGTGACGATACAATTAATATAATATTTTATGTTTTAATTACACACATTGTTTATTTAATAAGGTAATTTATTGAATTTTGAGGATTTGATACGTTAAACGGGAAGAACAAAAGATAGGACGTAATCTTCATTTGTACCTCTTTAGAATTAAGCATACATAGACATTGATAACATACACCAAATTACAGACCACTTTGTTCGAAATGTGTTCCGAGATTACATAACCGTGAACGATATGAGTGCGTTGCTCGAGCGTTAGGTTAAAAAAAAAGTAGTATTAAGTTAGTATGGTGATACAAGCGCGCTGCATTGTTTCCGATTTTGATGAAAAAATGATCGTTTAGGTATCGAATATCTAAAACCACACGGCTGTTTTCTATGCAATACATCAATAAATATATAAATTGGTGTTATAGGAAAACAAATGCGTGTCTGACTGGCCCACAGATGGTTCCGTACATATTACAAATCGTTTAGAAATCAAGTTTCGCAGTTTTTAAAGTAAACGGCCGTATCTTTTTTTATGAAATACTAGCTGTCCCGCGCAACTTCGTATGCGTAATTTTTCCCCGTTTTTGCAACATTTCTCGTCGCTGCTCCGCTACTATTAGTCGTAGCGCGATGTTATATAGCCTATAGCCTTCCTCGATAAATGGGCTATCCAACAAAAAAAGAATAAAAAAGAAATTTTTTCAAATCGGACCAGTAGTTCTTGAGATTAGCGCGTTTAAACAAACAAACAAACAAACTGTTCCGATTTATAATATCAGTATAGATAAGCTTTAAATTACATTTTTTGTTAGAGTCAAGTGTCAACAGGGGGGGGGGGGTGACACTTTACTTATGCCAGCTGAATGGTCTGAAAAAATCACGGTAGTAGTATATACATAGTGAAGTTAAAACGAAAACTATATGCACACACACACATAAGATATACCCATAAATCCCACAGTTAAGTAGGCTTTACAAGTAACAGCTGATCATTTGATCAGCTGTTACTTGTAAAGCCTAAAGTTACTTGAAAAGTAACATTTTTTTGTACAAATTCCACTGAAAATTTTTGTTAAGTAGGTAGGTATAACGTTGTATATGAAACAAAAACAACAAAAAAACCCACTTCTTAAGCCGCAATCTTCGTCGGCCCTGCACTTGCTCGGATTTTAGTACGTTAACTTAGAAGTTTCATTTTTTCACACTTCAAGAGACTGTTAGACCTATAAGGTTTTTTGACTGACTTTTAGGGCTTAGTATATTTTAGGATTTAAAAATGTTCTAATCATTTTTAAATTTAAACTGAAGTATTCTTACAGAAAAATGTTCTATCTACAATATTTAAGGTTTCCTTACCCTCCGTGTGGCATAGTTTTAGGACACCTTGCATATTATGTTGAAGACTTTCGTTCGAACGCACATTAATTTCACACACCGAGAGTACACCTACGAGTGTATATACACTGTACACATTAGTGTGAATCGCCCGAGTTGGTACGTGAGTTCAATAATCGCTATTTACAACTGTTTGTGTTTGACTGCCTCTGTGGCGTGGTGGGAGTGTGTCCAACTGTAGCAAGAGGTCGTGGGTTCAATTCCCACAGGGGACACCACTATGCGTGATCCACAAATTGTTGTTCCGAGTCTGGGTATACTTTGTGTCCGTGACTTGTATGTTTGTAAAGTCCCTCGCGACACAGGGCTTGTACCCTTCTGCAGGAGTCGTCTTTAAAAAAAAATTGGAATAATTGTGCTACACGTTTGTTTAATGGTGCGTTTAGACGCGTGGCATCCAGCCCAGCAAGCAGCCGAACACGGGCTGGCAAAACAGCCGAGTAGCACATTTATGCCAATTCACACGCTTGCACTCGTGTTCGTGCGCATTGAATGTCGCTTTGAACGCGAGCGTAAACCCACCATAAGACTTAATATCACTTAAATCAAACCAAAATATTTAACTAATGGGCGAACAGCTTTCGATATTATAAATACAAAAGCGAAAAGATCACGTTATTATTTTTCCGGCTCTATAGTTGCTTAATTCATTATCCGAGGAAATATTCACATTATGAAAGCTTATGTAGGCAAAATATTTGTGTACCCGAATTCGCGGATTTGCGACCAAAAATACATAGGAGGATAATATATTCCTATTAAAATATGTTCCGAGATGGGGTCACTACATTATTGGGATGTTAAGGACAGTCCTGGTATTTGATGAATGTGTTAGGGTCAATAGTTTATTCTAGGGTTTCGCATTAGTGAATAATTACAGGCTGTATTTGGGTAGTCCACAGTTTTGAAGTTATTAACAGAGACCCTACATTAACACGAATATTCACGATTGTAAAACGTGTCAATTGTTGGGTAGTCCTTTTGTAACACAGCATAGCACCAGCGTAATAAAGCTTAGTAATAACTTTTGACTGCAAAAAAATATATTTTACCAAGGTGTATAAAAAATTTGAAGCGGCGGCAGCCTAATGTTAAAGGCCATCGGTAGTCGGTAGTATATTGGATAGATCGCGGGTTTGAATCCTACCCATTATACTACCAATGTGAACCCACTCCTAACACAAGTGATTTAGCTTAGCTGGAGGGTGTGACGTGATTACTTGTTATGTTGGACCCATAAATCCCATTTTTTTAAAGACGACTCCCACAGTATGGTACAAGCCCTATTTTGCGGGGGACTTTTCAAACATATATGTCACGGAGACACATTGCTAGTCCTCTTTAGGTACACTTTAAGGAATTAATGTTTTTAGGTCCTAGGAAATACATAGGCTACTAACTACTACCATATCATTCTGTTTTCAAATGTAAACACTACTGAAATTCCAACCAGGCAAGGTGATCAACACTGCTGGGCCACACAACAGTTATCGGTGAAAATTCGTATGTCGTATTATATGTCGCTAGCGTGTGAACTCTACTTACGCGGTTCAGTATTTTGAACCAATCTCGCGTGTTTTTATGTCACTGTCATAAAAATATATGTTATAAAGGTATAGGTAATTATCCTCAAACCCCATCTCATTGTCTCCCTACTGGTGAACATTTCGGATGTACGGAACATTATAATTACCGGCGGCTTCATTACAATACGAACGGAATTAAGTCCGTATTAATGATTCAAATTTTGTTTACACAATATTTGTAATTATTCAAATTTTTACGTTTCTAGTTTTTTTATTATTTTTATATTATATTTGCTAACAGTAAAATATAAGAAGAGTTACATGCTTCACAAACTATAGTCATGTTTTTACACTACCCGGTTCAAAATACTCATAATAGGTGATGGGGTACTAAAAAACATGAAAAAATCCCCTAAGCACTATCATGTTTTTTAGTACCCGACCTGGTACTTCTTCTACTAGGCTTCACACAAGCGGATCGGCACAAAGCCGGCCCGAAGAAACTGCTACACATGTTCGGCTTCATTAAAACGTGCCGATCGATCACCATTCGATTGTACTGCCCGGCAGTGCCGATTGATGCTGGCTCACTGTCGCCCGGCCTAGAGTACGTCTTCGGCAAAACCGAGCGTCTTTTTTCCCGAACGTTCATCCACATATACCGCCCGGCTTGTGCCGTATGATGCCGCCCAGAACATACACATGTTCAGGGCGGCATCATACGGCATGTACCAAATCTTACAAAATATTATTATTGTCAACTACTATAATGTACTGCGCCAATTAACTTAACCTACCATTTGTAATGCGTACACCTCTTAACCCTATGGTTCACTAGACTTACAATTTAAAGAAATGAACTAGGCCAATAAACGATCAAGATACATCTAAAACGACTACATTTAGAAGTTTTAAATGTTATAATATGAGCTTTTTATACCGTAATTATGCATATTATGTTACGAAAATCCTGACTGCCCTGTTGGTCTATTGATTAGTGACCCTGACCGCTAAGGCGGAGATCGCGGGTTCGATCCCCACCCAGACTAAAACTTTGTGTGCTGAGCATGATGGTTTATTCTGTGTCTGGGTGTAATTTATAGTAGTAGTAATATGTATGAACGAGTATTAAAAAATAAAAGCATGTTAATCAGTTCTCTGGTTGCTACCGTATGAGCTCTGCTTAGAGTGGGATCAGATGAGAATGTGTGATTTGTTCCAAGATTAAAAAAATATATATTATCCAACCCTAAAGAGGTTTTCTCCTTTGTAAATACCCAGACTTTTAATAAAACTACGTTGTAAGCTATCGGAACCTCACCTTTTGTTACACAACCCTAGAATTCGAATATTTGGACAAAATGGTAGAGAATATCGGATTTCGGATCAGCAGTCGTATGGCCGCTGTCTGTTTACAGATTTTACAGGGTTTTACTATTGAATATAGTCTGAATAAGGCTATAAATGTACAAGAGATGTTCAAAAATTGTCAGATATTATTTACTCATTGATATTTGGCGTTTTGTTGAAGTTGTTTGCGATTTGATTAAAAAATTCGAACGAGCAGAAGTTTTGAGTTAATTTAGTCAGTTCTCAATATATCTAGATCGTTACAATTACATTTTTTTTTTTTTTTTTTTAAAAAAGACGACACCCGCTGTAGGGTACAAGCCCTGTGTCGCGGGGGACTTTACACACATACAAGTCACAGACACAAAGTACACCCAGACTCGAAACAACAATTTGTGGTTCACACAAAGTGGTGTCCCGTGTGGGAATCGAACCCACGACCTCATGCGTAGCAGTCGGATACACTCCCACCGCGCCACAGAGGCAGACATTGACCACAAAACCGAAGGATAAGCCTATTGGCATTCTTTACAAAGTATGAGCTGGTGTTGTTGAAGTGTAAAGATATTTATAACCAAAAGTGGTTTCTGTGGTTCACCCGTAACCATATAATGCAAGTTTACGATGTGCCCAAAAACGGACTGTTTGAATAATAATATCAAATGGTAAAATGTTTTGTGTTTTTTTTTGTTATACTACGAAATATAGCGACGATCAGATCTTGTGCCTGATGGTAATCGTCAAGCTAACTCATAAATGTATCAGTGCCACGCAAATCCTTGTTTAGCAAAGATCTGAATGTCACCGTAACGCGCATCCCATTTTTTTTTATAAATAACGACTCCCGCAGTAGGGTACAAGCCCTGTGTCGCGGGGGACTTTACAAACATACAAGTCACGGACACATAGTACACCCAGACTCGGAACAACAATTTGTGGATCACACAAAGTGGTGTCCCGTGTGGCAATCGAACCCTCTTGCGTTGCAGTCGGACACACTCCCACCGCGCCACAGAGGCATTTGAGACATTAGTTCGTAAATCTCATTTGCCCACTTAATTATACACACGTAATTTATTATTGCATTGCCATTAGTTCTTAAATTAATGTGAACAGTTTTTAACTATTAAGATAACGAGTGAACATTACATGTATAGATAAGTTAAAAGTATGTGAAAAATTTCAAACCAAATTGTTGTCACATTTCTTATTGTTAACATATTTGAGTTTCCAACATTACCCTTCAAGATAAATATTGTGAGCGTTGTTGAGCGGAGTGGAGCGGAGCGCACTCGTGCAGAAGTTAATGAAATAGATCCGACATTCCGATGTTGAAACCCCATCTGTTCATCGGAGCGAATGAACAATGAGTAAAAAGGAGATAATTAATTTGGATAGCCGTTGAGTTTTACGATTTGAGGCTTTGAAGTGTAATTGATAAGGATATTTGTTTTTAAATACTCAGTACTCTTGTTTATGAGCTTGCCGCAAGTATTTTGATGAATGGAATAATGAGTTGAGCTGTGATTCCTGCTGCTTAGACGGGGACTGGTGATCAAGAGGTTGTGGGTTTGTTTCCCAGACGGAACAAAGCTTACTTTTTTTAGAGAGGTGTCTTATGGATTTAAATGTAGTTCCTTTTGCTAAGCTTTTTTGTGTTAGAAGAAAAAAAACTGGAAAAACATAACATTTAAAAAATTGTCGTTTAGCTCATTGAATCAGGCGTGCCATGGCAGAAATAATAAGTAGATTTTTAGGGAGGGATACCACCACCCACCATTGATCTGTGAATCACCACGATAGAAGTAGTCAGGAAATGCTCTTAATATAACAATCGAAATAGATTAACAGACCGCACTAAAAAAGAGAGAGACCCGCAACAAAAAAAATTAGTGACCGGTACCCTCACCAAGTCAAGTGGGACCTCTGGACCGTTAACTCGCAATATTCCGCTTTCACGACGTTTGGCTCAGTCAGTGCCAACCTGGCCTGAGGATGCCTAATAATCTCCTTAAATTGCTCTATTTCAAATTAAAACTTTTCATATATCTATTACACACAATCAGTACCGATATAAGTGCGGTAAGTTGATAATGACAGCCGAGGCGATATCGCTACAAGAAATCAGATGCTGTAATTATCAAAGTGCACGTATGTCATACAATGTTTTATAACATATTTGCGAGGAAATAAATAACATTTTCAAATAAAAACAATACAACGAATAAAAAGCGCGCGGAATAATTTTTACTTGTTCACAAATTAGCAATGAATGCGCATCAAGGCACAAAAACAGCCCTTATTACTAATAAAGTAAATGAATGTTTTTGTGTTTCGTTACAGATAAATGGTTGTAATTTATGGTTAAAGAGAATTAAATTATAGAATTAAATGTTATTATATTTTATCTCTCAAAGTTAATTTTATTCATAAAATGTTGACCACTTTTCTGACATAAAAACTCTTTGCTAACATTTAAAAAACTACCGTTCATTTTAGACGGAGCATCTTGATAAACCGTGCGCAATAACGCACAAGTACGTAATGAGATACATTACGATATTGAAATTAGTGAAATAAAAGACCCTTTACCAGCAAATGTGTTATAAAATAAACATTACAACCTTTTACAAAAATACAAACAACCTAAACACAATCTCCGTATTCTAGCTTAACACACGGCCGGCCTTAATAATCTATTTATAAATAGATTTGACTACTACAGTGATAATGGAGCTTATGTCAAATAGCCTTAATACATCGATAGTAAGATTATTGAAACCGGCAGTTAATCATAAATGATACATTTTTGAGCGATGTCAAAATTTTACAATTTTCTTTTGTCTAGCTTCTCAGCCTACAAAATAAATGATATCATGAGATAAGGAACTACATTCCAGTAAATGTTGGTTCCTAATCTGTGTTTTCTTTGTATCGACTAACGATATCTATTATTGTTAAATTCTCCGCGACATATGGTTTGTGCCCTGATTTCGGGAATCATCTTTATAAAAGTGTTAATGACCGATAGCCATCGTGGGTCGCGGGTTCCACATATAACGTGTGAAAATCCGTGCAGTACCTATGTGCGAAATTCATAAAACCGAGTCTTGTGCAGTTAAGTGTACAATAAATATTTGAAATTGCCAGAATTTGGCTGAAAAGATGGCTAGATTGCTTTCGAATAGTTTTAGTTAAATATTAGTTTTTATTGGCAGGTTCTTTTCTCCGGCTTTACTTATTGTTTGCGAACTTGGTATTACATGTACATGTAGAATCCCAACGTATCACAAGTATTGTTTTGCCTCCTAAGTGAATAAATCATTTTGAATTTGAATTTTGAAATATACAGTGGAACTTCGATTATCCGAACCTCAATTATCCGAATGTTGGCGCGTGTTTGTTATATGCTACCACAGTGCATAGGTTAGTATCGTGCGTTTTCCGCTTACGGAGATTCCGCGCGCAATTTTAATGTACCTATAGAATGTTCATGCTGTACTGTTGTTCTGTTGGATCTTGTCACAAAACATCAACATTTCGGTTATCCGAGCTACAGCAAGGAGTCTTGAGGTTCTACTGCAATAATAAAAACAAGAAGTCGCGAGTTCAAAACGCAGATACTTATCATGATGGAGGTCGTTGTCGTTTGGAGAACGTACAGGCGACGATTTCCATCATACTCCCTCTCACCTCCCCAGTATCCACATGGGTAGACTTTTGTAACGCAACTAGTAAAAAATAATCTGGCAACGTTCGCAAAAAATACGGGGCAAGTTTCGTATTACAACAAAATGTACCCCTTCATAATTCTCCCAATTTTATGAAACCTGTAACAATCAATGTGCTGCGGCCGACTACAACCATTTCTTCGTTTTTTATTAAAACCTCCGACTGCTATAAATTACGAAACCACTTCGAAACGACTTTGAAAAAACGGAGTTTTGTTTGACTCAACTTCGAGTTTTGTCGTTAAGGGTATCAATGAAAAATCAAGCCACTAAAGTTTTTGATTTAGACCTGCTGATGTGCACAGTGAGACCTGCCCTCTGATTTTTTAGGAAGTCTCGGCTATTGTGCTGACTGTAATAAATCAAACGAACTGCTGTTTTTGGGTTACGTTCCTATAAACGAGTTCTTGAGTGGAGACCGCGGCTTGGCAAACGTAGTGTAGGACGCCCTCAAGCCAGGTGGAGTGATGATATACGCAAAACGTCTGGCAGGAGCTGGATGCGAGAAGCCGAAGATAGAACAAAGTGGCGTGCAATTGGAGAGGCCTATGTCCAGCAGTGGACTGCGATAGGCTGATGATGATGAAATAAAAAAATGAATCCTTATTCTACTACTTAATTCTACAGTTATATAACTTGCTTATCAAAAGAAATACTTCAAATCATCAGAGCTACAAAACTAACAGGATAAACCGTTTTGCCTTAACATTTTTTGAGTTCTAAAATAGGTTCTAGTATAGTTATTGTACTTTGTGGCGCGGTGGGAGTGTGCCCGACTACTACGCAACGCACTACGGTCGTGGGTTCGATTCCCACACGGCACACCATTTTGTGTGATCAACAAATTGTTGTTAAAAACAAAAAAAAGTTTTAGTATAGGGTCCAATTCACTGAAAAGAAATTCTGTATTTTCGCTAAATTTGTTTGAACTGACTTACTTAACCTCAGTCTGTCAAGATTTTTAATTTTACAGAAATATTTGATATTATTCTGTAATTACAAGGGTTTTGTTTAATTAAACATATTTATATTTATTTACTAGCTGTCCCGCGCAACTTCGTATGCGTAATTTCTCCCTGTTTTTGAAACATTTCTCGTCGCTTCTCCGCTTCTATTAGTCGTAGCGCGATGTTATATAGCCTATAGCCTTCCTCGATAAATGGGCTATCCAACAAAAAAGATTTTTTCAAATCAGACCAGTAGATCCTGAGATTAGCGCGTTTAAACAAACAAACAAACAAACAATCAAACAAACAAACTCTTCCGCTTTATAATATTAGTATAGATTATCCCACCACAGGGGGTTTTCGCGTCCCATTTTTCAGCCAAATAAAAAATCACGCCCCTATATACACCTATCAACTGTGACCTACGTTTAGGTCATTCCTATAAACTTCTGACTAACACCAAAGAAAACATAACACTAATACTCTATTCCAGTGGACTGTCTCTATTCCCAACATGACAAAGCTAACTAACTTGCACAGACAAGTCAATAAACAAACTAGCCACAATGTAAACATGGACAGTATTCCAACTCCGAACTAATAATTGCGTTTCGATTCGCCCGATTGGATTATCCTTGACGTCACTTTCCAAATACGTCATTATCGGCCCGGATAATCCTTACGAAGAGAAACGGTTGGGTGTCTGGGGGCACTAAATATATAGTTATAGGTCGACCGGCTCATCGGTCAACCACAAGTTAACGCAAACATAGACGTGCATCTCAAAGTGCGTAGTCTCGGCTGCCATTCTGCCGAGTTCAACCGAGATCTGTGTATGTGTGCGTCGGACGGTTTTCGCTCGATGTAGGGAGCTGAAATTCTGTTAGTATGTATTTTGTGCCAGGGGTGTCCACAATTTTAAGTCATCAAGAGGACAATTTGGCAGTAAGTTAACATTGAGGTTGATATATATCTAATCACGTGTACTCTTCTTTCATTGCATCAGTTCTCTAATAAGGTGTAAAATATAATAGTGGCAGCACCTTATCTGCATATAAAGTTTATAAACAAAAGAAACATCGTAAGCATTGGCAATTTGAAAAGAATGGCCGCGAGTTTTTATTGCCTGTTCTTTTCTCCGGCTTTACCTATGTTTGCGAACAGGCATTACATGTACATGTAGAATCGACTTTTCAAGTGTGTAGTGTTTTACTTCCTTAATGAATAAAGAATTTTTCATCATCATCATCAGCCAATCGCAGTCCACTGCTGGACATAGGCCTCTACAATTGCACGCCACTTTGTTCTATCTTCAGCTTCTTACAAACAGCTCCTCTGCTGGCGGAGTGATGATCTACGCAAAACGGCTGGTTTTGCGTAGATCATCACTCCACCTGGCCTGAGGGCGTCCTACATTACGTTTGCCGAGACGCGGTCTCCACTCAAGAACTCGTTTACCCCAACGGTTGTCGGTTCTTCGGCTAATAGTGAGTAAACAATTTTTAATAATTTATTAATTAATAAATTACAATTGAATTCCATTGTTAAAATTTTGATGATGTTGAAAATAAAGATAATAGTTGTTTTTTAACTAAATTCGGTGGAGAGATAATAAAGTGCACAAAGTGTGTGCAGATTCAAGTGCATTCTCTATTATCTCATTTTCATGATGAAAGGACGAAAAGTCGACACGGCTGGAGACCAGACGGGATAAAGTGCTCTCCGACAAAAGGGGATCTATTCCATCTACGGACACATTTAACATTGCTTGACCTGGAACTGATCTAGGAATTTAAACTCTAAGGCACATGTCCCACCAACGACGATGAGCGAGAAGCGCTTAGCGATTTATCGCTCAAGAAACGTACAGCAGATGTATTTTGTAGATCCCGTCCGTGTAAACAAAAGAGATGCAGTATAGAGCGGGTAGGTACTAGCCGGCAGTGGGACCGTTGAGCGATCAACTACTAATATCTGTATCTCTTTCGCTTACATGGGATCTACTATTTCTTGAGCGTTAAATCGCTACTCGCTACGCTTTCTCTCGCCATTGGTCGGACAGGTGCCTAAGGCTTATAACTTGCAAAATAATAATTCATTTTCAATTATCGCTTTCTACAAGCCTAGTTTATGCTAAAACGAATTGATATCAACTTTAAGCTTTGACTTACAACTTTATACAGAGGAGTAATCACTTATGCGCGTTTGTTTGGTGGAATCATCGACTAGGACGCCCTTAATATCTGCTATACTAAAATTATAGCTTTTCATTAAATAGGACTCACACATTTCTCTTCTGTTGAATGTTACAAAAACAAAAAAATACAATGATCTATAAGAGTCCTCTCAATTGTTTCCTTTGCCAACGAATTAACTGTTCTTAAAAAACATTTAAAAGACACCGTGTACTTGTATTTCTGCACGTTCCTCTACTACGTCACAGCCGGTAATAGACAGGGCCGGAATTAGACGCTTGTAATTATATAGAGATGCTGTTTCACGAACCGATACGCCCCGTTCCACTAATTTGTTTTGCCGACGCTACGCGATTTTTGCAATGGAGTTTGTTTTTCCGAAAATCTTTTCTTTTTGAAGATGTTTTTGGTTGAATCAATGGCAGGGAAAGATTGAGTGGTTAGCTGATGGGCATGATGTGGTTTTAACAATTTTTGTTTATCAATTAATGAGTTCTAAAAAAGGGTTATATTGTTATTTTTCAAAAAAAAAGTGCAGTCGCATTTATGCCAATTATGGATGTAACATCATTTATGTCGAATATTCAATTTGCTCAGCTGGTTTTGTGTAAAACTTCTAAAACCGAAATAAAATCATTTTTGAACCAATTTGCGATCTGCAAAAATCACAAGACTCCAATAGACTATCACAAAAAATCAATAAAACCGAACACCAACTTACACAACTACCACAAAATTTTAAATACTTTATTTATTTTTGTTCCTTGTCAAGTGTCTTCAAAAAAAGTTCGTTTACGACCGTCATGAATATTTCATACAGCTAGAGCTTTGCCGTACCCCTCAACTTACAAAACTCGCACTTTATTACACCAAAAACCCTTGACTTGGGAACTTTCAGGATTTTTTTTTCTCGAATAATCCTGAATTATTCATAAGATGTCTTGCTAAGCACTCGATATAAGTATTCGCAGGCTGAGTTCCAGAAATCTCGTGTACTCTGATATGTTATTAAATCTTTTAGAAATATGAACGAACTTCCTGGTATAAGTCGAGGATATTAGAAAAATGCTTCTTGCTTCCCGTGATTTAATTTTAAATATATTTATTTTTTGAAAACCGTCCCTGACTTTGCGCGTTTTTTTTTTAATATCACAAGTGCTAATAAGCTCATTATTAATCCATAAAATATAAATAAGATTACAAATCAGAAAAAAAAGGTATTATAAGTATAATGTGTATGTGTGTGTCTATCTGTGCCATCGTACCTCTCAAACGAATGGACCGATTTTAAAACGAATTTGAATACGCTGTCTATCAGATAGCAAACTGCAAACAAAATACCGACACCTGAGATAAATAATGTTTATTTTCAAAACAGCTGTATTTTCATGAAACAAAGCTTCAGATTAATAATAAAAATCCAATACCTATTTTAAAATAGAAATACTATTACAACGGCAAATCACAGATGTACCTAGCTAGAGTCCGATAACTATTTTTCTATACACCTTAGTATTGCTCACCCGTCTGATAAAATATATGTGACGTGTACAGTGCACTCCTTGGGAATACAACTCATGTACATTAGATCACATTATTGGTATCTATTGGCAGAAACCATGTTTTAGTTTAAAAACCGGGCAAATGCATGTCAGGCCACGCACAATATAGGGTTCCGTAGTCCCCCCCCCCCGCAATCCGAACAATGTGTGTGGCTTAAATAGTGGGTTTTCTGTTGTTTTTGTGTCATACTTACAACGTTATATCTACTTAATAATATTTTTTAATGGAATTACTTAATTAGCAATACTTCTCATTTGATCAGCTGTTTCTCATAAATCTGTAAAGCTTACTTAGCTGAGATAGTTTTCCTTTAAATTTGTCTATATATATACCACTGCCATGAAAAAAATTGCACTTTAAAGTTTAATATTTTTCAAACGGATCCCTTAATCTAAAAATCGCCTTCCCAACCCCTAAACGGTTTTAAAAGACCTATCTAATGACTCACAAAGCACATCCCCACACTACATATAGGGGATTTTTTTAAGATTTTATTCTTTCACTTTGTCGGCGTAAGTAATAAGTGTATCCATGCAAAATTACAGGCTCCTGGCCTTAACAGTCTCTGAGCAAAGGTGCGGACGGACATGGCGAAACTATAAGGGTTCTGTTTTGCCATTTTGGTAACAGAACCCTAAAAAAAGGTTTTTAAAGACGGTTAATAAACATAAGGATGTTAGATTATATCGAGATCTTTAATATATAGTGTCTAGATTCGTAGTCAGGCATCTCTAATTAAATGCGTTCGCCGATGTTGATAGGTGTCAACACTTACACTAAGTTTAATGGCAGTGTTAACAGGTTCTCTCAACGTGAATGTTATACTTTAAAGTCTTGTATCTAACAGTGTCCATTTTAACAGGCCTACTAAACAAAGCTTTATCTAGTCTGTCGGCCGAAGGGGCAAATTATACTTCAGTAAATATACAGGGTGAACCAAACCTATGCCCCCGGGTGGGAAAGTACCTTAAATATTTGAGTTAACTAATTTATAAAAAATAAAAATAACTGCATTCAAACATTTACTAAAAGTGACTAGCCATTAGGTAGGTTCATAATATATATAATATATATATAAAAGGAACAAATCTCTCTAATAAACATTGCATCTAAAGTTTATTGAATATTATAAGAAATCTAACATTACAATTTACAAATGTACTGAAACAGGAGCAGAAACACTAACTATTGGAAATAGTCAAACAGATCGAGATGTGCTTTTTAATTATTAATGATCACAATATTACTTAAAGCTAAGTGATACGAAATTAATTTATGAAAATATTCAATCTTTATATTGTGGTTGTCATTCAAATTAATGATATTAAATTTAGATAGCAAAACTATACTCTATTGGTACTGTTGAAAAACTACTACTATTACCTTATCTTCTGTAGATTTTAGATGCCATGTTTATAAGAGAGATTTGTTTCTTTTGATTGAATCTTTCAGTCGGCATTATAGGAACACAATTTTTTTCTACATTTAGCGGATTCGATTCCCTGCTCTATCAAGGGACTTTAAGAAAATCTTTTAATGTTTAGCAAAATTCGCTAACTCGAATATTTGGGGTACTTTCTTTCCTGGGGGCATTGGTTTAGTCCATCCTGTGTATAAAGAAAAAATACCCGAATGGCACCGACAGTGGGCAAGAGCTATGATGGCAACCGATGCAATTCACTCGCATTTTGTGTGAATTGCTAACATTCATGCATTCTCCCTAACTTTCACACTTTAATGCTGTAAGTACAAAAAAGTTTAAAAAAAAATAAAATAAAAAAACCCACCTGCACTAAAAAGATGCAGTCGGAGGCACTAATGAATCCCGATGAATTTATCAAAGAGCCTCCGACTGCATGAAATTATTTAATTATGTAGGGGATCTAGTTTCCATCTTTTTTGTGCAGGCTTTTTGATTTTTAAAATGTATGGTTTTACGATGTAACAACTAACTTTTATCACAGCTTTTGTCAAGTATTGAAAATTGAAAAAAGAATGGTTGCTAACTAACTTTTTTGTTGAGCAAGTTGAGCACTTTAATTAGAGACCCATATTGCAATATTCAAAAGAACTTTTTTTTCACACCTCTTTATTTTGATATCTCACAGCCGCCATGTTTGTTTTTTTTCAAACGTCACATATCTAAGAACACTTAGGCAATCAAGACAAATCTAACGACGTCTTTATTGTATAAATCCGTTCCGTGGTTTGTGAGACATGAGGTAATAAAGAATATTACATACATACTTACAAGATACGCGCGGAAAACATAACCCTTCCTTACAGTCGGGTAAAAAACATAACTCAGAATAATATTTAAGTAATGTCAATGGAAATCAAACCAAAATTTGAATGGACTTGAGCGATCTCCATTAAACACTGAGCTTAGTCTAATGTAATTAATTCTATATAGTAATAATATTATCTGATAGAAGATATTATTGTAGGTACATACCTATCAATAGCCTAGTAATTACAATTAATAGGAAAACCAGCAGCAATACATTTGCTTACAATAGTGTGACGTCATCGATATGGCTTGTATTAAGCCGATGTATGTCTTCAAAGGACTATGGACACGCCTTTGTATATTATAATTAAATTTAACATTAACTGACTGCCTAAATGATGTAGTGGGGCACACAAACAACAACCTGTAGTACACTGATGTGTTAGAGGTTGTGTCTTCGATTCCCATATGGGAAAGAGCTTGGTGAGACGATGAATAGACCAAGATATCTGCGAGGTTAAGCAACGTCACCACTGTCGTTTTATATAGATGGGTGACCGTTTTCGAAAAATGTCAAACCACTCCGTGCCTCGGAGAGCACGTTAAGCCATCGGTACTGCGCCCAAGTTATCTCCAGTCCGGGTAAGAGAATAGAGAGTGCACTTGTGTATGCGCATGCACTTGTGCACTATAATATCTCCTACTTAGTTGGCTAGTCTCTATTAGAGATTGGACGCCGTAACCGACATTGGTTAGGAGACCATTATTATTAATTGTTGATTCCGAGTTGTAGAGTAATTGTATGTTAGTGTGTACGCACAATGCTATAAACAATACGCGACTTTATTTTTTTACTAGCTGTCCCGCGCAACTTCGTATGTGTAAATTTTCCCCGTTTTCGCAACATTTCTCATCGCTGCTCCGCTCCTATTAGTCGCAGCGTGATGTTATATAGCCTATAACCTCGATAAATGGGTTATCTAACAGTGAAAACATTTTCAATTCGGATTAGTAGTTCCTGAGTTTACCGCGTTCAAACAAACTAACTCTTCAGCTTTATAATATTAGTGTACATTACGGGACAACTCACATAATTATATTCCCAAACTATGAAGAGCCTGCACTTACTTTGAGAACCAAACAACTGACAAACATACTTGTATATTTTGTTTAAAATATACTGCTACATACATACCTGCTATAGATATATAACACCCAGATAGAATAAACAATCATTCTCATCACATATCACCATCACACCGTGACCTACCGTAGTCAGGAGTAGTGGCTTAGCAGTCAGGCTTACCAACCTTATACCTACCAGCCATTCATCCTACAGGCCAGTCATTAACTATACTAATATTATAAAGCTGAAGAGTTTGTTTGTTCGAAAGCGATAATCTCAGAAACTACTGGTACAAATTTAAAAAAAAATACTGTTGAATTTATCTAGGAAGGTTATAGGCTATATAACATCACGCTACAACCAATAGGAGCGGAGCAGCAATGAAAAAAATTGCAAAAACAGGGAAAATTGACGCAAATAAATTGGAGCGCGTCAGCTAGTGTTAAAATAAACTGGTAAAGTAACATATCTATTAGCCTAGTGGTTAGTGACTGGTAAGCCGGAGTTCGTAGGTTCGTTCGTAGGTTCGGAGGTTCGTAGGTTCGTAGGTTCGTAGGTATCCCCACCCAGGATAAGACTTTGTGTGATGAGCAAGATGGTTTATTCTGTGTTATATGTATAATATGTATGTATTTAGAAATATAAGAGTATGTTTATAAGTTGTCTGGTTGCCATAGTACAAGCTCTGCTTAGTTTGGGATCAGATAGCGTTGTGTGAGTTGTCCCATTATATTATTATTATATCAAAGTAAAACTGTAGGTATATAACAATTCTAAAAGTTACTTAGATCCGAATCCTAAAAGTTAGTACAAAAAATAAAAAGTAAAATTCTAACAAAACGAGAAGTAACTCCAAAACATTCATGAATATAACAAATGGTATAAAGGCTTTTATTACACCTTACATGAGTTTCACGATGCCTGGAGGCTTCAAGCGATATTTTCAACTCCTAAAAAAGATAATTTCAGGGATACTTAAGGCGTTAATGGAGTTTGAAACGGCTAATGGTTTCCTTTGAGAACAGTATAATAGTGCTATATTAAGGTATTTTGAGAAATACCTGTAGGTTAAAATACTAACCAGTTCTATAACATAATAAGTATAGGTACAGGCATTCAGCAAATAAATAGGTCTTTAACCAACACTGGACCGATAAAAGGTGATGATAATGATGATTCGGCAATACAGTTTATAAATAAAAGAGATCGTAAGGTTGGTTTATAATTTGCCACTGTACCTACATCAGCATTGCCCTGCATTGCAATTCAACGTGGCAATGCAGGGCATAGAGCCTTATGCAAAAAAAAAGCCTAGCCGGAGGAAAGGTCAGGCTTTTTGTACATTAGAAGGAATACTACGACGACGCCTGCTGATGCTAAAAGATTTTCTTTATTTTTTTAATAATAAATCTTGGGGCAATTCACACAACGCCATCTGATTCCAAACTAGGCTTACCTATACTATGGCAACCAGACAACTCATAAACATACATATATATTTTTAAATACATATAAATTATAGATAAGTTACACTCAGATATAAATTAAACCATCGCGCTCATCACACAAAGTTTTATTCTGGGTGAAACCACGACCTCCGGCTTAGCAGTCAGGGTCACTAACCACTAGTCCAGCCCAGATTAGTTTTTTTTTTGTAGTTGTTTATTAAATATAAAAAGTTTATTTAACTATAAACACGCAGTATTTTAGGGTTCTGTAGCCAAAATGCCGCACCATTTCTCAGAGACTGTTAGTGCTAGGAAGCTGTAATTTTTCATGAATACACATATTACTTACGTTGACAAAGTGAAAGAATAAAATCTGAAAAAAAAGTGAAAGAATAAAATCTGAAAAAAAAATAACATTACCTCCCCTATATGTAAAGTGGGGTTGTGTTTATTTTTCTCACCTACCCCATCTTGTGGGATATCATTAGATAGGTCTTTTAAAAACATTTAAGACGGTTTTTAGATTTAGGGTTCCGTTTATAAAATATTAAGCTTTAAAGTGCAAATTTTTGTTAGTCAAGTGCCAGTGCAGCCAGCTAAATGGTTGATGTTTTTATTTTCAGTAAACGACATATATAAAAACCATGAAATTGAGATCGAACAGGTGAAGGCATATCCATATAATGTATGTAGAGTAATGTTAGCATTAGAGTTTTATCTCCTCATAATATAGAATCAGGTCAATGACTTATCACAAGTAGTTGCTTTATTTTTTCAAAAATGAGTAAAGAAGTTTTGGTTTGAGATGAGCAGAGTCTAAATTACTGAAGCAAGACACTTGATTGTGCTTTGACTTGATGTCGCAATCACAAGCTTTCGACGACAAGCACGAACACGAGCACAAGCGTGTAAATATGCTGCCCGACTATTTATGCACAGCTTATTTCACCCGCCGGCCCATGCCGGGCTACTTGTCGTGCTGATTTTAGCGCTGCATGCCGCGCGTTTGAACGCACAATCAGATAATGTAACCCCTTCTTTAATGGGTGCCCCTTGTACGTCATAGAAATCCATTGTCTGAATTTCAAGTTTCTCACTTCATTAAGTAACTCCTGAAATAAAGGCTACTTTAGAAGTTATGATCAGACTGGCCATATTATGGCCCACATGGGAGTGATTTACACAAACAATTAAGTATAACAATATTTCATCCAACAAACATGCCTCTCCATAACTCGCTACAAAATATTGATCTACCCAGGAAAAGTTATCATTACCTTTCATCTTACATAATCCAACACTGTGAAAGCCGTGTTAATTATTAGTAAGAAAGTTCACACGGCGCCGGGAGGGTTGACTAACTTGGCACACTTCATATATTGAGAAGTTCCCCTAATTATGTATAAAAGAGAGGTCGATACTAGAGATGGGTCGACTACGACTTTGGCCGATTCGCTGAGTCACTCGGTTGTAAATTGGCTAAGACATTTGCTATTCATTCAGTTTTTGTTATAATTGAAGTCTTCTAGGATGTAATTCAACTCACACAATGCCATCTAATCCCTAAATAGGCAGAGCATTTACTATGACAACTAGACAAATGATAAACAGACTTACATATTTCTAAACACAAACTTATGAAGGATAGGTAGTTTATACAGAATAAACCATCTTGCTCATCACACAAAGTCTTAACATGGGTAGGGATCAAACCCATGACTTCTAAGTCCTTACTAGACTAAGTTGTGTATTTAATATAGTTGTAAAAAATTGCAATGAAGGGTACAAAAGCTGATTATTAGCCGATTAGTGAAAGACTCGTCTTCCTCCAATTGTCACACAGTTGTAAAAGAGTCGTTGGACAGAAATCAGTGGACACAGATCATTCGCTCTAGATGCAACCCTGACCCTGTGACGCTGACCACAATAACCTGACTTCAAAGAGAGAGAGAGATTCACCGACTACAATTTTGTCTATATCAGTAAATAAAAAGAATCATACACGAACAGGCCGTGAGGCTAATCTTCCTCTAGCGGCACCCAAATCTTTATTTGTCAAAAATCTCATTATCCCCGCACCACGCACCTCATTTGAAATATTAGTTCTTTAGTCTCATTTGCCTAGTAATTACATTGATAATAATAATAATCTTGGGCCAATTCACACAACATCATTTGATCCCAACCTAAGCAGAGCTTGTACTATAGAAACCAGACAACTGATAAACATACTATTATTTGTAATTAAATACAAATTGTAGATAAATAACACCCAGACACAGAATAAACCATCGTGCTTATCACATAAAAGAATATCCTGGGCGGGATTCGAACCCAAAACCTCCGGCTCAGCATTCAGGGTCACTAAGCACTACACCAACAGGCAGTCAGTTTGAAACGCAGTAATATGGTCACATCACTATTTCACGGAAGATTAACTGAAACTGTGGTGGTTCCAACCAGGGTTCCATCTGGGTTAGACCTACCACCGATCGATCAACTTTGTCGACTATTTGGGACATCTCTAGTCGATACGTCTGCCTCGTTTGTCAAAGGATTGCTGAGAGTCAACCCTAAGGCAGTTTCGGGAATGAGGATATTATATTTAGATTTCATATTTATACAAGGAAGTCTGAAATAGAAATGTATTTTTATTAAATTCGTAATACAGGAGAGAGTTATGAGATAACAGAAGTCTTTCGTTTTGTGAGATTAAGCAGACTTTTACTAATTAGGTACCGTTTTTAGGGTTCCATAGCGAAAATGGCAAAACGGAACCCTTGTAGTTTCGACTTAGTGCTACGAGTAATAAAATAGTAATTAAATCTTGAAAAAAAATTAAGGTAAAGTGGGGGTGTGATATTTTTTTCTCACCTACCCCATTTTGTGAAGTATTATTAGATAGGTCTTTTAAAAATGTTTAGGGGTTGTAAAGACGATTTTTAGATTTAGGGATACGTTTGTAAAATATTAAGCTTTAAAGTGCAAATATTTGTTAGATTCAAGCCCCCCCCCCCCCCCCTTACCTAATTTTATAATGTGTTCAAATCGAAAAAGTTTATCAACAACATACTGACATATATACGGGTCAAACAGAGAACGTTGTACTATCTGTAGTAGATATTTACTGTAATTGTAATAAATTTAAACTTTTATGAACTCGTGCAGCTACTATTTTTTGTATTGTTGAATGATAATTTTGTTAGTATTTTTAGTTTGCTTTCGTAAGTAATATTAGTATCGTATCTCTATCACATGCGCAAAAGTGATATTGAACCTAACTTCAAGCCCGCTAAGTTATATTGCGACAACTGTATATACAAATATCTTTTTTTCGTAAAATCAGGTTAATGATTATTTGAAAACGTCAAATTAATACATACTAAAAAATTATAAAATTATGATTGTTTGAAAACTAAATGAGGTTAGGCGGCAGTTCCAAGTGTAAAGCTTATGAGAAGAAGCTGCCAAGAAACTCATTAGCATTCAACTCTTTTAAAATCATCAAGTTTTTCTTTAAAAAAATATTTTTTACTGAATGAACCAATGTGTTTGGTGAGTGTAGTTTATAAATTAAGGATAACTAAATAATAATAATATCTATAATAATATCTTGGGACAACTCACACAACGCTATCTGATCCCAAACTAAGCAGAGCTTGTACTATGGCAACCAGACAACTGATGAACATACTTAAATATTTCTAAATACATACATATTATAGATAGATAACACCCAGACACAGAATAAACCATCGTGCTCATCACACAAAGTTTTATCCTGAGTGGGGATCGAACTCACGACTTCTTGTGTAGCAATCGGATACACTCCCACCGCGCCACAGAGGCAGTCGAGATAATACTATTAGTAACTCTAAAATAATATATAAACGTATTCAGCAAACACAATACTTCACTTCTTACATCGATTAGTTACATTATGTTAATACAAAGAAATATTCAAATAGATCAAATTCTTACTTTGTAAATGTATTCTTCACAATGCTGCGTCGTTATCTAAAGGCAGGTACACAACAATACCGAGTCTTTGATCAGAACCGTCGGTAATTGATCGTTATAAGTACGACAAGTCACATAACAGCACAAAGAGATCAAAAAATTGTTAAAGAATATGTTTTTTGTGACGAAGAAAAGACTTTATGCCTTATTGATTATAATACTTCATTTAAAGAAAGTTAAATAATGCTTTATGTTATTTTTAGACTTATATAAATTGTCTATTATTCTTAATTAGGTAAAAATTGACTGTGAAAACATAAAAAATAGATTATCTTAGGTGTTGTATAAAGCGTATTTTTCGGATTTTTCATCGGATTCGATACCACGGTTGAATTTTTGTACGGTTTCTTTATTAGTGCCTCCGTGGCGCGGTGGGAGTGTATCCGACTGCTACGCATGAGGTCGTGGGTTCGATTCCCACACGGGACACCACTTTGTGTGAACCACAAATTGTTGTTCCGAGTCTGGGTGTACTTTGTGTCCGTGACTTGTATGTTTGTAAAGTCCCCTGCGACACAAGCCTAATGCGGGAGACATCTTAAAAAAAAAAAACAATGTTTAATATATTTGACTCACTAGCCCTGTTTTACTCTTTATCTTATAACTAGCTGTCCCGCGTTTTTGCAACATTTCTCATTGCTGCTCCGCTCCTATTGGTCGTAACGTGATGTTATAAAGCCTATAGCCTTCCTCAATAAATGGGCTATCCAACAGTGAAAGAATGTTTGAATTCGCATCAGTAGGTTCTGCGATTACCGCGTTTAAACAAACAAACTCTGCAGCTTTATGATATTAGTATAGATATTTTTTTTAAGAAAAATGAACCACCTTCAAGGGAAAAAAATATCAAACACAAATTTCGCTGACTCACTCTTATGTTTTAGTCCATATCTCGGGTGTTATACAAGCTAGGATAACGTCATATACACTAAAACCTTCCTAGAAAAATATCAAAATCGGTTCAGTAGTTTCTGAGAAAATCGCGAACATACTTACATATATACGGGTCAAACAGAGAACCACCTTTATTTTTTGATGGCGTTTAAAAAGACATATTTCGCAGTAAGGAACAAGCCTGGTATCGCAAGGGACTTTACAAACATACTATTAATGACAAACACAACATAAACTAATACTTGTACCATATTTATGGACCTCATAGAACCTCTGGAACCTACAACACAGCACGCAGAATGTATCATTCAACATGACGGCCTCATAAAACATCATTGAATACAAACTGAAATTAATATTTGCCCATAAATCTGTCGACATCAACGCAATTCATCTTCAAAATCTTCAATTTTCATTTGAAGCCGCAGCTCCTGAGCTGTGATCGTTAACGTTAAAATCAGGCAGCCGGCGCCTCTACTACAGGAGTACACATCTTGTGCAAATAGAGTTAAGAAGCTCGGTGTAATGCCGCCGGCTATCAAGGCGTATAGCATAGGAGGTAGCGGTTTTAGTCAAACACAAATAAAAAAGGTTTTTCTGCCTTCAAAAAAGGTAGTTCTCTGTTTGACTCATATGTATCTTTTTTTTTTTTCTTTTTTAAAAAAGACGACTCCCGCATTAGGGTACAAGCCCTATGTCGCGGGGGACTTTACAAACATACAAGTCACAGACACCAACACCCAGACTCGGAACAACAATTTGTGGATCACACAAAGTGGTGTCCCGTGTGGGAATCGAACCCACGACCTCTTGCGTAGCAGTCGGACAAACTCCCACCGCGCCACAGTGGCATGTATGTATGTTCGCGATTTTCTCTACAGCTCGCTTAGCGTATAAAACGTTGTCTTAGCTTTTAAAAAAATTGAGTAATAGCACAGTAATATTATCTATACATTATTCTATCTTCATACAAACCATTAAAATGCGAGTTACAGTGTTTGAATGCTAATGAAAATCTAACCCCTAGTTGAAAAGTTATATTAAATTATAAGGTTCGTTGATAGCAAATTATGACTTGAGTACTCATTATTAGCTGACATTAACTTAGACTTCTGTGGACAGATTTAATAGATTCCATAGAAGAAAATATTGTTCATTTGACGATTTTTGAAACGAACCATGTGGCAATACTGGGGGCAATCCATGATTTCGACTTAATTTTTTGGATTAAAATAATCATTCTCCTTGAGAAAGAAGAATGGTTATTTACTTACAGTGACAGGTTTACAGATGGTTTCATAATGAACAATGTCATGAACAATTAGATTAAAAATATTTTATAAATCGACTTAAATTGGCCAATTTGAAAAAAATAATGTTTATGTTACCAAATGTCCTAATCAAACTTGAATTTTGGCAATAAAATATAAGAATGACAGCAAAAATTACTTTTTTATTTTTACACTTGACATAATATCCTGAAATTCCGACATGGATAATATTACATAGATTTTATTATAATTTAATTTTCAAGCTCAAAGCTGTTTATGCCGATTCTTTATACATATAATTATAGTATTTCACCCATATTTTACAAATAAATGGAACTGAATGGAATCACAATAATATTATTATAAAAGCGAAAGTTCGAGAGTGTGTGAGTGTGTATGTTTGTTACTTCTTCACGTCTAAACGGCTGGAGCGATTATAATAAAATTTGGTGTGGAATTAGCTGACACCCTGAATTAACACATACGCTAATAAGCCGCGGGTAACACCGCGGGGCACAGCTAGTAATATTATAAAAGCGAAAGTTTGAGAGTGTGTGAGTGTGTATGTTTGTTACTTCTTCACGTCTAAACGGCTGGAGCGATTATAATAAAATTTGGTGTGGAATTAGCTGACACCCTGGAATAACACATACGCTACTAAACCGCGGGTAACACCGCGGGGCACAGCTAGTGTGTCATAATTTCGTATAATCCTATTTTCGTGATTAATATCTAAAAATAATAAATCTTATGTTTTGTGCCAATCGCCGGAAGCTTTGTTCTGTCGGAAATAATAACGTATACCTTTTTAATGCTAAGTTTTGAGTTTTCAGCAAATTAAGATGTCTCCGTTGTGAAAGTACCTGAATGTTTCCAGGTTCCATTTACTCCGACAACTTTTCGTTTATAATAACATGTTTTTGTTGGAATTGGAATAAAGTTTGTAAACTTTGGACTGTTGGGCTTGAAAGTGTTGAGGACGCCTGACTTCTTGTCAGAAGTTGTACAACTATGGCGCAACTATGTTGTCTATAGGCTTATTAGCAGCACGTGTGGGCGTGAAAGGCAAAATTAATGTTAATAGTTGTTTACGGTTATATTAGTTTCAAGGGTTCATAACAATTGCTTCAGCTTACGATCGCCTTGCATCAGTTCCACACGTTGCCTTCAACGCCGGTCCCAACACCACGCGTCCAAACGTTGGCTCCAACCGTGCCAATGATATTTTCTAAATCCACATGTTGGACGACTGGCGTTGGAATTGATGTTGGGCCAACGTTTGGCACCGGCGTAAAAATTCGACGAATATATAAACTGTGAAAACCAACATCCAAATTTGCGAAAATCAAATGACTAATGTCACAAACATATATGACGTATTGTATTCAAACATTCAGGATTTTTTAAAGGTATATTTAATGAAATTTGGTTGTGTTGGGACTTCATCACGCCTCCATTATATATTTAAAAGCACAATACATTTTAATTTTATCTATACTAATATTATAAAACTGAAGAGTTTGTTTGTTTGTTTGAACGCGATAATCTCAGAAACTACTGGTTCGAATTGAAAAAAAATATTTTATTGTTGGATAGTCCATTTATGAAGAAAGGTTATAGGCTATATAACAGTACGCTACGACCAATAGGAGCGGAGCAGTAATGAGATATGTTCCAAAAACGGGGAAATTTACGCAGACGAAGTGGCGCGGGTCAGCTAGTATCTAAAATAAATAAAATAACAAATACAATTTTCTTCACAGTCACTGGTTTTAAACAAATAACCTATGTGTATTATATACCACAAACATTAAGCTTAAGTTCAATATACAGTCCCTATTATTTCAAGAACCTTAGTAAATTATTTCACTCAATACACACGAACAAAGAAACTAATCCAATTAGTTTAAATTTTTAATAGTCAAAGACTTTTAAAACAATGTTCTCAAAGACTGTAACAATTCATAAAAAAATCCCCACTGACACATAAACGTTACTTCAGAAACCAATTCAGTTCGCTCCACAAGACTTAGTAAACAAAACTAAACAGCCCTTAAGTTGAACAATAATAGGAGCGTTAATTGACACCCGAGCTAATTGCACACATTTTATTGAAACCAGTGGTCAGGAGCCACCCTCACTCGCCAAAACAACTCCTAATTAATCGAGACAATCCACAGGGTCACACTGAATTGGCACCTAAAAAATCACATTGGGTTCCCAACTCCAAGCACTCTTTCCAGCCCCTGCAAATCGTCCCAACTCATCGGGAGAAAACGAAACGCTGGCAGAGGTAAAGAGCCTCTCTAATGTAACATAACCCTACAATAAACCCCAACAGTATTTAGAACTTTGTCGCATTTACCCCAATATTATTTTAGGCCACGTTTAATTCTATGTAATTGTGACTCTGAATGGACAAAGGTTCCGCTTAATTAGGCTCATGCCCGTGTGTGTGGGGTAAATTGCTGATAGCCAAATTTCCCGAAACCCGTTTTGTTTTTAAATAGAAATTTTAGACAAGAGATTATTTCAAGGACAAACTGACTTAGAGAGAGATTAAATCTGAGTTTAGAGACACAAAGGCTGACTGTGGAATGTTCGAGAATTGTCAAATTGAACGGAAAATTAATGCAAAGAATTGAGATTAGAAATTAAAAGATCAAATACTTTATTGTTCTTGGCAAAAGTCAAAAGAAGAATACAGTTTTTAAAGGAAAAAGTAATGCCTAATCGCCGTGTAATTGGAAACGCACAATCATTTGATTTGTCAAAATAAATGAATATTTAAAGTTGTTTCGATTTGTAACCAGTCAAGAGAAGCAAGCTTGTCACATAAAACAACCATTTTAAGCTTAATTGAATTTAAGAGGACATCAGAAAGAATTACGATGTTATTAATTTTATTTTGGATGCAGTTAAAAATTCAGACAAAAAATATTTCTTCTTTCCACGGTCACATTATAAAAAATCCATTAGTATTATGAAAGACTTAAATGTGTCCATTAATCCAACATGTATAGCATATGATCTTACATATTGTCTCACTACTAGGCCTTCTTTCTTACACTATATTCAATCTAGGTTCTGATTATTGGGATGAGTAAGCACCAGACTATATTCCACTGTCTCGTCTCGTACTAACATCTGACGCCCATTTAATAAAAAGATCAAAGTTACTTAACCCAATTTACACCCTCAATATCATCCTTAAATTCTATTCACCAACAACTAAAAACAAAAAAACCCGACTGCTTTAAATTATTAAAAATATATTCAGTGTCACTCTCACAACTGAGACAAATCTAAAGATACCTCTCAAGCTAAACACTATCAAGCTATTTAGGCTCTGGAGCGTGCCAAAGAAATATACATACATATATTCACTCAATAAACCCTCCTTCATGCGCAGTCGGGTAAAAAGACATTTAAAATACACCACCCTAAACCCAACCATCAAAACAGGTGACAAAGAAATCCTACCTACCATTAAAAGAGTTTATTCAACTGAAAAACAAAAAGCCAACTCGCCCCAAACGTATCATCCTCAATAACAGTTACAAACAGAAGTAAATTAAAAAGCTCTTTGTTTCCTAAATCATAACTTGGTTGACAATCGAATTGATGAAAACAATCGCGTCACAGCATTGTCCGAGTCACAATGCAGCCGCCCAACAAACTACAATGACGGGTAAAAATGGGGGAAAACGTCTCTAAATGCATTTCGTACTACCCCCCATTTCCTGAGGGTGGGGGTGTATCCGTTCAACCCGAACGTTTAGCGACGGTTGAGAAATAGCGCTTTTACGGGTATTCGGAGTGGATTCGCGCGTGCAGGCGACAAAAGCAGGCAATTTTGGAACGCGACATAACAATAACATGGCGGCTGTGACGTCACATGACGTATAGAGACGTGACGATGGTGGAACGGTTAAGTTTGCTATCTACGTTTACGATGTGAGTGTTGTAAATAATACGATTTTCTTAAGAGGTGGTAAGGTAAGGCATAAAATTGGTATTCTGTGATTTATGTATATGAGTTTTTTTTGTTTAATAATATCTTAGGACAAGTCATAGAGACACAAACTAAGCAGAGCTTGTACTATGGCAACCAGACAACTAATAAACATGCTTATATATTTCTAAATACATACAGATTTTAGATAAATTACACCTATCACACAAAGTTTTATTTTGGGTGGGATTCGAACCCAAGACCTCCGGCTTGACAGTCAGGGTCACTAATCACTACAGCAACAGGCCAGTCAGGCCATCAACAGTGATTAGGTACTTAATTACATGTTTGAAAATAATTCTAATTATTATTTCAAACCATCAAATATAAAATATAATCGTTTTTACTGTAGGTATAAGGCAGGTTTAATGATATTTAATTAATTTTTTTTTAAAAGTAAGGCCACCTAATTTTTTGCATCCTCTATTATCTTAGGCAAGACAGATTATGATTTTTTCGGGCGACTTTGATTAACATTTCTAATCACTTGAACAATTTCACAAATATAACACATTTTTTTTTATTCTAAACATCTAGGTAGGTACTTTAATATTTTTACCTAGGAAAAAAAAAAATAACCTTACATTATAAAGATAGACCAATCTAAAATAATTCATGAAATTGTCTATAAGTACCAGGTATTTCTAGTGTTGCCAATGTTTAATTGCGGCTCTAGACTTTATTTCCCCCGTTGGTGTAAAAATACGTAACTAACCATTAACTCTAATATAAACTAAAAGCCAACAGTTATATAAAATACAAAGCATAATGCATACATCAGAAATACAAATCCATTTAACACAGTCATAGAACATGAATGGAAAATAAATAACAAAATTAATTTATTTCGACTTCTCCCCCTTTGGCTCGTTTCACCCCCAACCGCCTTATTTCACCCCCTACCCGTAACGTTCATTTTCCTATTATTTCACAGTAAGAAAACAGCCCTTTTGTGCCGTTTCGATTGAGCGGGCACAAAGCCTCGTCTACGCTGTTTGCTTTGAGTGAATTTTGTGGCTGATTTTCGGAGATGGGTTAAGACCAAAAAAAAGTTTTGGATTTAATTTATGTATTGAAGGAGATCTAGATAAATCAAGGGTAAGTTTAATATTGTGTTGAATAAAGATTTTTTTTTTAAGAATGAAAACCAAAAGAAATTGGCTTGAAGGACAATGGCAAAGTGAAAAACAGTAGTCGTAGTAGTAAATAGTATAATATTCCGGGACCAGATCTCAGTAGTCATTAGTCATTTGTCACCTATTTGTATATTGATAGGTATATGTGCGCCCCACAAGGATTTTTTTGTTCATATTATAATCCCATCAACACAGCCTAATAAGCCATTTCAAAAAAGACGGAAATAATATTTGATTTTTGAAAAGAGTGGCCGCGAGTTTTTATTGCCTCGTTCTTTTCTCCGGCTTCACCTATTATTTGCAAACAGGCATTACATACATGTAGAATCGACTTACACAAGTGTAGTATTTTGCTTCCTAAGTTAATACAGATTTCTTTTATTCTGTGGCGCGGTGGGAGTGTATCCGTCTGCTACGCAAGAGGTCGTGGGTTCGATTCCCACCCAGGATAAAACTTTGTGTGATGAGCACGTTGGTTTATTCTGTGTCTGGGTGTTATTTATCTATAATATGTACGTATTTAAAATATTTAAGTATGTTTATCGGTTGTCTGGATTCCATAGTACCAGCTCTGCTTAGTTTATGATCAGATAGCTTTGTGTGAGTTGTCCCAAGATATTATTATTATTATTTGATTGGCTGCCGTACCACGTACAAACTTTAAAAACAGGTTGTACGTGGTAAAGGGTTAACTAATTAAATTAATTTCAAAACAGTTTTTCGTTGTAATGTTAAAAAAACCACCAGCGGGAGGTTATTAGTATACATATTTTAAGTATATAGTAGGTTTCTTTTTTTTGTTAAAATTGCAGCACCAATGTGTACACAGTACGTTCCTTCACCGCTACACATTATTCCGCATAAATAGTTCGTGTGAGAATTATCGGCGCGTCGGGGCAGCGAAGTGGAATTCCGCGACACGTCTCGAGGTCCCCTAGACCCTGTCACGTCGAGCTGTGATTATTTGGAGCTCGTCAAATGTGGGTTGATTTAGAGGACAGCGGTTGTCAAAGTTATGTGATAAGGGATGTTGGTCTGTTGTTTGTTAGTTTTGTTTTAGGGTTGAGTTGCGATTTATAAGTTATATTTGTTGTATTTTGTAGTTATTGGAAGAAATTCGGTCATGTGTATTTTTGTTATTTTTATGGTAAGTAAGTAATAGCAGTTATAAAAACAAAGGTCGGGCGGCGTTGTGCATTTTTTGGGATGGGAAAAAAATTTAGACTCGCATCAGGACACGTGACCTGATCGAAAACTCGTCAGACGGAGGGAGAGTAGGCCGCGCTTTCTGAGAGATAAACTTTTTAATGTAGTAAAGTGTTATTTTTTTTATAAATTGTCATGTTTGTGTACGATAGCGCAAACGATGAATATTGTATTTAACCACATAAATTTTCATAGTTTTATACCGATAAAAATAAAAGCAATTCGTGTAAAATTATTCCCTAACCATTCCAAAATATTAAAAAATGCACAACGCTATCTGATCCCAAACTAAGCAGAGCTTGCAGTGGTGGAGATTCTTTAGAACACCATTACTTTCGGCTTTCCTTTGGATTATAGTTACTTAGTATTATAGGTACAAATAACTATGCCCAGCAAGATATATATATATTTGTATCGGGTTACCTCTAAAAAAAAAAATTAACCTTCGCCTCTGAGAGCTGGTACTATGAAAACCAGACAACTGATAAACGCACTTAAATATTTCTAAATATATACATATTATAGATAAATAACACCCAGATACAGACCAAATCATCGTGCTTATCACGCAAAGTTCTACCCTGTGTGGGCATCAAACCCACGACCTCCGGCTCAGCACTCAGGCCAGTCAAGTTCCATATTTTTAGTATGTTTAAAAACACATTATAGCAATGTGTTGTGTCATCAACGCATTGCTATAATGTGTTTTTATTTCGGGCTTAAGATGGCTTGCGCGATGTGGTTTAGTACGAGTACCGTTTCGGTCTTTACGAGATCATCTAACCTCAAATCCCAATTGCTATGATGTCAATGTATCGCTGATACTCACATTAAGTATCTAACTATTTTTTGGATTGGGTAAAATTGAGATATATGTACAAACTTCAAGAGCAAACTTCAGTTATCAACCAATATTCCTCAAAGTTTTTAAAAATAAGTTCCCCCTATTTAATACATTGAAAAACATAATACTTTGCCAAACATTGGTTGCCAAAGATAGTTTCCATTTATGGAGGGAGTAAAGTTTTTAGTTGTTGCCAGTGTAGGTATGTTTGTGCGTTTATTGCTCATAAACAAAAAGGTTTAGGACAGCAATTTAATTCGGTGTACTAGTGAGATTGCGCTATGTATTTAAATTAGTTTTTGGGTTATATTGAGCTAACTTAACTTAACTTAGCGTTTATTTCCTAGATTTCATTATGATCTTGTTGTTATTGAATTGTGAAATTTTTAAAATTAAGGCTGTATTTAAATCAAATTTCTTTTATTGTTTAATTAAGGACACTGTGATTTTTTTTGTTCTTTTTATCGACTTCTGTTAATATGACGGTCAATCTCACAAGAGGCTAACAAGCTAGGCAGGAGATATTATATTGTACATAGTGTATATTTAAAAAATGCTTCGTTCTATTATATTGTGTTTATGTTATTCGATTCCAGCGTTAACAGATAATAATATTAAATATCTTGGGATAACTCACACAACGCTATCTGATCCCAAACTAAGCAGAGCTTCTACTATAGAAACCAGACAACTGATAAACATACTTATATATTTTTAAATACATACATATTATAGATAAATAATACCCAGACACAGAATAAAAAATCGTGCTCATCACACAAAGTTTTATACTGGGTGGGGATCGAACTTACGACCTCCGGCTTAGCAGTCAGGGTCACTAACCAATAGACCAACAGTCCAGTCAAAGCCCAAATCATTGAGACGTTTTCACAGAAAATCGTTCTCGTTACACTATGATTTATCCTGGCTGGAAATCAAACCCACGACATCTGGGTTAACAGTTAAGGTGACTTACCTCTAGACCAATAGACCTGTCATATTTTAAACATAAAGCTAGCTAATATTCTTTTCAAAGCGATTCACTTATCATAATCACAAATCATATAAATTAAATTACAATATTAACGAGGTGTTAAACATGGTAGTCTAGAACATATTGTACAAATGATCTAAAAACCGAATTAACCACAAACATTTGAAATAATTAGCACTACTCGAAACTATTTCAATTAAACCCTGTTTCAACTTAATGGAACTATTTCTATTATCGATAATTGTTGAGCGATCCGATATTAATAGTGGCGAAAATCTGTTTATAACATCATAGGTACTAGCTGACCTGGTGAATATTACACCACCTTTTCTGCCTCACTGCCTCAAAACAGGAGTGTTTGTTTTCAGGGTTAAAGTATGTATATCTGTGAGTTGATTATTGTGTACAAGAGGTTTTCCGGTCAATTCGTATGAATTGACCTAAAAACCTCTTGTACTTGCGGTGCTCATAAAGTGTTATCACATGTATATGTGATAACACTTGTCCGGCGCAACTTCGTCTGCGTAAATTTTCCCCGATTTTGAAACATTTTTCATTGCTACTCCGCTCCTATTAGTCGTAGCGCGATGTTATTTTGCATATAGCCTTTCTCGATAAATGGGCTATCCAACAGGAAATTCAATTCGGAGAGAATTTTTCAAATTAGACCAGTAGTTCCTGAGATTACCGCGTTCAAACACACAAACTCTTCAGCTTTATAATATTAGTATAGATTTGAATATTTTCAAGTATCTCTTTTGGCGCAGCGAGCTATGCTTAAAGTCTCTTTGAAGGATAAAAGTCGCAACGAGGTCATCCGACAAAGAACCAAAGTTACCGACGTAGTACGCAGGTTAAGAAGCTGAAGTGACAATGGGCTGGCCACATTTGCCGAAGGACCGATGGCGGATGAAGCAAACGAGTCCTAGAGGGGAGACCGCGGCTCGGTAAACGTAAGGTAGGAGGACCCCCAGCCAGATGGACTGACGACTTAAAGAAAGTCGCCGGAATGAATTGGGTACAGAAGGCGGAGGACTGGATGTTGTGTCGTAAGTTAGGAGAGGCCAATACAAGCTGATTGATTGATTGAAGTGTCTCTCTAAAACAAAAAGATAGTGATACTTAAAATTTCAAACCTCGATACATGAGATAGAAAGTTTGAAGCACCGGTAACCTAATGGCTAAGGCGATTACGCAATCGTGAGGTCACGGGTTCGAATCCTACCCATTATAATACCGACGTGAACCCACTTCTAACAGAAGCTGGAAGGATGAACAGATTGCTAGTAATGTGAGACCCAATCCTACATTACTAGTTATCTTAAAAAAGTTGAGCTTCAAATCGGCTGAACCGATTTTCATTTTAAAAGTTTTCTAATGAAAATACAATGCCAAAGCGAGATACACAGACTGGCCTATTGGTCTAGTGGTTAGTGATCATGACTGCTAGGCCGGAGATCGTGGGTTCGATCCCCACCCAGAATAAAACTTTGTCTTATGGGCACGATGGTTTATTCTGTGTCTAGGTGTTATCTATATATATCTAATACTAGCTGACCCGCGCAACTTCTTCAGCGTAAATTTTCCCTGTTTTTGCAACATTTTTTATTGTTATTTCGCTCCTATTGGTCGTGGGGTGATGTTATATAGCCTATTACCTTTCTCGATAAATGGCTTAACAACAGTAAAATAATTTTTCAATTTGGACTAGGAGTTCCTGAGATTATCGCGTTCAAACAAACAAACTCTTCAGCTTTATAATATTAGTATAGATTTAAAATTTGTCTGGTTTCCATAATACAAACTCGGCTTAGTTTGGGATCAGATTATCGTTGTGTGAGTTATCCCAAGATAATATTATTATCAAGATATTACATACACACAAATTAAACTTATACCACCTTGCCTTTTGCGTTGACGGTTAAAAAGAACACACATTTTTTAAAAATGCTACTCCCAGGCTAGTAACAGCAATTTAGTTTAGTCCCGTATGGGAATCGAAACCACGATCTCTTGCACAGAAGTCGTAGGTATCTACACAGTCCCACTCCAGAGGGCGTCCACTATTACTAATTATTATAAAAACAAAATCCAACTGCTTAAAATATTATAAACTGAAATATCAGTATACTCACATTAGGACAATTATTTTGCGTTATGTAAATCTCCTGTTATAAATAACATTGTATATTTATTTAATTGTAAACAAAAACTACGCCGCATTGGAATAACGAGTGTTTTTACTTTCGTAAATCATCAAAGTAAATAAAGTTATTGCAAATACTTTTCGTTTGTTCTTTAACAGTTTGTGTTATCTTTATGAATAACTAGCTGTGCCCCGCAGTGTTACCCGCGGTTTATTAGCCTATGTGTTAATCCAGAGTGTCAGCTAACTCCATCCCAAATTTTATTAAAATCGATCCAGCCGTTTAGACGTGAACGAATAACAAACATACATACTCACATACTCACAAAATTTCGCCTTTATAATATTAATGTGATTACGATATCAATAGTTAAGTTATGGATGCATGTTCTTAAAGATAAAGTAACATATGAACCATTGTAATTTATGTATATCTTTAGAATAAGATCCATTGATTGACAGATTGTATACCATGTGTTTAATAAGCAAATAAATGGCTTTTAAAACCCAATTAACTAAATAAATATTTCACTTCCTAACTATCACAACAAGACGAATCAAACGACAACCCACATGATTAAATACACTAAGTTGTTTGGGCTACAAAACATGCAAAGAAATTGAAATAATAATATAATAATAATATCTTGGGACTACACACACAAAGCTATCTGATCCCAAACTAAGCAGAGCTTGTACTATGGAAACCAGACAACCGATAAACATACTTATATATTTCTAAATACATACATATTGTAGATAAATAACACCCAGACACAGAACAAACCATCGTGCTCATCACACAAAGGTTTATCCTAGGTGGGGATCGAACCCACGTCTCTTGCGTAGCAGTCGGATACACTCCCACCGCGCCACAGAGGTAGAGGGTAATGCTCCTTCTGAGACAGTCGGGTAAGTACAAAATAAAACCGAATACTTAATAATACTACCCAAGTCTGTAAGCTTATAATTATGAAGTCCCAGACTTGCTACCTGCACGACACATTTCTAGGTAATTCTTACTAGATGTATCTTTGTCTAGTTATGAGTTTGTTCTTTGTTATACATTGTTGCTTTAGTTCTGCTCGACTTTGTCTCATTATAGTGCAAAGGGAAAATGTGCTTTTGTGTTAGTTTGTATCATGTTAGTGTCTGTGATTCAGCGAAGAGTGAAGAGGTTGAGAGATCACCGATGTTAAGCAATATAATAATAATAATATCTTGGGACAACTCACACAACGCTACCTGATTCCAAACTAAGCAGAGCTTATACTATGGAAACCTGACAACTTATAAACATACTCATATATTTCTAAATACATAGTTATATATAAATAACACACAACACAGAATAAACCATCGTGCTCATCACACAAAGTTTTACCCTGGGTGGGGATCGAACCCACGACCTCAGGCGTAGCAGTCGGATACACTCCCACCGTGCCACAGAGACAGTCATATATCCACTAACTATAGATGGGTGACTGTTTTATAAAAAGATAAGTCTAACGACTAGTCGGGGTATATAAAAAAATCATTAAAAGATATAAGAGAGATAAAAAATAGCCGATGTTAGTGTAGCTTCCCAACGGTGAAAGAATTTCAGACAACGGTTCAGTAGTTGTTTTTAAGTTTATTCATTACGAACATACACACACACATACACAAAATACAAAAATACAAATCTTTTCTCTTTAAAATATTAGTATAGAAGTATAGATTAATGGTTCATAAATATTTATATAATAAGTAGTTTTAAGCTATTGCATAGCTTCTATCGCGGGCCTTGAGCGCGGGGACCGAATCCAGAAATTCCGTAATGAAAAAACGTCACGCTCCCCACTCCGACGGGCACGGAGGTGTGGCTTGAAGTCCGTGCATCGTCTAACGTCGTTTCATTTTGTACTTATGATTCTGGCTGCAAAAATCATAATAGCGCGATTCAGACCGTAGTACATTTTGTATTGAATAGTAACAAAGTTAAATACAGCGCCATCTATTGACATTATGTTACCTATTGTCATTTTAGTCTTCCCCTTTCTTGTTGTTTCTAGTATAATTTTTTTTAATTGCTTAAATTGATAAAAATGCTATGCAATAGCTTTACCGCGGCAGTCCCCGAGTGCCACACATTATTTTTTATTTTACAATAATCGAATCGCATGTTGTCATAACCTCTGTTGTAATTTTTGTAAGTTGGTTTCCCTCCCATTCACATCATAGGAGGCTAATTAATTTAATACTTGATTATACCCATATTACGTACTATGGTTGCTACAGACTTGTGCTAGTTTTATTGTGTAATTGTTAGCGCACTTTACTGACACTGTTAGTGTATATACAAATATATTGTAATGATTTGCATTAAAAAAAAAGTGGCCATGCGTTTTTATTGCCAAGTTCTTTTCTCAGGGCTTTATTCTTGTGAACTTGACATTACACGAAGAATAATTCTAAAATAATTCTAAAAATTGTCTGATTTAAACTAATATTATGACGCTGAAGAGTTTGTTTGTTCGAGCGCGGTAATCTCAGGAACTACTGATCCCAAATAAAAAAATATTTCACTGTTGAATAGCCCATTTATCGAGGAAGGATACAGGCTATATAACATCACGCTTTGACCATTAGGAGTGGAGCAGCAATGAGAAATGTTGTAAACAGCTAGTTTAATATATAACGCTTATCAACGCGTTTCATTCTGTAACCTAAGTGAATAATAACTATAATGACTTTTGACAGCCGTAAAACACTTCTATTGCACCGCATAGCCACAAAAATTCTGATTAAAACAAGTTAGAAAAACTAGCTAAATGCAATTATTGTATTTGTAAAACAATTAGTTCCCAAAAACTATAAAAATGTGACCAATCTATGTCAAACTTTTCTCCCTAAAAACAAATTTCTAAGCTTCTACACTTCGTTTAAAGAACATCTTAACGTGAACAAGAAACCTGCACAATACCCACCGTTGCAAGCAGAATACTACGCAATTAGTAAGTTTAAGCATTGTTCCTAACACAGTCTGTGTACGACCTAATTGCTCTGAGTACTGGAAAAATACTAACTACTTAGGGTAATATTAGAAGCTATGAAAATGTTATTTATGTATTGTAGATGTTAAAGCAACAAATTCTCGTTTAAAAGATTACGCGTTCATATTCTACACAAACGCTAAAATAAAACTGATTAAAATTGTAATATAGCTGTGTCTCTAGCACTAACACATTATTGCTTTAACTACACGACTAATAAAATTAAAATGTCTTGAGACACACAAAGCTATCTGATCCCAAACTAAGCAGAGCTTGTACTATGGAAACCAGACAACCGATAAACATACTTATATATTTCTAAATACATACATATTATAGATAAATAACACCCAGACACAGAACAAACCATCGTGCTCATCACACAAAGGTTTATCCTAGGTGGGGATCGAACCCACGACCTCTTGCGTAGCAGTCGGATACACTCCCACCGCGCCACAGAGGTAGAGGGTTATGCTCCTTCTGAGACAGTCGGGTAAGTACAAAATAAAACCGAATACTTAATAATACTACCCAAGTCTGTAAGCTTATAATAATGAAGTCACAGACTTGCTACCTGTACGACACATTTCTAGGTAATTCTTACTAGATGTATCTTTGTCTAGTTATGAGTTTGTTCTTTGTTATACATAGTTTCTTTAGTTCTGCTCGACTTTGTCTCATTATAGTGCAAAGGGAAAATGGGCTTTTGTGTTAGTTTGTATCATGTTAGTATCTGTGATTCAGCGAAGAGTGAACAGGTTGAGAGATCACCAATGTTAAGCAATATAATAATAATAATATCTTGGGACAACTCACACAACGCTACCTGATTCCAAACTAAACAGAGCTTGTACTATGGAAACCTGACAACTGATAAACATACTCATATATTTCTAAATACATAGTTATATAATTATAGATAAATAACACACAACACAGAATAAACCATCGTGCTTATCACACAAAGTTTTATCCTGGGTGGGGATCGAACCCAGTCGGATACACTCCCACCGTGCCACAGAGACAGTCATATATCCACTAACTATAGATGGGTGAATGTTTTATAAAACAGTCACCCACTGATCACTCAAAAAATAAGTCTAACGACTAGTCGGGGTATATAAAAAATCATTAAAATCCGTCAAGCTGAATTGTGAAAATACAGCAAAAATATTCTTTAAAAGACAACTTCATTAATTGTTTTTAAACTTTCGCGATTTTTATACATATTAGTTATATTTCGTCGACCCGTGACCACGATCGGTGCAATTCGATCGAAACGTCGGGTAAATAAAAGGTTCGTACCTTTAAACAACTTCATTAACTTTCCTTTTCACACAAAACACATCTAGACTCGGAATAACTATTATATACATTATATAAAGTGGTGTCCGTATGGGAATCGGTAACTGACATCATCTTGCACAGCAGTAGTCATACTCGTGAACGGGCCATTATCATCTTATAGGTTTATTTTAAACTAACGGACCCCTCGCGGTTTCACTAGCGTAGTTCCCGTTCCCGTGGGAATACAGGGATAGAAAATAGCCGATGTCACACGGCGTTAGTGTAGCTTCCCAACGACGAAAGAATTTTAGAAATCGGTTTAGTAGAACCACATAAAAAATACAAAACTTTTCTCTTTATAATATTAGTATACAATTAAAGATTAATGGTTCATAAATATTTGTATATTAAGTAGTTTTGTTTTACAATAATCGAATCGCATGTTGTCTTATCCTCTGTTGTAATTTTTGTAAATTGGTGTTCCCATCCACACCATAGGAGGCTAATTAATTTAATACTTGATTATACCCATCTTACGTACCATGGTTACTACAGTCTTGTGCTAGTTTTATTGTGTAATGGTTGCAGCACTTTACTGACACTGTTAGTGTATATACAAATATATTGTATTGATTTGCATTTAAAAAAAAAGTGCCCATGCGTTTTTATTGCCAAGTTCTTTTCTCAGGGCTTTATTCTTGCGAACTTGGCATTAAACGAAGAATAATTCTAAAATAATTCTAAAAATTGTCTGATTTAAACTAATATTATGAAGCTGAAGAGTTTGTTTGTTCGAGCGCGGTAATCTCAGGAACTACTGACCCGAATTGAAAAATTCTTTCACTGTTGAATAGCTCATTTATCGAGGAAGGATCTATATCCTTCCTCGATAAATGGGCTATCCAACAGTGAAAGAATTTGACCATTAGGAGTGGAGCAGCAATGAGAAATGTTGCAAACAGCTAGTATGATATACTCGTATAACACATAAGAACGCGTTTCATTCTGTAACCTAAGTGAATAATAACTGTAATGACTTTTGACAGCAGTAAAACACTCCCATTGCACTGCATAGTCACAAAAATCCTGATATTTATCCTGTTATTTCCCAAAAACTATAAAAATGTGACCAATCTATGTCAAACTTTTCTCCCTAAAAACTAAATTTCTAAGCTTCTACACTTCGTTTACAGAACATCTTAACGTGAACAAGAAACCTGCACAATACCCACCGTTGCAAGCAGAATACTACGCAATTAGTAAGTTTAAGCATTGTTCCTAACACAGTCTGTGTACGACCTAATTGCTCTGAGTACTGGAAAAATATTAACTACTTAGGTAATATTAGAAGCTATGAACATGTTATTTATGTATTGTAGATGTTAAAGCAACAAATTCTCATTAAAAAGATTATGCGTTCATATTCGACATGAACGCTAAACTAAAACTGATTTAAAATTGCTGTGTCTCTAGCACTAACACCTTATTGCGTTAACAACACGACTAATAAAATTAAAATGTCTTGAGACAACTCACACACTTTACCCAAACTAGTCAGAGCCTGTACTATGGCAGCCAGACAACTGTGCAATAATTAAACTCATAAAATTTTTAATCTATGCATATCATATATAAATCACACTCAGATACTGCCTCTGTGGCGCGGTGGGAGTGTGTCCGACTGCTACGCAAGAGGTCGTGGGTTCGATTTCCACACGAGACACCACTTTTTGTGATCCACAAATTGTTGTTTCGAGTCTGGGTGTACTTTGTGTCCGTGACTCAGTTTGTAAAGTCCCCCGCGACACAGGGCTTGTAAACTACTGCGGGAGACGTCTTTTTTTAAAAAAAAAAGAATCTTGCTCATCACACAAAGAATTATCCTAGGTTGTAATTTAACCCACGACCTCTGGCTTAGCAGTCAGTGTCACTAACATGTATATAGTTACAGACATAGTTTCACGCAGGAGAAACTGACTATGCATTTTGATTTCGGATTAATAGAACAGCAAACATATACCGCCGACAATAAAAAAATACACACAAATAGACATATGCCGACAATATAAAAAAAACCTGTACCCAAAATCACATCTATCCATCCATACAAAACAAACAAAAACACTTACGTATATAGGTAAATTAGCATTGCCTGAAGAATATCCATTCCCTCACAGGTAGTCACAAGAAAACAAACCACGTTTCTACACACATTTTCTTATTGACACTCTCCCGTTTCCCTCACTAAAAGATTCCCCCAGCTTCTCCGGTAACCGTAAAGTAATTACTGTAGCTTCACTTAAGCCTGCCGCATACAGGCGTCACCTAATTGCGACACAATTTTATGCTACATTTGAAAATCTGTTACAACAAAACTTTAAGAATAAAGAGTGGAAAATTATGTGCCGCTCGGAATTGAGAATAAAATGAAAACCCTATCCGTGACAACCATTTTAGTTAAGCCAAAAGAGGCCACTTTTAGCAGTCTGTAGCCAAACGCCTATTTAAACTATTATTTTTATTGACCTTATAGTCTGTTCTTTATAGTGTGTGGAAAAGTATAATATGTATATAAACTCGACTCAATATATTCTTTTGCTTGTTTAATCGGCTACTTTCTCAAATGCAATTGTCTCAAATAATATTGTATTTAAACAAATATTAATTCTAAGTATTTGTTTTTAAAATATGTTTATTGTAAGGTGTGTATATATTTGATGTGGTATCAAAGACAAAATAAGATTAAAAATATATACCTACTACTATTATGATTGGCCTCAAGAACATATCCTCTAACCATATAGTATATGTTATGTGGCAAATATCCACTACCCACTGTCTTTGAGGCGAAAGCGGTGATGGTGAAAAGTAACGTGATTGGTAAATTTCAAAATGAAAAAAATCAAAATTCAAATTTTTTTATTAACTTAAGATGCAAAACAACTTTTGTGATACGTCAGGATTATATATGTATATGTAATGCCAAGTTCCCAAACAATAGGTAAAGATTAAGAAAAGAATCTGGCAATAAAAACTCGCGACCACTCTTTTCAAATTGCCAATTTTATAATGTTTGAATGTTTATAAACTTGATATGGAGGTAAGGTACTGCGACCATGTTAAAGAACTGATGCAAATTGTATTATCAAAAAATAAAAACATGAGATAAACTAAAATCAGCCTTAGTTGATACAATATAGTAGGAGCATCTACTTATAACAAAGCTACAAATACCTACAGGTGAATTAATCTCAGAACCCACAATAGTTTTGCTATACAAAATGCAAATGTTTGGAAGGATACATACCTACTGAACGGGTTTTGGTAAAACTTATAAAAATGTAGTTAAATTAACAAAATAGCATTTATGCTACAAAACATTAATTTAACGTCGAAAAAGCCGCGGCGAAACCTAGTTCTTTATAAGATTCCTTACAGAGAAATTCACTCAAAGAGAACACACTTGTCCTCGACCTACTAACATAACCCCAAAACCTAAACAATAGCAACTCAAAACAAAATGTATTCCCAAACTAAAATCCCCCATTAAAATCAAGTCAACACCACCCAGAAACAGTACTCCAAACTTTAAGATACAATATGCAAATGAGAGCATTACTCAACGCTGTATAATGCACAGCGACTTGTCTCAAGTGCGCTAGCCACTCGACTGCTATGTCGCGTGTGTGTGGCGGCCCTAAATCTCTGCTGTCACCCACATCCCTGACGCAATATTAATGCTAAATGACTGTTGGATTGACCTGGATGCGTTTTACATGAGAGTTAGTGGATTTTATTTGATTCGAGGTTTAAACATGGAGGTAATAAAAGGTCCAGTAAAAAATCGTGATGTTTTGTTTTTAATAACAAGCGGCGGTAGCTTAATGGTTAAGGCATCGGACCCGCAATTGTGAGGTCGCGGGTTCAAATCCTACCCATTATACCCGACGTCAACCCTTAGATGAAGGAGTTAACAGGATTGCCAGTAATGTAGGACCAACCTTCTAACTACTCTAATATGTGTGGTTTAAATATTCTGAGCAACTCATATTAAAGACTAGCTGTCCCGCGCAACTTCGTCTGCGTAAATTTTCTCCGTTTTTGCAACATTTCTCATTGCTGCTCCGCTCCTATTGGTCGTAGCGTGATGTTAGCCTATAGCCTTCCTCGATAAATGGGCTATCCAACAGTGAACGAATTTTTCAATTCGGATCAGTAGTTCCTGAGATATATCTTGGGACAGCTCACACAACGCTATCTGATCCCAAACTAAGCAGACTTGTACTATGGAAACTAGACAACTAATAAACATACTTATATGTTTCTAAATACATACATATTATAGATAAATAACACCCAGACACAGAATAAACCATCGTGCTCAACACACAAAGTTTTATCTTGGGTAGGGATCGAACCCACGACCTCCGGTTCAGCAGTTAAGGTCACTAACCACTAGACCAACAGGCCAGGCCAGGAATCGTCACAGGTTCTAACGATCAACAATCGTGATGTTAGATGATTTGTTTCAAATAAATTATTGAAATTTGTACAACATTTTTCCGCTAACTCTGTTGCGGGTGTCGACACAAATTCCTGACAGGGTCGACACTGCAGCGTCGAGACACCAATGCGCTGTCGTTCTCTGTCCCAAGAGAAAACATTCTCGACGTTAAAATTTCAGACATTGCAGTACTTGAAAAAATGTGTAGTAACTGTGTTTCTGTCGCGTTAATAATGCAGTTGTAGACGTTATTAAGTTGACTGCAAAATGGTGTACATAACCACTGAAAGAAAACTACACTTTGAATGTGAAATTAGTTTTCTTTTCATTTTGTAAATTCTCAATCCCACTATGGACTTACGAATTTCATGATTAAGTTTGATATGTGTCTTTCTACTAACTATCAGTCTACCCGTGACTACGGCCGTTGCAATACGGTCGAAACGTCGGGCAATAAACAAAAGCCTTAAAACAAAATATTTACGGGATTAAGACCCGTAGCTTATAAATTTCTATAATGTGTCTATCGTCATCATTAATACAAGAAGTACCCGATGAGCCCTCACGATGTTGGCGCCTCTAAATAATACAAAATCAAGTAAATTCACACCAGTTTTCTGCTGGATGAAAGTACTTCTCAAGTCTTACATTTTTAATACGCCGCTCAACTTTAGAAACTTGTACAAGAACTTGCAAGAAAATCACTAAGTGCTTTTCAATATAATGAACTTTACCTACAATATATTTAGAATTGGTCAGTTTTAGCACGAATTTAACTGGACTTTCGTATAGTAATTTTGACGATAGCATATAATTATTTGACATAATTATATGCTATCGTCAGTAAGGCTAGTGAGAACTTCAGTCAAATACAGACATTAGCTCTCGTATTTAAACCAAACTATGCACACGAATCGCTATAATAAAATAACTTTAATTTATTACATTATTTTTTAAGAAAAATGTATTTTGAGATTCCCTGTCTCCTAAACTAATTTATACAGTACGTGGTCTTCATCGCTTAGATATTTTTGTATTAAATACGTCAAATAAGTAATAAATAGCAAATTCGTAAGCCCCGACTTTTGCGCTAGTTAAAAACTATGTTACAATAGTTAGTGTCCCCCTTTACTTCATGTACCTATATTACTTCTATGCAAATAATTATAAAAATATCAATATGATATAAAGCTTATGAAAAACTAAATGACCCACGCAACTGGGAGAATCTTTCCCGTTTCGCAACATTTTTTATTGCTGCTCCGCTTCTTTTAGTTGTAGCGCAATAGTATGTAGCCTATAGCCTTCCTCAATAAATTGACTACCCAACAGAAATGTTTTTTTTTAATTCGAACCAGTAGCTCCTGTACAAACAAACAAACTCTTCAGCTTTATAATATTAGTATAGACTAAGCAACTAAACGATAACTATACCTAAATACAGCAGATAAAGATTTATGCTAATGCTGCAACGAGATGTCCACCGCTTCTGTTCTACTTTTTAAATAAAGCAGGACATTCACAAGAAGCACGTACGCCATATTTTGTTGTGAAACAATGCGCTGTTTACAATTCCACGTCGCAGCGAGGTACTGGCTCGCAATGGTGAGTGGAAGCTTTGTGTTGTACGTGTCTGTAGGCTGATTTCAAAAGAAGATTCGATTTTTTTCTATTCGATTCATTTTCCATATCGATGGCAGTGTGATTACAACAGCTAGTTGTGAAATCGATACATTGCACTTTGTTAGTGATCTTTCATGCGTTTCAATCGAATAATTCCTTTAAAAGAATTGCTTGATTTTGTCATTTAATTTCGAGGGCTGCAGGTAGTCTGAACTAAATTTATAGAGGGTAAATTTTGGAAGTTACATATGGCACCTAAATATTCAGCAATTAAAAGGCTTATTATATTTGATGACCATCTGGAAATGATAAATATCATAAGATATCAATATCTCAAGAAACATAAAATAATACGATCTGTTATTTTTTTACTGAAATACCAATAAGACGGAAAAAACGGAAGACGGTTATAAAGTTCTTGAACACGTTCAATTGTGAATGACTATATTAACAAGTATCTAAAGCACTTTAAGATATACTACTGCATGAATTGTGTCATTGTAGTCATCAACCTAATTTTAATACAATAATTGCATTTTTCCGGCCCCGGTTTGGCATACGGAAGTCTCGGGTTCGATTCCTGGGACTTCAAATTTTTCTATCTATCAAAAATGTATTAATAAAGTAATTGGCAAGAAATGCCTATAAAAATGACTGCAATATTCAGCATGTAACATCATAATTTGTTAAAATGCTCTGTAACGAAGCAATAACAAAAGCCGTCATAGTTCTATAACTAGCGGCTAGACTCAAGCGAATAAAGGCGATAGAATAATTTGAAGTCAAGTAACATAGTTCAGAGTGGTTCGATTCCGGCCCCGGTTTGGCATACGGAAGTCACGGGTTCGATTCCTGGATTTTTCTTTCTATAAAAAATGTAATTATTGTATTAATAAAGAAATTGGCAAGAAATGCCTATAAAAATTACTATAACCTAATTTGGTCTGGTGGTAATTTAAGCCTTATGCCGTCGTGATGAGTAACACAACAGCGGAAGCAATTCTTGTGTGTGATAGTGATGTTAATACATCACTGTGTTTCGGATGAAGGGCACTGTAGCAAGTGTAATTAGTGGGCAGATGAGACTAATAAACTAATGTCTCAAAAGAGGAGCGCAGTGCGGTGACATACAGATTTCTGCCAAACATATATTTGGGTGATACTGTTACTATCATGTTCAAGCACTGAGAAAAGCTGAAAAGCTTACCATGAGCTTCACTATATGCTCGTCTCTTCATTTAGTCGTTAAAAACAAAATGTACTTTTAACATTGATAGCTAAAACCGGGCAAGATAGGTATGTGTCACCAGATGACAATAAAATCATTATAATCCATCCATAGTCCATACATAATATGTGGGTTTTAAAGATACTTCATTGTTTAACTCTAGAGTTTTATAGAAACGCTATATGCCTGCCCCGGCTTCACACAAGTGTCATATCGTAGTTACTTATACCTTGAGTTTCATTTTTGCAAGTTTCGTAAGGATCTCTAATCTTTTTTACAATAAAATATAGCCTATGTTACTCCACAATAATGTAGCTTTCTAATAGTGAAAGATTTTTTGAAATCGGTCCAGTAGTTTTTAAAATTTTTCCTTATATACAAAAATAAAAATCTTTCCTCTATAATTAACAGCAAGCAACGTATTCGTTGGCATAATTTTACCCTGAAATTTACTAGAGGTATGCAAACGAGATTTACAAGGAGAAGTTACGAGATTTAACAAAAGAATGAATTTATAGTAAATTAAACCTCAAAATAGATCGTATAACAATGCGGCACAAAACTTCGACGGTTTTAAAATGCCGAAGAAGCTGCAAAATCTTATAACTTGACGACATTAATGCAAAACTTTAAGTATTGTACATAAGGTTGAATTTCAAAAATTAATTTTGAAAATAAACTTTTTTTATTAAAAAAATAGTTGATAAAAGAGTCTTTACAATTTACGAGACATAATGATATGCGAATAATTTCAGAAAACTTTTCTCTATGAATAAAATTTCTCGATGTAAGAGAATTTTACAACTTCTTTTAGGAATCCGTAGTCATTATAATACAAAGAAGAATTCTGTAACATTTTCTATCAGAATTGTAATTTAAGAATAACGAGTGTTTCGCTCATTGCGTAAAAATATTGGCAGCCTGAAGGAATACTGTAAATTCAAAGTAGTTGAAATGCAACTCTGTTCGTCAGATCAGTGTTGTAAAGTCTATTTAAATGTTTCTGCTTTGAATAAAATTTTGACGCGCATTTGTAAATGTTTTAATCAGTATTTTTTTTCGAAATATTTTAGATTTCGACGCAGCATTCTTTTTTAAATTTATCGTGTCAAAATAAGATCGTATTAAAATTTAAATATATACAAAAATATTTTCTAGTGAGTGTAATTTTCCAGTATGAGTAAAATGCATTTTTAAAATTGCTTGCATAGTAGGAAGCAAGTCAAAAAATCCAATGATAACAAAATAGGGGGGTAGTTTTTTTTCTGTTGCTGAAAATATACGTGTATCCATTCTAAAAATCAAATAAAAAATAGTTCCAGACATCATTTGCTTTACAAAACACCGTCAGTTAAATGCTTAAATCCCAAATATCAGTACGATTGTATCCTTATTTTCCGACTCTACAATTTTTAAACAAAATGATAAGATACACTCTACAAACAGTGTATATTTCTCCGTATTTTACAATCAGCTGTACACAAAGGACTACAGAATACTAGAGCGTGACTTCGACTCTACAATATAACACAATTTGAGAGAGCTGCTGGAACGGAAACGTAGAGCAAAACTACAATCCCATAAATAGAACGGGGCGCAGGTGACTTCCGCCGCATAGAGCTCTATGGTAGAGCCATAGAGTCCCTAGGAACTAATTATTTTGTAGAGCTTAGACAGTAGTTCTCAACCTTCGAACTTTTTACCCGAATTCACAAGTACTCACATTTTTCGAATTACAAGGTTATATTTTTCGAATGTGTATATCTTTGGCACGCTTTAGACCCTAAATCACCTGATGGATTTTAGCTTGTGATGTATTAGATTCGTCTTAGTTGTGAGAGTAATACTGGGTACATCAAAATTGATAAAAAAATGGCGTATTTTAGGGCCAAAATATTGCAGTTCCTAATTTCAAGCAGTCTTTTTTTTGTAATAACTTAGCTTGTTGTGTATTTTAAAAGACCTTACACCCCCAACATCGGCCAAATATGAGTCGCTTATTGGTTCAAAGGGGTCGTCCATTAATCATGTGTAGCTCGAAGGGTAAAGGGGGGGTTCGAATAAAATCAAAATACGTGATTCCTCAGACTTGACCGGCGTTCGTTGACACTTGACCGATGATGGACCAATTGCACCCTACCCCCCCCCCCCCCCGTCGAAGCAGACTCACACTAGTGTGAAAATTAATGGATTATTTATTGTACCAAAAAATACACGTGATCTTGTGTAAGGGGCGAGGTAGTCAAAACTTTACAAAGTATCACCAAGAGGGAGGACAGGTCAAAAAGTGGCTAAAAAAAAATCACGTAATTTATGTACGACCCCTAAATTTATTACGGGGGATGGGAAAGATTTATACCACCTTCATTACTTTCAAATATTAGCTGTTTGACCCCCAATGGGCGTAATGACCCACAGGTTGAGAACCCCTGGCTTAAGCCCTTGTTTAAAGGTATACAGACTGTTTGGGAATAACGAAGTTTACAGCCCGTGAATTGTTGAATTGTGATTTTATTGCTCTATTATGAGTTGCGCTATGTAGAGCTTTCAGAGAGAATTTCGACTTTTTTCATTGCGCCATAACATTATATCTCTGCTGCCGTTCTATTATGCAACAGTTTTTGAGTTCACCTTTATATTTGTAGAGCTTAGACGTTATTATTCGTTTATGATTTGTTTTAAGTGGACGGACTTCATATTTTAAGTACGCTTGGTCTTCAAACGCTTCAATAATATTATGTCCTATATGAGCCGATTCTGTGCAGGCGCCAAAGTTGTAACCAGTAATTAGCTGAACATATAACTTTCAAGCTGTCCCGGTGATCTTCGTGATGATAATTGTCAAACTGCTATTAAAGACGGAGACAATCCAACGAAATAAAGATCATTAAAATCTTCCCACCCGTTGTTAAGTTATAAATGGTGTAACTTTATTTGTCATATTTGTCTTAAACAGACGTTATAATACAAACAGGGTGATTTGTAATTTACTAATAACCTTCCGCTCGTGGTTTTTTTACATAACACTCAATAACTTTGTAATAACAGTTTTGGAAAATATTTAATGCTAGCTGACCCGCGCAACTCCATCTGCATGAATTTTCCCCGATTATGCAACATTTTTCATTGCTGCTCTGCTCCTATTGGCCGTAGCCTGATGTTATATAGCCTATGGCCTTTCTCAAAAAATGGGCTATCCAACAGAAAAAGAACTTTCAATTCAATTCGGATCAGTAATTCTTGAGATAATCGCGTTCAAACAAACAAACTCAGCTTCAGCTTTATAATATTAATATAGATTTTAACCGTTAATCACCTACCACTTGTTTTTGAAGTTATGACTTTATCCATCTACAGATTTATTTTAGTGTTTCTTTTTTTTTTTTTTTTTTTTAATATAAGATAACTAGCAATGTGGGATTGAGTCCCGCATTACTAGCAATCTTGTTAACCCCTCCAGCTAAGCTGAAAGGCTTGTGTTAGGAGTGGGTTCACGTCGGTAGCATAATGGGTAGGATTCGAACCCGCGACCTCACGATTGCGAGGCCGACTCCTTAGCCATTAGGTCCTGAACCTGACAAAGAAACATTGCTTTTACTCCGAGGTCTCTCAGATGTGTGGTATGTGGTTGTGTGACAAAAGCGTTCGTCCGATCCGGTCGTTCTCATTGCGTCTCGTGGTACGTAATGCGTAGTTATTATTGAAAAATAAGTGATGATTACACTTCTCATCACATTTTGAACAGGATTTGGACTGTTAGAATTTTAGAAAATATTAGATTTTTACAATTAATTATAAATTCATTTTATATTTTATAATTAATTGTAAAATATAACATGATCCAAAAACTAACCCATTGGTTTGTGTTACTGATTCTGAGCAAACTACTTTCAGGTTTTCACTATACCATTAATAACGTTGTATAAGAAACTACCAATATCATCTCAACCCATCCAAAAAAACCTATAAAAATCCAACATTTCTACGCCAACTTTTATAAACTGAAAAATTCAAGCACGAGACGCGCCCTGCCTGCGAATTGATTCCAAACGCTCAAGTTTATTCGTAACGAATGCTCTGAAGGCCTGAATAAGTCATGGTTTAAAAATTCAACGTTCCCAAGTGCTTTACACTGTAAGTATGTACATAGGTTCTATCTCGGAGTTTAGTTCGAGAGTTTACTGGCTTATATATTTCGAATTTGATTGTGGTTTTATCTTATTTATGTTTTATAATCTATTTTAATATTATAAAGCTGCTTTGTTTAATTGAACGTAATCTCAGGAACTACTGGTCAGAATTAAATAGTTCTTTTTCTGTTGAGTAGCCCATTTGTCGAGGAAGGCTATGGGCTATATTATATCCCGCTACGACCAAAAGGAGCGGAACAGCAATGAAAAATGTTGCAAAAACGGGGAAAATTTACGCAGATGAAGTTGCGCGGGTCAGCAAGTGTTTTATATGGTTTTATTAGCTTGGTCTGTATGTAAGTGTGAGTTCACAGTAGCGTAATTATGCTTAGTAATGTTGCCCAGTAAAAATACATTTATTTTGGTCTAAGGCTAACATTTAAACTTTCGCGTTCCATGATCATAACTATTTATTATACGGGAATTAACGCGCATTGTTTACCTTAAAATTGCTTGACGTTTCGATCAGATTGCACCGGTCGTAACGTCATAAGCGAGTTTGTGCTTTCCGTGGTCACAAGCTTGTAACCACGGCCGGTGCAACCTTGTCGAAACGTCAAGCAATTTTAAGGTAAACAATGCGCGTTAATTCCCGTATAATAAATAGTTAATGGTCTAAGGCCTACAAGAGCAACAAAATATGTGAAGGGTGGCTGGATAGATAGTAGTATATTTACTTAATCTGTATTTAACGATAAGTTAAAACGTATATTAAAATACTTGAGTAGAAAAGTTGTATTTTCAAAACGGCTGAACAGATTTTCCTTAAAGAAAGCTTAGCGATATAACAATCTTTCTAATAATAAAATCGCATCTAATCCGGTCTATCCGTTTGGGTGCTACAACGCCACAGATAATCACACAAATACACGCGTTAAATTTATAACAACCCTCTTTTTGCATCGTAGGTTTAGTATCAAAGTGATGTTTAATTTTCATTTTTGTAATAAGTAATTACATTACATTCAAGTAAGTACTATCATTTATGCGCTGGTATTTATTTAGACAGACCGTCAAAGAATACGTTTTATTGCCATTAAAAATCCTTCAAGAAACTCTCTTGAGAAAGACAATACAAGATGTTTTTCACTGTTTTTATAAAGTCTGCTTTTCTGTCGAGAGTCTATTAGTTATTAGTGTTGTACATATTTAGGGTCCCTTTAGTAAAGGTTCAGTCGTACCATGTGTTTTTGTATGTTTTATTCTTCTATATTAATAGTCTAAAGCTGAAGAGTTTGTTTGTTTAAACGCGGTAATCTCAGGAACTACAGGTCCGAATTGAAAAATTATTTCACTGTTGGATAGCCTATTTATCGAGAAAGGCTATAGGCTCAATATCATTACGCTACGACCAATAGGAGCGGAGCAGCAATCAGAAATGTTGCAAAAACGGGGAAAATTTACGCAGGCGACGTTGCGCGGGACTGTTGGTCATATAATATAATGCAAACTTGAAACTAATAAAAACAAGTAACATAAATTATATAAATGTTTTTTATTACACGAATCTGGTAATAGGGTACACCTCTTGTATCCCAAGAGACTTTACAAACATACTTATTCCTGTCCTCGATCAAAAATGATTAGATACCTACTATGTTCTATTGCCAATAAAATTTTTAATCTATATTAATATTATAAAGCCGAAGAGTTTGTTTGAACGCGGTAATCTCAGCAACTACTGATCCGAATTGAAAAATTATTTTACTGTTGGATATCCCATTTATTGAAGAAGGCAATATGCTATATAATATTACGCTACAACTAATAAGAGCGGAGCAGCAATAAGAAATATTGCAAAAATGAGAAAAAATTACGCTGACGTCATTGCGCGAGACAGCAAGTTATTTATAAAAGAGGAAACCCATAGCTCACCCTGGCTCTGTGACTCCCAACAATAGAAGTACTAAGAAAATAATCTTTTTACAACATTTAAACCAAATACCCTTAGTTACTCCGACTGCCTCTGTGGCGCGGTGGGAGTGTATCCGACTGCTATGCAAGAGGTCGTGGGTTCGATCCCCACCCAGGATAAAACTTTGTGTGATGAGCACTTTATTCTGTGTCTGGGTGTAATTTATCTATAATATGTATGTATTTAGAAATGTATAAGTATGTTTATCAGTTGTCTGGTTTCCATAATACAAGCTCTGCTTAGTTTTGGATCAGATAGCGTTGTGTGAGTTGTCCCAAGATATTATTATTATTAGTTATGAAAAGAGAAACCCAAACCTACAAACAACAATTATAATTAGTAACGCCTCACCAACTCTGGTGGCAGGTACCTCCAGAACCTTGCTATGCAATATTTCGCTTCCACAAAGTGAAACTTCGACACATTACGCTACTACACGAGTCACTCGAGAGGTTTCGGCCATGTTATATGCCTTTTTATTTTTTAACGATGGTATTAGCTAAAAAAATAACACAACCATCAGTACTTGCAATAATTTATTAGTAAGTAACGAACATATATTTTTTAAGTACGGAACCCCCATAGGACGAATTTGTTTCAGAAAATGTTTCAACATTCATTTTGCACACTGCAGTTGATTTAAAAATATAATAGTTCCTTTGAGAGTTGCATTTCAAGTTAAAATAGAACGTTGTTAATTATTTCATTGTAGTACATTATTTTTTAATATTCAAATAAATCAAAATTAGTCTTGTGACTTTTTATCTGACTGTAAGAAAGGGTTATGTTTTTTGTGCGTATCTTGTACCTCATATCTCACAAACCACTGGATGGATTCATTCAATTAAGTCGTCATAAGATTCATCTTGACCGCCCAAGTGTTAGTCTTAGATTAATGGCATTGGAAAAAAACAAACAAGGCGGCTGTGAGATATCAAAACAGCTGTAAAGATATGTGAAAAAAAAGTTGTGCCGAATACTACAATATGGGTTTCAAAATAAAGGGCTAATTCTAAGCATTTCAAAAAGATATTACATGATTATGTCTGTAATATTAAAAAAAGTTAGTTAGCAACCATTCTTTTTTCAAAACTTGTCAATAGGTGTGATAAAAGTTAGTTGTTACATCATACAACTACTTAAAAGTATTAAATAAAAAAATAAAAAACTTAACTGCACTTGGGGGCACTTTACATCAAGATTCATTAATGCCTCCGACTGCATGAAATTATTTAAGTATATCTTGTTTCCATCTTTTTGTGTAGGTGGGTTATTTTTTTTCTTCTATATGACTCCGGAACTGAACGTCACTGGAGATGTTGATACTAAGGATCCTGATACTCTTCGTTAGTTTAAGGGATGTATACTGGAATTTTGGGACACAGCAAATGGTTTTTTACCGGTAAATGCGCATAATTGTGTCTTGGTTGGATTAAAATAGACCAGATTATCACGACCCCAATCAAAAACTTGACATAAAGTGCTCACCATCTCAAACACTAGTATTTTGCGGCTCTCCACCAACCACCCTGTAAATAGTATCCCCGGTACAGTACTCACTGTCCTCCGCATAATATTAAATACCGTTGATAGACAGCATGTCATTGATATGCATCAGAAACAGTGTCAGAGTCAGCACGGAGCCTTGCGGGACGCCACGCCAGCGCTTAAATCCATACTTTCGGAGCAACTTCCGTCAACTATGACCCCCACTATGGGCTCAAAGCATGATTTGCGTCTCAAAAATCATTTTTCCACTACTCATAACTGCATAATTCCACTAATTAGAATGTGTAACTGAATAACTGATACACCATTTAGCGCTTGTAAAATGGACTAGAATTAACTTTTTGGTACTAGTACTTGACCTTGAAGTTTAAGTTTTAAACGATGCCATTTAAAGAGAGTAAAATACAAGATGTTTACATGACTATATTTCTATATTTTTGGAATAAATCATATAAGTGTGCTATATGGTTGGAAAGGTAATTTAATAAGGTATTGATTTATGAAATAATTGGGTGAAAAACCATTAACCAGAAAAATACACGTAATTTTTTCCGCAACACTGTAATTTTCCAGTCATTAAAACTTTGAACAGAGCTTTGACAGTTACCTCCACTTCCCTCCAGTCTCATTTTACATTCATCGGAAACTTCAGTATTTGTATATTATAGTTCAAAAAAAAAATTCTACCCAAAACCACCCATGGGACGTATTCATGAACAAAAGGAGACGAATGATTTTTTTTTTAAATTTCATCTTAGGTTGATTTCTTGATGAGATGCATTACATTTTATAATTTTTCATCACTATGCACATTTTTATGAAAAACTAGCTGTCACCCGCGGCTTCGCTCGCGTGAACGACATTTATCGTCATTTGGGAACCGTACATTTTTCGGAATAAAAAGTAGCCTATGTGCTATTGTAGACTATATCTGTGCCTAATTTCATTCAGATACCAGCCGTTCTAGTGTGATGGAGTAACAAACATAATATAACATAACATAACAAACTTTTTAGGAACAAAATGAGTAGAAATAATAAAAATAATCACTCAATTAGTGTCTAACATCTAAAAAAGGAAAAATATTAATTTGCCTATCAGTAGCTTTGATATGTCTAAAACTTTTATTTGTATTAGTTTGGCGTTGATAACATTATATTGTTCTCACGGGAACATAATAGAATAGGTAATTCATTACTGTAGTAGATAAAATGTGGTTTCATTATCACAAACTGATTTTTGTGTGAAAGTGGTTTATTGGAAACCACAAGATAACAACTATTCATGATATTTGCTATACAAATAAGTATAAAATAGTAAGTTTTGACTGCATCATTACAGTCTACTATTGGATTCTAAGAACGTTTAGTTCCTAAATTGTCACGCAAAATGAGTGAATTCGTCGTGTCACGTAGAGAGTTTTGCCTTTTTTTCATTGATAATGGCACTGAACAAAAAGACATTCAACATTACTTAGAGGAACATCATAATCTATCATCTTCGAATAGTCGAAAAGTCTTGGCAAGTATACAAAGACAGCTGTTGTCGAAGTTTCGAGATCGCTGGATCACAGCAAGGAGCTCTAAAGATCGTTTTGTAACTAATAATTCAGCATGGCTGGACGGGGATTTTAAGGTGCAACTTGACGAAGATTTGAACATTGAACCTTCAATATCTGGAGAACGCGGGCGTCCATCCAAATAATACAATGACCTATCAGAGAAATCAAAGAAACGCAAGAACATGGAGTTGGTTCAAGAATATGGCCTAGAGTATATTCATAACGCATATGTGCAAGGATTGAGATCTGAAGGTGAGCCGGAAGAAGCTTCGGTAATTGCCATGATGCGAAGCTGTAATAGAGACGAGAAAAAGGTGATAAAGAAGAAATTGTTTCATGAAACCATCAATGCAAGCAGTTTTTCTGCAGACGAAGCTTTGGCCCTCTACGCAGATTTGGATCTCTCAAAATCGCAGTACGCATTCATAAGACTCAAACTTATAGAAAAGAACTCCGACATGTTACCGTCATGTAAAATTTTAAATAACGCAAAGAGTATGTGCTATCCGCCTTCTTCGAGTATTGAAGTAACAGACACAAGTGCTAAAGTAAAGCTACAAGATTTGCTGGATCATACTATTGGCCGTATTTTGATGATAGGAGGTGTTTATAGACCTTCACAAAGACGTCTTAAGTTGTTTAGCAAATGGGGATGTGATGGTTCATCAGGGCAAAGTGAATACAAACAAGTACTACAGGATGAAAGTGACTTAATTGCAGACGCTAACTTATTTATGAGTTCGTTGGTTCCTTTGAAGCTGACAGATGAAGATACAAATGAGGTAGTTTGGTATAATCCTGCCTGTTCTTCTGTCCGGTATTGCCGTCCTATATTAATGGAATTTTCGAAAGAAACCCCTGAAAAAACTCGGTCTGTAGTGAATGATATAAGATCACAGATTAATGGTCTTCATAACTCACTTATACATAAGAACCAGCAGATTATCGAAATCAATCATGAGCTATTCTTAACTATGGTTGATGGAAAGGTGGCTCAAGTGCTTACAGACACAAGTTCTAGTGCTGTGTGTACAATATGTGGTGCTAAACCAAGTGAAATGAATAATTTAGACAAAATAGTATCGAAACCTGAAAATGAGACAGCTTACGAATATGGTTTGTCTACGTTACACGCATGGATAAGGGCCATGGAGATGATTTTACATATCTCATACAATCTGTCCTTTAAAAAATGGTCCGCTAGAACTCCAGATGATAAGCAATCTAAAGAAGATAAGAAAAAAATCGTCCAACATCAATTTCGAAGCCAAATGGGATTACATATTGATAAACCACGTCAAGGAACTGGAAATAGTAATGACGGAAATACAGCTCGTCGATTTTTTGAAAACTACCACTGCACTTCGGAAATCACAGGAGTGGATGAAGATTTGATCAAAAGATTGTACATCATCCTTCAGACGTTGGCATCAGGTTTATCTGTCAATCCAGAAAAATTTGGAGAATATACGCGCACTACTGCCCAATTGTATCTCACCAAATATCCATGGTTTTATATGCCCTCTTCTGTACATAAAATCTTAATACATGGAGAAAGTATACTAAGACATTATGCTGTTCTACCTATTGGACATTTATCGGAGGATGCTCAAGAATCGCGGAACAAGGATTACAAGAAAATCCGACTGAATCATGCCAGAAAGTGTTCTAGATCAGCAACCAACGAAGACGTATTTTATGGCCTTTTGTTTACCTCAGATCCTTATATATCAAGCATAAGAAAACCAGCATACACTATTGCAAAAGATCTTTTTGATGAGGCTAAGAACCTGTTAAATATTTAAATACACGCATAGTTTTATTTTATACTAATATTATATTTAAGTTTAGAAATTTTGGAGAGACATGTCTCCTATGTTGTAATTTTCTCAACTATCACGTTGTTTAGTGATATAATAATAATACCTTATAATTATTTACTTACTAATCACCTTCATGTTTCCGAAATATTCAAATAGTAAAACAAAAATGTAAATTTGCATGAAAATGTAGCGTTTTTTAAATTTGTTTGATTATATATATGTAATAATAAAAGAAATACATAAAGCTAATGGTATCATTTCATAGCCCATATATTGGAGATTCTGTATGCAAAATTTCGTATTAGTAGGTGTAATAGGAAAAAAGTTACAGATTTTTGAGACGCAACTCACGCTTTGGTCCCATAGGTGCCAGACCCGATCAAACGCCTTCAAAATGTTTAAGCTAACAGCTAGTGGCTCACCTTGAGCCCGCTTATGGGTCTAATAAAATTAAATAAATCTCGAATCATTGGTCTATTCCTGGTTATGGGTTTAATGCCCAAGTTCTTCGACTTTTTCCAGTTTTATTTTACCTCATCAGATTTTGATTTGAAATTTGTTTTAAAATGTGTAATCGAAATAGTTTTCAATTTTTTTTTTACAAAATTACTTTTAGCCGTTTTTATGTGCACGAGGCGGCCTTTAATAAGCTACAAATGCAAATATTCTTGTAATTTATAACAAATTAGATTATAATAATGTGAGTATAACACATACACAGGCGTGTCAAAAACACCTCATAACCACTTCACTCGCTACAAGATCTAATTGATTAACGCTACTCGACAACATTGTACTGCGGCAATTATTTATTTGTCCTGGCTAGGATAAGTCTAGAAAACTGTTAATATTATTTGTATACAACGTGTAATAGAAAGGTGTGGTCAAATTCAAAGATTACGTTGTATTTAAAATAATAATTTACTCCTATTTCTTGTGGTAACCACAAGAATAGGAGTAAATTATTATTTTAAGCAGTAATTCTCAATAGTGGGAAAGTCGCAAGCAAACTAACTCATTTTAAAAACACAATATGCTATAGAAAAGAGTTTGATGATATTTTACAAATTTTTACTTCCTATATATCAAAATATTGCTGTGTAATTATGATAAAAATCAAACTTAACTCGGGCGAAGCAGCAAGAAAAGGATTGAAAGTATACAATATTTTAAGTAATCCTTATATGACCCGAAAGAGGCGTACAATGCAAACAATTATTAAAATTTACGATTTCAGTACCAAACTTTGCTGAAATGTACAAATTTTTAAGATTTATTAACAAAATTATTTTTCTGAGGACTCCTTACAATCAAACAATATTTTCCACCGCCGCGCCGCTTGACGAAAGCCAAAAAATTAAACAACGGGTTGCACTTCAGGAGTGCTGGCAGAAGTGAAAACTTGAAGTACATGGGTACTAATGAAATTTAAATAATATTTTTCGATCTTACGAACATAATAAAAAAAAAATGAAACACAAATCACAAATAAAAAAAAACCAAATCAAAAATGAAAATAAAAAAGGGACAAAAATAATCGTTATTTGAACTCGAACTGGGGTCTTCTGGTTTCTGGACCGCCCGCGCTAGGTTACAAATGCACTTACAGCTCAGCGGGTCAATTCACGTATTTAAAGCAGTGCAGTTGCAATTCAGTTGCAGTTAAGTTTCGATTTAAACGGCTCTTTTTGTATTCTTATAATTTTGAGATCGATCTCAAATACACTTGCGTCAAGTATGCGTCTCGAGAGCGCAAAAACAAAGTGCTTTTAAGATCGATCCCAAACTTACAAGAAGAGTACGAAAATGGCCGTTTTAATCGAATCTTAACTGCAACTGCACTGCTTTAAATACGTGAATTGACCCGCTGAGCTGTAAGCGCATTTGTAACCTAAGTTAATAAAGTACTTTGACTTTATAATAACATTGTAGCTGGTGGCGAAATTTACCTTCGTATTCTAATGATATTGTGGCTGTTTTTTTTATTTTTCTCCCTCCGTCTTACGAATTTTCGATCAGGTCACTTGTCCTGACGCGAGTTTAACATTTTTTACCACTTCCAAAAAGTGCACAACGCCGCTAAAGATGTATTCACTTAAAAAAAAAACATAACATAATTCTAATTGGAATATATAACCTAACAACGCCATTATAGATAGAACAGGGATTAATTAACAATGTTGAATAATATTACGTTTAACCCTATGTAGTAATTTCGCTGACTATGGCTGTCTTTCAGATTGTGACCAAAGTTGTTGCAATCCATCATGCATCATCATTTATTCTCGTATCAATTTATGCATATCACGGAACGCGTAAGTTTAACTTTAAAATATTAAACACTTAAAACCTTTTTAAACCAACAAAACTCAACAGACTAATAATTAAAATCCCGGAGCAGTTTCTCAGCACGCGTAACTCATGGTGACATTAGTGTACATGTTGCGAGTCGCAACACGTTGCGGTTGACAGCTCTCACTAATTGCTTGCCACTTTGTTGCTCAAAAATGTTCTCATGAGTTTGTTATTGGTGAAGGGTTACATTTAGAAGTGTTCAATGTTCTTCAATATCATGTTTTGGAGAATAATGTTTAGTCATTGTGGTATATGAAAAATATAACGAGTAATGTGTATGCTGTGCAACAATAAAGTGTGAATCTGAGGGCTTTTTTTGATCTCTCCGTTTCAGTGATAATTATTTTTTTAAATTCGCTGCTGCGATACATAAACTATCACATAGTGCAAGATTTGTTTTTAAAATAATACGTAAAGTATATGACATATTAAACTACACAATTGTCAATAGCAAATTGAAAGTGATTAACACAGTCGGGAAGACGGGAAACAAAAATGGTAAACCTAAAAAAAAAGCTCTGTCCCGTGTGGGAATCGAACTCCATTACCTCTTGCGCAGCAGTCGTACGCACCCCCACTGCGCCACCGAGACTATACTTATTTGTCTTTTTAATCTACAACTCGTATGTTTATGAACTGCTTTTGATATTTTGTTTTTATTGCGTTGTATACAAAGAGGATATATATTTACTCTTTTTAAAAAAGTTTTTTTTTAAGATTTTTATGATGAACCCAGTGTCACTGTCACAACTGAGACGAATCTAACATACCTCTCAAGCTAAAATTCATCAAGCCATTCAGGCTCCACAGCGTGCCGAAGAAGTAAACATACATTCATATATGTACATACACTCGAAAAACATAACCCCTATTCTTGCGCAATCGGGCAAAAATAGAGTCATCGCAATGAGCACAAAGCTTAAAATGCTGCAAAGTAAGGTAAAGGAGGCAAGAATTAATACCAAACTTATTCACGAACACATACAAATGTATAGCCGCGTTCATTTCAATGTACAATTCGCTCCGCCATACTACCACCATTGTAACAAATAATATGGCGGCATTGCGCTTACACCTTTCAGTTGAAATTATTACGAATGCCTGCGAAAATGAACGACAAGGTTTCACTGTACTGACTAAGAACAATGCACTAATAAAACTACAGTAAAATAAGCCATTTTTGACCTTAAGGCTATAGAAAAAAGGTTTATGTAAGCTGTAAATAGAAATGCAAGTTGGCGCAATTTAAATAAAATATGGTTTGAACTACGATTTTGAACTTAATAGACTTTGGTTTAAGGATAAAAATGTATTTTTGGTTGTATTAATAGAGTGCAAAGCTTCTTGACAGATCCGTTCCAAATTTGAAAATATGACAATGCAACATTGTAACCTTAATATTGACTTACCAACATAATAAATAAAAAATAAATTTAATTTTCAAACAACAATCATTTTCTTGCTTTGTATAAGTAGAAAATCATTTTCTACATAGAACAACAATTTACGCACATAATAATACTCGTATTAAAAATGAAATTAATTTTCAAATTCAGAACAATGTCTTCAGCTTTGTGTGGCTTGAAAATAGAATATCAGGAAATTTATGAGTGTTCACGCAATTTGGCAACTAGCGAGGTTCGCACGCGTTATGCATGCGCACGCAAATTGCGTTTAATAATCGCATGCGTTGTCTTATTTGAGGAGATTAAGTGGTTATGTATGTCATGTTGGAATGCGTTGGGGATTATTTACGGGGTGTTGTTGCGGTGTAATTTTGGTTAAAATTGTCGCATACCGTACCTACTAATACGGGATGATGTAAGTTGTAAATGAATGGGTTTGGGTGAGATTGCGTGAGAGTTCAAGATTTGTACAACTTGTTGGTTGTATCTGGTATGAATTTGTAATAGCTTCATCATAGAAATTTGCTTCAATTTGTAAATTTGATTTACAAGGATTGGCAAAGAGTTACATGGAAGAGTTGTAGAAACTGAACCGTCATTATTTTTACGTTAACATGTAAAAATATAGTGAACGTTTAAAATCCGTCTTTGTGCAACTAAAGTTTACAAAAAGTAGGTCCAAAATAAGAAGCATTAACTCAAAAATGAGAAGAAAAATCATGAAAAGCATATGTTATTTAGATAAAACACTTTATTCATAACAAAACCTACATTTTAGAAAAAAACTTTACAAATCGACCAATCGGTTTGTTTTTTGGAAAAATATTGCACTAGCTGTCCCGCGCAATTTCGTCTGTGTATATTTTCCCCGTTTTTGCAACCTTTCTCGATAAATGGGCTATCTAACAGTGAAAGAATTCGAATCAGTAGTTCCTGAGATTACCGCGTTCAAACAAACAAACAAACTCTTCAGCTTTGTAATATTAGTATAGACTAGCTGTGCCCGCGACTTCGTTCGCGTGGAAGTTGGGTTTATATTAAGGTAGTTTATGTTACAATTTAACTTCTGTGTAAAACATATTGAAAACATGCTCCACAATGCTGCAGGTGGCAGGGCCCGACCTATGGCAGGGCAAGTCAAGCAAATGCCTAGTGCAGCATAATGAAGGGCGACAAAGTTTATGGCGCCAGACGGTTAGAAGACAAATTATAAAAATTACCATGCTTAGCACCTCGACAAAAAAGTATTTTACCAAAATGATTTGCATCACATCATATATTATTAATATTGAAAAATTCCCCCCCTCCCCCGTCACGCGAGTACTTGGGCGGTTTCGGGTTAAATGAAGCCCGGAACCGCCCAAGTACCTACTCGCGCGAAATTTTGTGCTAAGGAGCTTCGATTCTGACTACGAAAGGTCGAAAATTCCGATTGATTTTAAACCTCCGACTCCAACTTCGGCTCCGACACTTTTAAATCGGACGTTTTAATCAGAGGTACCTAGCCGCTCCATCAAGTTAATTTATACATAGGTAATAAAGGTATGATGGAAAAAACTCTCACAGATTCCCTATGATCGCGGGTTCGAGTCCTGCCCGAGCGATCTTTTCCGAGTCTAAAGTACACCCACTTTGTGTCCGTGTTTGTAAAGTCCCCCGCGAAATAGGGCTAGTGTGAGTTATGTTTTTAAAAAATATCCTGTTTTTAAAACATTGCATTCCCGCGGTACTGTGATGCGTGTTCAAACAAACAGACAACATTCAAACGTTTCTGAAAGATATGCTCAGATATCTTTTTTTGTGTTTAAACTTATTTAATTTTTTTTTTCACTCACTTTAGAAGATTTAAATATTAGTTTATTTTTAAACTTTATGATTTTATATTAAATTATACTTATACTATCATGCAATAACGTAGGTAAGCAAGGTATTTAACCTTAAATTATTCACGCGATTAAGACCCGTAATATATATATTTTCTTAATGTGTACAAATCGCGAAAGTTTATCAACTTTTGTAGGTAAGCAATTTTGGCACTCAGAAGAAATCGAATCACAGATGGCGCCACGTGTTTTATTTTGATATAACACGGACTTAATCTTTCATTTTTTTTAAGCAACTAACATACATAAATTCTAGAAAATATCAAGTAGTTTATTTGTAATGTAATATTGTTTTTCATTTCTACATTCATAACATAATCACGATTCATGCAAAACTGATAAAGGTGCCTATTGAAAGTGATTGATTAATATGAAAATTTGTTAAACAAAGTAAACATGTTAAAGTCGAAAATAAAAGCTTGTTTAATAAGTATACATTTAGAAAAATACTTTTTTAAAAAGAATAAAAAGAAACACAAAAGAGACTCGAATACTTGAGACTCGATCCTCCGACCTCGCTCGTTGAAGACCGCTACTTGTACCATTAGATCACTTCAACCGATACAAATACGGTTAAAATAGCTGATCTTAAGAAAATTAAAAATGTTGTGTTTAGCTCCTTATAGTTTTAGCGTGAAATTATTGTTTCCATGGGTTACAATTGTAAATAATATCTCGTTGTGGAAAAATTTGTGAAAAACCATAATGGTTCGACAAAACATACGTTGCTGCTCGCTCCCCATAGACGATAGCGTAATGATTCATAGTGTAAATAATGACCTATAGTATTTACAATAAAACTGCAAATGATTGACTACGAGTCCGATGCCTTAACCATTGGGCTAACGCCGCCTCAATTTAGCTATGCAAATAAATATTGTGGTAATAATTGAACTGAAAATACTTTTCCAGTTAGGCTTAACAAACGCGACCAAAAAAACAAAAAATAATATTTCAGGCCTTCTTTTTCAACTAGATACGTTCCAGAAAAACATTATAATTTTCTTTATCTTTTAAGTACTAGAAAAGTGTTTCATAATTTATATTTCTGTTCCGACGTTTTAGAAAACAACAGACAACATTGTTTATTGTTCTTTGATGTACATTTCAACATAAAAAATCTTTTAAACGATGTTTTTAAAAAATCTAGGACAAGGTAAAATAAACAATACTGCCTTGTTGGTCTAGTGGATAGTGACACTGAACATTAAGCCAGAAGTCGTGGGTTCAATTCCCACCCAGAATAAAACTTTGTAGGATAGCACATTGATATATAAAATATTAATGGATGAGCATGATGGCAGGGAGGGGCACTTAATCTAACAAAAAATTCATTCATGGCTTCATATTTCACAAACACATATATCTAAACCAAAAAATGATATTCACAGCCCCTAATATTTTTAAAAGAACTATTTTATGATACCACATCCGTAGAGGTAGGTAAGAAAAAAATTACATCCCTACATTACATGTACGGGAGGTATCCTAAACAAATATGTTTTCAGGATTTTATTTTACCAATTTATCGGCATAAGTAATATGTACATCCATGCAAAATTACAACTTACGTTTACTAACAGTCTCTCATATACTGTGGATGGACGGACGGACATGGCGAAACTATAAGGGTTCCGTTTTTCCATTTTACGGAACCCTAAAACTTACTGAAAATACATCCTTATGATCAATTATTTGATAAACAATAGAGAGATACTTAGTAAGGGGCAGCTGGCACTAATAGTGAGTAATGTCCGTCACCTGTCTCACAAATTGTGATTTATTTCCCTCACAAAATTGAGACTGGCTTTGTACCTCTCGAGGTTAACTGCGAAGAGAGAACTGATGTGCTCTACTTAATTAAGATGATTAATTTTGAGCAGAATTCGTTTAGAGATTTATGTTTACTATGGTATTAACATGGTATTTGACTGAAGTCACGTTTTTATGTTTAAGACGTTGAACCGGTTTTAGAAATAATTTGAGTCCCGATGTCCAGCATCCGTGCAGGTGGAGCAGTGGTCGGAGCCGGTGACCAAAGCTAGTACAGTTTAAAAAAAAACAGCTTTAGTGTCATCTTATTTTCTCCGGCTTTATCTATTGTTTTGTTAATTTGACATTTGTTTGTTTTAAAAAGATATCTTTTTTTACGTGTGTTAAAATCCCCACAGATTCCAATCCGTCGAGGGCACGACACGGGGGTATGTCGGACTCGAACCGACTAAAAAATCACACGTTGTTACGTCTTGTCCATGGCCGTAGATGAGGGTGTCCCTTACGGAATAGTTTCCTTCACCTCCGGCGGACCTTGGCCGTAGTAGAGAATATCGCCCCATCTATTGCTCCAGTTAGCTGCTTTGTTTCGTCGGTCGCGAATCGCGTCTCTAGTTTGAATACAACAGCCTGCCCTACCCGTCGCTCTCAAGCCAATTTCTGCCCTTTGTCGAGCGGTGCGGCTTCAGCGGGATGGAACAATGCTGGTTCTCAGCCTCTTTTCTTGCTATCACTTCCTCGCAGAAAGCCGTAAGGGCATTCCACGCACTGTCGCTATGTACCATCGATGGTATTAAGTTTTCGAGAGAGCGAGGTCACATCGTTGCTGTGACCAGGCTGGACATTGCAACAGAGTGTGCAGCGCCGTATCCTTACGGAAACTGTCGCAGTGATGACATTCAGGTGTTGGTTCCCAACCAATACAACACAGGTACTGCCCAAAACATCCGTGTCCTGAGAATACCTGGGTTAGCCGGTACGTGAGACTAACCGTGCTGCCGCTTCAACCATCCATCTTATACTGGAACTATCGCCGCGACTGTAAAGTGTCCTGCGCTCGGTTTTTGTAGCCTCTCACTCCATTCTTCCATAAGGCCTTGTTAAAGCAACGATCTTTGAGCCTCAATTTATGTAGATGTGGGACGCAGATCCCCCTCTAGCATCACTCGGCGCCACTGATATAGAGATGCAAGAGCTCTTGTTTCTGGGATTTGGAGTCTTGGAGTCTTGTCTCTTTTGAGGTAGCAAGACTCCTTGCTCCTGCAAGGAGTCTTGTTGCCTCAAAAGAGACAGTGTGGTTTACACGAATCAGCCTGACGGCCATAGCTCTTTGGGGACGTCGCAGAATGGTAATATTCCGCGTTGTCAGGGTCTCAGGATTTGTGAAGGGCCACCCTAAGGTTCAGAGACCTGATCCTAGCAATAACTTGCGCAACCCCGGCTGTGGCCAGTATCATCGCCAGACGATGTGTTCTACCACGCGCTGTGACCAAGGTGTCGTCAGCATAACATGTCACGCTGTCTCATCGAAGGAACGTACCGCGCAGTACCCAGTCTTAACTAATGTTCCACAGTAGCGGTCCAAGGGCCACCGCCCAAGCGACTTGGATAAATCACGGCTTTCTTCGATAAATAGGCCCCAACAATACGACGCAGATATTGAGGTACCCCATGATAAGCCAGTGCCTCCCTTATGCAAATCCAGGGTAAAGTATTGAAGGCATTGGCGACGGTAGTATAATGGGTAGGATTCAAAACTGCGACCACATTGCTAGTTATCTTTTTTTTTTAAATAAAATCTTTTATTTTAACCCAATTATATAATATACCTACGTAGGATTTTAACCCATAAATATTTGTTACATTACAGTATCGGTCTGGGCTTCTATCGTGTTACTAATTCAGGTATATCCCGAAGTTACGATCAAATTACATAGGCCATAATCAAGGGTCAGTGTAATTAAAACGAAACGTTTGGATATCAAAGGTAGACTATACCTACTGACACCATTGAGACTCAAACTCACCACCACAAAAAATGTATAATGACAATCAGATATCTACCCACACAACACTAATACCTATTTATATTTAAGTAAGTATTAGTGTCTTTAAGTCTGAATTTCCAAAACTAATATCCCAATTTTTTTTAACAACAGCTGATTTCCAAGTAGTAGAGCAGATTACTATCTGCTAGTATAAGAACCGGGCAAGTGCATGTCTGGCCACGCACAATGTAGGGTTCCGTTTCCCCTCCCATCCCCCCATTCGAATATTACGGCTTAAGAAGTAGGTTTTCTATTGTTTTCGTTTCATACTTACAACGTTATACCTTATCATAATAATTTTCAATGTAATTTGTACAAAAATTTTGTGACTTCTCATTTGATCAGCTGTTAATCGTAAACTTGTAAAGCCTACTTAGATATGATAGTTTTCCTTTTAATTTGTCTGTATATACTGCTACCGTGATTTTATTTACATACTTAATATCAACCATTTAGCTGGCAGGGCAGCTTTAAAGTGCAAATTTTATTTAGAGTCAAGTGTGACACTTAATAAACGGATCCCTAAATCTAAAAATGATCTTCAAAGTCCCGAAATGTTGTTAAAAGATATATCTAATGATGGGTATCATTATCACACGATGGGGTAGGTGAGAAAAAAATCACATCCTCTCTTTACATTTATCATAAAATTTATTTCACAAACAATTTTACAATCGTGTTTGAAAACAAAAATAAAACTTAAAATTAGTATCTTACGAAGTTCTACACCAAATGGGGATATCATATTAACAAACAAATCACAAAAAAATATATAGAGGTACCCTCAACAAAAAAAGGTTTTTCAACGTTTTATTCTTTTACTTTGTCGGCGTAAGTAATTTGTGTATTCATGCAAAATTGCAGCCTACTAGCACTAACAGTCTCTGAGCTAAGCTGCCGATGGACGAACGGACGGACGGACATGGTGAAACTATGAGGATTCCGTTTTGCCATTTAGGATACAGAAACCCTAAAAAGAGCCTATTCATTGACGATGCACCGATTGTGGTCACGTGTCAACTGTCCAAACGTCGACTAAATAAAAGGTTCGTACCTTTAAATAATCCACGCGATTAAATCCCCAAATCGCCAAAAATCGCCAAAGTTTAAAAACAATAATATCACATCATATTTATTTTTTTTAAAGACGACTCCCGCATTAGGATACAAGCCCTGTGTCGTGGGGGATATTACAAACATTCAATTTACGGACACAAAGTAGACCCAGACTCGAAACAATAATTTGTGGATCACACAAAGTGGTGTCCCGTGTGGGAATCGAACCCACGACCTCTTGCGCAGCAGTCGGATACACTCATACCGCGCCACAGAGGCCGCCAAAAATCTTATGTGGACCATTCTAAATCTACCTTCATTATACATCCAAACCCGCCCACATATATATAAAACACAATCTATTTTAGACTCAAGTAAACACCAACAAACAAAAACCTATTAACTTCTACGACATTCATATTTTCGTTCAATAACAAGCTGCACTGATATCCTATACACTCGAATTGACACAAATTAAATCGGACACTGAACGGGACGATGTCCAAACACCATTACGGGCTCACCCCATGGGTTGAGTACCCACCCCCTTGAGGGGTGAATACCCACCCCCATGTGGGGTGGGTTGAAAGTACCCATCCAGCGCTGTGTGTCTTCAACTCAACTACAAGTGTAAGTTTGTTTTCTGAGGCGTCGTAACTATTAATTCTGGTAAGCGGGTTTGAGTTATGTTTTGAGGTGCTTTAGACATTTATAATAATGGTTATTTATAGTTTTGACTGCACGTATAGCTGTAAAGTATAAATGTAAAACTGTAGGTCCGATTGTAAGGCTTTTGATTTTATTATATAACTAGCTGTCCCGCGCAACTTCGTATGCGTAAATTTTCCCCGTTTTTTCAACATTACTCGTCGCTGCTCCGCTTCTATTAGTCGTAACGCAATGTTATATAGCGTATAGCCTTCCTCGATAAATGGGATATCCAACAAAAAAATTATTATTACAATCGGTCCAGTACTTTTTGAGTTTATTCGTTACATACAAAAATGCAAATCTTTCCTCTTTATAATATTAGTGTAGAAATAAAGGTAAAAGTAATTAAGTCGCTCATTGGTTATTATTTATTTTATTTGTGCAGGTAATCGATTTACTGTCATGGCGGCTGGTGAGTGGGGCATTCCGGTCTTGACATTGGTCAAAAATAAAAAAGTCAAAAGTTAAAATACTTTATTCATTTAGGTTACAAATGCAACGCTTATGAACGTCAGACAATATTGAAATAGAATGATTATACATTTAATGCCAAGTTCGCAAGAGTAAAGCCGTGAGAAAAGAACTTGGCAATAAAAACTCATGGCCACTTTTTTAAATGCCATTTTTTACAATATAATTGTATATATACTGCAGTTCGCACATTACTAGCAATATTGTAAAACCCTCAAGCTAAACTTTTTTTTTTTTAAAGATAATTAGCAATGTGGGGTTGAGTCCCTCATTACTAGCAATCTTGTTAACCCCTCCAGCTAAGCTCAAAGGTTTGTGTTAGGAGTGGGTTCATGTCGGTGTATAATGGATGGAATTTGAAACTGCGATCTTTCAATTGCGAGTCTGATGCCCACTAGTCTACCGCGCCGCAAAATAAGGTTAATCAGGTTTTTTTAGAGAACTCCTGTGGCGGAGAGTAAATAGTTCGATTGATTGTTTACCTACAAAGGCAGATGTTAAAATAAAATGGAAACAGACTTCTATTCCATTAGTCGGCATCGAAGGCAAACTATTTTTAACAACTGACTGACATCTTTAAATTCAGAATGGGTTCACACTACGTCGAACCGACATGTCGGTTTGTGAAACCACTCATGACATCTACCGGATTTCAGTTTAATAAATAAATAAAAAATGCGATGTTGTTTTGGTATTTACGGTTCCAAAGCCAAAATGGCATAACGGAACACTTATAGTTTCGCTATTTCCGTCTGTCCTTCCACAGCTTAGCTCTGAGACTGTTAGTGCCAGAAGACTGTAAGCCAGAAGACTGTTTTGCATGAATATAAAATACTTACGTCGATAAAATAAAAGTAAGAGTAAATAGGTATGTGATTTTTTTTACTCACCTACCCCATTGTGTGGGGTATCATTAGATAGATCTTAAAAAATCGTTTAGGGGTTGTAAAGTTCATTTATAGATTTAGGGATCCATTTGTGAAATATTTCGCTATAAAGTGCAAATTTTTGTTAGAGTCAAGTGCAAACCCCTTTCCCGCCAGCTAAATGGTTGATGTTGGGTATGTGAAAAAATCCACGGTAGTAGCATATATAGTGAAATTAAAAAAAAACTATCACAGCTAAGTAGGCCTCACAAGTTTACGAGTAACAGCTGATCAAATGAGAAGAGACAATTACCATTGAAAATTATTATAAAGTAAGTTTAATGTTGCAAGTATGAAAAAAAACAAGAGAAAACTCACTTCTTTAGCCGCATTATTCTGATGGGGTGGGTAACTATGGAACCCTACATTGTGCGTGGCCCGACATGCACTTGCTCGTATTTTAGTGACCGTTTAAAAAAAATGTCACACCTAACGTGCCACATGTAAAGAGCACATTAAGTCATCGGTTCGACGCCTAATCTCACTTTAGGCTTGTCGCATTTCCGTCCCATAGGCATATGAGAGTCAGGGAATAAGAGTGCACTTTGAAGTATAATTATCTTTTACTTAGTACCGTAATTGAAATCGGTAAGGAAATTCTTATCTATACTAATATTAAAAACCTGAAAAATTTGTTTGGTTGAACGTGGTAATCTCAGAAACAACTGATCCGAATTGAAAAAATCTTTTACTGTTGGATAGCCCATTTATCGAGAAAGGTTATAAGGTATATAGTATCACGCTACGATTAATAGGAGCGGAGCAACAATGATAAATGTTGCAAAATCGGGGAAAATTTACGCAGACGAAGTTGCACGGGACAGCTAGTTAAATTATATACTGGATCCTGATTTAGTCGGAGGGGGGTCACACCACGATACTCTATCAAAATTAATAAAAAAATTGTACCGTGTAGACTCTGTGGATTGTTTTCAGATTCACATATAATTTTATATTTTTATAAAAAAGATTGGTAATGGCTAATATTTTGGTGTGATCCCCTCCCCGCAGGGATTCGACTAACCGAATCGGCATCCAGTATAGATGTGTACAGACGTACTTAAAATAGCTACCAAAATCGTTGATATCATTATTTCATTAAAACTTTGGTATAAAAAGAAATACATTATTTGAGAAGTCACTCGTCTAGAGTGACTTCTCAGATCCCAAAGGAAATTGAAAGGCTAACTTTAAAAGTCAAGGTTTCTATTGAAAAGTTAGAGACTGTAAAAATGAAGTGTATCGGGCATTTTTTAGTAATATTATTATTAAATTGCCGCTAACTGGCGTTATCCTTTTGGTTACTGTTCTAATTAAGACAGACAGTTTATAGCTCTCACACAATTCCAGTCGTACCCGCTGCAAGCGCTCAGCGATAGGCTGACGTTTCTCTTGCACTCCGCTACTCAAAAAACATCGCATATTTTAAGATAACGTAAAGAAATAGATAGCACGACGATAGTATCGCTGCAATTCTCTCACCCGTGGAGGCGATCCCTAGTCGATCATCAAATGTGAAAATAATACATATCTACAGATCGAATACATAACATACTTTTTTTACCTCTGTTAATTTCTATCTTGTGCGACATGACACGTTCTAAGAGAGTGTATAGAAATAGGTAGCACGACGATAATATCGCTGCGATTCTCTTGCCCGTGGAGACGATCCCTAGTCGCTCATCAAATGTGAAAATGACACATATATACGTGTCGAATACATAACACACTTTTTAAAAGTCTGTTAGTTACTGTCTTATAACGTAAGTTTTAGTTTTTAAATTTTTGTCTTATTTTTGTCATATTTTAATTTCTATTTTTATTTCATTTTTAAAATTTATAAATTTTAATATTGTTTTTGACTTGATTTTCCGTGGAGACGGCCCCTAGTCGATCATCAAATGTGAAAATCACGCAATTCCAATATTATTACATATCCACATATCTAATACAAATTTTTTAAAGTCTGTTAAAAATAGTGTCATACTATCTTATGCGACATAAAAACGGTTGAAAATGTTGTGTTAATAGACTAACTTTGTACATAGTAGACAAAAGCTTGTTAATACTAATATTATAAAGAGAAAAATGTATGATTGTAATTTGATATAATTTATTAATATTAAACAAGGCTATTTTTGTATAAGGCAAAGCTCAGACAACCTAACAAGATTTTTACTTTAAGAAATCATATGTATGATCAAATCATTATGCCAATAAATTATTATTAATATAAAAAAAAAAAACTTTTGAAAACTTGCAGAGTTATAAGCCATTATAGTTGTCGTAAGTTCGTCGTAGTATCATGCTCATTGCATCGCATAGTAATCCATGGTTATTATTAAAAATAAGACTACATTTTTTATCACACTATAAACAAGATTTGGATTGTTTGAATGCTTAATTAATAAATTAATTGTAAAATATAACATGGTTCTAAAACTATCCTATTGGATAGTTTGACTATCTGTGGTGGTTATATATTATGAACAATGTTAAGTAAAAGTTTAAATATTTTTGTAATTGGTATGTATACTGCTACATTAATTTTAAAAAATACACAATTTTAATAAGCGGTTATTATTCCAGATTTAATTATAAACAGAGTGAAATAAAACTCAGTCAATAGAAGAATCAAAAAAATCAAAAAGTCCGATCGTCCGATAAAGTAGGACAACAAGGCCAGGGCAAGAGAAAGCTCCCCGTCAAACACAGTATTATACAAGAAAAATCATCCGTCGAAACTAAAGAACGGATTTCAAATCTAATCCGGGGTCACATTGAACAATCCGAGGCTTGTCGTAAGTAATCCGGCCGATACGTCACCGCCGCAATCCGCTGTAGTGATAGATTGCTCATTCGATGCCATCGATTACTCGTTCTTCGATCAGACTATTGATAATAACAATGTTAAAATATTACCACAAACACCAAAACAACAGAAGGAATGTGTATGTATCTACTTAGGCTAGATACGTTTACGGCAACAGAATCTCGGAACACCTTCGAAGCAACGTCATCTTCTTAGCGTTTCGACAACGAACGATATAGGCAATAAAAATTGTAGTATATAGTTATAGTTAAGAACCGCGGTAGATAGAGTAGTGAGGGCCTAACCCGCTCAAGGAAAGGAGAAATTTGAAGCATAACTAACATGAATTTAACTGTATGAAGGAAAAAATCGTCTCAGGCAGGACTTGAACTCTATCCTGCTGGGCTTCCTTAAAGTGGTTTTTCGCAACCTTAGGGTTACCGGACCTAAGCTGTTTCTCCGGCACCGAGACGTCCAAAGTCAAATTTAAGCCTTCATATGATACGATTTTATGTCAATTGTACGGCAACTAACATGTTCAGAGCCCTTAGGTAAGTGGTGCACACGAATAGATTATGTTGTTGCGTTTGCAAGCCCGCGAATATGATTTATTTTAATATGAGATTCACAGTTTTCATAACATTCTATTATTTTGTCCTTCTATTTGATTGTCGATCGGATGTCTCAAGTTCGACTTGTGGGTCAGAAATTCCAATTTTCCTTTTTCCTAACGCGATTATTTTAATTATATAGTAGAGGCCCAAAACGTGGTCAGGTCAACTAACTACATTGTCGGAGGCAGTCATCAGAAACAAAATGGTCGGAGGTTGTCCGTGAACGATTTTGTTTGAAACTCTTCTTCTATAGCTCTTGGTAATTTGTGATACACCGATCAGAAATTAAGAAATTCTTTAGATTTCATTTCAGATATTTTAAATAGAAAGGATTTATTTCTAAAGAATCTTGTCAAACGTATTTGAAAACATGAATGATTAATCAATACATGGATATTATGTTAATCGTAGTAGGCGCTTACTAATAGGTTATATTTTATTGAAGCTTGATATTTAGATTTAGTTTTTCTATGTTATTATGTTTTAGCCTACAAACTGTTTGAAGAAATAAAAAATGAATCTATTTAGCAGTTGCTAAGAATAAATCGGATCGGTTTAAGAAGGATATGTCATGAATTTATAACACAAACGAAACAATCAAATATGTGTGTAACTGCTATAAGACAAGTAAGGGGATCTAACGTAGTTTCACTAAAAAAAAACATGTTTTTGCCTCCTAATATAGGGCCACTCGATGTAACTATCAATACAATACATATATTTTGCTTAATATCGCTGAAATTTTACTAATTTATTAACTTATTTTCGCGTTTTTTATTAAATATTTCAAATACAAATACAAAATACAAATTCATTTATTCACAAGAAATGTGGTTACATAAAGATGGTAATAGTAATAAATGAGTTCTTTCACATTCTACCATAACAATGGTGCGTGAATATGTCATACAACTGATATAATTTAAATTTTTCTTAATTTTATAAACACTTGATAATATTACATGAAATTATATGTTAATTAATGTCAAAAAAATAAAAAAAATAAATAAATAAGATGTCAAATATTCAATGTCAATAATTATAATAATTGTTTTTGAAAATTGTTAACCAATAAATTAAAGCTTGATTTTTTTTTTTTTTTCACATTAAATATTTACATCACCTTTATATGTCATAAATTCATTTAAATTATAAAAACATTTTTCTGATAGCCACAATGTCAGTTTTTTCTTAAATAGAGTAGGCGGCAATTCTTTAAATATATTGGGTAATTTATTATATACTTCTATAGCCTTTACATATACATTTTTCCCATATATATCCAGTCGGCACCTAGGCCGATGCAGCTTAAATTTATTTCTGGAATTTCTGCCTACCGCTTCTGAATACGTGCTAAAGTATCCTGGATATTGTTTGACAAAAACACAGATTTCCCTAATGTACATGCAAACCAGTGGTAGAATACGTAATTTTTTAAATAGTGGCTTGCAACTTTCTGTAAACCAGGCTCCACAAATCGCTCTCACACACTTTTTTTGGACCCGAAATGCTTTCTCAATCTCGACTGAGTTTCCCCATAACAGGAGACCATATGAGAGCACCGAAGATACGTATCCATGGTATGCACTGAGTGCCGCTTCTGTTGACACGGTTTGTCGCAATCGTTTTATAGCAAATACAAACCGGTCGAGTCTGTTGCACACATATTCCACATGCGCCTTCCAGTTGCAGTGCTTATCGAGTACCAGTCCTAAAAATGTTGTTGTATTTACTTCTTTTATTTTATTATTGTTATAACTTACATTAAGCTCGATTTGTGACTTTCTATAGTTTTGGAATTGTATCATTTGCGTTTTATCTATATTGATTTTTAAATTATTATTGCTTAACCATTTGATTGTCTTATTGAGTGTCATATTTATGTCATTCTCGTAAGTTCCTTTATTTTCACACTTGATAATCAGAGTAGTGTCATCCGCAAATAAAATAGTTTTATGATGGGTAATATTGGGCAGGTCGTTTATGTACATTAGGAATAAAAATGGTCCTAGCACGCTGCCCTGTGGGACACCGAATCTATTAATTTTAAAGTTTGATCTACTTGTGACTTTTATATTATTGTGTAACTTGGATATTTCAACGCACTGATAACGATTCTGTAAGTAACTTTTTATCCAATCGTTAGCTACGCCTCTGATGCCATATTTTTCTAATTTAACGAGAAGCAGTTTATGATCCACGAAGTCAAAAGCTTTGCTCATATCAAGAAATATGGTCGCTACCGGTATTCGGTCATTAATAGCTTCAGTTATATATTTAATAAGATTAAAACATGCTAATGAAGTGCTGCAATTTTTTTGAAAACCAAATTGTTCTTCTTTGAGTATTTTTTGACTTGTAACGAAATCGTTTAACCTTATTAACATAATTTTTTCAAAGACTTTTGAAATGACAGGTATCAAAGTGACTGGACGATAATTAGTCATTTCTGTTACCTCTCCTTTTTTATATAAAGGTTTAACAATTGAATATTTAAGGCCCTCTGGAAAAGTTCCTTCTTGAAGTGACAAATTAATTATGAAGCTCAAAGGTTCACAAATGAATTTTGCGCAAAGCTTAATCATTTTTGTGTTGATGTCATCAATACCTACAGAACTAGTATTTTTTAAATTATTGATAACTTTGTATATTTCCATTGGGTCAGTCGGGCTCAAAAATATTGTGTTAGAATTATAAATGTTCATGGTTTCGTTTATGTCGTCAATGTCAAATTTAAAGTCATTCTCATTAGTCAGGTTAATATAATAATTATTAAAAATATCGCTTATGTCATCTGTAGTAGTATATAATTGATTATTATATAATATTTTATCTATTTCTGTATTCGTATTTATGTCTCCAATATTTTGATTTATAATATCCCACACTGCTTTGCACTTATTATTCTTTTTCAGAATGTATTTATGATGTTCTAACTGTTTTGACTTATATATACATTGCTTAAGTAATTTTGAATATTTTTTATAGAATCTAATATTTTTCTTTTTATCAGCACCGACCTGTTTACCTTTCAAATACATAATTCTTTTTTTAACACAGCATTTCTTAAGGCCTTTTGTCAACCATGTGTTCTTATTGACTTTAGTAGTTTTCCTTACAGTAAATGTAGGAAAACACAAATCAAAAAATAAACAAAACACACTGTGAAATTCATGGAACGCGTCATTTAAATTAGATTTTTTATATACGTCTGAAAAAGATAATGAAGAAATGTAATTACAAAATTTATTAACATTTTGTTTACTAAAATCCCTGACCTTTTCATACCAACTGCGCGTTTGACGTTTGATATTAATCTTTATTGTCAACGTTTGTCCCGTCTCATGGTCCGAGAGACCCAAGTGATGAATTCTAGCTTGAATTTGTTTCACATTACTAGCAAAGTGGTCGATACATGTATGTTGCCTTGTGGGTAATTTAATGTGCATTTCCATATCAAAATTTTTTAAGAGGTTAATTAGTTCCAAACAACTTTTATTTGGCTTAAGCGTATCAAAATTCCAGTCACCACATATAACTATTTTTTTCGACCGATTTGAAATGTTTTGTAGCAGGTGTTCCATTTTTTCAATAAAAACATAAGAATTACTGGTAGGGGTCCTATAGACACATACAACAATCAGTTTTTGCATTTTTAACTCAATGCCGCAATATTCAAAATTAAAATCACAGGCGAGGTTCAGTGTACGATTAAGTTTTTTGTATTCAAAATCATTTTTAATTAAGATACAAGAGCCCCCTCTTTTAGAGTTGCGGGAAAACGATGTAACTAATTTATATCCTGGTATCTTCAGTAAATGCTCCGTCCCTTTTTTTATGAAAGTCTCGGTTAGGCAAATTATATCAATTTCAGTAAAGTTTTGAGAAAAATCAGACAACGCAAAAATAATGTCTTCGGATTTATTTATTGCCCCTGCTATATTCTGATGAAGTATAGTTAAATGTGAATTACCTTTAGAAACGAAAAAGCTCCTGTCTACTTGAATTTTGCTGTGGTAGTTCACATATTACTGAATTAATGTTCTTAGTAAAGTAGTAAGGTATGGTACCCTTTTTAGGCACATTTAGGTGCAGTTTTTCAGAGGCAATTTTCATATTAATAGTCTGGTTCAAAATAGGTTGCAATGATTTTGGTTTGAAACCGGACGGTATAGTAACCTTTTTTATTTTGGTTAAATTATGATTCCTGTCAACTGGTTTACATGTACTGCTACAAACTGTTCTAATTTGTTTATTAAGTTCTAAAAATGCAATTTCCACAAGTAAATCAAAACTTAATGAACGTGTAGACTTCTGCAGATTATTTTTTAATTTATGTTGACATTCCATAAATTGACAGTTAACATTTTTTTTTGTAAATAATTTTAGATTTTTATTTAACTTAAGTTCATTTAAATACGGATTATATAGTACATCGGTTACAAAGACTTTATGATGTTGTAATAAGTATAACGAGTTACTTAAAGTCGATAATACTTCATAGGGGTTTTTGTCGTTTGAGCCCATCGTCAAGATAATTATGTCATCACGTTTAAGAGACTTGCTCAAATTTTCACAGGATTTTTGTATTTCACAACTCTTAGCCCACGGTTTGACAATACCAAAGAACTCGTATTTATTTTCAAATCTAAGATTACTACGGTTGTAATCGTATGTTATTTGTGACGCTAAATTTCGGGCCCGATTATCACCCACAATATATACACTCCTTTTTTCAGTACCAGTGGCGCCATCTATGCATTGGTATTTCTCGAGAGATAACAGATTTGGTATTGGGTCCGCTGCGTTTATTATCCCCGCTCCTATGTTTTCATTTATGCACTCTGTAGCACGCTTACTGCGAGATGTTTTCGACGGTTCGGGAGTTAGCATCAGATGGCTCAATGATAATAATCGGTCATGACGTTTTGGTGTTTCATTGGGACAAACATATTTGGCGTTTTTTATAGCTGAAAAGTGTGAAATTTTCATCTTTGTATTTGTGTTTGTGATATATTGTGAAGGACGGTTTACTGAGCGTCGACTGGGAGTTATAGTCGTTGGATTATTGGAGACTGAATTGCTGGAAATATGTTTCAGAAACTGGATTTGTTTATTTTTTTCCATTAATTCTTTACGTAGGTTAGTGCATTCTAGGTTGAGATTTGCAATCTCCTCATGTGCGCTCTCATTTTCTATTTGTAGGGTTAAAATTTCCTGGTGTAACTGTTGAAGTTCTGGTGTTTTCTTCGCAGACGTGGGAACACTTTTGATCGACAAGTCTAGTGCATCACAAAGAGTAGAACTGAGAAATGTGTCATCATTAAATTCCGATACATCCGCATCTGACTTGTTATTTCGTAGTGGTTTTCTGAAGGTTATGTTATCATTTTCCATGTTAGAACTGGAATTTTGTGACAACGCCATCTATGTTAAAAAAACTCAAAAGTTGTAGAATGGTGCAAGTCTGTATTAATGTATGCGCACACGCATGAGTGTTTTTGACCGTTGCTACTAGATGGCGATACTTTGTATGCAGTATTCCAAAATGCAACGGTTATTAGATTTTATTTTATAATATAAGATGATAAAATCACTTTATCACTGTAACAACCACTTAGTCTACTCACTGGGACTATGTTCTTTGCTCGTACAGTAAAACCAGTATTTTTGTTAAGTCTAAATGAAGATTTAAGTCCAAACTGTATTTTGTTATGTCACTGTATTTGAATTATGATAAATTTGAAATTTACACAACAGTATAACAAGATAACACTTGTGCTGTCGATTTGAGTCGTTATCACTGTAATAATTGATGTTTCACTCTTAAGGTCGTCAATTTTCTATTTTTTTAAATTTATTTTAAAGTAGCACTGCACAAACTTTGTTTACTAGATGAGCGCCATCTGTTATTTTTCAAACTTAGATATCATTCACTGCCACGGAATATTGTTTTTTTTTTTTTTTTTAAGACGACTCCTTCTTTAGGGTACAAGCCCTGTGTCGCAGGAGACTTTACAAACATACAAGTCACGGACACAAAGTACACCCAGACTCGGAACAACAATTTGTGGATCACACAAAGTGGTGTCCCGTGTGGGAATCTAACCCACGACTTCTTGCGTAGCAGTCGGACAAACTCCCACCGCGCCACAGAGGCAGTCAATTAAACCACTTCAAATGACGTTCCAGGATTATGTAGATGTAAGGTGATGTTTCCTACGGGTGATGGTAGGACAGATACTCCGGTAACAATTGTAAAGAACTGTATTGACAACAGCGATATAACAATAACGTCAAATTAAAATGTAATGCGGATGAAGAGCTATTATGTACGGCGGACGATAGCGCAGTAATGTTCCCAACATTCCGTGACGGTGTCTGTGTGTACGTTGTATGAACGTACTACTAGTAGGTACTCTTATTCTGAGGTTGTATGAATAATTCCTGAGATTAGGATTCCTTAAATTGTGCAGAAAAATCATTTGAGATATGAAATAACGTACAGAGGTGGATGCTTAATGTTATATTTATATGCATTATTTACCAGTCAATCTTTGGGTGATGTAAAGATTTTATTATGTACATGCAGATTGTCGAAGTCAATTTTCATAATAACAATACAAGAATAAAACGCTACTTATTTATTGAAATTGAAATGAAATGACATTGTATATTTGCAAAAACACGGGTAAGTTGTAGATGGTGGTACAGATTTCTATGTTTCCACATGTTTAACCACAAGTGGTATGTCAAATTATATTATATTTGGAATAATGACATGAATTCAATAATTATTATCACAATGTCAATCTCAAAAATAATTTATAATATGTAATGTCATAATTGAAATAAATTATTATGAATTATATTTTAATGTTAACTAGTCTTATCAATGTCAAAATCCTATCGACTCGACATTTAAATATAACTAGCTGTGCCCCGCAATGTTACCCGCGGTTTATTAGCCTATGTGTTAATCCAGGGTGTCATCTAACTCTAGGTATATCAAATTTTATTAAAATCGCTCCAGCCGTTTAGACGTGAAGAAGTAATAAACATACACACTCACATACTCACAAACTTTCGCCTTTATAATATTAGTGTGATTATATTTAAATGTCGAGTCGATAGGAAGTCTCGAACAGAATAAAAACATTTATCTTTTAACCATAAATGAAGGCTGCGCTTAAACTGGTTTAGTGGAAGATTTTTTTTTATATTTTCAGTAAGTTTTATAAATCCTCACAATCATAGTGTGTTTTATGAAAAATATACTCCTTTGATATAACTCTATTCAGATTAATAGTCAGGACAATTGCAATTTGAATACCACATCGTCAGTGCAATTACGACGTGGTATCCGAATAGCAATTATCCACTAACTAAACAATAGCTTTTCTAGAAATACAGTTGAATCCAACCACTTACAATCGGCGCAGCTGATCCTAACCAAACTTCATATCAAATAATTTGTTTTCAAAATGGCGGCGCAACGGCATCGAATATCAAATTAATTTGTTTACGAATATAATCCCGTTTACCTAAAAGGTAAAATACCCAACGACACACGAATATAAAGTAAAACATTTTGTTCGAGCGTAAATACGATTCAAAATGTTGGAAAATGGGAGAAAAAACTTCAACGATCTGTAAATGGGGCACCCTTTTAATATAATAAACCTGGGACTTTCGTTTAATCAGTGGGCTAAGTAAAGAAAAAGATACAGTGGGCCGTCTCATCTTTTTATCCTTCTACCGAGTAGCGGCTAACATCATTATATAGAATAAACTAAATAGTCATCGTCCAGGTCTGTCTTGTACTATTACTTTATTGGATTCTTTAAAAAATATAGCCTCTGCTATAGGATAGGTATAAGCCCTGTGTCACGAGGATCTTTACAAATTTCCCTATAGTACATACACCAGTATGAAAATCAGGCCCACAATCTGCCTCTGTGGCGCGGTGGTAGTGTATCCGACTGCTACGCAGGAGACGACCTCTTGCGTAGCAGTCGGATACACTCCCACGGGTTCGATTCCCACACCACTTTGTGTAATCCACAAATTGTTGTTCCGAGTCGGGGACTTTACAAACGACTTTATGTTTGTAAAGTCCCCCGCGACATAGGGCTTGTACCCTACTGCGGGAATCGTCTTAAAAAAAAACATTTAGCACAGCAGTTGTACGCATAGTTCATAAAAAACTTCAAAATGTGTTTTTAAGAGAACGGTACATAATAGCCCAGTGGCAGCAAAGTGACTGACTTTAGGAGTTCAAAATCTAGGGAGGTCAGTGCACAGCTCTTTGATTTATTCTCGTCTTTGCTCTACCAAAGGTTCAAATGGATTACGGCCTGAAGTAAGCGCTTCAGCTGTGCAAACATTATAAGGCAAAGTAAAGTTGCTAAAGCACAAGAGTGACACAGGACAGGATTAAATGTAGTTATAAGTGCAGTATTTGTGCAGTATCCTATAACTATATGGATTTTTAACCTTTAGCTTTAAGACCCCAAATAACAAGACAGTATTCAGCTACCTACATCATAATTCCCGGTAAAGGTGTAGTCCCCATCTTGCTTCAAAGAGAAGTCAACTCAAAGTTAAGGTACGGCCACGAAGTTGAAAGTTACAGCAAAATGCTTCGAGTTGCTAAATATCCTTTGTTAAGTGAAAAGTTGGCACGACGACGAGGGAAATAATTGTGCTTGAGGGACCAAACGATTTTGTCACCTAATTTCATATCTTGCACAAAGAAAATTGTAAAGTTTTGAGTGGCTTTCATCTCACTGAGGTGTTTAAAGTAGGAAATCAGAAATATTTAAACTGTTATGTCTCGGTTGTGCAGCATACGACGATAAGTCATTGGGACGAATGGTGATGTCTAATTTTCTTTGTTCTCTGCAGTCTGCATAGATGTTTGTGATCGTGTTATAAAGTCGCATATTCCTTGTAAGCTTTAAGATTACTTTTTTTGGATTTTTATATCCGTTTCTTGCCAAATAAATAGTAGCGAGGCGAGATTGGATAAGTCTTGGCCAACACTTCGAATTTTTTATTTGTTTTTAAATGCATTATCTATCTACATTATGGGTAGTACTTGAGATTCAATTTTGAAAAATATTTGCAGACTAGACATGTATCTATTAATATAACCATAAAACAAAATGGCTAGACTGGAAAAACATTTCCACCGTACCAACGAGAGATTGACCAAGATGATTGAGATCTTACTTCATTGTGTATTTCTACGCAAAATGTCTTCATATCTGAATGGCTGATGAGTGATTTAATATGAAATCAGTGAAGTGTAATTCTTAATTTAGGTAATAAATAAGATGTCAACTTTGCTTCTAATTGCAAATAGTGTTTGATATTTATTTAACAAAAGTAAGCCTGATTGAAACTCATAATCATTAGCTTATTCAAGTATTTCATTGGATCATTATGATTGCAAATTCGCTATGATTTCAATACATAAATATTTATAATAATTAAATCTAATCACATTAACACATGAAACATATTTCAATGGCATACAATTATTGCAATTAAAATAAGATACAGCCGGATAATTAGTAGCCACAATGTTTTATACAAAAGTTTAATTATATTGCACTGTAATTAAAATGTGATGGCATATTTTGTTTCATCAGAGAGGTTAAGCAAGTATGTCATGGTTACGTCATGGATTTATTCATTAGTTGTAACGTTATTTTTTTGTGTAGATATGTCTTTGGTTGTGTTGAAGATTAACAGGTTTTACAGCCGTTTGCATTATACTATCTATTGATCGATTTGGTTACTAGAGATATAGAGCGACCTATTTATAATATACTATTAATCTCCTGCTCGGCTCTTATTTATATTACAATGAATAACTTTGTAATATCACCAACCACCTACCACCAACTTTTGGGACACAACCACCTACCTACTTATGTGAGACCCCGGCATAAAACCTTTGTTTTTCAGTTTACGGCCAAAGCCTCACAATAAACAACGATTTTACTCTATTTATATTGTCTGTAGGTGCCCAAAAATGGATGATTGGTGGTTATGGGTTAATTATCTCTAGTAGCCAAATACTTCTATAAATAGATTATTGAAAACGGCCGTTAATCTTTATTTAGAACTTTTATTTAAGCGCTTTTTGCTTAACCTTTTTTTAAATTAGTTTATCTTTCTAGTTATTATTTTCTATTAAACATTCTTGTTTCTTCTTACGTAGGTATATTGTTTTTTTTTTAATCAATCGCTGTTTGCTGCTACCTAAGGCGCTCGTCTTACTTATGTGTTCATATTCTATTTTATTTATTATTGCTGTAAGTTTTCTTGTTTCGAAAATACATTCTGATTGGTGAGACTAACTTATGATATTTAAATGATTTTTATATCACCAATAATCAAAAGAAACTAACTATAATCGCTGCTTCTAAGCTAAAAGCTGCAGCTTAAAAACACATTGTTAATACTTAAATCATATCAAATTATGTGATATCAGATCAAATATAAAACATAATATATTATATAACGTTTTAATACTGCATTTTACTGCTGCCCTGTTTGACTTCAATCATAAATAAAACCCACTTACGTTACCTTGATGAACTTGTTAAAGTATTTCATAGAAAATTAAAAATGTTTTACTAAAGCGATAATGCGTAAAGAATGTAACGCTAAAATGTGTTACAAACTACATTACATTTTCATCTAAAAGTTTAATTCAATCTCGTCGGCCCCACTGTTAGACCTTGCGTGACTCCCAAATAAATCACTGGTTGTTAAGATTTTTCTATCACTTTAAGTGCCTTTTTTCACCAATTAGGCACCAATTAACCTTTTGATCAACATCCCGTTAAACTCTGGTTAAAATGCAACTGATTAATTAAAGGCTAAATAAATATTATTGATCAAAATGTTAAGAAAATGTACCTTTTCATTTTTGCACGAAAAAATGTATATGACACTACCCGTATCACGTACACAAAACGAAGTAAATGACTGCTACAAAACTCAAAATCTATCTAACAAAACTGTTAACGAAAATAAAAATTAGGTCAAAATATGCTACGTTGATACTTTAAGGGTTAAATACTTAAAGATAATAAGTTCCATGCTAAAAGAATTTTATCACGAAGCCTATACCGATTGTCCCAATTTTTAGAACAAATAGTTAGGGCCATTCAATGAAAAAGGTACGAGACCCAAGGTGCATAACTTCAAATCGCACTTAGTCGATTTTTTTTATAAAACTAATGAGCCATGGTAGAGGGGCCTTTTTCTGCATCAGTAAAAATACTCTATTTATGATCCTGCTTGCTGGTTACTGAGGTATTTTCTCTTGTTTCCCCAAACTCCAGACTTTTCCTGTTGTAGGTTACTTTCCGTTCATTAATTCTGTTTTTGGATCATTCGTTCCACGTGCTAGAGGTCGATTTTTTCATATTTGGATTTTTTTTATACTTTTTCTATATGGTTTGATAGTAATGGTATTGGATTTCAATGGGGAAAGAAAACATACGCAGTTTTTTGTCAAATAAGCAGGTTTCAATATTTTCATTTTAAGTTATTAGGATAATGTTAACATTTTTTGTTCACATTTGTTTTCAGTTGTTAACAACAACTGAAAACACCGAGCACATCATGTGATACAACAATAAAATTATAGGGCTAAATGTATCGTCCAAGTTCTTGACCTCCTTATAACTTGTTTATTAATATACACAATTTGACACTGGAATGTGTGTTAAAACTAGGTAAAGTATTTACCTTGTACTTGACGTTTCGACCAGGTTACAACGACCGTGGTCATAAGCTGACTCTACGCAATTTTAATGGAATGCGTAAGTTTAAAAGTTATAATTGCATAATAATATCCAAAGAGATTAAACCACAGGCACACAAATGTTCGAGCAACAATTATTATATCATCTACGTATATAGACCTGTGGTCTAGCTACACTAGACATCACAACCGAGGGATTAATCCTGAACCATCCAATTACAGTTCCTAGTAATTGAACCAGTGATATTAACAATTCTGCGCATACCCACACCCCTAATAGCACTTGTGGAACTTATACATATCTTAACTATACCTATTTAACTTTGATGATATCCAAGTATATGGTTCTTTTGTGAAAATGTTTATTTTTTTCGTCAAGAGTATAAAAGATTCTCTTTTACGATAATAAAATGGTTCAGTAGTGATCACAGGCAGTTTATTTTGATCAAAACACGTTGAAATAGTAAGTATTTAACAAATGAGTTAAATTAATATAATATTATAACAGGCGGCGATACTAAGCTATCACCGCTTGTTATAAGATTAAATTAAATAAACAAAATTATTAGAAAAGGTTAAGCTAACTATGAGTCGTAGAATAGCGGCTTGATTATCGCCTCGGGCAAGTTTGCAAAACCTTTTCTGAAGAATCCCTAATGTAATGATTAAAAAAAATAATGGCTACTTTTGTTCAAACAAATATTTTTTAGAGATTCTATCTTTATTTAATGATACTATTTTGTACATACATGTTAAATACTTTTAATTTCAACGTGTTTTGATCGAATTAAACTGCCTGTGATCACGACTGAATCATAATAATAATAAGGTCCCTGTTATCTTTTTATATTAAAAAAAAACACATACCACTGTGTAAGAATTACGAAAAAAACTGACAGCAAAATCAAGACAAATGATACACATTTATAAAGCGATGTCTCTTATTCTCTTAAATTTTATTATCTTCGACATTAAGAATGACTTCATCTATTATCCAAATTAATAAATAGAGATTTGCAATATGTCAACAGAATTAATTTTGGGGAGGTGCTGCCGTTTAATTGCGTTAGCCCCTTTCTCCCTCGTTGGTTTCATCCCATACCTTTTCCCCCGCTAGTCTCAAACAATTTAGGAAGCTTTTAAGGTATCCACATGAGTTAAATTGAAATTATCGTTGGACTGTTTAGGTGGTTAGTGGCGGATAATGGGAGAAGCCACATCTTCTTAGTTGAAGAGTCTTTGTGTAATGACGTTAGAGAGTATGTTTTGCTGTTTTCGCATACATTTAACGAAGAGCTTATAGTTCTTCCTAAGATTGTTACAAAGGTAGATTATAATGACGGTTTGTCGTAATTATGAACATGCATATTTTTGTATATATGGTGAACATTCAATCCGTTTATACGTATTTCTTGATTTATCAATAACGGTTGACCCAGCACTCAAATGTTTTTTCTACACTGATTCTAGAATGTACTTCAGAAAAGCTAATAATTTTACTAAGCCTCATTAAATGAAACTTTAAATGAGTAGAGGAATTACTGAAACTAAATTACTTATTGTACACAAACACAATTTTTAGTTGCAAAAGCGAAACTAGTCATTTTTATCACATTTTGTGATTTTTGTTAGTTTAAAGTTTGTTAGTTTCGTTAGTAAAAATATCAGAGGCATAACTTTAGTTAAAAATTCTAATTAAAATTATCTTAGTCCTCTTCACGAAAACTGGCACAAAAGACAAGGATTACATCCGTTCTATTCTAGATTTATTTATGTGTATCATACCAAGGCTGCACTGCATGGAACTGGGCCAGCTCCCTCATAAATATTCATCACTTCACTACCAGCAGATGTACTCTTACCTGAAAAAAAAACATTATTACATCAGCAACCTTGTTACCATTATAAATTATACAGGATACACATCATTTTCATTAAACTCTTTTCTTTTGTTAAAACACGTTAATTGAAACTACGTTAATAGTGTTCCGGTAATGAAGTCGTACAATGTTTTTTTTAGTTTCTGTCGTTTTTATTAGTCAGATGACTATGTCATAATACAAATGTATTATCAATAGGTATAGAAATTAAATTATAGTACCTGCTTACGTTCATGCCCTGTGCCTGAGGGGACTTTGCAAATATAAAAATATGATACAAGGCTCACCTACACTGAGAACCATAAATTGTGAATCATATACATATCTAGGTGTCCCATATGAAAAATAAATAGACGACAACTTACTACTGCAGTCATACATTGGGAGTATGTCCTCTCTGCGCCACCAAGTCACTGTCAAAATAAACTAATTTTGAACAGTACCTACATAAAGCCATAACTTTTAAATGTAGCCTAGATGTTAGCTATATAATCAAATAAAGATGTTTTATCAGGATCTGTAAAACATGTATCTACTTTAACAATAAGCACTTTTTCACTTTTAAATCTTTTAATCCTCACCTCTTAGCTATAACCTATTAACTAAAAACTCCTGTATAGAATTGTTAATTAAACCCATATAACACGTAACTATAGAACAGATATAAATCACGTCGACGTTTAGTAAGTCCTAGGTCATAACTCAAACGTACTAGCCACAAATTAAATTCATTTAGTATCAGATTGTTCTATAGCAACGGTCCGAATATTACTAAATATTATAACCACCCAACTCCCTAAGCCCGCCACAACTTGTCTGACCGATTTAAACTTTTGTATCACTTTCACTGAAATAGTTCAGTATGGATTTAAACATGGTGCTACTGGTTTTGTCAGTTGCTACTACATAAGTATGAGAATATAGATTTTCATCCTTTCTTCTCACTTTATTATATTTTTATTGCACTTGCAAAGTTGTTGGTTACTTAATTATAGTAGTTGTTTAATTAATTTAAATTTTAAAGGCAATTTTATAAAATATGTATTTCGAACTATCATTTCATTGTAGCGGTTTTCTATAGAGGTCGTTTCATTGTTTTATTTCGATTGTGATATTTTATTACTTTGATATCGAATCTGAAACTTTATGCGGGTGTTCGTATGTTCCATCGGGTGTATATTTTTAGGCATTTTACTCAAAGACTACTCAATGAATATTGATGAAATTTGGTAAAAATGTGTCTTGTAGTCGCCGCTACCTATTTGATGGGTAAACAATAAAAAATGTAATTTTTAGAGGGGGCACTCCATACATATTACAGAATCTGATTTTTTTTTTCAGCAAACATCAACGTGTGGTACAATACTCGACAGATCTTTCAAAAAAAATTTAAGGTTTCCAATAAACTTTTTTGATTAAGTGAATATTTTTGAAAATAACCGCTCTGAAAGTGGAATAAATTGTGTCCCCCATCACAAAGGTAGCTCTTAATAAATACTTTAAACTAAAATTATTTTGGATGTGTTGGTGTGTCATTGAGTTATTGCCGAAAAATTGCGTTTCTCAACAAAAGGTCGTAAGTGCCATGAACATACGCTCTTCTGCTGATGCAATTATTCAAGGCTGCGGAACCCTACACTGACCATGGTCCGATATGCTCTTGCCCGGTTTTTATTAATAGGTTAATAAGTATCAAACAGCTTAAACCGCCTATAAGTTATCAAAACAAAAGAGAAAAGAACATTCACTCTTTTCAACATCTCAAAGAAAATTAGATTTCATTGTTCGAAATGCTTTCAAAGGCATCTAGGTTTTGTTTTAAGTCTTTGTACCATGACTAGTGCTGTCAACGTTTACAAATCTCAAAGTGAAATTCCGGAACTTTTATGAAGTGACCGACTACGAAGTTGACCGATCATGTTTTAGTGGACTTTTTGCTAAGTTGACTAATGACGAACAAAACAAATAAACCAATTTTAAGATTTTAATAAGACCTTGTTTAATTTGGTTCACGGCGTTAATGTTTAGAAATCAAAATGATTAAAGGTTCTAATTTTAATAAAACGTAGTTTACAAATTCAATGTTTGCATTTTTGAAAAATATAAAAAATTTTGAAGTCCTGACCCAGGAATAGAACCCGAGACTTTCGTAGTCAAACCGGGGCCGGAATCAAACCACTTATCTGGACTATGTTACTAGACCTCAATTTTTTCTATCCTTTGATGCTCGCATGTGCCATAAAAAAAATCTATCTTTCAAAAATGCAAATATTGTATTTGTAAAGTACCTAATTGGCAAAAAATGCCTATAAAAATTACTTAAGACATAGTTTTAAGTCTAAGTCTTTTTTAGACCTGATAACGTAACTCAATCTATCAGATCTAGTCGATCACTATGCAGTCGCAGACTAATCAATCTTGCAGTAATCCTATTAATCTAAAATGGTCTTTTATAGACCTCCGATTCCAATGACGTCACAACCTACCCATCCATTATTATCCAATTAATGTCCCATCGTAGGACATGGGAATCCTCTTATTGTATCAAAGGGAGTAGGGTGCAAGTATAATGTACAACTGAATAAAGGTTATTAAGCAGCACTGCCTTGAGTGTATTTTTAATACAGCTTATTTCCACTTAACATGCTATAAGACCACCCTAGGCAGAATCGGTATAAAAAAACCTTTGTTGTTATTGCTTTATTTTGATATTGGATAACAAAAACAATATTTTCCGGGATTTTTTGTGCAATATATGAATGGATGGACTCAAGACTCGAAATAACAATTTGTAGGTACAAATTGTTATTCCGAGTCTAGGTAACTTCTGTGATTTGTATAAGTACAGTTTTCTGGGAAAGTTAAAGTACATAATTTGAAATTGAATATTTTTATTGTTAAAAGTCTTTTAACACATAACACGGTTCCAAAAAAAAAAAATATAAGTATAAACCGTTATGATCATCAATATCAATTTTTGTTCACTTAGTTCATCTAATAATGCATGCAAATAATTTAAATGTGTTTTTTTTACTTGAACATCCCGGGAATTAGATTCACTACTCTGTTCAAAACAGAAGTCAATACTTTTGCAGTTAATTTTTGCCTTTTCATTACTATTTTTTTAAATTAAGAATGAAACTGAAAGGAGTTGTGATTATGCGGATTGTGCTATTGACGACATTCCACATAGTTGAATTTTTAATCTCTTTTAAAAGTCAAAAACTCTTTCTTCAGTATCATTATTTTGTCTAAAGAAACAACGTTTCACTTCCAACAATATATCCAAAACCCATATGGTCGATCATACTTCAGGATTGAATTACTCCATTGGAGGCCTTTACATTGAATATACCTTTTATTTTTACTTTATTTATTTTCATTATTTCCTAACATTTAGTATAAAAATAGCGATTCAAAAGCCACTAAAAGCAACATAAAATACGAGACTTATATGTATGTACATAATACAAATTAGAAGGGTATTGAGATATTTTAATACTATTAATAAGGTAGGTAGGTACAATGTTTACTACAACGGGCGACCAATGCATCATTGCTCCCCGGTGTAAGACCGGTTTTGTACTTTCCGTACTATGATTACTGCTTGCCTAAGTATGCAGTACCTGACTGGCTTAACTTTTTATACAAATATATTGTGAAAATTTTCATTTTTAAAAAAGTGGCCAAGAGTTTTTTTTGCCAAGTTCATTTTTCACGGCTTTACTCTTGCGAACTTGACATTAAATGTAGAATCACTTTATTCCAAATTTTGTCTCAGGTTCATAAGCGTTGCATTTTAAAACCATGTGAATAAAGTACTATGACTCTACAATAGATTTTGCCAAAATTAATATAGGTATTGTATTTACAGGCAAAATCATCTTTTAAGAAAATGACACTCATGAATATACCTGCTTCATTCATCTTGTTTACTGATTTATATCAATCTGATAACATTGCAAACATAAAAAGCTAGACAAAACATACTTAAACAAACAAAATCACAATTTTAAAACTATGACAGCAAAAGAAAATCAGACGCACATTAAAAAAACATTGTCGTCCAACGATAAAATAAACTTCGAAGTTTAAATTCAAAACAAAGAATATCTTTTTCATTAAATATTTCTTGTTTAAAGTCACAATACACAATAAGAATTTTAAAACGTCCAATTCACTTAGCGCGCTCTTCGTGGCCCCAGCACGATTCTTTTTTATCACCCGAGGTGCTCGTTAGCGAGATCTTCAATGCAACAATTACTAAGATATCTTTTTGCTCCCTCCCTCATTCGTCTTTTCTCATTATTTTATATCCCTTTCTTGTTTTTATTGCACACTACTTCGTTTTTCCTGAGCGAGCGTTCAATGGATTTTATTCAGAATTAAATCGCCGTGAGCTTCAACTGGTCTTTCGGTATAAAAGTGACGCCAGTAAAGGGTGTTAAAGGATAATCTTGTTAATTAGTAGAGTAGACTAATGAATCTGTATGGAAATTGGATTTAAAAATGTTGCTTTGTTTGCTTGTACGCTTTAAAATATATTTTTCAGAAAAAGGTTTTGCATTCATAGCCATGTTTGCAGAGCAGAATTGACATTTTACATTATTTTTAGGGTTCCGTAGCCAAAATGGCAAAAATTAAACAGTTTTGTCGTGTCCGTCGGTCTGTCTGTCTGTCTGTCTGTCAGTACGTCACAGAAATTTTACTAAAAAACTACACAGGGTATATGAATGAAAGGAGTATCGGTGTCTTGTGTAAGCTACTAAGTTCTATAGTTAGATAACGAAAATAAATATTTCTGAAGGGGGCACTCTATAAATGTAACAGAGGCTGATTTTTTTTTCAGCAAACATCTACTAGTGGCACATCATTTCACAGATCTTTTAAAAACATTTGAGGGGTATCTAAGCCACTTTTTCGATTAAGTTAATGTTTTTTTGGAAATAATCACTCCAAAAGTTGCAAAAATAGTGTCCTATGCTCTTTTGCTGGTGCATTTTATTCAGATCGTATTTTTTTAAATGGATGCATTTATTTGAAGAAACATTTGAGGAACTCTACACTAAGCATGGTCCCCGACAGTAATATTAATCCATTAAAGTAAATAATTTTATGAAACTTTATATGTAATATTATTAACATAATCAGATTCGGGCTATAATTCAATGAAAAACGAAATTTAAGTAAAAATTTCATAAATTAGATCCAGAACTAGCAACATTTATTCAATCACGTTTACAAAAATAGAACCGAACTTCTTAAGTTTATATGAAAATTAATGATGAAAGTCGCTTTAAAATATGGAAATTGTAAGTTATGTTTCTCTAAAAGAAAGTAGAACTACTGATTAACGATAATGGTCTCCTGACCAATGTGGATTCAGGGACATCTATGATTAAAAGTATAGCGAAGCACTTTTAAAGTTAAATCAATCAAAAAACATATTCATTTTATTTTTTTCAAAGATAACTGCCAATGTGGAATTTTCGTCCCACATTACTAGCAATCCTGTTAACCCCTCCAGCTAAGCTCAATGGCTTGTGTTAGGAGTGGCTTCACGTCGGTAGTAGGTATAATGGGTAGGACTCGAACCCGCGACCTCACGATTGCGAGCTATAGGCTACCCCTGCTTCAAAAAAAATATTTCTAACTCGTCGACACTCAACGGAATATCATCCTAATTTCTGTATACACGTAATTAACCGTTTTTAAGCTATCCAAGTGAACAGGTCAGCCCATAAATTAGTCGCTCGGCCTCCCTCCACCCAGTAATGAAATGTACGTCCCTGGTAATGAAAAAAAAAACAAATTTATACCTTCGTAGAAAGATTTATGTGTTCCGGTGATCTGTACCCTGAATAGACCGAGCCAGTTTGTGATACGAGCCAAAAAGAATGAATAAACGTCATGCCTCGACTGCTTTGCTGGATTTTTAACGAAATAGCGTTTGTCCACAGTCCGCTTATGTGAGTATCAGTAGTGCTGTTAAAAAAAGCCTATGTTCTATAACTTCACCTTTTTAGTTTATAACTGACTGCAGTCCTTTGCTATGTGTTTGACGCGTATATGTATGTACTAGCTGTCCCGCGCAACTTCGTCTGCGTAAATTTTCCCCGTTTATGCAACATTTCTCATAGCTGCTCCGTTCCTATTGGTCGTGATGTTATATAGCCTGTAGCCTTCCTCAATAAATGGGCTATCCAACAGTGAAAGATTTTTTCAATTCGGATCAGTAGTTTCTGAGATTACTGCTTTCAAACAAACAAACTAACTCTTCAGCTTTATAATATTAGTATAGATGTTTTCTTCTAATGTTACTATGTCCGCTCATAACTCCTCAAGGGTGCAACCGATTTTTTAAATGACACGTTTTTTGATGACGTGAGTGTCACTGTGTTCATACAACACTTAAAATCGACATGGCGGATTTTATGAGCGTTGATGAGTGGAGAAGGGGTATTTAATCAAAGGGCTTTACAGGGCGATTGCGGAAATATATATAATCTATAACTTTAAAAATGTTTAAAGTGGCAAATCATAAAAAAAACAACGCTAATAATAAAATAAATAGTTCTTATTATAAATAAAAAAAAATAAAAAAACACCTGATAAATAATGAAACGATTGCATTTTCAGGAGGTTTTTCTTTAGTTTTTAAATTTACTTTTCTCCATTCCAAATGACATTAAATACAACACAGTGGTTTAATTGTAAAAAATAAATGGCAGACAATTAATTTCACATAAAATAAATAATAGAAATGATGTTTATATTCTGTTGGGCGTTGTTAGTTTGTTTAACATGTTTATGCACCAATAGGTCAATATAATACTTTTATGTGTGTTAAAGATATGTTAGTTAAATCACTCCGGTAACTCTGAGCCAAGAAGTCACTATAACGACGTCACTGTGACGAAAATTCACCAAGAAGTCACTGTGGTCGATGTTACACTCTAGAACTTAACGAGCCGAAGTATCAAAATAAAGGATTTTAAAAGCTGATAACAAATATATATGTTACTTACATATTTAAATGTAATTGGGAATAAGAAGTCCTTAACAAAACTAAAATTGAAAAACCCGCCTGCAATAACATTTAATATCATGCAATCGGAGGCACAATTTAACAGGATTTTTTTTATTTTTTTATTAGGAAGTAATTAATTAGAGATCTGACATTATACTTAAATAAACCATTCGTACGTACTATGCAAATCGATTCTAAAATACCTACAGATAATTACTACAAAAAACTTTCAACAAGATGTAGATTCAATTTGAAGTTAAATTGGAAGTCTTCTGATCTGAAGATGGAACGAAAATGCTTCCATTTATTTGGAAGTTTCGTTACTTGGAATTTGGTTACTTAGGCTTAGCGAAAGTCTAGCTATTTGTCTAAAACGTTCCAGTCTTTTATTGTTTTCTGTCGAACCAATCTGTGACTGATTACTTAGTGAAGGCTAAGTCTAAATTTTATATAATTGGGAAAAAAAATGAAATGAATGAAGAAAAGTAGTCTCAAAGTAATCAGGTTAATTTTGGAAGATAGATGGGAGAATGTTTGTTAGAAAAACTCTTGACCGGATTTTAATAAAACTTATCAGTAATGTTAATATTCAGAATAGCACAAAGGCTCTAAAAATCAAATAACTTTGGCAAAGAAAAACTAGAAGAAACTTATATTTAAAATGTGAAAGTAAATGGCTGCCTCTGTGGCGCGGTGGCAGTGTGTCCAACTGCTACGCAAGAGGTCGTGGGTTCGAATCTCACACGGGACACCACTTTGTGTGATCCACAAATTGTTGTTCCGAGTCTAGGTGTACTTTGAGTCCGTGACTTGTATGTTTGTAAAGTCCCCCGCGACACAGGGCTTGTACATTAATGCGGGAGTCAGTCGAAAAAGAAAGTGTTACGCTCTCGCGCTTAAACCGCTGAACCGATTTAGATGAAATTTAGATGAAAAATTAAAAAAAAAATAGATGAAAAAAAAAATTGGTATGGAGATACTTTGAGTCCTAAGAAGGCACATAGGATAGTTTTTATCACGATAACTGACATTCAGGCAGCCGGAGCCTAGGGCGACCCAAAAAAATTGGTTGTCTGTAAAGTCAGTTAACGGACGATAATATTACGTGATAACGTCATAATAAAACATTGATGACATTGAATAAATAACCATGCCTGTGATTTTTTTTTTGCGCAAACTCGCGCACGCGCCCGACGGCCACAATACTTCAGATTATTAGCAGGCGGTACGTGAGCGATGACGTCACTGGAACGTGAGCGATGACGTCACTGGAACGTGAGCGATGACGTCACTGGAACGTGAGCGATGAGGTCACACTTATTCATGAGTGCAGCTGGTCATTAATTTATAAGAAGTTATTACGTCAAAAAGCCTCATCCTTATTTCCAAATGGAAAGAAAAACACTTTAAGAATATTTGCCATTTAATATTCTGATTAAATTACGCAACTCTTATTGTCAGCACGTAGCTAGTAGCTTCGTTTGCGTAAATTTCCCGTTTTTGCAACATTTTTCATTGTTGCTCCGCTCCTATTGCTTGTAGCGTGATGTTATATAGCTTATAGCCTTCCTCGATAAATGGGCTACCAATTAGTGAAAGATTTTTTTTAATTCGAACCAGTACTTCCTGAAATTACCCGCGTTCAAACAAACAAACTCTTCAGCTTTATAATATTAGTATATATTTAATATTCTGATTAAATTACGCAACTCTCTTTGTCAGCACGTAGCTAGCTAGCTTTCTAGCTGTTCCGCGCAACTTCGTTTGCGTAAATTTCCCGTTTTTGCAACATTTCTCATTGTTGCTCCGCTCCTATTGCTTGTAGCGTGATGTTATATACCTTATAGCCTTCGTCGATAAATGGGCTATCCAACAGTGAAAACATTTTTAAATTCGGATCAGTAGTTCCTGAGATTACCCGCGTTCAAACAAACAAACTCTTCACATTTATAATTCTAGTACAGATTTAATATTCTGATTAAATTACGCAACTCTTATTGTCAGCACGTAGCTAGTTGCCAATAAAGAGCTACATTGTCCCGCGGGGCTGCCCGGTTCGTGTCGACTATCGCATTGTGGCAGGACGCGTGTCGACTACTGTCGACTGCAGCTTTGTGTACGGAGGACGTACTACCGTGCACTGTGTGCTATACTGACGGCTTGAAAGGCTTTTGTTTCAAAGTGATAATTTTTAAAGCTTCATTTTTATTGTATTTTAAGATGGGATAGAAGCTTTATGAGAATATCTTGGCAAGACTAATCATTTAGGTATGATAAGATCGCTTTTTATTAGGATTCCGTAGCCAAAATGGCAAAACGGAATCCCCGTCCATGTCCATCCGTCCGTCCGCACCTTTGCTCAGAGACTGTTAGTGCTAGGAGGTGTAACTTTGTTGGCTGTACCAAAGTGTTGCGGAATCTATTCCCGGTCGGGATATCACTTTGTTCCATAAATATTGTAGCTGTTGTCACTTTTCACGTATTTTTTAATGTTCCTACTAGTTTACTCCATAGTGCAGAGTTATCTTTCTTCTTCTATCTTAGAAAAATATATGTGCTCTTTCTTATATAAGGCGATTTTTAATATACTATTAACCTTGTAGCTTTTGTAAAGAATTACATTACACCAAAAAAATCGTATTTTTATTTAAAAAAAAAATGCTACTTAGCCCTTACCACTTACTTTAGTCACACAACCATTTACCACACATCTGTGAGACCCTGGAGTAAATTCGATGTTTCTTTCTCATGTCAATTTTACTCCAGTAAAATAGTCTGTAGATTAAGAGAGTTAAAGATAAATGGACAAAAGATATTATAGAGTGGTACCCCAGACAAGACAAAAGGAATCAAGGAAGGCACGTGATACGGTGGGAAGATGACATCAAAAAAGTAGTTGGACCTTTGTGGAGAAGGACAACATATAATAGATCAGAATGAAAAAAAATTGTATAATAGAATCGCTTTTTATTAGGATTCCGTAGCCAAAACGGCAAAACGGAGTCCCGGTTCATTCATTCATTCAAAATAGTCTGTAGGTAGATAAGGTCATTACTCCAAAATACATATATATATATATATATATATATATTTTTTAAGACGACTCCCGCATTATCGTACAAGCCCTGTGTCGCGGGGAGCTTTTACAAACATACAAGTCACGGATACAAATTACACCCAGACTCGGAACAACAATTTGTTGATCACACAAAGTGGCGTCCCGTGTGGGAATCGAACCCGTGACCTCTTGCGTAGCAGTTGGACACACTCCTACCGCGCCACAAGTAGTAGGTGATTAAGGGTTAATATATATTAAATATTTTCCAAAACTGATATTACAAAGTTATTTAGTGTTATGTAAAGAAGCGACGAGCGGGAGGTTATTAGTATATATTAAAAATCATTCTGTATATAATTTCAAAAAGTATCAATCGGCTATCAAACTCACTAATTACGATCCAAATCATCGAGTGTTCTCTACTAATAAAACAGCCTAACGAACTGGCAGACATGATTAAAAGTAGTTGCACTAATGAGTCGGTGCGCAAATCACCGATGTTTACTGACGAATGTATTGACAGCGCGCTAATAAACCTAGCTCATTGAATAGGTAATATAGATTACAAGTACAACACATTGATAATATAAAAGCAACACTTAGAACTGTTACTTATACAAGGTTATTTTTACTTAAAGAAATAATTTATGAAAGAGAAAATGAAAATATTAAAAACTTGCAGAGTTAAAAGCCATTCAAGTTGTCTTGTGTTCTTCGCGCTATGGTGCTCATTGCGTCTCGTAGTATGTAATTCATGGTTGTCATTGCAAATTAAGTGATGATTACATTACACATCACATTTGGACTGTTATAATGATTAATGAATTATTTAGTAATTGGTTAATTAATTAATTGAAAAATATAACATTGTCCAAAAACTACCCGATTGGATTGTGTTACTGATTCTGAGCAAATTACTTTCAGATTTGCATTATACCAAGAATAGCGTTGTAGACATCGCTTACGAATGGTTATTTATATTTTATATAGTTTTAATCTATTTGCACATGAAGAATTAAATTTTGCCTTTTTTTAGCCAAAAAGGAACCCTTATAGTTTCGCCATGTCCGTCCGTTCCTCCGCACCTTTACTCAGAGACTGTTAGTGCTAGAAGGCTGTCATTTTGCATGGATACAAATATTACTTACGCCTATACGCGAATGAAATCTTCAAAAAAAAATTTATTCTACATGTAGAGTGGGGATGTGATTTCTTTTTTCTCCTTCCCGACCGTGTGGGGTATCATTTGATAGGTCTTCTAAACACGTTTAAAATGTTAAGCTTTAAAGTGAAAATTTTTGTTAGTCAAGTGTCCCCACCCCCTGCTAGATGGTTGATGTTGTATATGTGAAAAAAATACGGTAGTAGTATATATAATGCAATTAAAAGAAAAACTATCACAGCTAAGTGAGCTTTTCAAGTTTATGAGTAACAGCTGATCAAATGAAAAGGAACAAAATTTTCGTAAACGTTTCGTTCCAGTGAAAGATATTTTTAAGTAGATATAACGTTGTAAATATGAAACAAAAACAATAGAAAACCCACTTCTTAAGCCTCATTATTCGGATGGGGGGGGAGAGACTACGGAACCCTACATTGTGCGTGGCCCGACATGCACTAGCCCGGTTTTTGTGTCTGTCTATGTATTTATCTATGTGTCATATTTTTTAGCATTTTTTTTAAAAGTATCATACATATCGCTTAAACAAGTAAAATTATTGTACAGGCAAAACAACTGAAACATAATTATTTAAACTGAAAAACTATGTCACTACAGCGATTGAGATAATGTACCTATCCAATAATAATAATAATAATAAAAATAATTTATTCACTTAGAAAGCAAAATACTACACTTGTGAAAAGTCGATTCTACATTTACTGGTAATGCCTGTTCGCAAACAATAGGTAAAGCCCGAGAAGAGAACAGGCAATAAAAACTCGTGACCACTCTTTTCAAATTGCCAATGTTTACAATGTTTCTCTGTTTATAAACTGTATATGCAGGTAAGGTGCTGCCACCATTATATTATACACCATATTAGAGGACTGATGCAAAAAAAGAGGTCAATAATATTAGAAGAGTACACAATGACTATAGGACGTGGATGAAATGAACATACGCTCGATAAACATATTTAAGGCTCTACAAATACAATAATTGCATTTTTGAAAGATAGAAAAATTTGAAGTCTAGAGCCAGGAATCGAACCCGAGACTTCGATTCTAGCATGCGAGGGCCCAACTCGCGAGCATCAAGGGATAGCAAAATTTGAGGTCTAGTAACATAGTACAGATAGGTGCTTCGATTCCGGCTAGATTTGGCTACGGAAGTATCGGGTTCGATTCCTGGGTCTGCACTTAAAAATTTCTTCTTTTAAAAATGCAATTATTGTACTTGTAGAGCCTTATATTTATCGAGTGTATGTTCATTTTATCGACGTCTTATAGTCATTGGATAGGTACATTATCTCAAAGTAATTGGCAAGAAATGCCTATAAAAAAATAATATATTTAAGACACTTTCTGGCTTAGTCGCGTGAAAAAGTTTGAAACAGAAACATTTCAACAAAACACCTTTAAAGTCAAGATAATCGCTAATTTATAATTAAAATCACAATACAATTCATGCTCACTGAACATTCTACGGCAAAACTGTTTTATAATCCGTTATTGATACCCGACAGAGCCGGTAATCCGGGTTTACTCGTTAACACCGATTTATACCCATTTGATTTAAATAAACTGTTTATATCCAGTTTATTGGGACTGTAATTTTATAATTATTTATTTGATTTATAGATATAAGTCCGTGACATAATATGAGTTCATTTGTTATTGAAATGAACCAACTCAGGTATTCAGAACAAGTATATCAATGAATGAATGTCACCGTACCGCGCTCCTCATTTGAGACATTAGTTTGTAAATCTCATTTGCCCAGTAATTACACTTGCTACCTTGCTACAGTTCCCGTCAACTGAAATACAGTGATGTGTTAACATTACTATTTCATGGAAGAATAACTGACGCTGTTGTAGTACAAACCAAGACGGCCTATGGCTTAGGCCCACACCAATAAAAATAAAATCATGTCTCATACAGTTAGCAGAGTGGTTTATTTTCTAATGTAAACAAAGAATAACATTCGTCCCACGGCAGGGCAAAGGCCTCTCTACTCTCTCTCCACTTCTCTCTGTCAGTTGCTGTTTAAGGCCAATCTTTTTCGAAGGAGTCGCCATTAGTGACGAGTTCTACTACGTTGTCGTTTGTCATTTTGTGGAAGCCATTTGCGTTTCACAGCGCATTTCTGGGACATCGTTCATTGTACGGCCAGTGGAGACGGTTAACGTACTTACCTATATTAAATGCCATTATTTTAGCTTAGTCACCTACGAATCCATATGCAAATTCCTTTTTGAAAAAGAATTTGTGATTCATTTGGCCCAAAAGTGCCTCATCCAGCGTGCGGCACACGTGTCCAGCCCAGTCCCATTTCAATAACTAATAATTTTCAGAAAATCGAACTCTATGAGAATGAACAAACTTAACTCGAGCGAAGCTACTGGAGAAAGCTAGTTAATAACTCACAATGAAACTTAATTATTTACAACAATAACCACAAATAATTAAATTTCATCTCGTAAATCAGAATATCGAAATGAATTTACGACTCAATTTTGACTTCGTGACGACTTCGACTGATTGATTTACAGAACGTTTATAACGAAAACTTTGCAACAATCGTTATTTTAATATTCAGTACCAACGATAAATAAAAGCTGCTTATAATTTAATTTGTTGGCAAATTGATGGCGAGTTGGTGGTGAAATTATTACTTTATTAATATTTTATTACTTATTATAACAATAACATTTGTTTTGAGTTATTTATTTTATTATAGTCATAAATTGAGTGAGAATTACATTATAAATAAATAAAGCTTTTCAAAAATTAAACATACTCATAACTACAATGTTAGTGATCCTGACTGTTCGATCTCCTCCCAACATAAAACTTTGTGTGATGAGCACGATGGATAGACAAATTATATCTAGACACAGATGTCTAGATGCAATTTGTATATGTATTTAGAAATATATAGGCCTACTGGCTTTCGCCTGCGTCTCCGCACGCGTGGATGTCGGTTATCGCGATAGAAACTATCATGTATCCTTCCCTGGGATTTAAACTATATCCATATCAAATTTCTTTTAAATCGGTTCAACCTTTTAAGCTTGAAAAGGTAAAAGACAGACAAGCAAACTAACAGACCGTCAAACAGACTTACTTTCTCATTTATAATATTAATGATGGATGTTCATCAGTTGTCTGGTTGCCGTAAGTTGTACCAAGATATTAAGTAAACTAGCTATCAATGTATTTTGTAATCTAACAGTGAACCTTCATATGCGTGCAAAAATTCCTTTATTGTAACAATTTTTATATGCACATAATGGACGGTCAGCGTCATCAAACACAAATTTGCATAGTCATCTACAAACCTATATGAAAATTTCTTATTGACATTTTTGTGATGATCGACGAACGCATGGAAAACTACATCATGGTTCGAGGTTCGCGCATTTTAATATGTGATAACCAATGAATAAGTCAAAAACTATAACTCTGTTGCGCGGTGGGAGTGTATCCGACTACTACGTAAGAGGTCGTGGGTTCGATTTCACCACCCAGGTTATAACTTTGTGTGATGAGCACGATAGTTTATTCTGTGTATAGGTGTTATTTATTTATCATATGTATGTATTTTAAAAATATAAGCAATAGATAGAAATATAATAAAGAATATTTAAGTATGTTTATCGGTTGTCTGATTTCCATAGTATAAGCTCTACTTAGTTTGGGAACAGATAGCGTTGAGTAAGTTGTCCCAATATATTATAGATATTAATAAATGCTGCCCTACACTGTGACATTTCTAGTATTATGATTTGATAAAATCTAATTAGCAGAATCCAATCCTTGACCTTTACCGAAATAACCCCACGAAAACTATCAAACCTTTATACAACATTTAAAACAAATAATTAAAAAGAAATAAAACTTGTTAAACAACATACCGAGTAAATATAAATTACATACGTAATGTTAATTAAAACTAGTAGCGAGCATACCTGCTCGCCAAGTGTCTAGCCAAGCTTGGTGGCTTGGCTGAGCGGAAAATTCCACGAAAAACTTGCCCAACTTGGCTAATTAACCAAGTGGGATAATTTATACAACAAAGACGGTATCAAAGTCGATGTAGGGTTACCATGTTGACGAGAAACGACAGACTCATTATTATGGCCAAATACTCAACTGTTTATTTGATTTAAAGGAACCTACTATTCACCCGCTATCGTTCATTCATTCATTCATTCATTCATCGATAGGATTGTAGTACCTAATAAGGAAATGCCCTCAATACAACACTCGAAACAGATTGATCAACCGGACACCCTCAAAATAAGCTCATCGTTTATTTACTGCCTCGGTGGCGCGGTGGGAGTATGTGACTGCTACGTCAGAGGTCGTGGGGTCGATTCCCACACGGGACACCACATTGTGTGATCCACAAATTGTTGTTCCGAGTCTGGGTGTACTTTTGTGTTCGTGACTTGGTTTGTAAAGTCCCCCGCGACGCAGGGCTTGTACCGTACTGCAAGAGTCGTCTATTAAAAAGAGATAAAACAATAAAAATAGATAAAAAATATAATTTTTTTTAAACCATCTGACGGAAAAGGAGGGAAATTATAAGTGTGTATGTGTATCTATGTGTCTGTCTGTGGCATCGTAGCGCCTAAAAGGATGGTCGGAATAAGATGTAGTTTATTCGAAGTGGCTCTTAACTTTATTCGATGAAAATCGGCTCTACAATTTTAAAGATAAGTAATCAAATTTTAGGTTCACGTGTTGAGGACAGTGGCGCCAAACCAACGATAGCAAACGCAAGGGGAAATGTTGCCGATTACAATTTTCTTATTGACAAATTTATCGAACTCTAAGTTTCTAGAAACATATTATAACAAAATGTAGGTCGCGCAGTGCTTCGTAAGGGAATCGATGCCACAACACTTTGATTCGTAGTCGCTGATTCAACGGCTGTACCACTTATCCAAGACACTAAATCCATATACCTCTTACTTCATGGGCACCTTAAAGCCATCGCCTTAACTCTAAAATATGTTTTCCGTTGAAGTTAAATTACGATCATGTTGTCGCCCTCATCCCCTCTGTTTCCACTCCTCGGCCTCGGAGTAATGATGACGTACTGATTAATGAAGACGAGTTGAACTACTGTCTTGCAGCTTTATCAGGATTTACGCAAAGAACGATTTGCAAGCGAATTTAAGCGTGGATATCTTGTGAGAGATCACGCTTACTGATTACGTGGAAATTCGGAAAACAAGCGTTTAATAGAAATCTGTGATCAAATTTTATTAGTGGATGGTAGGTATGGTGCGTTTTTTATGGCGTACCTAGTGGCGTTTTTATCAAATATCAGTAGCGAACGGTGCATGACATAAGGTATTTGTGGAGCATAATCCGATTGCTTTAATTGCATAAGATCTTTTAATTCATACTTGACTGGCCTGTTGGTCTAGTGGTTAGTGACCCTGACTGCTAAGCTGAAGGTCGTGGTTTCAATCCCTACCAAGCATAAAACTTTGTGTGGTGAGCATGATGGTTTATTCTTTGTTTGTGTGTTATTTATCTATAATATGTATGTATTTAGAAATATATAAATATGTTTATCAGTTGTCTGATATGCATAGTACAAGCTGTGCTTAGTTTGGGATCAGATGGCGCTGTGTGAGTTGTCCCATGATATCATACTTATCTTATTTTTGATTAATGTCTTTTTAATTGATAAATAAAGGAATGAAAAAAATATGAACGTAATTTTAGGGTAGGTGCTCAGATTGATCTCATCGGAGACTAGTCGACTACGCAGGACACATTATTTTTAAGCTATTTCATAGCTTTTATCGCGGGCTTTGAGCGCGGCGACCGAACCAAAAAATTCCGTAACGAAAAAAACTAACACCCCCACTCCGCCTACCATGTAGCTCGGCCGAGCGTTCGCTTAACGTATATGTATATGGTACGATTGTACGAAGCTCGCACGGATCGAGACGAGCTGTTCCGAAATGTAATGAAAAAAAAATACTGCATAATTAAAAAATAAATAAATAATTATAATTGCATAAGTTGATAAAAATTGCTGTGCAATAGCTTTACCGCGGCAGTCCCCGAGTGCCACACATTTTTTTATCTTTTGACATTTCTGTAACATAGGAACCTGTTCTCCAACAATGGGCTACTTTTTTGTCTGGACTTAATGCCCAGTGCCCAGTGTCACGTTTTCTATTTATTGACTGGCAGCAAATCTGGTCTCCAAGTTGTGAGTGCTGTCTTCTTAGTCTCTTATACTGCACTCCTCTTGTGCCTGCAAAATGGGCTGGCAAATTGTTGATAGGTGTTGCTGACCTTTCTTGGTATATTTTACCTACTGTTGGTAGCTACCTCATGTCTTATGGTATTGATGTTGAAATCCACAGGTATGTATATATATATTGTATATTTGAATTCGTTGAAGTATTTCTATATTACTAACGCTGGCGGTTCCCCATTGTACATTGGACAGAGACTAGACGCAGGACCAACGGTTTAATGATTCACATAGGGGTATGATACTTTTCGAAAACGATAATTAATGTATATATTGACCAGTAGTGTTAATGCTGAATGATTTCTCGATCTTCTCGATCACCTCTGAGCTACGAATCCGTACTTAACATTAAAAGCACAAGAGTCTTTGTGGCGTTATAACTTATTTCAAACTTATTTCTAAATTTACTAGGTTGATTTTGACAAAACTTGACCCAGAGGCAGCTCTAATATTGGTTGGCTTGGTTAGTGTTTAATTGTCTCTATTGTTAATGTTTTAGCTTGGTTTTTAATGTATTGATAATGTTAGCAATTGTTGGTGAACCTAAAAAATAAAATCAAATAAGGTTTTGCATATAAAAACACATCAGAGCCGATCCACGGGCACAGCTACTAACCTAACCTCACACCGTCACTACTCGTAGTAATACACAATCTACAATTGTAATACCATTTCTGTTATGATAGTTAATGGTCTCAGACATTGTTTGATATTAATACCATCCACTATTATATTATTGTTTGGTTTCCATCCTGTCACGAACAACACCAGTTACTAAAAGCAAACAATTGTGAATATCATGATTTGTTATTACAAGATGATATTGTAATGGTTTTTGTTGAATGGTGTGTCGTATCGGATACTGGTAAACGTTGGGTGGTTAGATTGGGAGAAATAATTAATATACCAGATAAATTAATATGTTTGTGATTATAGTTGTCATGAATTGTGACTTACGAGTGAGTTTTATTTAATCGGCAAAAAGTTGTGTAATTGGCTTCTTATCTTTATTATTTAAATATTTGAAGGCTTGTAAGATTAGCCGCCGTAACTGAAATCGGTCGAACCCGCCAATTACGCTGGATGTATAATAATGTCAGTCTTCTAATCAAATAGGACGAAAATCTCACATGACCCAAGATAAATTAGGCGCAGGATTGACGGATAACGTGCCCTCCGACTCATAAGTTTTTCAATTAGGTCACCTAACCGAAGATTGATTAGGCGCAGGATTGACGGATAACCCTCGGATTTTACCTTAAATTATTCACGCGATTAAGACCCGTAATATATATATTTTCATAATGTGTACAAATCTTTAGAAAATGTTTTGAACACTGACTTCTAAACGACATTGATAATTTTATTCAATCTGTACTTAAACCTAAATAAAGTTGAAGCATAGCTCAAACGCAACTTATTAAGAATAGAGAAACCACAAAAGTATTTCAACACTTTAGTAAATTATCGTAGAGTTTATTGCCAACAAAGTTCAGTTATAATGGCAGTCAATTTAATTTAGTTCTGAGTCCCGAACGTACAATTAAACTAATTCAATTTGTCTCGTAAATGAAACTGGGAATGTTCTATTTAATATGACTTAATGAACTGCTGTACACGTTTTTTTACTCTTGAGGTAAGCAAAAAGGAATATGGTAAGTTTAACGCCGTGTGGTACCGGCTTAAGAATAGTACCACCCCATCTCTTCCCGTGGGTGTCGTCAAGGCGACTAAGGGATTTCACACCGGAGGACGGGCAGCAGCGTCCTCTGCGTACTTAAAGCCTTACTGCGATCGCCAACCCGCTCGCCAAGCGTGGCGATTATGGCAATTACCCCCAGGATCTACATACCAGTAGGTTCTACTGGGGAGACCCGTGCCCAGCAGTGGGCCATCATAAGGGTTGATATGTAAGTTTAACGAGTGTATCTTCGTGTGTGTCTTTGTGACGTTAAAGTGGCTAAACCATTGGACGGTAATGGATGTGTTTTACTCTATTAGAGATAATATTTAAACGTTTTTTTTAAATAACTAGTAATTTGGGATTGAGTCCCACATCCCCAATCTTGTTAACGCCTCCAGCTAAGCTCAAAGGCTTGTGTTAGTAGTGGATTCACGTCGGTAGTATAATGGGTAGGATTCGAACCCGCGACCCCACGATTGCTAAACCGATGCCTTAGTATTTTTTTTTGTTTTAATTTCTACATATGTCTGTGTTCTACAAATACATTTTAAATTAAGTCTCTTCAAAGTTTTTTAAGTAATCCGTAAAAGCCTAGTCATGATCAATGGTACTATCATAACTGGTACAAGTTATTGATTCGCATTTTGTCATTTTAAAAATAGGTATTCTCATCAACGTTTCTGTAAAAATAATATTAATAAAAACAGAATCTCCATAGATTTTCCTGTTCTTTGTTATACTTTGTTTCTTTGTATCAGATTTTAATTAATATTCACTTGTTATTTTTCGATAAAAGTAATCATTTTTAGAAGGTCGTTTACAGAAATTGTACGGCTTAATTAGATTTAAAAAATATAGAACAAATACCAACTTTGTTTGTAACGACTTAATTTCCCATTTAAAATACCATGAAACATTCAAACTAAACGTACACAAGAACATATATTAGATATTACATTTTAATAAAAAAAGAATAGTATGAAAAAAACCGATTTGAATAATCGCAACAACAGAACGTTTGTTCATGGCACTTACTTGCGCTACGTTTGTGTTTTTGATTCATATTTTTTGGTCACAAGATTAAAAAGTTAAGGGGGGAGCACAATTTTTGCAAAATTTTAGAGTGATCCCAACGCTATTTGATCCCAAACTAAGCAGAGCTTGTACTATGGAACCAGACGGACGGACAGACAGACAGACAGACAAACAAACAGACAGACGGACATGACGAAACTATAAGGGTTCCGTTTTTACCATTTTGGCTACGGAACCCTAAAATACAACATTTCGCCAAATTTTCGCAAATTAATTTTAATGTCTTGCTTCGAAGTTTGTTAACTTCAAAGACATGAGAATAACTAGATCGCCATTGTGTTTGGCGTCTAGAATCTTCAGTCAGTAATGTCAATTAAGTTTAAAAACTCTTTAAAGTGTTATGCAACGTGATTGATACGAGATGTTTTCCATTCTAAATGTTTCTTATTATCCATTTATTCTTGTAAAGTGTTTGATTATTTAAAAAAAACAATTATAAACCTTTTTTAGTAGGTATTACAGTCATAAACATGTTATACCTTTTTGAATTGCTTATGATAAGCCCTTTAATTTGATACCCATATTGCAGTTTTCAAAATAACTTTTTTTTCACACCTCTTTATTTTGACATCTCTTAGCCGCCATGTTTGTTTTATTCAAACGTCACACGTCTAAGAACACTTGGGCGATCAAGACGAATCTAACAACGTCTTAATTGTGTAAATCCGTTCAGTGGATTGTGAAATATCAGGTAATAAAGAATATTACATACATGCATACTTTAGATGCCTCTGTGGCGCGGTGGGAGTATGTCCGACTGCTACGCAAGAGGTCGTGGGTTCGATTCCCACACGGGACACCACTTTGTGTGATCCACAAATTGTTGTTCCGTGTCTGGGTGTACTTTGTGTCCGTGACTTGTATGTTTGTAAAGTCCCCCGCGACACAGGGCTTGTACCCTAATGCGGGAGTCGTTTTTTTATAAACAAAAAATAAACAAAAAAACAAACATACAAGATACGCGCGAAAAGCATAGCCCTTCCTTACAGTCGGGTAAAAAACGACCCAGGACTGTCCGAGATTGGCAACTATTAAAACAAACAAAATCTTTCAGCTTTTAATATACCCTTATCAATTACCCCTAAAAGTTCTGCGACTGAAACCTATGTTAATTGTATGAAAAAAAAACGTCATCAAATAAAAACAAGAATGGCAAAATAAGTTGCCAAAACACGTCTGGCGCAACACAATGCCAGGTTCACTAGCAGATAAAGATCAAATCATTGAACTATGAAGCTTCTTTTTGCTCCTCTTGATTTTTTTAATTACCAATCTCTAGTGCTGTGCTATTAAAAAATCCCGGAATTTTTCACAGGATTTATTAACCGGGATCTTTCTGAACTAATTGAAATGCGGAATTCTTTATAAAAGATTGACTTAATCAGAGTATATGTATTTTCAAAGCTTTGTATGGTGTAATATAGAAAACGTTTTCAAATACCATCACAAATTGAGTTTTCAATGAAAATAGTTAAACCGTAGTCAGTCCCGTTATTATAGTTATTATCATAACATTACCATAACGCGTAAACTATGGCTATTAGTGGGCCAGTGTCCCAATCCCGGGTATTTTAATAGAGACCAAATAGAGGTAACATTAATGAACAAACTTTTGTTAAATACACCATAATAATTTCCATAAAATTAAATGGTTGTCGTTCAATACAATAATGTAATTAGATTCAAAGGTTTCTAATGAATAAGTGGCATGTTATTGATTTGAAATTAAGGGGATTTCAAAACAAGAAATACCCTGATTAACATGTAAATAATATATTATTTACATGTTAATCAGGGTATTTCTATATAATACAGAAACAGGAACACATAGTAATTGAAAATTGAATACGTTTTAAAAACTTTTATTACATTCCTGATCTGACTTTTACTGTTTAACGTAAAAACGACATTATAATTAGTAAAAACAGTTATTAATATGCGATTTACTTCAAACTTTATGCATGATTAGTAGTCTTTTGTTCCCTGCGACACAGTGGCTATTCAATTTTAATACTATATTATTTAAAAAACTACAGGTCTTATTCGGAATATTGTTTTATGTCATTAAATTCCATTGTCTTCTTTAAATGTATTGCTCCGTGCGAAAATAAGCGTAATTTTAAAAACGGGATAAATTTAAATAACAAACGTAACCTCTTGTTATAAAAACAAGCAAGCACACTGCGGGAATCAAAACCCCGGGAAAACCACGGGGTCGCAACAACGCAAACGTCACTAACTAGCCTACCCCAGCGCTTTCACAACACTAATTAGATTGTTTACGAAACAAAAGCTACTCTATTCTTTGTCGTCCAACTTTTTAGGGTAGTTCGACATTTCAGAAGATTGTATCTATATCTTCGGTATACTTCGGAATTCTTCGGAGATATTCGCCGATAAAAAAGTCTGGGACCTTATTAGAAGTTTGGGGATGTTGATACTAAAAGTTAGTTTTGTTTTCGCAGAAATAAAGGAGGAGTAATAAAATAGGAATAGGTTGGAACAGCGGTTCGTATCGATTACGAAAGGCTATTGAACTAAGTTGCTTGTGGCTCCTATGTGGGATCAAAAATCGGCTGTTTACAATAATTGATCTGATATATAAGATTCATTACTTTTTAATTTCTTTATTTTACATCTATATATATATATATATAAAAGGAGAAGCTGACTGACTGACTGACTTATCAACGCAGGGCCTAAAGTATAAGAGTTAGAAACTTGAATTTTTTTATAACGTAGGGGAGCACTATGAAAGGATTTTTGAAAATTCATCCCCGGGTAAAACAGGGGTGCAAAGTTAGTATGAAACTTTAAGGTTAAAATATTTTGGCAAAAGGTTAACAATCTGGCATTCACGCGGGCGATGCCGTGGGCGTACGCTAGTTGTGTATAAGCTGTTTATTTTGAAAAAGAAATAACTAAGAAAGAATTTTGTATTTTAACTATAATCTTAAGATTAAGATTAAATCTAAAGTATTATTATAAATGGCAAAGTAAAACTCTGTTTGTCTATCTGTTACGTATCTACGGTTAAGTTGCAGAACTGATTTTGATGAAATGTGGTATGGAGATTGTTTGAGTCCAGGAGAACGACATAGGATAGTTTTGATCCCGAACGACTTCCACGCAGGCAAAACCGCAGGCAAAAGCTTGTACTAGTACAAGTGTAAACTTTAGTAGAAAGTAATCCAAGACAACGAAAAAAATAAGAATGTTAGTGAAAAATTAGCAAAAAACACAAAGCAATGGGTTGCACTCCGGGAAGTGAAAACTTGAACATTATGTTGCAGGACACAGTTTTCGATCTCACTGAAATAATAATTAAAAAAAAAATTACAAAAAACCAAAATCAAAAATTAAAATAAAAAGGGAAAAAATAATTCTTACGGGTCTTCTGGTTTCTGGACCGCCCGATTTCCCACCTGAGCTATAATAACATTGTAGATGTTGGCGAAATTTACCTTCGTATTCTAATGATATTGTAGCAATCTTCATTGCTCTCCTTCTGTCTTACGAATTTTCGATCAGGTCACGTGCCCTGACGCGAGTTTAACATGTTTTACCCATCCCAAAAAGTGCACAACGCCGCTAAAGATGTTTTCAACTCAAAATATATAATAAAAAAATATAATAAATAATAAATATGTGATATAAATTTAAAATGTAGTATACATTTAATTTAAAATGTAGTATTCATTTTAAATTTATATCAAAAAAACAAATTTAGATATTAATTAAAAACGTTTAATAAACCCATACGAGTTCAAACATGTTGTAATCACAGTGAGCAACGATGCGGAGTTTACATTTACCCCGCTATTTATATAAGCGCAGATTACTAACTTTTTTATTCCATTGAATGTTTACAAGTAAGAGAAATCATATTATGATACGTGTATTTATACAAGCGTTCAGATCAAACGAAGTGCAAGATACTTATTATATCAACATTTTTAAATTTTTCATATAATGTAGAGAATTAAATTTTTGCCCGAAGTGCATTGTGTGTAGGTACACACAATGCACTTCGGGCAAAAATATACAAAAAAAAAACAGGAAAAGTCTCCTATTCCAAGTATCTCTACTAATCTATCCCTACCGGTAGGTATACATGGAAAATAAAAAAATCCGTTATCCCTACCAGCTTGGACAATTGACTGCCTCTGTGGCGCGGTGGGAGTGTGTCCGACTGCTACGCGGTCGTGGGCTCGATTCCCACACGGGACACCACTTTGTGTGATCCACAAATTGTTGTTCCGAGTCTGGGTGTACTTTGTGTCCGTGACTTGTATGTTTGTAAAGTCCCCCGCGACAAAGGGTTTGTACCCTAATTCGGGAGTCTTTAAAAAAAAAAAACAGTATATCTACCAGTGTACCAGTACCATAAATGGACAAAAAAACAGTTATCTCCCAGTAGGGATGAGCCAGTTGCGATACTTATAATAGGGGAAAACATTTTTTAAATTTAATTATCTTAACTTATAACTAACTAAAACTCTTTCAACTACTGGCCTAAAAGTGAAGTGTAGTCATAGATGCAGCTAATTTTGTGCATACGTGTGCGCGTTCGTGCAGGCGTGCATGCATGCTTGCATTTGTGCATGCGAGCATGCTGCGTGCGTGTACGTGTGCAGATATGACTGCCACTATTATTTAGCCTTGTTTACGATCTTTTAGCAACAGAATATTCCTACGCCATGAAATTTCAGTATCTAAATGAGTGCTTCAAACAAGCGTAGCCGTCCAGGGATTATTCGTTTTAATTAGTTAAACCATAAATTATGAGTACACATCCAATTATCGACACTCGTTATCTCTATGTATTATCTACTCGCACATGGTTATTATAACGGCTCCAGTTTGTAGCTAAATAATGACCGTATTAAACTGATTTTGTAGCATAATTAGTAGCTTTTGTTTTAGAGATATGTTGATGCTGATATTTGCAAAACTTTGTTTTTTGCTGCTGTTTATTTTAATTTATTAAAAGCATATTTAATACAGATACAAGATAAGCATCAGAAGAAAGAAGAAGAAGATGCTCATCACACAAAGTTTTATCCTGGATGGGGATTGAACCCTCAACCTCCTGCTTAGCAGTCAGGGTCACTAACCACTAGACCAACAGGCTGTTTGTTCAATATTTCGTGCCCGTACTCTGTGTCTCTCCGTGTTTCTTGTTTGCTTTCACTCCCACTACACCACCGAGGAAGTCTCATATACAAATAAAATAACTAAATCTTTTTATTTATTTATTTTTTTATTCATTTATTGCGCAATGTTGTTACAGGTAATCTTTAACCATACATAGATCCCGTAAGGGTGCTGAAAAACTTACAAACTAATTAAGTTAGTAACTAGATATTAGGTACTACATACTATACCCAAATATAATATTTTAATGCATCTTCCATAAACTCTTTAATAGTATAATAGCATTTTCGTGTAGAATCAGTTTTAATTTATTTTTAATTATATTAATATTTCCTGTGTTTTTTATGGAATCTGGCAGCTTATTATAAACATTTATATTTCTATACGTTTCTATTCTGGGTACCTACCGGGAGTGCTAATTTATTGTTTCGGCGTTTATTTTAATCAAAATTAAATAAATGTATATTTTTCTTAACAAATATAGCTATTTCTAAGATATATATAGATGGCAAGGTTAATATTTTTTCTCTTACAAAGCTAACAATAACTAAAAATTCACAATTTGTATTTTACACAAAACATAAAAAAGTCGACCACCACTAATACTTTAAACCCACAACAATACCACAAAACAAACCATAGCAAAAAGTGAAATATCTCCGCTCATAAGCCTTGCATTATAAACGCCATATTTTTTGCGGCAACAGATCCCGAGATCTCGAGATATTCTCGTATTCGAGAAGTATTCGCGTCACGTATATATCCTTTCACGCACTCGAGTGACTCGCTTATGTAAGCCGACTCAAAGCTAGTAGTTTTTTCCAAGAATACAACTTTGATATAGGTAAGGTGGATGTGCTATGTTCATCTTACCTTATGTTATTAATTTGCCATTTCATCACTAGCTGCCTGCCCCGGCTTCGCACGGGTGTTATATCGTAGCTTTTTATAACTTAAGTTACATTATTGTAATTTTCGTAGGGATCTCTAATTTTTTGACAATAAAATATAGCCTATGGTACTTCCCGATAATGTAACTTTATAATTGTGAAAGATTTTTTAAAATTGGTCCAGTAGTTTCGGAGCCTATTCAATGCAGACAAACAATCAAATCTTTCATCTTTATTATTTTATAGATATAGTATAGACTAGCTAACGCCTCGCGGTTTCACCCGCATAGTTCCTGTTTCCGTGGAAATACAGGAATAAAGTACCCTATGTCACCCGGGGATAGTGTAGCTTCCCAACGGTAAAAGAATTGTTGAAATCGGTCCAGTAGTTTCTAGTTTATTCGTTACGTACAAAAATATAAAAATACAAATCTTTCCTCTTTATATTATTAGTATAGATATGTTAGAAATATAGCTTCATTATTTCCAAATAATATATAAATGCGAATTTATATGGATGGATGTTTTTTATTTAATCATGCCAGAAGAGCTGAAGGGATCTGAATGGAATTTAGCTCGGAGATAGATTATTTTTAAACATACATAAAAATGTACATTTCCGTTCGCTGGTAACAGCTAGTAATATTATAAATCCGAAAGCCTGTGAGGGTGATGATTGCTGCTAAATGTTATTAATGTCCAATAAGACGTACATTATACTATACCCGTTAAACAACGTTAATTTTAAAAATACAATAGAACTTTAAATAACTGCAGTCTGCAAGATAGAAAACGAAAGCAGCAAAATGTCAACTTTGAGGCGACAAGAAATAAAACAAATGAGTCCACGAGATCTCGCAAACTTTTCTCATAATATGTACTGATTGTGAATTAAGATCAGCCGCGAACTATCAAAGTTTGTTTTAACGAAGGACGCCATTCTGATGGTCAATTCTTTTAAAGTGCACCCACGTTGAAAGTTTTAAGAGGAGTCAGTGACTCCGATACTGACCCGATCGGTCTAGTTGACTTAATTCGCCACTTCTTCAATTGGGTGAATTAAGTACAAAATTTGGTAGATTAAGTTCACTCAGGTGAATTGGATAATACCCAGGTGAATTAGCTGGGTGAATTTAGTCTATTAGAGCAACAAATCGAGAGATCAACGAGGTTAAGAAAAGTTTAAAATCAAATCAAATCATTTATTCTTGCAAGTCACAGACACAAAGTACACCCAGACTCGGAACAATAATTTGCGGATAAACACAAAGTGGTGTCACAAGTGGATATCGAAACCACGACCTCTTGCCTAGCAGTCAGATACACTCCCACTGCGCCACAGAGGCAGTCAATTGATTATATTTTGTCAGTTAAAAATTCACTAATTGAGTAATAACATTTTTGCATTAATAATATTTTGATTTTATTCTTAGACATAAAATATTATAAATATGTTTAGGCAAATGGTTATAAATAGTTACCACTGTTGGTCCATAGATGAGTGACCGTAAATGTAACACGTTGTATCGTATTTGTTTAAAGGGTCCGTGACTCAGTACCTACCGAGCTAGAGATATCTGCGAGGTTAGGTTAAGCAATGTTACGCTGTCGGACCTTAGATGGGTGACCTTATCTGATAAATTTCAAACTTAAGAAGAATTATAGAGCACGTGAAATCGTCGGTTTTGTGTCCAATCTATTTCCTATGGTGTGGAATTTCCATCCTATTGGACCGTGAGAGTAAACTAATAAAGAAATCTTCTATTAGCATAAAGATTATTGGACTATAATAACTCTACTGCATTGAAGATAACTGTCTCATAAGATTAGCCGCAGTGACCGAGAATATTACTTTAAGACCAACACATTCAAATGTTATCCAATTGCAAATATTAATACGATTTTGAACGAGTTGGACGTGTAAGCAATTATGAACGTAATGGAATCATTTAATTCAATTCAGCGCCAATTTGATCTCATTGGATTTATATAAAATGCATAATTACGTGTTAAGTACAGATGATAATTTCATAGTGGATAATACTTAGTAATAATAAAGCCCTATAATAAGACCAACTTAGTATCTAAGAACAAAGTATTAAGAACTCTAAACTATGAGTATGGATATACAAATATATTTTTGAAGCTTAACTAATCTTAAACTTTTTTTTTTAAAGTTAACCAGCAATGTGGGATTGAGTCCCACATTACTAGCAATCTTGTTAACCCTTCTAGGTAAGCTCAAAGGCTTGTGTTAGAAGTGGGTTCACGTCGGTAGTACAATGGGTAGGATTCGAACCCGCGACCTTGCGATTGCGAGACTGATGCCTTAGCCATTAGGCTACCGCCGCTTCTATTTTTATATTAAGGATAAAAATAGAAGAATTCTATTAGGTCTACAATATACAAAAAATAGATTTAGATTAGATAAGCTTAATTTAGATAGATTAACGTAATGTAGGACGCCCTCAGGCCAGGCGGAGTGATGATCTACGCAAAACGGCGGGCAGGAGCTGGATGCGACTAGCCGAGGATAGAACAAAGTGGCGTGTCCAGCAGTGGACTGCGATAGGCTGATGATGATGATGAAGCTTAATTGTTTGCCAATCGGCAAAGGCTTCCTCCTTTTCCATTTCTGTCTATCTCAAGGGATGGGAAGAGGAAAAGGAGCAGACCACAGAAAAAGTGAGATGATAACATTAGGCAAGTAGCAGGAGTAACGTGAAATAGAGTGACCCAAGATAGACAGGAATGATAATATTTAGTAGGCATATTTAAAATAAGTGCCTGTATGGTTCGGTTCACACAGAAATTTTGTAAACACATTAAGTTAAACTAAATAATGTGTTGGGAGTGGGTTTACTTCGCTGCCACAAACCTCTTCCTCCTTCGATGGTTAATCTGATGCCACTAGGTTACTGGCACTTAATTTAGTTGTTCTTGTTAAGATTTTCTGTTCCGTAGTCACCCCTCCCCCCCCCCTATCCATCCGAATTATGCGGCTTATGAAGTGGGATTTCTGTTTTGTTTGGTACTTACATTACATATTAATAATTTTCGATGGAATTTGTACGAAATTTTGTTACTTCTCATTTGATCAGGTGTTACTTGTAAACTTGTAAAGCCTTCTTAGCTGTGATAGTTTTCTTTCAAATATCACTATGTATACTACTACCGTGATTTTTTTCACATACTCAATATCAACCATTTAGCTGGCAGGAGGGAAGACACTTTACTGTAACAAAAATTTGCACTTTAAAGCTATCCCTAAAGCTAAAAATCGTCTTCCCAACCCCTAAACATTTTTAAAAGACCTATCTAAGGATACTCGTACCTCGTAGCCTAAAAAAATGTTTTTCAAGATTTTATTCTTTCACTTTGTCAGTGCAAGTAATATGTGTATCCATGCAAAATCAGAGCCTTCTAGCACTAACAGTCTCTGAGCAAAGCTGCGGACAGACGGACGGACATGGCGAAACCATAAGGATTCCATTTTGCCATTTTAGTTACTCAACCCTAAAAAGTACACCAAGACGCGAAAAAATAAGTAAGTAATACAAAGTTTGGCATTAAACCCACATCTCTTGGGCAGTGTCGTCCTCACTACTACTGCGACACCGAGCCAGTCAAAGTCCATTAAAATTCGTCATCACTTTTTTACTACGCGTTGAATAATTGTGCAGCGAAATCTATTGAGTAGACCAATTCAAAACAACTTTTCCAAAGATATACTTGAAATGAATTTAAAGGTTCGAACTGCAAGCGAGAACTGAAACAAATAGTTTTAAGTACAACCCATAATCGTTGACAAACAAACAAATAAACCACAGAGCTCTACCTCATCTCGAAAACTTTTTAACAGCTTCGTCTCTATGATAAGCACAAGTTGGCTCTATTTCGGGACTTACTTTCTCGTGGCGAGAAATAGTTTTGTTTTGTGTAGAGCAACTATGTTGGATAGTAGAGTTTGGGCTAGTTTGGGCTATTATGATGTTGTGGTTTTTAGAGCAGGGACGTTAAGTAGTGTAAAGTATGGAGAGTGTGTAGAGTCTTGTAATAGAGACACACTCTCGTCACACTTGTGAATTGTTTTCATTAAAATTCCTTGAAGTAATTACTGAAAGTTGTGTTAAGTCAGAATTGTAGAGACTATTGCGAGTTCATTATAATTGCCAAAAACTTTGGTTGTATATAGTGAAGCTCGCGTTACTTGTTTACAAGTTCAAGGTAAGCTTGGTTAGTTGTGTGGTTTTACTGTTGCCTTCTGTATGTCTGTCATTATAGTATCGCAAATGGATGATTAGAAATTTATTTTTTAGATTGACACAACACGTAGTATGAATTGCATCTATTATTGTAGTGCTGTTTTTAGTTACATCATATCTAGCGTGTATTGCGAATTTTATAATGACCATAAACATCGAATAGTAATTTCGTATTCGGAGTCTCTGAGAATGTTACATAAGGCTTAAAGTGAATCGACTTTATAAAAACATGTACTTATAAATGGTGCAGAGCATTCAAAATCGGTCGTGATGTGATGAAAAATTTGCCTTGCTATGGTGGCACGGAAGTTAACTTGACAAAAATGAAGAAAAGAAAGAAAAACCTCATTCAAGTTTGAGAGAGACAGCCGCTGAATTTTCTATGTCTCGCGTGTAGACACGTACCATTTTAAATAATCAATTGGGTATAAAACATGTTGCCGCTCGACTAGTCCCAAGAGACCTAAATTGTCTCCTAAAAATCAATAGTATATGTATATGCTATTGAGTTTTTTGAGAAAATGCTAGAACGAGTAAATTCCGACCCAACCTTCATGAAACGCCTTGTAATTGGTGACGAGACACGGGTTTACGAGTTTGACATGGAACTAGTCAACAAGCTTCGAAGTGGCGCCTTCCAACTGAACCAAAACCGAAAAACCACGTCAATCAAAAGTCAAAATCCTGACTGTTTTCTTTGACGGCCGCGGTATTGTGTACTCGAAATTTTTGCCGGAAGGTAAATTGAAAAATTGAGTGTTTTATTATTAGTGCAAATTTGACACATTTGTGGAAAAAAATTCTTGGATTTTGCTGAAAGATGCGCCTCTATGATAAGCACAAGTTGGCTCTATTTCGGGTCTTACTTTCTCGTGGCGAGAAATAGTTTTGTTTTGTGTAGAGCAAAATTTTTGGATTGTGCATCACAATAATGCGGCTTTGCACAAGGGTATAATTTATTAATGAGTTTTTGACCAAAAACTTAACAAAAACCATCGAACAACTACCTTATTCACCAGATATGGGTTCAGCCGACTTCTTCCTTTTTACTAAACTCAAATTACCACTGCGTAGCACCCGTTAGATAGAAGACATAAAGGAGAATTCGAGGCGAGAACTGAACTCAATTCCTGAAAAAACGTTTAAAAATGTTTTGGTGATTGGATTATTCGTTGGCGTAAATGTATAGTTTTTGAAGGAGCATACTTTGAAGGTGATAAAATAAAATTTGGATAAATATCTAAAATTTTGGTTTACTGGTACTTTCTTGACAGAGTAGTATTTTATTTAATTTTAAAATCTATATTATCCAAATAAATTGAAGGTAGGTTCTAGAGTAAAGTTTAGAAAATATAAATCTATACTAATATTATAAAGCTGAAAAGTTTGTTTGTTTAAACGCTGTAACCTGTGTTGTTGGATAGCCTATTTATCGAGGAAGGCTCCATCACGCTCCGATCATTAGAAGCGAAGCAGCAATGAGAAATGCTGCAAAAACAGGGAAAATTTAAGCAGACGAAGTTGCGCGGGACAGCTAGTATTAAATAATAAGAAATGTGTCAATTAAACCGTAATAAATAGCTGGCATTTTTTTGCAGTCCACTAGACAAGCAGAATTATGTATTAAAGATTTTTGTTTCAAATGCAATTAATGTATTATAGAGCCTTCAGACAGTTCTTCATAAGGATACCCGATCGTGCATATCGCGCGTCTTCGGATTGGTCAACCTGAATACCACTAGACCAACAGTGGTTTAAAGTGGGTGCACTTTAAATCACTGTTGGTCTAGTGGTTAGTGACCCTGACTGCTAAGCCGGAAGTCATGGACAACCAAGATAAAACTTTGTGTGATGAGCACGATGGTTTATTCTGTGTCTGGGTGTTATCTAGCTATAATATGTATGTATTTCAAAATATATAAGTATGTTTATCAGTTGTAATACATTACAATTATAATAATAATAATATCCTGGGACAACTCACACAACGCTATCTAATCCCAAACTAATCAGAGCTTGTACTATGGAAACCAGACAACTGATAAACATACTTATATATATATTTCTAAACACATACATACTATATTTATCTATAGTATACCCAGACGTACAATCTCTGCTTAGTTTGGGATGAGATAGCGCGATGTGAGTTGTCACAAAATATTATTAATTTCTAACGCCAATGCTCAAAAGTAGACGCCATAAAGACATAAACAGATTGGAAAGTTAAATTCAACAATAAAAGCGATTGCCCGTACCGTATCTGCCGTCCCGACTACATATTATATATATACAAAAGTATCCTTTATAAACAACCCTACCAAACTGCCTGACATAAATATTACATAGTTTTAATATCTCGGGGTCTATCCCTTATTTACGTTTCCCGTTGTCATTCTCGCAACTTGTCCATGTAAATTAAATTTTTATCGCTTTGCACACCCCATAAAGCACACAACGGGTCTATGTTACCGTCAAAGTCTTTGTTTTTATGGAATACTTGAAATGGTTGACGGGGTAAAAGTTTTGATTATTATGTCTTCAGTTTTGTGGAGGGTTAAAAATATAGCTGAAGGGGTATTATACGGGTAGGGAACTGCAAGACTGAGAAATCACGTTTTATTATTTAAAAAACCGAGCAATCGCATGTCAGGCCACGCACAATGTAGGTTTCCTTAGTCTCCCGCATCCGAATAATGCGGCTTAAAAAGAGGTTTCTGTTGTTCTTGTTTCATACTAACAAATGTTAGTATTTTTCAATGGAGTCTCTATGAAAATGTTGTTACTTTTCACTTGGTATGTACAGCCTACTTAGCTGTGATAGTTTTCCTTTTGATATCACTGTTTAAACTACTACCGTGAATTTCAACATCAACTATTTAGCTGGCAGGGAGGTATAAAGGGCAAATTTTTCTTAGAGTCAATTGAAAAAAAAAATGCCCTTTATAGCTTCATATTTCATAAACGGTAAAAATAGTCTTTACAACCCCTAAAAGTTTTTGAAAGACCTATCAAATAAGAAAAAAAATGTAACGTTATATAAAGAGGTACGTTATTTTTTATAATTTATCATTACATTTGGTCGGCATAAGTAATATGTGTATTCATGCAAAATTACAGTCTTCTAGCACTCACAGTCTTAGCTAAGCTGCGGAAGCACGGGCGGACAGATACCATTTTGTTTTGCCATTTTGGCTACGGAACCCTAAAAAGAGGTCCTGCTGATACGAGCCTTGTAGCCCGGGGGACTTTACAATCATACATTTAATGAATACAAAGTAGATTTATTAAGGAGAAAACCTACCACCCACCCTCGATCTATGAATCACCACGATAAAATTAGTAAGGGAATGCCTTTAGTACAACAATTGAAAAAGATTGACGGCCCGAACATAAAATGTCAGCCATGGCTAAACTGTCCTGAAGTTGCCTTGTGTAGAGGCGAAACACTTGTCGCAGTTTCACTTCGTGGAAGAGGAATATTGTGAATCAAGACTCCGGACGTAACCACTCGACTTGGTGATAGTATCTGTCACTAATCTTTGTTGCACGTCTCTCCTTTTATGTTCGGTCTGTCAATCTATTACGATTGATACCAAATTGGAACGTAAACGGTCTAGTAGATTCCGTGCTAATTTGTTGTAACAGGCGGACAGACAGAAACACGAGTGATCTTATAAGGGTTCCGTTTTATTCCTTTTGACGCACGGAACCTAAAAAAACTAAATAGAACGACAAACTGAAAAAAAAAACAAATTTGAAAAGAAAAAGAAAAAGGGTTCGATTCCCACCCCGGACAAATCTTTGTGTGATAAGCACGGTTGTTTATTCTGTCTGAGTGTAGTTACTTCTAATGTATGTTAGTGTGTATTTAGAAATAGATTTTTTTTAACAGATATCTAAATGCTGTACTGGCTCTGACTAGTTTAGGACCCCATGATGAATAAAAAATACAAAATGGAATACAGTCAAATACTGGTAGGAAGTAGGTCAGAATATTCGATCCACCAACTATCAAACTCCATTTACCCGCATATATTTCCCGAAAATACGCCAATTTTTACTAAAAACTTCCCTAAAACACGTACAAAAATACGATTTTTATTAATACATACAAGTTATGTAAATATTGAGCGATGTATGCGTCGGGCTTTTGATGGACCGGCACAAAGTACCAACATTGCCACAGATCGGCTTATAAGTCAACAACGAATCCACACACACATAGAGATGCAGGTACAAACGACCTATTCTTGCACTGTTATGATTTAGATTCGACCCAGATCTGTGGACGTGTGGATCTATGTTTGCGTGAGTCTTATTTAGCTCGTTATAGGGAGCCGACCTTTTATAACTAGGTGATGTAGTACGGTATCTATCGTCCCACACAAAATACTTTTTTATTAAAATCCAATCGTTTGATCCATTTTGAGAGCGCAATGAAAAATGGCGAAAGCTGTACAAACTAAAGTGCTATTATTTTTTACCGATTGAATAACATTTATAACATAACGTTTGTAAAGTTAAAAAGGGCTTGTAGTGTAGTTTTTTATTCGGTGAGTGATCCTACTAATATTACAGATTCGACAGTTTTTGGAGATAGATGAAAGTTACTTTACAGTAATATAGTGTGATGTCGGGTTAGAATAGCTCCACTCCTTGACAAATAGTCACCAACCCATCAAAGTTCATCAAGTGGTGGTAGGATCCGCGTCATCCCTAAGCTGATTTATAATACAACGGTTTAAAAATGAAAAAGGATATTTATGTAGTTATTTGTCCGGTGACTGATATTAAATATTAGATCCAGTATTAACGCTATATATTAATGTATTAGGCAATATTGTAACATTGTTTTATTTTAGACCAAGTGTTCCACCTTGGCCTCCCTCGGTCTGTTCTCCAATTTCAATACATTTCACTAGCTTAAGGGCGCCTAGGCAATGATTCTACAAAACAAATGCGCATAAGTGATTCATCATCATCATCATCAGCCTATGGCAGTCCACTGCTGGACATAGGCCTCTCCAATTGCACGCCACTTTGTTCTATCCTCAGCTTCTCGCATCCAGCTACTGCCAGCCGTTTTGCGTAGATCATCACTCCACCTGGCCTGACGGCATCCTACACTACGTTTGCCGAGACGCGGTCTCCACTCAAGAACTTTACCCCAACGGTTATCGGTTCTTCAGCTTATATGGCCAGCCCACTGCCACTTCAGCTTGCTAATCCTGTAGGCTATGTCGAAAACTTTGGTTCTCTGCCGAATCACCTCATTTCTGATTTTGTCCCTAAGAGAAATTTCGAGCATAGCCCTTTCCATAGCCCGCTGAGCGACTTTGAACTTGTGGACCAGCCGTACCGTCAGATGACAATGTCATCTGCAAATTGCAAGTGAGAGATGTATTCACCATTGACGTTGATGCCCCGCCCTTTCCAGTGCAGCGTCTTGAACGTATCCTCCATTGCATTTGTGAACAGTTTTGGGGAAATAACGTCCCCTTGCCTCACTCCTCGATGCAATGATATAGGTTTTGTTTCCTGATTCTGTACTTGGAAGGACATGGTGGCGGCTTCGTAGAGACATCTCATCACTTGGATATATCGCCATTCTACTTGGCATCGCTGCAGAGACTCCAGAATGGACCAGATTTCAATCGAGTCAAAGGCCATCTCATAGTCCACGAATGCTAGACACAGGGGCTGATTAAACTCCTGGGTCTGTCTCTCGGTCTGTATAATCTGCCGCACTTCGCGCAAGGCGGTTCGTGATGACTCTCGAGAACAGCTTATAGACGTGGTTTAGAAGAGAAATAGGTCGGTAGGTCTTCAGCCGGCTCTTATCTCCTTTTTTGAAGAACAAACTAGGCCTGTAGGCAGCCATAATTGAAAATAAATTAATATTTTGAAAGTTATAAGCCTTATAACATTTTAGAATGTTAACAATTTTGGTGAAATTCCGAAGTTTAAGGCTTTTACAAAATAAGCTAACAAAAAAAGTCACACTTCATCTAAGACAAGTTTAGTTTAAAAGGTTTTAAATAGTCTATACTAGCTCCGCTTTACGGCTTCGCATCTATATTCCAAACACCCTGTATAACAATTATTGTACCAGGAGAAATATCAAATGATTATATAATAATAATATCTTGGGACAACTCACACAACGCTATCAGATCCTAAACTAAGCTGAGCTTGTACTATGGCAACCAGACAATTGATAAACATACTTAAAAATTTTTAAATACATACATATTAAAAATAAATAACACCCAATTATTATTGACAAAGAAGTATTCTATATCAAACAATTTTTATGATACAAGTCAAAAGACTGACGGTCTTTAGAGCAGACGATTCCTTGGGTAGAAGCTATGTATCACAAAGTGTAAAGCCAGGCTTTAACTGCCAGGTACTTTTACTAGAAAAGTCAATACTCTTTCTTAGCGGTAGGTAAACCTATTTTATTTAACTGGTGGAACTCTGTGCTACATGGGATTTTCCATACGTTACGATTGCAAAGCCCGGCTTACGGTAGTGTTCACAAAGTAAATGGAACATTCCTGAAAAAAAAATGAAGATAGGTTGTTAAATAAATATATATTTATTAGATAAAGCGGCGGTAGCCTAATGGCTAAGGCATCGGTCTCGCAATCGTGAGGTCGCGGGTTCGAATCCGCTCGAATCGGTCGAGGTTCACGCCGGTAGTATAATGGGTACATTATACTACCGGCGTGAACCTACTGCTAACACAAGCCTTTGAGCTTAGCTGGAGGCATTAACAAGATTGCAAGTAATGTAGGACTCAATCCCACATTGCTAGTTATCTTTTTTTTAAAAAAAAAAGATACAAACCAATATAATAAATGTGAAAGTGACTCTGTCTGTTCGACTGTGCGTTTTCAAGCTTAAGCCGCTGCACCGATTGAGATAAAATTTGGTATGAAGGCAGTTTAAGTTTTAGGAAAGGACATATGATAGTTTAAATCACGATAACCAACATACACACGGGCGTCCAAGGTACTTGAATTATCACTTAATAATCGTAGATAAGATAAGCTACCGCCGCCACTATCAGTTAGAAATTCTTCTATGGTTTAAGTTGACAGATATGGGTCCTTATTCACGATTTTATTTCGGTGTCGTGACAAGCCCTTGCGAACTGGCGCATGTGCGGTGCGCTCAAAGATGTCCGCCGCGCATGCGCGTTGATGCATTTCTAAGCGCCGCTCTCTATTTACCATTACCATTACGACAAGATTTTGACAGTTCGCACGGGCTTGCCGCGGAATCTGAAAAAAAGAACGTGAATAAGGAAACTGCCATTCCCTCACGGTTTTCTTTTATAACCTATTAATATAACAAACAAAGGTTTGTTAGGATCCACAATGGTAAAAATATGGATTGAACAGTACCTAATGTAACTACTAACACAACATGTACCCATGTTTAGCAAATAAAATTGAATTGAATTGAATTGAATTGAATTGAATTGAATTGAATTGAATTGAATTGAATTGAATTAATGAATGTACGTTTGTTCGTCCTGCACACAAAACTTGTCGAGGGCTTTTGTCGAAACTTTATCATGTTATAGCTTTGTAATTAGAATATAATGAAGGCCTCTGGGTAAAAAGAACTAGAAGTGGACCAGAAATGCGATAGATGGATTATCTAAGAAAAACTGCAGGAAATAATTGGATATAAGCAGCGCAAGACTAAGATAGATGACGCAATTTGAAAGAGACCTACACGAAACTGGTTGAGAAAAGCCGAGAAGAAGACGAATTAGAATATCAACAAAGCCGTAGAAATAACCTAGTAAATGAATCTATACTAATATTATAAAGCGGAAGAGTTTGTTTGTTTGATTGTTTGTTTGTTTGTTTGTTTGTTTAAACGCGCTAATCTCAGGATCTACTGGTCCGATTTGAAAAATTATTTTTTTGTTGGATAGTCCATTTATCGAGGAAGGCTATAGGCTATATAACATCGCGCTACGACTAAAAGGAGCGGAGAAGCGACGAGAAATGTTTCAAAAACGAGGAGAAATTACGCATACGAAGTTGCGCGGGACAGCTAGTTAATTAATAACTCTTTAGTACATAATACATTTCTGATATAAGTTATTGGCACTTCACATCGTTGTAATAGAAGTAATAATTACAATACAGACGTTATTACTTTTTATTAATCACCCATGATTTTCGCGTAGATCATACTATAATAAAAGGTCTGTATGTCCATCAGTTACGGCGTAACAAAGGCGTCAAATTGATCGCAACGGCCCTTTGTATCTGCGGTGATAAGTGACCGTTCTTTGTACCCATGCTGTAATGTGTTGTGGCTACACCTTATAAATTGCGAATGATACAGCCTTAGTGTGTGGAAGCTCTATTTGTATTATATTTGATTCATTTCAATGTAGTATAGGTACTACAACAAAAGTAATAATAATGGGATATGTGTGAATCAGATCAATCAACATCAGTAATTATTTCGAAAAAATTGCAAAACCTGCAAATTCGGCCTCTTGCCACGTACAATGTACGGCTCCATAGCCCCATCCAAATAATACGGAAGAGAGTTTTCTGCTGTTTTAGTTTCATACTTACAACGTTATACATACTTGATAATAATTTTCAATGGAATTTGTACGAAAATTTTGTAAATTCTCATTTGATCACATGTTACTGTCAAACTTGTAAAGCCTACTTAGCTGTCATAGCTTTTCTTTTAATTTCACTATATATACTACTATCGTGATTTTTTTCACATACCCAACATCAACCATTCCGATGGCAGGGGTGACACTTGACGCCAACAAAATTTTGTACTGTAAAGCTATTCCACAAACGGACCCCAAAATCTAAAAATGATCTTCACAACCCCATTTTTTAAAGACCTATCTAATGATACCCCACACGATGGAGTATGTGAGGGAAAAACACATCTCCACGTTACATATACCCTCAAAAAAAATATCTTTCAAGATTTTATTCCTTTACTTTGTCGGCGTAAGTAATATGATAATTATTAACGCATTATCTGCGCAAAAAAGGTTTACACATTATTTGCAATATAGGTCTAAGAGCTGCCCAACGCACTGATTACTCGAAAAGACTCTGACACATTAAAATGACATCTTTGACTGCCTCTGTGGCGCGGTGGGAGTGTGTCCGACTGCTACGCAAGAGGTCGTGGGTTCGATTCCCACACGGGACACCACTTTGTGTGATCCTCAAATTGTTGTTCCGGGTCTGGGTGTAATTTGTGTCCGTGACTTGTATGTTTGTAAAGTCCCCCGTGACACAGGGCTTGTACCCTACTGCGGGAGTTGCCTTTTTATAAAAAAAAAAAAAAACTTCTTTGAAAAGTCGTAGACAGGCTCACGATTTGACACTGCTCTATGAAATTATCAATGGATCTATTCAGGTACCAAGACTTAAATAAATATAATCACGGCTCGCTCAGACCAGATCAAAAACTAAATGTTTTCGCTCCTCTTACATCAAAAACTGATCTCGGCCGTTCGGCGCCCATGCAGCGTCTTATGAGAATGTACAATGAGTACTGTTCATGTTCTCATAGAATTGACATCTACTGTAACTCACTGTCACAATTTCGTTACCTAATACTCCATCTGCAATCATTGACTACTCACAATTCCAAATTATATTAGTCAAAATTAGTATATATAGGTGTTATCCATAACTCATAACAAGCCATATGATGTCCCACTGCTGGGCACAGGTCTCCCTAGTAGAACCTACTTATTGTAGATCCTGATTTTTCATAATCACCACGCTGGGCGAGTGGAATGGCGATCGCTGTAAGACTTTAAAGTACGCAGAGGACGCTGCTGCCTGTCCTCAGGTATAACACCTCTAAAAAGACTCTCTATAGATATGTAAGCCTTGCAGTATTTTTCTTTGTTGTTTTATGTTCAACTATGTTTTTTTTTTTCTTTAATTTGAAAACTATAGTTTTACAATGTTGGTATGTGTGTATGGTAGGGTTAGTCTATAATTGTTTCTCTTTTATTTAGTGCATGTGGTGTTTACCTATAAGTGATTGTTACACTCTTTGTTGTATTTCACCTTTGTTTTTTAATGTATTGTTAGTGTAAATAGTTGTTGGTGAACCTAATAAATAAAATAAAATAAAATACAAAAGACTGCCTTTGTGGCGCGGTGGGAGTGTATCCGACTGCTACGCAAGAGGTCGTGGGTTCGATCCCCACCCAGGATAAAACTTTATGTGATGAGCACGATGGTTTATTCTGTGTCTGGGTGTTATTTATCTATAATATGTATATATTTAGAAATATATAAGTATGTTTATCAGTTGTCTGGTTTCCATAGTACATGCTCTGCTTAGTTTGGGATCAGATAGCATTGTGTGAGTTGTCCCAAGATATTATTATATTATAACATCTTGACGACACTCACAGGAAGAGATGGGGTTATTCTATTCTTAAGCCGGTACCATACGGTCAGTGTTATACTATTATTATTTTATTATTATTTCTAATCTTTATATAAATAATGTATATTATTACAAATTTAGATTTAAATTTAGCCTTAAATATTATTAATACTATGTAGTAGTAGTGCTGTGCACACCTTGAATTAACTAATTCACCCTTGCCTTTATATAGCCACTAGCTGTCCCGCGCAACTTCGTATGCGTAAATTTTCCCCGTTTTTGCAACATTTTTCATTGTTGCTCAGCTCCTATTGGTCGCAGCGTGATGTTATATAACCTAAAGCCTGCCTCTATAAATGGACTATCCAACAAACAAATAATTTTTCAAATCGGACCAGTAGTTCCTGACGCGCTCGCGTTTAAACAAACAAACAAACTCTTCCGCTTTATAATATTAGTATAGATAAAATATAATAATTATTAATATACTCGTGAATAAGTTGTTTGCGTGTCTTAACAATAAATCAATATCAATCAGATTAATCTGTGTTCATAATTTTAATCCAAATCTGTTTAATATAAATAAAATCCCGTTTTGAAACCACAGCAATAGCTATCAATGAGGCGTTAAAAATATCATTAGCGCTGAGTAAAGGCGGACCCTAGGGAAGCAACTGCCTCGAGATCATTTCATTATATTTTCACACTTTTTCACTAAGAACAAAGGCAGAACAAAATTATATTTACCGTACTAATATTTTCCCTTTTTTACGATATTTTCTTTGCTTTAATTTTTCTTAATTTGCAGTAACTCTTCCTTGATAATGGTTTAAGGGTGTAATGTCGTTTTGGTCACGTTGAGTGTCGCTAATGGTTACTTCTTTTCAATTATGGGATCAGCTACTGAATGGTTATTGTTTAAAACTGCTGACTACTTAGAATATAGGAAGTTAGGCGGCAGTTTTTAATGGAGCTATCAGAAGAAGCTGCCAAGTAACAGGTGAGATCACTTGTTAATTTAAATCATTAGGATAAAAGAACCGTGTGCGGGGATTAAAAACTTACAGATGGAGGAGATAACAGGATTGCTAGTAATGCAGGACACACAATCCCCAATAGCTGGTTATCTAAAAAGTTATTTTACGTTTAGTCTTAATATTTCCCCACAGCGCCACGGAGGCAGTTATTATCTATATTTGTGCACTAATATTATATGTATATATATATATATCTGGAGCTTATTTGGAGGGGGTCCCACATTACTAGCAATCCTGTTAACCCCTCCAACTAAGCTCTAGGGCTTGTTTTAGGAGTGGGTTCACGTCGATACCTTATCCATTAAGCTACTGCCGCTTGTGGAACCCAATCCCACATTGCTAGCTATCTTTTAAAAAAAAATGATAACGAGGTAAAGTTTGTGTGTTTGTGAGGTTGTTGGGGGTTAATATCTGAATCTACAGAACCGATTTTGGAAATGATTTTAGAAAGCCATGTTATTTGTGAGTGTCATAGGCTATAACATCATGCTACGAGCAATAGGAGCAGAGCATCAATGAAAAATGTTGCAAAAATGTGAAATATCACGCCATCAAAGTTGCGCGGGTCAGCTTGTAATTTTATATTTATGTTCCAAAATAATTTACGCATATAATGTTTTAAATCTGTTATGGATACCTAAATAAATATAGCTTCTTTCAACAGACAACCCTGCAACAAATCGCCCGTCTACCAAACGATTTTTCCGCCTGAATAGCCGCCTTCAACTCCAATCGATCGTTTTGCAAATACAAAAAAATAGGAATCAGTGTAAGCGTAAAATAGAAAAGCATTTCTCGTCCCCCGTGTGCGACGCGCAATGGAATGTGTAAAATGTTTTTGTGTCGCTCACCTGGGTTATCACGGTTGAAATAGGGATTTGAGCAGAGGGATGGGATTTAAAGTGTATCGAATATTCAAACGTACATAAATCGGAAAGTTACTTTGTCTGTCTGTTACGCTTTCTTTTATTTACTGAGCTGATTTCAATTACATTGAGCTAAGGGGACGTCAGAAACTGTGAGACTTAGGATCTGTCAATCTTGCAGTTCCTGAAACCTTGTTGGTATCAATAGCAATGATGAAGACTATCGTATTTGACGAAATTTTTATCATTGCTATTGATACTAACAATCTTTGATTCTAAAATTTTGTTTATTAATCTTTGATCATTGTGTCCGTGACTTGTATGTTTGTAAGTCCCCCGCAACACAGGGCTTGTACCCTACTGCAGGTGTCGTCTTTAAACAAAATACAAAAAAGAAAGACTTTACTTTATTACTTTTATGTTTTCACTAGATTTTTTACGTTGAATTTATTAAATGCTTCATTAAATGCTTGTTTTAAAAAAAATGGTATATCTTATTGACGTACTAGTAAATTTATTGTTTAATTTTGAAAACATTCATTTTAAAATACCTATAAATTGAATTTCATTTTATTGAAGCACTAACTTTCCCAGTGGCTTTATCCGCGTTATATTTTTTTTTGTTAATAACAAAAAAATATATAACGCTGACAGATATTTTAGATAAAGACAACATTTTAGCTTAATCGGCGAGAATTTTTGAGTTTTTGACTGCTTTTGTGGCGCAATGGGAGTGTGTCCGACTGCTACGCGAGGTCGTGGGTTCGATTCTCACACGGGACCCCACTTTTTGTGATCCACAAATTGTTGTCCCGAGTCTGGGTGTACTTTGTGTCCGTGACTTGTATGTTTGTAAAATCACCCGTGACACAGGGCTTGTACCTTACCGCGGGAGTCGTCAAAAAACTTAACATTTTTATAAAATGCTAGCTGACCCACGCAACTGGGTCTGCGTCATTTTTCTTTGTTTTTGTAAGATTATTCGTTGATTGACCGCTTCGCGTCGCAGCGTGATGTTATACAACTTATAGCCTTCCTGGATAAACGGGCTATCCAACACTAAAAGATTTTTTCTATTCGAATTCGTAGTTCCTGAGATAAGCGCGTTTAACTAAACAAAATCTTCAGCTTTATAATATTAGTATAGATTTTAGGCATTAAGTACCGTAGCACTACAACAATTATTTCTTCTTTTTGTTGTCTATATTTTAATATACACTTTCTTGGCCAAAACATTTTATTTTTCATTGATTTATAGTCCATTCAAAACACTTTAAACCTATCAAAATCAGTAACATTCCCGACCACTACTTCTTAACTTGGCAACGAACTTACAAATCCTCAATTTCCTTGAAACCCCACAGTATCACTCTTTCTAGATCCATTTTGCTTATCTACAGATTTCGAATATATTCATTGGACCAAATTCAAATGTGCAAAAGGCGAAACGATACCTTTGCGAGTGTATATTCAAAAAACCACCTTGTCTTATTCAATTGAAGGTTGCATTTTGTATACATGAGTTAATCTTTAAGTTGTCTCTGAAAGCCTTCGAGAACATCGTAGGTGCTTTATTTTTAAATGAAAGGCAGCGATAAGAGAACATTTTGCGGACTATTGCGGCCCTTATGTGAGTCTTATAATAATGTTCTTTTTATTTTCAATTGGTCGTTTCAGTCTTCAGATTGGAGATTTGATATCGTTAAAGTATTTTTTCGTGTGAATGTTATGTGTATGTTGTCTTGTAATACCGTAATGTATTTTCCTTGTGGATAATGTAGACTTTACTTTGATGGTTTAAGGGGCGTTATTTTACCGTGAGATTTTGTGAAATATTGGTGGGAAATAACGGCTTTCTGATGTCGTGGTTTAAGTAAGTACCTGTGATTTATGTAGTTAGAATAGAAATGCTCATTGATAAACAATTTTATTATTAAGTTAAGGGCTTAATAGCGTGTTTTTATCATAATTACAAATTATTTTGTTGAATTTAAATGATATTTATATTTTTTTATTACCCGACTGTAAAGAAGGGTTATGTTTTTCGCGCGTATCTTGTATGTATGTATGTAATATTCTTTATTACCTGATATCTCACAATCCACTGAACGGATTTATACAATTCACACGTCATTAAATTCGTTTTAATCGCCCAAGTGTTCTTAGATAGGTGACGTTTTTAAAAAACAAACATGGCGGCTATGAGATGTGAAAATAAAGAGGTGTGAAAAAAAAAGTTGTTTCGAATACTACAATATGGGTATCAAATTAAAGAGTTCATCTTAAGCATTTCAAAAAGGTATAACATGATTACGACTGTTATACTAAAAAAGTTAGTTAGTAACCATTGTTTTTTTTTTTAATTTTTAATACTTGGCAATAACTGTGATAAAAGTAAGTTACTACATCGGTTACATCCTACAACTACTAAAAAGTATTAAATAAAAAAATAAATTATAAAAATAAAAAACCCGACTGCACAAAAAAGATGGAAACAAGCTCCCCTACATAATTATACAATTTCATGCAGTCGGAGGCATTAATGAATCTCGATGAACTTAGTAAAGTGCCTCCCACTGCATGAAATTTCAATTCAATAATAATAAATACAACGGTTAAGATTGTGGGTTGACCTTAGACGAATGTAATTGTTATACATATGCAATTGCACGTGGTAATTTGTTATGCAAAAGGGAAGACTCATTTAAAGTACTTACTCTCATAGAATACTGTATAAATCTTTAGGGTTTGACTCCTGGCTGAACTCCAGAATTGGCAATTTTCCAAAAACCCACAAATCACAAAAAAACAAATATCTTTGCTATGATAACTTTTTAATCTATGCAATTTATTTTTTCAATGACTATATTTATTTATTTATTTAAAAATTTCATCCAAATACATTGCAAAAGGCGGACTTAATGCCATGGGCTTTTTCTACCAGTCAACCTTTGGGTGGTGTAGATATGTGTGACAGGTGCATATTGTCTAGTTAATTTACATTACTTGGATGACCGAGCTTTGTTCTGCTTTAAAAATGAAACCTAGCTAGATCGATTTATCGCCCCCGAAACCCTTTGCATATTAAATTTCATGAAAATCGTTGGAGCCGTTGCCGGGATTCAGTTTATACAAGAATTGTTTGTTAAAAGGTATTAGATGTTTCTAGATTTAATAAATATATGAGTACTATATTATGTGGACGCATCGGTATATAACTCTCTAACCAAGCTTGTAAAAGAAAAAGCGATAAGTTATTTTAACTTAAGATGAACAAATCGACTGCACATCACTGAGTCTGTCAGCGCTGCGCTTACAATAAACCTCGCATTTCTTACACCATTGATCTCATTGCCTTTAGAAATAGGGATGTGACACACCTATCGGATATTTAGGTGTTGTATTTATTTTCTTACCGGAAGACCGAGGGAGAAGCGGGTAAAATGAGCACACAAAGGTAACTTATTCAACTATACAGAGATTGATAAAATATATATGTCGAAGCTTCAGGGTGGCCTTGTGAACTATTAGCGGCTCAATATTCTAATTAACATCATGGAAAATGGTAATCGATCATATGATCGCCGATACCTCGAGCAAGGTAAAATGCGTTCTAATCATTTCGATTACACTAATGCCACTGCATCACTGTACACACTAACACTTTTCACACACGACTATAAAAATAGCGACGTCTATCGGTAGACATGTTATCGCTCACTGTTGACCTCACGATTATGACTGCCGAATTAGACTCACTGCTTCACTATCAGCACTTCAAATGTTAACGTCAAATCGAATGTCACGCCATCATGGCGGTTATGTTTAAAATGAGTCAATAGACTTTCTATTTTATCAAAACAGATACTAGATCAACGGAAATCAATTAGCATTTTAATAATTCTCCGACACATAAATATTAAGAATAAGAATAAATAAGAATAATAAATAATTTATTTCGACATATTTACACCATTTTACACATTAATACAAAAAACAGAACGCACATCATAAAATAACAACACATCAACAATATAAAAATAAAAAAAAACATGTACTTATAATGATTTAATTATGTCGAAAATAGGACTTAGTTTAGCACATGCCAGGGTAACGCTTGACGCTCATTTTCAACTAGGCCCTAAAGTGACTACTATTAGTTTATTTTTAAAAAGACCGACCATTTGTCAGTACCGCTGTGGCCGTTGGAGGGACTATACATGTTGCAAACAAAAGTATTGTATTGAATGGCATATATTTTGTATAGAAACCCATCTGAAGGCCATGTAGGTAAGTACCTACCTGTTAACAAGAAGCAGAAGCAGTGTGTAGTGTAAATATGTGACGTATGCAACAGTGAGGATCCACAGCAGTAGTGTGCGTAGATATTGGTGAAAGAATTTATTAACTTATGCCATAATGGGAACATCAACCCAGGATATTTGAGGACATAACCCTATACCTTTGTTGAATTTTTTAAAAGACTTACCTACTTAATTGTAAAGTGAGGTACGGAGTGAACATGAGTTATGTAACAGTCAGGTATATTCATACAGGCTTAATTGCAATATACTTATAACCCCCGCTCGTTTCTCTTTTACCCAATAATATTATAATATTCTGATATAATTAATAAAAAAAATTGACCTATAACCTACTTTTGTCATACAGCCACCTACCATTTAAAGTCTGAGAAACCCTGGCGCAAATACTTTTATTTTTCCTCAGATTTAGACCTTAAACTTCACAATAAATAACTAATTTACTTTAATTAAATAGTCTGTAGCTGGTTAAGATCTTATACTTTTTAAATAATTTCTCTATGTGAAATTTTTTTTCAAGTGTTCGAGTTTTACTTCATAATAAATGAAACATAGCATACAAACAATAAAAAATCAAATGTACTACACGACGCAATCTGTGACGGTCAACATCTATAAATATGTACATATAACAGTATATAACATGTAACAATATAACATGGAACGAATTACCTTCAATGAACCCTTTATACATCAACCGATTTTATTCTTGACAGGCGATCCCGCTCGGGAATTCTCTCGTCGGCTCACGGGACGTGTAATACTGAGGGGTATTTCGTGACCCGAAGCCAATGTAAAGGTTACTTTACAATAACTAAATAAAATATTATTTGTATTTACAATTTAATTTTTATGTATTTTTCGGATTGGAAAGTATAAGGGGGCATAAGTGAATTAAGAATACGAGTATAATAGAGTATAGTTTACTTGTTTATTAAATTCACCTACACTTCAGGCAAAGTTCATTCAATTTTATTTTTAAAGACGACTCCCACTTTAGGTTACAAGCCCTGTGTCGCGGGGGACTTTAAAAACATACAAGTCACGGACACAAAGTACACCCAGAATCGGAACAACAATTTGTGGATCACACAAAGTAGTGTTCCGTGTGGGAATCGAACCCACGACCTCTTGCGTAGCTGTCGGACACACTCCCACCGCGCCACAGAGGCAGTCATCATCATAACTCTTATAAAATCACAAATGTTTGCAAAATAGATAATTTTATTCGCCTGCTTTGGCATTTTTTTTAACGATTACTGACAATGTGGAAAGTGTGTCCCACATTACTAACAATCTTGTTAACCTCTCCAGTTAAGCTCAATGGCTTGTGTTCGGAGTGGGTTTACGTCGGTAGTATATAATATATATTCCCGTTTCAATAATTAGTGCGATAAAAATATGATTCTTTGTATCCTATTGTGTTACTCCAAGTTGTTAGCTAACTATTTTCTAAATATCATCTAAACCTGTTAAACTCTTTTTCGTTAAATAAGTAATTAACATTCAGACTTTAAACATACAAGCATTTACGTTCATAATATTAATATATTTTTTTCTGTGAATATAATTCACAAAAAATAAGTCTAACAAAAATTTGCATTTTAAAGCTTAATATTTAACGATCCCTAAGTGTAAAAGTGAACTTAACAATCCCTGAACGTTTTTAAAAGACTTATGTAATGATACCCATCACGATGGCATAGGTGAGAAAAAAGAAAAAAATCACATCCCTACTTTACTTAAAGAGTAGGTACCCTCAAAAAAAATATTTTTTAAGATTTTGTTTTTTCACTTTGTCGGCGTAAGTAATATACGTATCCATGCAAAATTATAGCACTAACAGTCTCTGAGCTAAGATGGGGACGGACTGACGGCCATGGCGAACCCTAAAAAGGTCTATTCCTAAGGACTAGTTGTTTTTCCGCGTCTCGCCCGAGGATATTCACGCATATTTCGACAAAATCTACACAGTACTTTTCGTGAAATGGGTGCTCGAACAAAAAAACTCTACCGCTTTATTTTTTATGTACAAATAAAACTCACATGTGAGTAACTCCTTACATTCTCACAGAACAAATAAAAACTTCGAACAAAATAAATACTCAGAATGTCCGAAATTCATGTTTGAACCATTTAATACCGTTTCCAACTCCACTTATACCAATTACGGGGCTATCATACTCAAACGGATTGGAATTCTAAACAAACGTATCCACTTTGCCCCTTATTACCCACTTTGCCCTTATGTGGGGGCAAGATGGCTTCCGGCCCCGAGGTACAAGTAGTTGTTTAAATAATAGCCCTTTTCAGGGAGTGAACTATGCCAATTTTGCCCCACCTATTTTAATTTACCTTTGATTGAAGTTTTAGGTGATCTGTTTTAATTGTTATAGGTACCTTCTAATCTACACTAATGTTATAAAGCTGAAGAGTATTGTTTGTTTGAACGCGATTTTCTCAGTTACTACTGGTTCGAATTAAAAAAATACTTTACTGTTGGATAGTTAATTTATCGAAGAAGGCTATAAGCTATATAGTATTACGCTACAACTAATAGAAGCGGAGCAGCAATGAGAAATGTTGCAACAACGAAAAAAAAATACGTTGACGAAGTTGCGCGGGTTAGCTAGTTTACAAATACTGTATTTATACAACGTATAACAGAAAGATGTAGTCAAATTCAAGGGTAGGTATTTACCCTTGATTAATTTATTAATTATTTTATTCGTATCAATTAAAAAGTATCATATTAAAAAAAATATGAATCATAAAGTTTAACGCCATAATAAAGCAATCGATTTTAGTAAAGTACACAATTGTTGCCATCAGCTGTTCGCTTATGAAATAACTTGCTGCGTCTCGTGGTTTCACCCACGTAAGTCTACCACATAAGAGATAGACATATGCTGTCGCGGACTTTTTTGTAGGACTTTTATAAATTAAAATAAATAAAATTTTATTTCTTTGTGGACGTTCATACATTAAATATGTGTAACTTCAACGATATTTGCGGCGCACGCCAAAACATGACGCCGATTGTAGATTATAGTTATATTTTGGACAATTTACACAACATCTTTATAAATTATAGCCTATGTGTTATTGTGATGTATAAGCTAAATTATTGTAAAGTTTCATTAAAATCCATTCCGTAGTTTTTGCGTGAAAGAGGAACAAACATCCACACATCTACACATCCACACATCCACACACACAAACATTCAAACTCAAACTCAAACTCAAATATCTTTATTTCGTAAAATCAGGTTAATGATTGTTTGAAAACGTCAAATTAATACATACTAAAAAAATTATAAAATTACGATTGTTTGAAAAAAACCGCCGCGTGTTAATATTATGTATATCACATTTCTTACAGAAACTATCAATATTTTTGTGAACATATATAAGGTTTTCATAGATATACTGACATGCAACAGTCATGATATTGATTTCCTTAAATTTTTCTCTAAGTGAGTGTCTACTACTAAGATCGTAAATTGATCGAATAGCCCTCTTCTGCAGAACGAAAATGGTTTGAATGTCGGCAGCATTCCCCCACAGTAGAATACCGTACGACATTAAACTATGAAAGTAACTAAAATAAACTAATCGCGCTGTTTCAACGTCTGTTAGCTGACGAATTTTTCTAACTGCGTACGCTGCAGAACTGAGTCTATTAGACAATTCACTTAAATGTGGGCCCCACTGAAGCTTAGAATCTAGAGTAATTCCTAAAAACTTTGTGGTCTCTACAGGGTTCAACTCATCTTCTTTTATTTTTATAGTGGTTTTTACTGGTTTCACGTTAGGTGTTATAAATCGAATACATTTAGTCTTGCCCTCGTTTAAGAGTAAATTGTTAACATCAAACCAGTTAACCACTTTTGAGATAGCCATATTTACATCTTCAAAGTCTTTTTGCTGGCGTTTTAATTTAAATAAGAGTGATGTATCATCTGCAAACAGGACTATCTCATGATTATTATTAACTAGATATGGTAAGTCGTTTATGTAAATTAAAAACAATAACGGCCCGAGAATAGAACCCTGTGGGACTCCCATTTTGACCACAGACCCCGGGGAGCGTTTACCATTAACATCAACTTTCTGAATCCTGTTACTCAGATAGGACGTAAGAAGATTCAGAGCTGTGTTTTTAATACCATAATGTTGCAATTTCCTGATTAATGTTTCATGCAGAACACAGTCAAATGCCTTAGATAAATCACAGAAGACGCCTAAAGCATCTTGCGATTCCTCCCAGGCGTCAAAAATATGTTTTAAAAGCTCCACACCAGCATCGGTTGTAGAGCGACCCCTAGTAAAACCAAATTGTTTAAAGTGTAATAATTTATTTTTGTAAAAGAAGTTCTGCATCTGATCATATATTATTTTTTCAAAGATTTTACTAAATGTTGGTAGTACTGATATGGGTCTAAAATTAGTGGGGTCAGACATACTACCTGATTTATACAATGGTATTACTTTACTTTATTTCATTAAATCAGGAAATACACCACAATCTATACATTTATTAAATATAAAAGCCAAGTCCTGCGCGATAAAAGAAATTATAGACTTAGTAATCACAACTGAGTTACTCCAGAGGTCGGTAGTCTTCTTAACATTAATAGAATTAAAAGCTTTTATGACATCTATATGTGTAACATAATCAAATTGAAAAGTGATGTCACATTGATTTACATTTTTAATCAAGATAGATTCAGCTGCAATAGGTGAGGAATTCAATGACTTTGTAGTGGAGACTGGAATGTCAGTAAAGAATTTTTCAAACGCAGTGGCTACTTCTATGTCCGATGTGATGGTTTTACTATCTATTTTAAGACAGTAATCATTATTCTGACTTCTGACTCTTACAGTCTCACTATTTATAATATCCCAAGTCATTTTAATTCTATTATCACTGTTTTTAATTTGTGAACTAAGGTAGCAAGCTTTTGCTGTTTTGCAAGTCTGCCTAAATGTTTTAGCATAATTTCTTACATAAGCTTGAAATCTTTCACAACAGTTATAATTTCGTTCATCATACAGCTCATATAATCTTTTTCTACTTTTATGTAGGCCGACAGTAGCCCACTCACTAAAAGTTGCATTCCCCTTAACCATAATCGTTTTGGGAGTGAAAACCGAATCGAAATTATGACAAAATTTATTAAAGAATGTTTTATATAAAATGTTAGGATCACTGTCCTCATTCAACAGCGGAGGGTTACAAATGAGGCGGCTTTTGAAATTCTCAAATCGACTGACAGTTTTAGGGATAACAGTTATACATTTTTTAGTTACTTTTCTAGTTTTAATATCAAAAGAAATAAGTTGACCACAGTGGTCAGAATCCATTTGATTAATTACTCTCTTGTTATCTACAATAATATCTGTGAATATATTATCTAAACATGTGGCTGTAGTGGCAGTTATACGGGTAGGCTCTAAAAATAAATTACACAGATTAAATGATTTGAATAGAGCTAAAATCCTCATACTTGAAGTAGTATTCTCTAATAAATTAACATTAAAGTCACCACATATTATTACATTTTTATTAAGGTTTGTTACCTTATGCAAGACTTCATCCATAACATGTTCAAAAATATGATATTGTGCTGAAGGTGGTCTGTACACAGTCAATACAATAAACCGCTTCAACTCTACACAGGCTATTTCTATGCTTCGTTCAACAGAGAAGTTAACAATATCACGGCGTTCTTTGAATTTAAGATTTTTATTTATTAATATTAGTGAACCACCATGTATAGCCAGTTCCCTGCTGAACGAGCTGCCTACCTGGTGATTGTTGAAATTGAACATGAACTGATCGCTCTTTAGCCAGTGTTCAGTAATACATAAAATATCAATAGCTTCAGCATTCATGAACAATTCCAATTCCAAGTCTTTTCCTGTCATTCCTCTGATATTCTGATGCACCAGGTTAATTTTATTAATATAACTATTGTTCTGTTTTGACATAACAGAATAATTTTCAAGTGGTAGTGCACAAGTATGTGTGCAAGAGGTACTCTCTATTGTCTTAAAATTTAATTTAAATTATTTGGTATGTCAATATTATAATTATTATTAATACATAAATTATCATTATTAATGTCAGGTGCTTTAGCCAAATTGTTGGCTAAGTTAAAATTAATGTCATAATTTTGTTGCTCAATAGAAGCAACTTGAGTAGCCAAATTCTTGGCTGAAGTATTAATATAAAAAGATAGCGAAACAGCTATCTGTCTTTTACAACTATTTTTAAGATAATATCTATCTTTTGTCAAATAAAAATATTTACTAACAAGTTTGATTCTTTATAATATTAGTAGGATAACGAAGTCATAATGATGAAATCATGTAGATCAGCATGGTAAGTGCATTATTTATACCATACGCTGTCCGTTGATGAAATTTGACAGGACCTTTCTGCTGCATTTTGCAAAGTTATGTAAATATCGTCGACTAAGGTTGGCCAACTAAACTTTAGGCAAGTACAGTGGCGGGTTTGGCACCGAGGGTTCCGTCCTTGTATAACAGGGATAGTTGCACATCTACGGAAGCTGGTGTGCGCGAGTGCCACTCGCACTTGACCTATTTTGTTATCATCAGTGAATTTTTGGTCCGGGCCTACCCGCAAAATCCACCACTGAGGAGGTACTACTGTTTCTTGACTATTAGAATTCGTTGTCATGGAATTGCACTACACACACTTTAATATAATGGTGGCAGCACCTTACTTTCATACGTGGGACATACAAGTTTTGAGACTCTAATAAACTAACTTCTATGGATAAAATATTTTAATTAAATCTTTTCAAATAACTCTCCACCAGCCTTTACACAAAGTTTCATGCGTCTGAACCAATTTTCGAAACATTTTTTACGCAGTAGTAGTAATAGTAACAATAGTATTTTATTGTTTTTAAACTTTCGCGATTTTTATACATATTAATATATCTAATATATATAAAAATCGCGGGACTTAATCGCGTAAATTATTTAAAGGTACGATCGGTGCAATTCGATCGAAACGTCGGTTAAATATATCATACCTTTAAATAATTCCCGCGATTAAGTCCCGAAATATAGCATAAATGTATAAAAATCGCAAAAGTTAAAACAATAATCCTTTTTTAGCCTACGTCTACTAAAAAAGTTTTTTAAAATTCACCCCCTAAGGGGATAAAACGGGGGTCCAAAGTTTGTATGAAGAAACAAGATCCAGGTGGGCAGAGCCGTGGACGAAGGCTTGCCTCTAATATAAACTTAATATGTAAAGCTTACATAAGGCTCTTAAACACACACTAGTGCCGAAGCTTAGAAGGAATTCCAACAATAATTTACACTCAACGTAGTACAAATTATACCAATCTCTATTAACTTTGGCAAGCTATGAAATATTTTAATATAATCCCGTCGAGTACAAATCTGGGCTGGTCTTAATGTTATCCAAAACTGGAGTGTTATACTGTTTCGATATTCTAGTTAATAATTTGAAACATCAATCCCAGGTGCCACTGCGACCGGAGCGATAGTAGTGAGTTATAACTTTTAAACCAACGCGTTGCATGATGTATGAGTACACAATTGGACACGGGAATAAACGTGTCAGCAAAAATTGGTAAACTTGTGACCACAGTCAGTGAAACTCGGCCTAAACGTCAAGCAATCTAAAACGCATTTCTCTTATTAAATTACGAAGAGTGTTAAGTTGTTAAATTTAAACTCAACTCAACTAAACGTATATTTAAGTGTTTCTCTTTTTCACAATTATTTACTGGAACAATAATATTAACAAACAATTGAAATGGCAATCATTAAATTTACTTTAGTTATATTTTTTGACCTATTAGCCAAGCCAAGCCCTACAATCAAAATACAGAATTTACAATTTATGACGTTACAACAAAAATACAGATTAGAAATACTTTTAAAAATTATAAACATTATTGTATATTATGAACATGAAGCTAATCTCTAGAATAAGTTCGCCATTTCGATTTGCTAAGCAAATTGATTTGATGTTAAGATTACACAAGTAACTATTTATTACTTACAATTTTCACGCTTACTTGAGGCATTTTATATGATTTCTTAGATACCCTCTTCCCGCTAGCAGTCTTACCTCGCCTTACTCCTTGAGCTTGCTCGCTGGTGGAATGTTGGAGCGCTCGTTACAATTAATAGAGCAATATCATCATAATTATTTTATAGTAAATTATTTTCCAGGCATTATTAAGAAGTTGTAACATTATACAAAAACTTTACAATATTTTAATGAGGAAAAAATTCAATATAACGTTGAATTTCAGACTAAAAGTCAAATATTGATTAAGTACTAACAGACTTTTATTAAAATCTTGATTTTAGTCTTTGGTTTCAAGATACTTGATATTTTCTTCAAATTTAGCGCCTAATCTCTCTCTAGTATTAACCATTTTTGTACCCCAGTCTATGAGAGTAAGGGAGCTACGCTTGTGTAAGATCAGCCACTGTAACCGAAATCAGTGAGTAGGAAATTATGAGATTGCAGATTCGACATTAGTGTGAGTGTACACACTCTCTTTGTCTTTGACTCAGTGCCAATCAAGCATATAGAGATATCTGCAAGGTTAAACAACGTTACCACTGTCGGTCGATAGATGGGTGACCGTTTTCGAACATTGTCACACCCCTCCATACCTCGTAGAGTACAGAGGGGTGTGAACCATCGGTCCTGCGCCTAATCTCTCCGGTCGTGTCGGATCTTCGTCCCATCGGACTATGAGAGTGAGGGAATTGAGAGTGCACTTGTGCCTGCGCATACACTTGTGCACTATAATATCTCCTTTGTAGTTGGCTAGTCTCTAATCAGATTGGCCGCGGTAACCGATATCGATTAGGAAACCATTATTATTCTTACTCAATAAGGAAACTGCAATAGTGTAGTGGTTAAAGTATAGGTTTTGCAACCAAAGGATCATGTATTTGAACCTACAGATTTTCACCTACAGAGACTTAACCATTATGACCGACGTGAACCCACGTCAAGCATATTATGCAATTAATTTTAGCTATAGGGGTTAACAACTGCGATAACTAAAAAAAATGGTTGTCTATAAAGTTGCTTATCGGGCGAAAATTTTACGTGAAAACGTCTTATGTAAACATTGATGACATTGTAATAAACAATCATGCCTGTGACAACTTTAGTGGACTCGGCCATAATCATTTAGCCCTAACATAGCCTATCAGCAGGCGGAACGTGCGCCCCGTGACACCTTTTATTGTGTGCACCCTGTCATCGATTTATAAGTCGTTATCACGTCAAAAAAACTCTTTTAAACTCATCTTAATAATCTGCTTGTAAACAATTCAACACAGAAATAAACGTGTTTCAACTAGGAAAAGTATTTACCTTATGCTTGACGTTTCGACCGGGTTACACCGACTGTGGTCACAAGCTGATTGGGGAAGCAGGGTGGGCGTCAAAAAACTGTATATAGATCAATCACTCCAGACATTTCTTCATCCACCTTCACATCGATGACTGGCCTGTTGATCTAGTGGTTAGTGACCCTGACTTCTAAACCTGAGGTTGTTGGTTCGATCCCCACCCAGGATCAAACTTTGTGTGATGAGCACGACGGTTTATTCTGTGTCTGAGTGTAATTTATCTATAATATGTATGTGTTTAGAAATATATAAGTATGTTTATCAGTTGTCTGGTTGCGATAGTACAAGCTTTGCTTAGTTTGGAATCAGATGATGTGGTTGTACGAAGATATTATAATTTAATTATTACATTTTTTACTTCCTTCCAAGTATCTTTCTTCCTAGTTTAAATGTGTTTATTCCCGTGTCAAATTGTTTACTTATAATGCAACGCCTAAGTTCAAAAGTCATAATCTGCTTGTTTAAAGCAACATCATTCGGATATAAATATTAAATTCCTCTGTCTACCCGTGTTCTTCCATTTTCACCCACCAATAAAACACTCGACAAAATCAATAAGCTGTAACGAATTAAATTTAATTAAGTACGATGCCCGGCCTGCGAAACAATTCGACAATGGAATTCATTACGAAATGAAGACTCGCTAACGAGTTATTATACAGAAAACGAACGGACAGAACCGGACAGATTATGTTCGATTGTCAGAAAGTTTAGAGTTTCGATTTTGTAATTGTACTGTTTTTGATTGGTCGGTAATTATACTTATTATTTGTTTTAAAGTAAGACGAGCTGTAACCCGCAATGTCGTTCGCTTGGATTTAAAATATTTTTTTGGAAGTTTAACGCAGCTTTAATTATTCATATATATCAGTAATATATCAGTAAAAACTTTGGAGCCGTCTTGAAGATAAGCCGAAATCAAGAGATAATAATATAATAATAATATCTTGGGACAACTCACACAACGTCATCTGATCCCAAACTAAGCAGAGCTTGTACTATGGCAACCAGACAACTGATATACAAACTTATATATTTATAAATACATACATATTATAGATAAATTACAACGAGACACAGAATAAACCATCGTGCTCATCACACAAAGTTTTATCCTTGGTGGGGATCGAACCCACGACCACTTGCGTAGCAGTCGGATACATTCCCACCGCGCCTCAGAGGCAGTGGACAAAAGTAAAATATATTCAAATTCTTTATTCACTTACAAAGCGCTTATGATAAGTCAGTTGCTTGTTACCTACATATGGCGAAAAACATTTTTTGTTTTGTAAAAATGTATATTAAAAAACAACTATTATTTAATATTACAAACAGACACTTTAACTTAATTTATTTTATAAATTTATTGTATTAAAGTTAGTTCAAGGACGGATAAATGTTTCAGCCGTTTTAACTACTAAAGAGAGTCAATCACCTCTGGTCTTGCTGACCTCAATAAACTATGATAACTGATGGTTGCCATCGAGCGAACCCTAGGGTTTTGTTTACTTCAGCATAGATCCTAAATTCTAGTATAAATGATATTTACTTGCACGAAATGTGTTTTTAAGACGTATCTTTTTTACAAATAGTGCCAGCACTGAGGAACAAACATCTTGAAACAACTTAGACAACAATTTCAAATCATTTTCCTATCATTTATTGCAATATCATTTGATCCTAAATTAGGTCTAGTGCTTAGTGATCCTGACTACTAAGCCTGAAGTTATGGGTTCGATTATCACCTAGGATAAATCTTTATATTAATGTTGTAAAAAGCATTCATAAATTACATAAAGTAAGTTATGTAATTTATAAATGCTTTTTACAACATTCATATTTATAAATACAATAAATGCATTTCCGAAAGATAGAAAAATTTTGAAATCCAGACTCAGTATTGTATTTGTAAAGTTATTGGCAAGAAATGCCTATAAAAATTACTTCAATTCATATTTATATTTGAAAATATATCGAACTTCGGTCAAATGTCTATTTCAACAATAATATTCTACTACATATTATTAGCAGACCCTTGCAACTCCGTCTGCATCAATTTTTCCAGTTTTTGCAATTCACACAAAAATACTAAAATAGCGATTAAAAAAAAAAATCGGTCGAGCCGTTTCAGAGGAGTTTGACCACAAACACGAGATTTTTATAGATTAGAAGATTATTGTACTCGTATGTTAATACGAGTACAATAAGCTGACCCACACAACTTCATCTGCGTCAATAATCCCTTGTAATTTAAAAAAATACTTTACGACCTATTCTCATACTTATTCAATATACAAAAAAATATTAAAACCAATGAAGCCGTTTTGGAAGTGTTCGACTACAAATACAGTGACACGAGATTTTTATATATAAAAAGATTTCTAGTACGATTCATATAGGTATTAAAAGGCTTTGCAGACAGTATATTCCAATAACATTAAGTAACTTAATTACCAAAAGCTTCTTTCATTAAAATCTAGCTTCTTTTTGAACACCGGAAAACACATTATATTAAATGGTTACCTAGAAAACCTCATTTCAAGTAAAACTCCTTACTTCAAATGCAGTCAGAATTCCTACATTTTCTGAGTAACGTTCTTTGCGATGCTAAGTAAAATTGGTTGTGAGAAACTAAAGACGATGCAGTGCTACATTTATACTAGTTTGTGCTTATTTTGTTAAGACTACTGACTTTATACAATTTTGTAGAGTAACTCCCTTATTCATCATCCTACGAATATTATTTATTCCTGACTCAGTGGCGACCAAGCAGATCAATAAGATATCTGCGAAGTACAGCAACGTTATCACTGACGGTCCATAGATGGGTAACCATTTTCTAATCAGTGTCTTAGAGTTAAGCATGTTAAGCCATCGGTCCTCCTAAAGGTTAATTTCCGTGCATCTCGGCCGATCGCGAGCCGCGCGCGGCTTACGACAAGCGTCTGACGGCCGATGCTACAATACTCAGAGTATGAGAATGAATGGTGCCGTTTCCGAGGTCTACGACAGACGACTGACGTAGGCTGCGCGCGCACTCTGACTATTGTCGTATCGGTCGCGCGCGTCAGCAGCTTGTCGTAAGCCGCGCGCAGCTCGCGATCGGCCGCGATGCAAGGAAATTTACTTTTAGACGGTTGTGTTAAATTTCCGTCCCATCTGACTGAGAGTGAGGGACATCTGTACATACACTTGTGTACTATAAAATCTCCTTAATACTTTGCTAGTCATTGATAAGATTGGATACTGTGAAATCAATTAGGAGAATATTTTTTTAAAAACTACTTCCGCATTACACACGCATGACACAAGTCCTGTGTTGCGGGGGACTTTACAAACATACGTCGTAAGACTCAGACTCGGAACGACAATTTGTGGATCACACAAAGTGGTGTCCCGTATGGGAATCGAACCCACGACTCTTGCGTAGCAGTCGGACACACTCCCAACGCGCAACAGAGTCAGTCATCAGTAATAGATGTAATAATTGTAATATTCACATAAGCGCTCTACTATAGAAAACAAAATAAATAAAGTCAAACCTTTTAACACAGACGCCTCAGTACCAAGCCTTCGGCAAAAATAAATTCATTTTTGTTCGTATACAAAGTATAAAAAACAAGAAAATAAAGATTTTCGTTCTGATACCATAACAGCGTTTATACGCATCTATAATCATAAAATGACTATGTAAATAGCAAGTCTAAATAACGAGAAAGCAGAATATAGCAGATAGCAGATAACACTAAAATATTAATGCTATGGAACACAAAATACGTATTTATTTAGCATCCAGAGAGGAGAGAAAATTATTCATATTTTCATACAAATTGAGAATGGAATAATTTAGAGATTTTTGACGTAAAGGCTCCCACATATCACATATTTATTACCAGTCCGAATGCAATCTGTCACCCAATTGGGTCTGCTGTGGTTCTGGGTCTACACAGCCCACACATGGCAATGGTTGACTAAACGGCTCTGAAACTACTAACTAGCAGTTGACAGCCGGCAGTTTTAGACCGCAAGAACACGCGCCGGCAGAGGCCTGTGAGATCTTCATACTAGCTGAACGGTTACCGGCCGGCTACTGTTCGACTGTCCAACCGATGCCTAAGAACGCAGATTGGACCAGCGGCAAGCGCTTACACTATTGGCTGTCAGTCCAAAATCGTTAATAGAAAACTGTTAGTATGTGGTCTGTTGCGATTTACTGACAGGCTAATATCCACCGGTGGAATGATAGCGTGTGAGAGCTTTAATAATGACGTGTTAGACTAACCTTTTGGTCTGGCAGTTCGTGACCCTGACTGCTAAGCTAGACGGTTTGATTCTCGCGATAATCGCAATTGTGTATTCTGCGTTTAGGTATAATTTATCAATAATATCTAGGTAAGACATCCATATTAATATTATAAATGTGAAAGTAACTCTGTCTGTCTGTCTGTCTGTTTGTTGCGCTTTCACTCTCAAAGAGCTAAACCGATTTAGATGAAATTTGGTATGGAGATTCAGGGGAAGGACATAGGATAGTTTTTATCGCGATAACCGACATCCAAAGCTAGTAATTGATATTTTTTTGAAATATACTATCTGACCCGCGCAACTTCGTTAGCGTAATTTTTCCCCGTTTTTTGCAACATTTTCCGTTCATGCTTGCAACATTTTTCGTTGTTGGCTCCTATTATTTGTAGCGTAATGTTATAATTATAGCCTATAAAACTCACTAATAACGTGGCATTTTCTTGGTAAAAGATTTTTCAAAATAAAAAAAACTTCAGAGGTGTCGAGGGACACCCGGATGGAACGAAGTTCTTATCTTATTTTTTTTTTATATAATCTTCGCAACACCACACTGTTCAATGCAAAATAGAAAGACGAAACGAAAATAACTTACAAAAAGACGATTGTATACCGAAGTCTCGAACCCACAACTACACAATCAAAAGTTAAAATACTTAGATCAAACGTTAGAATACTTAGCCAAGCAATAGTCACCAATATCGTTACTTAAACAATAGCCTTAATTAAGAATTTTATGTAGAGGTTATTTTTCTTAAGAGGTATTTTAAAAATGTGGAAGTTTTGGAAAATAAAAACAATTTATTTGTCGCTATGCCAGCCAGTGGATAAATAATACGATAATAATAGTAATATAACATTTATTTTAGGCATCAATGGCCCACAGAAATCTGTACCTTACCGACTAATATACTTACAATAATACATTAAGTGAAGTGCTAGTAAAAGTAAATACAACTTAACGCCACTACATATTAAAACTATATCAGTAGGTACGCATCACTCACTCATAAGTAACGTGCGTCGCGACTCCAGAATACTACACAATTGTCACCAATACTGTGTACCGAATTTATGCCTCTAGACCAAATCGACAGGTTATTCTTCGTCAAATTAGATGTTCATATCTTACGTGCACGCCGCAGGGCTTGTGTGTGTCAAAAAGTGTCGTTACAACTTTTCGTGAGATTTTTTTCCGTCTAGCTCCCTTTTACAACGCGCAATAAGGAACTTTGTTCCAATAGTAAATCCAGAGATTACTCCTACAAACTCACAAAGTTTACCTCTTTATAATATGAGTATTGATAAGTATATATATCAGTTGTCAGTATAGGTTCTGCCTAGTTTGGAATCAGAAGGCAACCATGTGTGTGTCATAAGATATTATAGTGCTCGCACAATTCTTAGTCATTCGGATAAATATATTCTACAGTACTGTGTGCTCAAATATGCGGTATCTGTTCTTATCGGATTTGTCTATTTATTTATTGTCTAACTTACGGTTTTCCCTGTACATGTGTTTTAAAAAAACTGGGCAAGTACATGCCTGGCCACGCACAATGTAGGGTTCCGTAGTCACTACCTCCCCTTCCATCCGGATAATGCGGCTTATAAAGTGGGTTTTCTGTTGTTTTTGGTTCATACTTACAACGTTATATCTACTTAATAAACCTACCTAAATTTAAAAATGGTTTTCCCAACCCCTAAACGTTTTTTAAAATACCTATCTAACGGTGTGTATAACGACCTATACAACACTATGGGGTAGGTGAGAAAAAAATATCACATCCCCACTTTACATTATAGGGAAGGTACCCTAAAAAAATGTTTTTCAACATTTAATTCTTTCGCTTTGTCGGCTTATGTAATGTGTGCAAAATCTCAGCCTTCTAGCACTAACAGTCTCTGAGCTAAGCTGCAGACGGACGGACATGGCAAAGTTATAAGGTTTCCGTTTTGCCATTTTAGCTACGGAACCCTAAAAATGAATTGTAAATTGTTGTGTAAATATGTCGCGGACTACAGAAACGTAAGGGTGCGTTGCTACTGACGCGGAGTAGGGCAGAGTAGACCGTCAATTGACCAATAACAATGCTCGAAATCGTACCCAGAATTATGTCATTAAGCAATGTCATTTATTAATTCACGGTCCACATCGAACTGCTTCATGTTAGTGGAAACACTCCCTAAATCTCGGATATAGGATGCTTTGTGTATTAAGGCGAAATATGTGTCGAAATTTCATTTTGTGGTAGTTCAACATAAGTATCTGCCACCCGAGTTCGTACGAATATCTGTCACTAATTTCTTTAGTTCGGCGGTTCATTCTCTTAGTTTCTCAGTGGTGTAAAATGCGATCATAATAATGTGGTTGCATGGAACTTTTCATTCATATTGTTCAACTGATAACTTTTTAATTGCTTAGTAAACGCGTAGGTATTTGAAAATGTTCTTAACTTAGTTCTTGATAAACATATATATACAAATAAGATTAGACGGGTCGACTGAACCCGTGAATACGATCGGTGCAATTCAATCGAAACGTCGGGTATATAAAAGGTTCGCACCTTTAAACAATTCACCCGATTAAGTGCCAAAATAATAATAATAATAATGTGAAATATCTTGGGACAACTCACACAACGCTATCTGATCCCAAACTAAGCAGAGCTTGTACTATGGCAACCAGACAACTGATAAACATACTTGCATATTTCTAAATACATACATATTATAGATAAATAACACCCAGACACAGAATAAACCATCGTGCTCATCACACAAAGTTTTGGATAGGGATCGAACCTACGACCTCTTGCGTAGCAGTCGGATACACTCCCACCGTGCCACAGAGGCAGTCAGATATATATCTAATATTTATAAAAATCGAGAAAGTTCAAAAACAATAATATGTATACAAGTACTGCTGTGTATATACCGTCAACTATGGTGCATTTAGACGCGTGGCACGCCGCCAGGCAAGCAGCTTGACACAAACGGGTCGCCGGTACAAACAGCTGAGCAGCACATTCACGTCTATGTGTTCGTACCCGTTGAATATCTCTTTGAACGCGAGCATGTGAACCCACCATTAAATTTGACCACACCTTTGTGTTACATGTTATATTATACAGAGTGTAACAGAAAGGTGTAGTCAAATTTCAGCAGCGGATAGGGTATGTTATCAGTATTGCATCTATAGCTAGTTGCGTTATTATTATATTGTTATAGCATATTCTTTTTGTCAAAATTCAGTAGTGAAAGGCGTATGGCATAAGAATTATACCTCCCCTGGTACAAAAATCGATTAAATTATTATGGCATAGAACTTTTTAAATAATACTTTTTTAAATTAATAACTTTTTCATTCATAAATTAACGGATAAAAAAAATTTTTTTTTTTTTTTAGGGTACTCCGATTTTGATAAAATTAGGTATGTTCACTCAGTATCATGGGCATATATCAACCCTTAAATATGACCACACCTTTCTGTTACACTCTGTATATGTACGAATTGTACATAAGAGTAATAAATATAAAGGAAAAAATACATATGTTATTTAAACATGAAACATAAAAACAAATGTTAATAAGTACCCCGTGGTAATTTAATTATGCGGCGTAATTGTTAAAGTAAATTAAGCTACGAGATAAAGGTTGGTTTTCATTAGTAGAGTAAGCAGGAGAGTATTTTTTTTTTATTTCAAACCCGAAACTCATTTGTGAAAACAGTGATTTTGTAAATTTGGCGTGTGTGTTTGTCTGTGGCAACGTAGTGTCTAAAGCAGTTTTTTTATATTTTACCAGCTGACCTTCGCAGTTTCTTCTGCATTATTTTTTCCCGTTTTTGCTGTTTATACAAAAAAAAAACAAAACATATTAAAATAGCGACTAAAAATTAAAAATACAACATATCTACCAACTAACAACTATACAAAAAAACATTATAATCGGTCAAGTCATTTTGAAGAAGTTCGACTACAAACACCGTGACACGAGATTTTTATATTGTTAATCAACGGACACAAAGTATACCCGGGCGTGTAACCAATGAATTTCTGAAAGCATGGTTACGCATTGAAATCCAACCCTCTTGCGCACTTACAATATTCTTATTAAAGTTATAACAATGTACTAACAAGCCACTAAACTATTGCAATCCAAACCTTAGCTCAGCTACGTTGTAGCAGCTACGAAATGGAAAAGCTACGCCGTAGAGCCACTATGAGAGAGAGAATAGGCAACAACAAAAAACTATAACAATTCGTTTCGGTCATTATATGAGACACAAATCGAGTTTTTCTCAGACAAAGTCGGTTCACACTAGACAGTTGGCACGAGACCAAATCCGCTGGTTGTGGGACGACACAACGTATAAGAGTCAGCGGGTTTGATGCCAAGATGGTGAGTAATAACACTTAAATAAAACCGGGCAAGTGCATGTCGGGCCGTGCACAATGTAGGGTTCCGTAGCTACCCAGTACAATAATACGGTATAAGAAGTAGGTTTTCTGTTGTATTTGTTTCGTAAGTAATTTTCAATGGAATTAGTATGAAAATTTTGTTACTTCACACTTGGTCAGCTGTTACTCGTAAACTTGTAAAGACTACTTAGCTGTTTTTCTTTTAATTTCATTATAACTACTATTGTTATTTATTTCATCTTCAAAAAAACAACCATTTAGCTGGCAGCGGGAGGACAATTGACTTCAACAAAAAAAAACATATTAAGGATTAAGAAATCACAAAATTTAAGGATCCCTAAATCAAAAAAATATATTTACTACTTCTTAATACTTTTAAAAGACCTATAACGACATTAGGAATCGAAATCCCCGCTTTACGTATGGGGGAGGTATCCGAAAAATCAATACTAAGGGTCTCTGAGCTAAAGTTGGGACAGACAGGCAGACAGACGGAGATTCAGACAGATGGATGGACAGAGCAAAACTATAAGAGTTTCGTTGGGTTACTTTGGTTACGGAACCCTAAAAGTTGAAAAATATGTGAGCAATGGTGCTGTTACTATTTTAAAGTTATTGCTAAAAAAATAACGATCATCTTTTCATTTTATGAGAAAATCATAGATTTTTCTGAATCAGACAAACAGTACGGACTGCCTCGGTGGTATATTGGAGCAGCGATATGACTACTGGGCAAGAGGTTGAGGGCTCAATTTCCATACCAGACACCATTTTATGTGATCCACAAATTGTTCTTCAAGTCTGGGTGTACATTGTTTACGTGATTTTATATATATATATATATATATATATATATATATATATATATATATATATATATATATATATATAAAGTCTCCTTGCGACACAGAACTGGCACTCTAGAGCAAATGTAGTCTTTAAAAAAGATGGTAAAGTAATCGAACCGACGTCCTTATTCACGTTCTTTTTTCCGTTTTCGCGGCAAGCCCGTGCTTCAATCCGAAATGAAATGTGGCGCCGTGGGAGTGTGTCCGACTGCTACGCATGAGGTCGTGGTGTCGATCCCCACCCAGGATAAAACTTTGTGTGATGAGCACGATGGTTTATTCTGTGTCTGGGTGTAATTTATCTATAATTATGTATGTATTTAGAAATATACAAGTATATTTATCAGTTGTCTGGTTACCATAGTACAAGCTCTGCTTAGTTTGAAATCAGATGACGTTGTGTGAGTTGTCCCAAGATATTATAGATATTATATGTGTGAACCAAAACACGTTCACCCGCGAGTTGGAATCGCGCACCTAGTCTGTACATTTGTTTAGGTATGTCAATTTGTGCGTCAAGGTAATCTGTCTCTAGCAAAATAATTTTGATATATTTTCCTGTAATTTCTATTGCAAAGTAGACATACACTGACATATGCTGGAAAAACATTACTCTCTGTCAAGTGCAGTCGGGCAAAAATGACATAAACGAACCGCCATCATCTGATTACTTAGACCATATCACAAAAGGGAATTTATTATTAAGTGTTGGTAGCAGAACAGTTCCGTTCTTTATTTACGACTCGTATTACGCTGGCAAGCCTCCTAACTGATACAAATACACTACAGAACCCATACTACATCGACAATCAACTGTTTCGACAGCTCAACTGTCATTTAAAAGCGAATATTAATTAGAATCTAAATGTAACTATTTATCATACGGGAAATAAAGCACATTATTTATCCTAAAATTGCTTGACGTTTCAACCAGGTTGCATCGGCCGTTGTCACAAGTGGACTGTCGCAGCGATGTTAAGACTCCGTAAGGCCGATGAATCTTCACCTACCCTCACTTTTTTGTATATCGTAATGTTAGGGTCACTGTACACTACACTGTTTTTTTGCAAGCAATGTGGGATTGGGTCCCAAATTACTAGCAATATTGTTAACTCCTTCAGCTAAGCTCAAGGCTTGTGTTAGGAGTGGGTTCATGCCGGTAGGATAATGGATAGGATTCGAACCCGCGACCTAACGATTACGAGACCAATGCCGTAGCCGCTATTCAATATTTATTAACTATTCTTTCAACTGGCCTGTTGGTCTAGTGGTTAGTGACCCTGACTGCTAAGTCGGAGGTGGGATCGGGGGTTCGATCCCCACCCAGGATAAAACTTTGTGTGATAAGTACGATGGTTTATTCTGTGTCTTGGTGTTATTTCTCAATAATATGTACGTTATATTATTATGTTTATCAGTTGTCTGGTTTGGGATCAGATAGCGTTGTGTGAGTTTTTCCAAGATATTATTATATTATAATCATTGTGTCCATGTTAACCGACTGCTAACTAATACGAGATTGTGTTTATATATAGCTGTGCTTAGTTTGGGATCAGATAGCGTTGTGTGAGTTTTTCCAAGATATTATTATATTATAATCATTGTGTCCATGTTAACCGACTGCTAACTAATACGAGATTGTGTTTATATATAGCTGTGCTTAGTTTGGGATCAGATAGCGTTGTGTGAGTTTTTCCAAGATATTATTATATTATAATCATTGTGTCCATGTTAACCGACTGCGAACTAATACGAGATTGTGTTTTACAAATCATTGATTTTTATTTTCTCTCTCCTCCTCTGTCTCTTTCTCACACACTCATGCTTTTATTTTTGTGCCAAACTGACCCTTCTGCCTTAGGGCACATTGCTCGCCATTCCTAATAAATATATTAAACTTGTGGGTTTTTGGTATCAAAAATAAAGGCTATTTGAATTTGAATTGAATTATACAATACTCGTACTAATGAGAATTCAAGTATTAAATTAATTGTTTCTTAGTCTTCATTGTAGATTATTTAAATTTTATTGATGATAACTTTTAAACTTACGCGTTGCAATATAAATACAATTTAACACGGGAATAAACGCGTTTAATCTAGGTAAAGTTATTTACCTTATGCTTGACGTTTCGATCGGGTTACACCGACCGTGGTCACAAGCTGACTGGGGGGGGGGCAGGGCGGGCGTCACGACTCCTAGTGTGAGGCGGACGTTTCTTCATCCACCTTCACATTTTCTTGTTTCTTCCAAGTACCCGCGCACACAACACTAACCGTGTCCCTATTCTGTAAGTCGACCGACGGGTGCCTATTCTGATATCTACACGATTGCGAACTAAAACGAGGTGGTGTTAATTTAATCACTGGATTCCACGTCGGAGATAGTTTAAATCCATCTACTCGATTGATTTTTTTTTTTTTTTTAACCCGATCGAAACGTCAAGCATAAGGTAAATAACTTTACCTAGATTAAACGCGTTTATTCCCGTGTCTATTTGTATTTATTGATGATAGTTTCAAAGGTGGTAGGCGGTCTTGATTGGTATCACAACAGTGTCAGTTATTCTTCCATGAATTAGTTAACACATCACTGTGTTTTGGTTGAAGGGCACTGTACTAAGTGAAATTACTGGGCAAATGAGACTTATATTTAAATGTTTTAAATGGGGAGTGCGGTGCTGTGACATTCAGGTCTTAGTCAAACAAGGATTTAGGTGGCACTGATATTGTTATGGGCTAGCGTGACGTTTATCATGAGACGCACGATCTTTCGTCTCCTCATTCCGTAGTATAAAAAAATTGAGCAAGAGCATGTCAGACCATGCTCAGTGTAGAGTTCCGCAGCGTTAAATCATTTCATCAGTAGAAGAGCGTATGTTGATGGCACTTACACCCTTTTGCTTAAAAACGCAGTATTTTGGCAATGACGGTATATCCAATCTTATCCGAAATCCCTACTAATATATAAATGTGAATGTAAGTTGGTTTGTTACGCTATCATGCAAAAACTACTCAACCGATCATCATGTTGATGTTTGCTGAAAAAAATAGTTTTTTCTGTTACATGTATGAAGTTCTACTTTAACTCAATTTTATACTTTTCATTTTACGCCCCCCCTCCCCTTAAAATTATTTATTTTTATTATTTAGCTATCAAACTAAGTAGCGGCTACTAAAGACACCTTTTCACTAAATTTCGTCAACATTAATTTAGTAGTCTTTGAGAAAATGCCTGTGACATACGGACGGACAGACAGGCAGACAGACTGACATGACGAAACTATAAGGGTTCCGTTTTTACCATTTTGGCTACGGAACCCTAAAAAAGGTTTTGTTGAATGTTCATTTCAAACCGGTAACTGTATTTATGATAAGTGATAATATATCTCTTTCTATGATCCGATAAAACCTTGGCTGTTTTACTAATATGAATATACAGTAGGCATAATGTATTCCACCAATTGTGTTTGTAATATATCGTCAGAAAAATGTTTTGGAAAAATATAGGCTAAGTTCTTAATAGTTTTGCCTATTTTCTGCCCTAAGAGTTGTAGTGTATTGCCAAAATATTTATGTATTATTGCCATAAAAGAACTTGAATTATTATGATGAATAAATTTTGTGTACCAGGGTCTATTAATCTTATTACACTTAAAAGCGCTTTTTCGTTATAACTACACTGAGCATAAGCTTTTAAAAAATAGCATATTAAATCAGTCCGGGAGATTAGGGGTCAGCTTTTTATCCTGCTAAATTCGGTTGGATAAAAATCTTTGTAACGACCGACCGATGTATATGACCTTCGTAATCGGGCAGGATAACATTATTTTATGCTGTGTTCACATTACTTCTCAGGTTTTATTTGAGAGTGATTGACTCGCCATACTGATTTTTTAAGAGTGTTGACGATCTGAAAACTGCTACTTTATGTAACGAGGTTTTGGGGTTATTATTATTTATATGTTATTAATATGTTATACTCTTTAAAGTCTACTATCTGTCTACTTTTGTTGAGTTACCCAAACAAACATGCAGTTATATGTATATTTTTGTTTAGAATTTGTGCCAACAGGGCTGATTTTCAGTGGAGTTTGAAGTTTTATCAAAATGTGTATTATACAGGTTGTAACAGAAAGGTGTGGTCAAATTTAAGCAGCGGATAGTGTGTGTTATCATTATTGTACCTACCATGGTGCCATAGCTGGTTGCATTATTATTACATAGTTATAGCTTCTTTTTGTCAAAATTCAGTAGTGAAAGGCGTATGGCATGAGAATTATACCTCCTCTGGTACAAAATTCGATTGAATTATTATGGCATAGAACTTTTTAAGTCATACTTTTTTTAATTAATAACTTTTTCATTCATAAATAAACAAAAGAAAAAATAATAAATATTTTTTTAGGGTACTCCGATTTTGATAAAATTAGGTAGATGCACTCCCTTCATCTTCAAGGACCCACTAAGCAGACCCACCGGTGGGTCTCAGAATACTAACATGTCTTCAAAGGCCCACTGGTGGATCCCCTGAGATTTTATTGTCTTCGAAGACCCACTAATGAAAATAGCGTATAACCTTCTTAAATTAGTACTGGTTGGATGAGAATAATTGATTATGATATAAATATCCTGTTTGTCACTGTCATTGTCATGTTGCATCCGTAAAACATTTATATAAGTGGTGTATTTTAATAAGTGTAAATGATGAGTTGCAATGCAATTGAGAGCTGCTCTTCAGAGTCATCCAATTCGGATATACATTTTTTAAACAGAAGGGGTGGCAAAGTACTTCTTCATGGAGGATATCAATATCATAAAAAAAAAGTTTATAAGAATGGATCCAGTATATGGCAGTGTAGTACGAGGAAAAAGTATAAATGTACCGGCTCAATAACGATACAGGTACGATATCGAGTTTATATATCGAGTTTATAAAGTACTAATCGCATTTATTTTTTTGAAGTTGATATTTTAAGTCTTATAGTCTTAAGTTTGCCCTTTTCCAGTGTCCTCTTCGTATTCTAAAGACTGCTATGCATACCACGTCAGACCCACAAAAGCCATGCAATCCTGATTTTGGCAAAAATATAGTGGCTGAAACAATAGAGGCTGCTAAGGAATATGTAAAAGTTTCGACAAGTCCCATTCCGAAAATTTTTAAAGACAAAATACAAGTTCCTTTAAAAGACAAGGGCTTACATTTGGTAGGTAGCACACCCTTATATGGAAACAAAAAAACGCTTTTGTATAATACGAGAAAACAATCACTGGGAGTTAGCTAATGTGTTTTCAGTGACGTCAGGGAAGTAGAGATTCCTGTTAAATTTACTTCTTTTTTATTAGCTGACTACTGTTACAATGACAACCGGATTCTTATATTTTCCACTAAAGAGTCAAGAGAATTAATGCCATCAATTAAAGAGGTATTTTGCGATGGAACATTTTCAAGTTATCCTCCACCATTCTTACAATTGTTTACAATATTTGGTAATTTGGATGAATCTTTATTTAATGTAAATATGGTTCCGCTATGTTACGCTTTATTAAAGAACAAAAAATAATATATAATAATAATAATAATAATAATAATACTAATATAATAATAAACATACTTTGCGCTTTTTGAGATTCTAAAATCACGATTTCCAGACTGGAAGCCGACAAAATTTCATATAGATTTCGAAGTATCATCCTCAAATGCAATACTCAAAGCATATCCCGATGCAACTATAAAGAAATGTTATTATCACATGACACGTAGTATTTGGAGGCGAGCTAAGAAAATAGGGATAAAACAAAAGCTAGAAAAACGCATTGTCGAACTCTGTGCAGTCCTACCGTTACTACCAGAAAGGATGATATGCGATGGATGGAAATACATAGTGGCACAATTTCCGACTTCAGATAAATTAAAGAAATTTCAAAAGTATATGGAGTCATACTGGCTAAAAGAAGGAACATTTATAAGTCAATGGTGTGTTTATAACGAACGCCATAGAACGACTAACGTTCTGGAAGCTTGGCATTCTAAGCTTAATAAAAATATAAACAAAAATTATGTTACAATGCTAAAGCTATTAAGTTTTATACAAAATGAAACCACAACATTTTCTAAAAGACTTCAGTGCTACATAGAAAGAGACCAATTTATAATAGAATCTCAGTTACAGTTGATACATGATGAAATAACAGTAGGACACTTTCTGGAGAAGTTAAGATAGTAGTGTAGTAGTCGTTTATAGAATACCTATTTAGTGAATTTGCCATTAGGAGATTTTTCATTTTTATTTAAATATCTTGGAAAAATATTTTAATTTTATTTTTAGCAGTAAACAGTTTTATACATAACAAATATTTTTTCTCTCTTTCATTTTCTATTAATATAGGGAGTTTATTTTGAGTATAATAATAACTATACTATTGATCTATCTATCAATATTAGACTAGGTCCTTGAAGATGAAGGGGATGCACTCAGTATCATGGGACTTACCAACCCTTGAATATGACCACACTTTTCTGTTACATCCTGTATAGTGTATGGACTGATACTATTAACCTACCAGCAGACCGAACGTGACAATTTTTTTTTTGCGTGCAGCCGGTATCGATTTAAAGGACGTCATCGCATCAAAAATTTTTTCGACGTATTCGTTCCACCGTACTAACTTTATGCTTTTAGTGAACCTAAATCACTAAAAGCATAAAGCTAGTACGGTGGAACGGAACCCCTCATTTGAGTCATATTTAGCAGTTTACTTTGATATAATCTAAAAAAAAAACTCTTATACAGTATCCATGTTTCAAAAAGTATTGAATCGATGTACAAGATATTTCTTCTCTCAAGAGATATGTCAATAAAAGTTATGCCCGTAAAGTTACTTACTCCGTATCTTATCGAGAATTACTGCCTGTCACAAGTTTCATATACCGGTTGTATATTATATTTGTACATCATTTGTGTAAAAAATATTGTACTTTTATATAAGACTAGCTGACCCGTTCAACTTCATATGCGTAAATTTTCCCCGTTTTTGCAATTTTTTTCATTGCTGCACCGCTTCTATTGGTTGTAGCGTGATGTTATATAACCTATAGCTTTCTTAGATAAATGGGCTACCCAACTGATTTTTATTTTTTTTTATTTCGGACTAGTTGTTCCTGAGATTACCCCGTTTAAACAAACAAACAAACTCTTCAGCTTTATAATATTAGTATAGACTAGCTGTCCCGCGCAACTTCGTCTGCGTAAATTTTCCCTATTTTTGCAACATTTCTCATTGCTGCTCCACTCCTATTCGTAGCGTGATGTTATATAGCCTATAGCCTTCCTCGATAAATGGGCTATCCAACAGTAAAATATTTTTTCAATTAGGACCAGTAGTTCCTGAGATTACCGCGTTCAAACAAACGAACAAACAAACAAATTCTTCAGCTTTATAATATTAGCATAGATTAATAAATAAAGTATAGTAATCTTGGTTCAGCGATAATGACACTAAATTGGGAGCGAGTTCAAAAAATAGGCGAGCACATACTTCGTTCGATTTTGTCTTAAAGATAACTAGCAATGTGGGATTGTGGTCCCACATTACTAGCAGTCCTGTTAACCCCTTCAGCAAAACTCAATGGCTTGTATTAGGAGTGGGTTCACGTCGGTAGTATAATGATTCGGACTCAAAACCGTTTTTTGGCACTACTACTATTTATTTCGTTGGCACTACTTTTCTATTATAAATCGTGACGGAATCAGCATAATCTAGAACCAAAAATTCGAAATATGTGACATAATTTCTCCCCGCAGTGCTGCGATACTTACATAATTAACTTGATTTTCAAACATCTTTACATAACTTATATTCATTTATAAAAATCGGTGTACATATGTATATGGGGTTGCGTTTTGTGCTCTCAATAATTTCTTGCTATACGAAGTATGATGTCGTATATCACGAACTATAGCATACATTTCTGTGTAAAATCACCCTACTCGTGAGCACACGTAGAACACTCGTACAACAATTGAGTCTCAAATCATAGAAGCTACCTCAAACAGCAAAATAAACGTCAACCATTATATCGCTATAATAGCGACGTTCCCGCTTAGAGCGCTCAGCTATCGTATGTAACCGCTTACGAGATAGCTGATAACGCTTATTGTTACTGTCTGACTTTAAGAGCTTGTAGCTAACTTTATCTTTCGACTTTGGCTTCGGAAATTTTCATTTTTGTATAAGATATCTTGCTAGGTTAAAGGTTTGGTGATGTGGTATCAGTTTATATTCATAAAGATTTATACAAAGCCCCTTACCTGTTTATCTATATACTAGCTGTCCCGCGCAACTTCGTATAGCGTACGTTTTAGCAACAGTCTTCATTACTGCTCCGCTTCTATTGGTCAAAGCTGATGATATATTATTATAGCCTATAGGTTTTCTCGATAAATAGGCTACCCCACAGTAAAAGTTTTTCAATTCGGACCAGTAGTTCCTGAGATTGCCGCGTTCAAACAAACTCTTCAGCTTTATAATATTAGTATAGATATAAAATCAATGTTTGTCTGTATGTCCTCTATGCGTTCCGAAGTCATTGATCAGATTGTGATGAAACTTTAGCAGAATGTTCTGGGAAGGCCGGCAAGTGTTCCTGGCTTTAAAAGCCACAGCGAAACGTGGCCGAGTTTAGCTAGTATAGTTTATAAAAAATCATTGGCAATTGAACAGGGCTGGCCGCGAGTTTTTATTGCCTTATACTTTTATCCGGCTTTAAGTATTGCTTTGCGAACATTGCAGGCATTACATGTGTCGCATTTGCTTCCAAAGTGAATTAAGAGTTATGATACTCCTCTACATGGCTCGCCCTGAATTGAATGCTTACAAGCCAAAGTTTGTAAGCGGTGAATTTGCAATCGAGAGGTTGTAGTTTCGGATTCTACGCATTATATGACCGACGTGAACCCACTCCTTATACACAAAACAGACACAAACAATTTATCTTAATTGGAGAAGTGATTAAGATTGATATTTTAGTTATCTTTTGACGTTATAAATCAATGACCAGATGCACGTACGAAAAAGTGTTACGATCCACCAAATAGCGAGTGGCATTTGCAGCGACATGCGATACAATTGGAACTAAAGCTGTCACAGGCATGGATGTTTATTACAATGTTATCAATGTTTTCTTATGGCGTTATCATGTAAAATTTTTGTCCGTAAACTGACTTTACAAACAACCTTTTTTTGTTAATAAAAAGCTGATTCCATCGTTTAACCTGGAAAAGGGCCCCATTGGAAGAATTATTCAAGTAACAAATAAATAAAGAGACACATAAATTCTTAGCAAACATACATTGACCGAACTCTAAAAGGACACACATATAAAGCAACCATAGCTTATGCAATTATTTATTCTAAGGCTTAAGTTACCGTGCAAACAAAATTGACGTTGACAACAATATTTTGCGTTTGTATAAGCGTTCTACTGTACTCATTTTAAAAAAGCGGGGGTAGCGTAATCTTTAAAGCATCGGTCTCGCAATTGAGAGGTCGCGGGTTCGCATGTTAGCTATTATACTATCGACGTGAACCCACTCCTTACACAAGCAGTTAAGCTTACGTGGAGGGGTTGATAAGATTGCTAGTAATTTACCACCCACATTACAGCGTCGTAGTTTGCGCGCTCTCACTACACTCTATTCAATTCTCAATTCTCCTACTGCACCCTTATACTTGACTTCTAACTTCCAGTACTTGCACTCCTCTTATAGTAGAGATCTACGATCTACCAACAATCTGCTTCTTCTATGTCCCTCTCATTCTTCTGGATTCGTTGGTACCTCTTTCCTTGTTCAGTCTGTTTCCCTCTGGAATTCGCTGCCCCCCGAAATTAGACAAGCACCTAATCGTCTTAATTTTAAATCGAAAGTACGTACTCTGTTCCTGGATGAACTAGTTGAATCACCTCTACATTTGTAACTTATATGTAATTTATGTAGGTATATATATAGAATTTATGGTATGTAAGTATATATGTATTTATGGTATTTATTTATTGTGTATTTATGTAAGTATATTTAATTAGTTTTGTTATACTATTATTTATATATATTTTTTTTTAGTTTTCTTTGTCTGATTGTATGTAATATCTACAGGTTAACTGCACCTACATACTACATTTCTACATCGCCCTAAGGTAGACTGGCAGAGAATGCTTTTAGCATTAAGTCCGCCACTGTACAATTTTGTGCATAAAGTTTTAAATAAATAAAATAAAATAAAATTACTAGATAACTTAACTTAAAATAAAATCATAAACAAAAATATCACGTTGAAATTATTATCCTAATGTAAAAAGATCTAAAGATGTGGTTTCTATGCTTATTTAACTAAAAACTTTATTTTCAAGTTCTTAAATTACATTTGGATTAACAGCCTTCTCTAAACATTCGAACGCAGTCGCATTTGGTCTACGCGATGTGACATACAAATAGTTAACATTAAGTGAATCTAAACACCTCACGTTTGTTAAGAAACATTTGTATGTATATTTCATACAAGTCATGATAACCCATGAATGGTAATCACTTACAAAATAATCAATGTGTGGTGTGGACTGACTTGTAATGTATTGTAATATTATTTGATATCACGTATTATAATAGAGATGGCAGTATATTATCTATGCTCTAGTTTTCTTATTAATTATCAAACTTTAATCGTCTCCTTGTAGCAGCTCGGTGTACGGGTATGAAGATAACATATACATGAAATCCACGTTATCTTCACTCTGAAGGGTTTATTTTTCTCATTCCAACGTCGTGGAAAGAGAAAAATGGACTATTCAAAGTGGCGACAACCGTTCATACGAAAGAGATCAAGGTATCAATCTAAAATATTTTGTTTTCAAGTAGGTGTTTTTAGTGTGGACTACATTTAGATACTATATTCATATTCTTAATCATCATCATTATTAATATAACTATTTATTATATGGGAATTAACGCACATTATTTACCTTAAAATTGCTTGACGTTTCGACCTGGTTGCACCGGCCGTGGTCACAAGCGGACTGTCGCAGCGATGTTAAGACTCCGTCAGGCCGATGAATCTTCATCCACCCTCACTTTTTTACTTCTCGAAAAATTAGGGTCACTGCACACTACACTGATTTTGACTGCGAAACAATACGAGGTTGTGTTTTACGAATCACTGGATTCCACGTCACGGATAGTTTGAAGCCCTCTTCCCGATTGAAAGTTTTATGTTTTTAATTTCAATCGCTTCACGCACAATTCGTGAATAAAAATGGCGGTCTGTGGAGAGGGTTTGTGGACGATGAAACTCAATCCAGTGATTGGTGTTCGATTGCAGTATGTGTTCTGCAATTGCCGATTTGTTCGCTTGCCGGTTTTTGACCATGGCCAGTGCAACCTGGTCGAAACGTCAAGCAATTTTAAGGTTAACAATGCGCGTTAATTCCCATATAATAAATAGTTATAATCATGCAACGCGAAAGTTTAAATGTTAGTATCATCATTATTAGTCTGAAAACATCCACTGCTGACCATAGGACTTCCATAATGATAGATTCTGAGTGGTCTATCTAAGGGCTCCCTGCTACTTTAATAAGGCCGTCAGTCCCTCCTACACTGCGTTTCCCTTTTTCATAATACGTTAATAATAGCATTGTATCTAGCGAATTTAATGGTATTTTGGAGTTTACATATAATATAACAAACAGAAAAACATACACACATTAAAGGCTTAAAAAATATTCAAAATTATTATTTTATTGAATGCTATTTCAACCAGTAACAATTTGTATAATTTAAATTGACGTGAAACACGAAAGTTGTACCCAACAAACGTCGGAAAAAAACTTCATCTTTTAAATGAGTCACAAAATTATTTAAACGCACAGAGAACACAAATTACCCGTACAATGTTACGAAATGAACTGTCTCACGAAGACTCTTGGGGAGGGAAAATTCATGTAGCCTCGCTACAAAAAGTATGTAGCCGGAAATAAAACAAATGAAGCGAAGGCTACGTTAATAACCGAATCATATTTTGCTCCTCACACCGCCCTTACCATTTCTCTTGAGGGGGTGATTTGGCGATGGGGTGATTGGGCCAAGGGGTGTCTCTGCTAAAGGGCGACTAGGACATGGGTGACAAGGCTATAGGACGATTTGCCCCCACTTCCCATTACCAAATACGTTAAGCATTAAATTTTTACACAAATTGCTGCCAAATTAAAATGGCTCGTTCTCTCAGAAGCTCCGCGAAACAATTTTATGGAGGCTTGTAAACTTTTTTTCAATTAATAGGTATTGTGGGACGAGAATGGATTTCGATGATTTGGTTAATTTCCTCGATAATTGGTGCGAGTGCTCCGGTGCTGAAATATTAATTTATTCGCACCAATTCGTTGATTTGGACTCAAATTGTGCGTTCGCTTTTTGATATTTTGAATTGTTGATGTACATTTGAATTTTAATGTGTAAGAAAATTATGATTTTCATTTCGTCTCCATGTTATTTGGTAGATGGAAATGTATTCTGGAATTTCTCTTCAAAATTAACATAAGAATTTTAATATTGTAGTAGATCTTATCGTATTTCTTGGAAACAAAAGTATAATGACATAAACAGTCATCTTGATATTTCATTTTATTTATTAAAATATGGCTGAGGAATTATTTACTCAGGCTATATCTTCGCTTCGAGGGTTAGGGAGATATTAAATAATGTTACTCACTAGTGGAAGTTATCTTCATCATCTACACTATACACATAATATGCATGAGTTGTACATATAAACCATCCCGTATACCAGTAGAAATATTCTAAATGGAAACCGCATCAAAATCCACTAAGTAGGTTTTGAGATTATCACAAACATACAGACAGAGAGCCGCGGCGAGGAAAGGAGGAGAGCGGCTTTATAATATGTATAGATATAGATTACATATATCTAGAAGATTTTTCTCTCTGTATCACCCTAAGGCACCTGTCCTACTGCCGGTGCTGAGCGAAAAACCAATAGCGGTTTTATAATTTCATTTACAATAGATGTTTAATATAAATGAAATGTAATAGGCATCTATTACATTTCATAAACAAGGGATGCAGTATGCGAGTATTCGCGGGAACGATCAACTATCAATCTCTTTTGTATACACGGCATCTACATAAGTATGTACATTTCTTGAGCGTTAATATCGCTACTCGCTTTCTCGCCGTTAGTGGGACAGGTGCTGTTGACTGTTAGAAAATGCCGGTGGCATTAAGTCCGGGATTGTAACAAGTCGTGTTTGCAATAAGTTTATATAAATACATTAAATAAGATAAAGACATTATGAAAAAATATATATTACGGGTCTTAATCGCGTGAATAATTTAAGGTAAAATACCTTGTTTATTGCCCGACGTTTCAACCTCTACCCGTGACCACGGCTGTTGCAAGTTGCATAAACAAGGTATTTTACCTTCAATTATTCACGCGATTAAGCCCCGTAATATATATTTTGTCATAATGTCTTTATCTTATTTATGTATAATAAATATATATATTCATAATGTGTACAAATCGCTAAAGTTTATGATAAACTTTAGCGATATTTAAAGATAAAGATAGAAAGATATAGAAGTAATATAATAACTTTTAAACTTACGCGTTGCATTATAAATACAATTTGACACGGGAATAAACGCGTTTAATCTAGGTAAAGTTATTTACCTTATGCTTGACGTTTCGATCGGTCAGTCAGCTTGTGACCACGATCGGTGTAACCCGATCGAAACGTCAAGCATAAGGTAAATAACTTTACCTAGATTAAACGCGTTTATTCCCGTGTCAAATTGTATATAGAAGTAATATATTAATAAATATAACTCTCTCACTAGAATACAAATCCTTTGTCACCGGGAACTATTCACGTATAATAAACGTGAATAGTTCCCGAAACACATAAACGTTTTTAAAGCTCCAATGATGTTGTACAATTTGAAAGGAGTGGCCGCGAATCGTTCTCTCTCTGGCTATACCTATTACTTTGTGAACTTAGCATAAAATGTACGTGGCTTATCACAAGCGTTGTTGTTAATTTTGATATTTTATGTTATGGCTAAGGTATAGGATACGCAGTCGTGAGGTCGCGGGTTCGAATTCCACCCATTATATTATACTACCAACGTGAACCCACTCTTAACACAAACCTTTGAGCTTAGCTGGAGAAGTTATCAAGATTGTTAGAAATGTGGGACCAAATACTACATTACTAGTTATCTTTAAAAAAAAAACAATGGTAAATTAGTGATTTTTGAGTTCGAATTAACGAACACTGAACTTGTTATTTAAACCTTCGTTTGCGTTGGAGGGTTAAAAAGAAGTTGACTAAAAACAGGATGAAAAGGTACCTATTATTAAAAATAGTCATCCTCTTTTTGTCTAACTGATAACTAATAACAGGTCCAAAAGCGTTTATAATGGATTAAAAGGCTAAGATTTTTTACCATATTTTGTTTGACAAAACAAAATTAAGCTAATTCAGAGCGCACAATTGTCGAACATTCTTCGGTTCAATACACTCAAATAATACAGCTATTAATGTTAGACACCCTCTCAATACGAATACCAATGATTGATCAGCATTTGTATTGTGAGAACAGGGTATCATCGACCAACTCAATTAACAATCGAGCCACAATAAAACGATATAACACTGAAAAGCGACGAGGGTCTAAACGACCCCCGATGACAACGAGATAAAAACATAATATATTGGCGCGTTTTTTAATAGCCGCAAAGGGTTCGCCGCTGGCGGATTCCACTCGATACTGAGATACTAGAAAATTGGATTTTTGATAAAAACGGTGATTCGGGTCCGTTCGACCGACAGCCTTGAAATATTTGCTGTTCGTCGTGATGCGAGTGCGAGCAGTTTCAAATTAAATGTGATCTCGATATATATCCAAACTTACATAAAAAGTTTTATATTTTTTTGGGTTCTGACAGTTAATTTATAATGTCAACATAATATCGAGTCTCTAAAGTGTTAAAAAAGGTTCATTCGATTATTTTATTTATTTATTTATTTAAAACTTTATGCACAAAGTTGTACAAAGACGGACTTAATGCTAAAAGCATTCTCTGCCTCTACCTTAGGGTGATGTAGAAATGGAATGTGTAGGTGCAGTAACCTAATGACTTGATAGGATCAAAACACTTTTGAAATCGATGAATAACGTTTGATGTTTAGCTCAAAGGGTACATGAAGTTGTCGGTCCTACGTAATCTGCCTCAGGTAGTGTCGGATTTTGATGCCTTTGAATAATGAAAGTTACACACTATTGTCGATTCTGGTTGACTTTGAAATCGGTTGACAAATTGATAATAGAGATTTAGTGCATATAATAAGTTGGTTAAAATTCGAAATCGATCGAATTAAAACTGTAAGAAGCAACCGATTTTATCGTATATAACAATATAATTAAAGGAAAGGTACTAATATAATATCTAATAATAATATCTTGGGACAACTCACACAACGCTATCTGATCCTAAGCAGAGCTTGTACTATGGAAACCAGACAACTGATAAACATACTTATATATTTCTAAATACATACATATTATAAATAAATAACACCCAGACACAGAATAAACCATCGTGCTCATCACACAAAGTTTTATCTTGGGTGGGGATCGAATCTACGATCTCTTGCGTAGCAGTCGAATACACTCCCACCGCGCCACAGAGGCAGTCAAATATATATTAAAAGAGTAAAAACATTTTATTATTTCAATATAATCAAAATAAATGAATAACCAAATTATTTACCTACATAGGTGTGCACGAGATGTAATAATAATAATATTACAGTATTATTTTTAATCTTAGCTATACACAGACTTTTTTCTATTTTCGCGGCAAGCCCGTGCGAACTGGCGCATGCGCGGCGCGCTCAAAGATGTCCGCCGCGCAAGCGCATTGATGCATTTCTAAGCGCAGCTCTCTATTAACCATTATGACAAAATTTTGACAGTTCGCACGGGGTTGCCGCGAAAACGGAAAAAAGAAAGTGAATAAGATCCCTGATTTGAAAGGCATCACTTAACACTTTGTTTAGTCGTCCTGTTTAACAAATGTTTTTAAAAAGTCTGGTGTCGATATCAAGGCCTTTGGCCATTTTATTTCTCAGGACAGGTTGCTGTTTGTTGTACCTTAGCCATAATATATAATTATAGTATAATTCTCTTCTTATAGAATTTTATAAGCTACGGGTCTTAATCGCGTATATATTTTATTTTAAGGCTAAATACCTTTGTTTATTTCCCGACGTTTCGACCGTATTGCAAGTACGTTTCGGCCGTGGTCACGGGTAGACTAATTCAGCTCACACCGCTAGTGACCCCGGCCGTTGCAATACGGTCGAAACGTCGGAAAATAAACAAAGGTATTTAGCCTTAAAATAAAATATTTACGCGATTAAGACCCGTAGCTTATAAAATTCTATAATGTGTACAAATTGCGAAAGTTTACGAACATATAAATTCTCTTCTTTTTTTGTTATGGTTTTATTTTCTACTAGTAATATCTTTATTCAAAAACAGAAAGATAATTGTCTCCTGTGTAATTAGCAAATCTCTGCTGTAACGAAATTCTAAATATTTAAAAAGAACAAAGTGCAGTTGTCAATAATGTTAATTTTCTGTCAACTGCACTTAATTGTTTTTTTATTTCTCAGATTTTATCTTAATATTTTACTTTATCTATTGAAACGTATGACAACTAAGCGTCTTTTTAATTCAATTATAATGACAAAGTATTAAGCGATAGATACAAATGTACAAACGGCTTTAGTTTCACGAATTAAGTAAAACTTTAACATTCAGTTGGCGTTGTGGACGGACCGCGAATCGGCAATGAACTACTTTGTACAATACAAAAACGTGTATTAAAATGGCGCTGGCGTTTCAATTTAAGCGGCTTAAACTTGTGCTTTATAAGGTTAATTCAAAATGGAGGTCAAAAGAATTGGAGCAATAGTGTCTATTGTTAATTTATTATTTACTAAATGTACCCGATGTCGCGATGATCAGGCCCAGTCTGTCTAAGTTTTAGGGAAGAATATGAATGCTAAAAAAAGGTTAGGTTATAGAATTGTATTCTTATTTTCATTTTCGTTTATAAATGCCACTAAAAATGCCTAAAATTCCAAAAAGATAAACGGTCTAAAAAAATAACCTTTCAATATTAAGAAATAGCTTTCGCCCGCAGCTCCACCCGCGTGTATGTCGGTTTTCGCGATAAACTATCCTTTGTCCTTCACCGGGACTCAAACTATCTCCATATCAAATTTAATCTGAGTCGGTTTAGCCGTTTGAGCGTGAAAGCGTAACAGACATACACACAGACAGAGTTACTTTCACATTTATAATATTAGTATTGATGGCAACAAAACAATCGTTAAAAATTAAACAAGGTACATCTAATTTACATCAAAAATTAGTATATAGACATTAGCCAAGTTAAACAACATTTACACGTGCAAGCTTATAAATGGATGATCATTAAATGAAAGGATACACCCCTCTGTGCCTTGAAGCTATTTCTTTCCAGTGGTTTAGGATTTCCGCACCAAGGGGTTACGAGAGTGAGGAAAAAGAGGGAAGCATTTTGTTCTGCTTCGTTGACTAGTTACCCTGCCCGAAATCGGGTTAAAATATTATTATTACAGACTAGCTGCGACCCGTGACTTCATCCACGTGGGATCAATTAAATATTTCGGAAGTTTAAGCCAGCCAAGTCCAGTTAGTTAGCCGGAACAAACAGAAACAATACAATATTTTTAATCCGACTGTAAGGGAGGGTTATGCTTTTGGCGCGTATCTTGTATGTATGTATGTAATATTCTTTATTACCTGATATCTCACAATTCACTGAACGAATTTATACAATTAAGACGTCATTAGATTCGTCTTGATTGCCCAAGTGTTCTTAGATATGTGACAATTGAAAAAAAACGACCATTGCTAACTAACTTTTCAATACTTGACAATAGCTGTGATAAAAGTTAGTTGTTACATCCTATAACTACTATAAAGTATTAAATAAAAAAATAAATTACAAAAATGAGTAGACCTGCCTGCACAAGAAAGATGGAAACAAGATCTCCTACATAATTATATAATTTCATGCAGTCGGATAGCATAATTATGTAGGGGATCTTGTTTCCATCTTTAGTATTTCTATTATTTAATTTTAATTTGTAAATAACGTGTCAGCCCTATAGGTACATTCAGAAAAGGTTTTGGTTTTACTTTTCCATTTCTCACCGTAAGTAATTATTATTTACTTGTATAAAACAATTAGTTAATTAGAAGCGTAAAGTGGCAAACAGCAATATTTGACGACCCCTGGTAATACTCACAGTTCATACACTAATTTCACTTCAATAGGCGAATTAGCAATACATAACTAATACCCCTAATATTAACAACGTCACAAAAAGATACATGATAACCACACTTAGTAGCACAAAAGAAGAAATCTGGGTCAACTGAACTATATTGAATTACACTCAATTTTCCTGCTAACTTCATATACACTTTAGTATTTTATACGTGACGGCACGCGTGTTGCGAACGAAGTATGCGTCCCGTCGTAATAAGTGTCGCTGTGGTGCCAGCGTGACTTATGGCGTTTGGGCCCAAACGACCCCGCGCGCGGTGAAGGGTTGACGACGTGTGCACTTGCTCAAATTATGGGTGTACAGTAAGAGGTCAATTTGTAACTAGAGCGTAGTGGTTTATTAAGTGTTTGTTTTTCATGTTTGTTTGGTATTAGACTCAAGCGCCCTTTTGTTATTCCAATGTAATTTTATTTACTTACCAAGTGTGTTGGAATGATTAGTGTTTTGGGATAACGATTTCTAACATTTTATCAAACTGTACAAAGGTCAATGATTTCAAATCTAATTAAAAGATAACTGGCAATGTGTGTTGTATATTTTATTTTATTTATTGACTTATTCACAAAAATAATGTACAAAGGCGGACTTAATGCTAAAAGCATTCTCTATCAGCCAACCTTTTAGGTGATGTAAAATAAAATTAAATAGGCGCACATTGTTTTTAGCCAGTGCTGGTTAAATATTACAAATACATACATACATACATACATACATATCAACCCATAAGATGGCCCACTGCTGGGCACGGGTCTCCCCAGTAGAACCTACTAGTATGTAGATCCTGGGGATAATTGCCATAATCGCCACGCTTGGCGAGCGGGTTGGCGATCGCAGTAAGGCTTTAAGTACGCAGAGGACGCTGCTGCCCGTCCTCCGGGGTGAAATCCCTTAGTCGCCTTGACGACACCCATGGGTAGAGATGGGGTGGTACTATTCTTAAGCCGGCACCAAACAAATACAATCGATTATAAATATATATATATATATATATATATATACTTATACCTACCATACGTTATAGTAATTTATGTGGCTAACGTTGAGATTCGCTTAAACCATCGAGAAAGTGCACGAATTCTTAACTTGAATTTGAAGCGATTAGAAGCCATTTTAACTGCCTCTGTGGGAGTGTATCCGACTGCTACGCAATAAGAGAACACAACAGACAAGCAAGAAAACAACAGACACGTAACTGACATTCATGCTATCACAAACCACGGTTTCTTATGGGAATTGAACCCATAGCCTCACAGCACAGCACTCGTAGTCACATCCACTGCACCACCTGTCTGAGTTGAAAGGCTGTCATTCTATTCTCTATCCCCAAAATAGTAATATTTATCACTTATTAATAATATAATACAATTTATCCAATATCTGTCGTGAGTGACTATAAGGTCAGTTTGAGGTTGTGAGGTCATCATCTACGTTCGTTTTAACCTTTCGCATTAATTAATTAATGAGTACCTATATTTACACAAAAAATATAATTAAATAAAGTCTAGAGAAACTTTACGTGTAATTTTTCATAATAATAACTAAGCGGGGCCTATACTATGGTAACCAGATAACTGATAAACATACCTATAAATAATATTACTAGGTTCTTAAATAAATAAATAATAATAATAATATCTTCAGAGAACTCACACAACGCTATCTGATCCCAAACTAAGCAGAGCTATGGAAACCAGACAACTGATAAACATACTTATATATTGCTAAAAACACACATATTAATTAATAATAATACACAGACACAGAAAAAACCATCGTGCTCATCACACAAAATTTTATCCTGGGTGGGGATCGAACCCACGACCTTTGGCTTGGCAGTCAGGGTAGTGACCCTGACTGCTAACCATTAGACCATTTTTTTACCATGATCTTTTTTGCGTGTACACGGCAAGCCCGTGCAAACTGTCAGAAATCGTATCGTAATGGATGCAATGGAAATGCATCAAGTCGCTTGTGCAGAGCGCTCAAAAATGTCCGCCGCGCATGCGCGTTGAATGGATGGGAATCGAATCCACAACTTCTGGCTTAACAGTTGGAGTTAGAAACCACTAGTGTAGTAGTAGCCAGAATGTGTATGGCTGCTGCGCAAGAGACCGTGGGCTGGACTCTCATACGGGACACTGCTTTTTTTTTACGACTTTCGCATTAGGGTCCAAACCCTGTGTCTTTTTTTGGGGTTTTTACAAACATACGATACAAAGTACACACAGACACGGAACAACAATTTGTAGTTCCCACAAAGTGGTGTCCCATGTGGGAATCGAACCCACGACCTCTTGCGTAGCAGTCGGACACATTCCCACCGCGGCACAGAGGAAGTCTTCTGTGTGATGTACAAATTGTTGTTCCGAGTCTAGATATAGTTTGTGTTCGTTACTTGTGTGTTTGTAAAGTCCCCCGAGACACAGGGCTTGTACCTTAGTGGGAAAGTTAGCTTTTGAACAAAATCGAAACTGATACAGTAATTACTGGTATGAATAGTGAGCATAAATGTTATTGATCAGTTTGGATTACAGAGTTGATCCGTTGCTAGATTGTTTTGTTATTCCGTCGAGATAATATGTACTACGTAGTACAATAATACCTCAATGCGTTATTCATCGGTTGTCTTGTCTTGGTTGTAAGGATTGTGTATTTTAAAGAAAACGGTCAGTGGTAGCGTTGTTTAACCTCGCTGATTCATATGCAAACAAACAAAAAGAAACAATGAAAAATATTCAAAGCATCAATTTAATAAATAGTACATTTGGATATTAAAGCCGATAATTTTAAAAGAACTATAAAAACTTAGTACAATAATAAATCATAGAACTTGGCACATAATTGGTACTTGAATTATCTTTAATAATTTAAAGAAACTCCTCGAATTTTGTCAAAGAGCAATGACCCGTTCATTTTTTAATAGATATCAAACTGACATACTTTAACTTCTTGCCAAAGACCAATATAATAATTGTACATCGTGTAATGCTTAAAGCTGGTCTTTAAGCGGCGGTAGCCTAATGGCTAAGGCATCGGTCTCGCAATCGTGAGGTCGTGGGTTCGAATCCTGGCCATTATACTACTGACGTGAACCTACTCCTAACAGAAGCCATAGAGCTTAGCTGGAGGGGTTAACATGATTGCTAGTAATGTGGGACCACAATCCCACATTGCTAGTTATATTTTTTTAAAAGAAAAAATAAAAGATCCTATTTGTTTCAAAGGTTACTCTCGCGCTATACACAAGGTACAAGCCCTGTGTTGCGTGGGACTTTACAAACGTACAAATTATGAACACACAGTACACCCAGACTTAGAAAAACAATTTGTGAATCACACAAAGAAGTGTCCCGTGTGGGAATCGAACCCACGACCTTTGGCTTAGTCAGGGTCACTAACTGCTAAACCAACAGGCCAGCCTCAAAATGCGGATATCAAATTGACGCGCGTTTACTCTTCTGGCTATGGTCCATTTCAAAACTCACGTTATACGATAGCCCAATACTCTAAAATGGATTAAACCGGACACAGAATACTGGACTATTTACGTAACATACAAGTAATTGCATCCGACTATATTGAACACAATATGACCGTTTACTCGCAAATGTTGTAGCTGACTTCAAACTACAAATATCAGTACAAAGTCCATTGATATTGTAATTTTTTTACGATTTGAAACAGGGCAATATAACAGTTTTTTTTTAAATCTGAATACTCTGAATTATATGTTAGAACATTGACATATAGACTAGGGCCACGCCATTCTTTTCAATGAAAAAGAAAATATTGACTGCAAAGCGTGAAAGAGAGAAAAACTCGTGCGGCCTTAGACAGGTATTGTCCACAAAGTAGCGTAGCTCTCTCTAGAGAATGGTGAATTTAGTGCGGTTATGGCGCAGTCCTGTTCTCTACGTCAATGTATTAGAATTAGTTTTCCTCATTGCTTAGCCCGCGTTAAGTTAAGATAAGATTCAAAGATTACCTCTTCTCTGAAAACCACCGCCGTCATATTCTATACTAACATTATAAAGCTGAAGAGTTTGTTTGTTTGAACGCGATAATCTCAGGAAGTACGGGTCCAAATTAAAAAATTCTTTTACTGTTGGATAGCCCATTTATCGAGAAAGGCTATAAGTTATATAACATCACGCTACGACCGATAGAAACGAAGCAGCATTGAAAAGTGTTGCAAAAACGGGAAAAATTAACGCAGACGAAGTTGTGCGGGAGAGCTAGTAATTTTATACACAGTAAGCTCAAGTGTGCACATTAAAAACGACGCGTGAAACAAAATGTTTAATAGCTACAAAACGGTTGAACGAATTAACATTAAACATAGCTGAAAACCTACCTGATTACACTGGCTTCCTTATAAAGCAACTCGCATCAAAATTGGTTCATTCCTTCAGGAGTTATGTTACCATAAACAGAAACATGTGAAACTTATATTTTTACCCGACTGCGCAAGAAGGAGAGTAACGTTTTTCGAGTGTATGTATATATATTTCTTTGGCGCGTCCTAAAGCCTAAACGGCTGAATGGATTAACTTGACAGGTGTCTTTGGATTCGTCTTAGAATGACTGACCTTAAAAAAGTCAAATAGCGTTATTTTGGCGCCAATATAGGTATATACATACGTTTAAAAATATATATATGTTTAGATTTAAAACTTACATATTTTAATGTAATTTGGAATAAGAATTAGCATTTCTTATCACACATTACATTAAAATATATAAGTTATATATTTAGTTAATATATGTTTTTTTTTTTTATGTAATTATTAAACATAGACTCAGTATTTTGCAATGACGTAATGCCTTATGCTTTTTCTATTAGTCTATTTGAGTCAGGGTTTAATAATTCTCCTGAGCAATACACAACAGCATATTTAAGTGATTTTGATTGTTGATCCCTATGTGTTTGCAGAGTGGCCCCAAGGTTGACATGGGTGGACAGAGCGACCCCTAGCGGCCTTTGTTACTTGTAAGTTTTGTGGTTTTAACTTTTGTAGCTTTGTAATGCGAGATTTGTGTTGGACGGTTGCACACAAAATGGTGTCCCGTATGGAAGACGAACGCAAATCAGTCATCCCCACCATCACTATGCCCTACAAATCCTCTGTGAATGCCCAGACAATTCATCACACAAGAAGGCTCCTTATCTCTACGTAAACGGTAACGGTAAAGAGTTTGTTTGTTTGAACGCAGTAATCTCAAGAACTCATGATACGAATTAAAAATTGCACTGTCGGATAGCCCATTTATCGAGGAAGGCTATAGGCTATATAACATCACGCTACGACCAAAAGGAGCGGAGCAGCAATGAGAAATGTTGCAAAAACGGGAAAAATTTACGTAGACGAAGTTGCGCGGGTCAGCTAGTAGTATATATAATCATATAATATAAAATCCTCTCCACCAAGGCTCATAGTTGATTTCATGGTCAAAAAAACCATGGGAGTATTCTTTGAGTAATAAAGAGTTAACACAATATATTTTTGAAGTGACAACGATTTTCGGGAAATTTATTCGAGGCTTTATGTAAAATAGTAAGATCCTCATGACTATGAGATAATTCTCGTGACTATGACAGAGAGAGAGTATAGAGAGTATACCTGTACTTCCACATATACATGTGCATAATGATAGCTAGTCCCTGCTCAGATTACCCGCCGACCTAAACCGCCAAGAGAACCAGATTATTATTCCTAAACTATATTATTGGTCTATAATATGTATGTATTTAGAAATATATAAGTATGTTTATCAGTTGTCTGGTTTCCATAGTACAAGCTCTTCTTAGTTGGGGTTTAGATAGCGTTGTGTGAGTTGTTCTAAGATATTATTATTACTATTATAAAACTGTAAAATAACTGTGTGTGACATTGAAGATATTTCAAAGAAATTAACCTAGATCGACTAACTAAGAAAACCATGCTTATTTTCTTTTCGTGTCTGTTTCTTTGTTTGGGGTTGGCGCAAAAACTACTCAACAGATTCTATTCAAATTTTGCGAGCATCATCTCCTAAGTCCGCTTTAAGTTATAAGCTTAGGCCTTAGCTATAGAATATATTGCCACGCGAATGGAGCCGCGGGCATTAGCTAGTATCTTTATAAAATAGATAGCTATTGCTTATAAATATTTAACTGGAAATCTAACAACCGCTAGTCCCTATTTCAGTTTCCAAACAAGGGATACTCATCTTAACTATTAATCGCCACATCGCACCTGGGATAGACCTCCTAGGTAAACCTGTCCGGGTCCGACACTTGTGACTGACACTGGATTAGAAGTCTCAAACTTGTATCGTCGACTCGATTGTTTGTTGGAGTTTACTAACTGTATTGTGGTATTAGTGTTGGTTATATTTTAGACGAATATATTATAGTTAAATTATTTGAACGAAGTTCCTTATTGCGCGTTGTGAAAGGGAGCTAGACGGAAAAAAATCATACGAAAAGTTGTAACGACACTTTTTGCTATAGTAAGCTAAACTTATTATATATATATTACAATTCCTTCCATTCAGAAATTCGTTCCATCCTTGTGTCCCTTGACACCTATCAAGTTTTTTTTTTAATAATATTTATTATACCAAATTTCATCTAAATCGGTTTAGCTGTATGAGCGTGAAAGCGTAACGACAGACAGAGAGACAGAGTTACTTTCACATTTATAGTATTAGTATGGATTACAATTCATTACAATGAAGTGTAGTTTTTACCAACGGCTTTGTATATTACCTCATTACTGTAAAGTTTCATCAAAACGTAAGTATTTAATTTAATACTTTTTACAACAAAGACTCACAAACATCGACATTACTTCCTAATATAAGTAGTATACCTTTATATAAAGCCATCAAAAGTGCCTAAATCTAAAGTAGAAGTACTAGTACTACAACTCCACTATTTTCCAAACATAGTGTGACAATAAACAGAGGGTACTTGTAGAACGTATGACGTCACCGTCCCGCGTCCCGCGATAACGCGCGTGACACCGGTCTGACAGCGGGCCACCATTGTCCCAGCGTGAACTTCATTGTACATTCATATGTAAATATCAGATGTGCTACTAAATTAGTTGATGTTTGTTTTGGTACAGTTATATTGTGTTTTTGGTAGTAAAAATCAAAAATAATATATTTTAACCCTACTACGCCAGAGAGTAATGTTGGTCGTTTTGGAGCATACCTATGTATAGTTTCGTGTCGACTTTTCTCCGCCATCTATACACACATGTATGTATCTATACCGACTGGCATGTTGGCCTAGTGCTTAGTGACCCTGACTGCTAAGGCTGAGGTCGTGGGTTCGATCCCCACCCAGGATAAAACTTTGTATGATGAGCATGATGGTTTCTTCGTATTCTGTGTCTGAGTGTCGTTTATCTATGATATGTATGTATTTAGAAATATATAAGTATGTTTATAATTGTACAGTTGTCTGGTTGCCATAGTACAAGCTCTGCTAGAATCGAAATCCGACCTCCGGCTTAGCAGTCAGGGTCACTAACCACTAGACCAAGAGGCCAGTAAAATTTTTCAATATATTTATTTTTAAGCAGATGGGTTTTTTTTTATTTTGTCTTGTGATTTTGTTAGTTATTTCTAATAAGAATATTACTAACAACTAAACCGACAAACCAGTCAACATTTCTTTTTTTTAAAGATATGGAATATGGAATCCTGTATTATTATTGATTGCAAATTGTACCTAGTTTTATATTTTTATGCCGTGTGGTGCCGGCTTAAGAATAGTACCACCCCATCTCTTCCCGTGGGTGTCGTCAAGGCGACTAAGGGATTTCACTCCGGAGGACGGGCAGCAGCGTCCTCTGCGTACTTAAAGCCTTACTGCGATCGCCAACCCGCTCGCCAAGCGTGGCGATTATGGCAATTACCCCCAGGATCTACTGGGGAGACCCGTGCCCAGCAGTGGGCCATCATATGGGTTGATATGACCTAGTTTTATATTGTACTAGCTGACCCGCGCAACTACGTATGCGTTAATTTTCCCTGTTTTTACAACATTTTTCATTGCTGCTCGGCTCCCATTGGTCGTAGCGTGATGTTTTACAGCCTATAGCCTTTCTAGATAAAATATAATATAAGTATAGATATGAAAAAGTTGATAGTGACCGAAATAGGTTGAAGGCAGAAGACTCAAAAGTCGTACACAGAAACGTTGGGTGGACTAGATCATCGAACAGCTGGAGTTACCTGTCAGCGCCGCCTTTCACAAGGCTGCAAACCAGATCTGTTGGAGAAAGACTACTACATCGAATGAAACTGAGCCACGATCCTCGGCAAGAGGGAACGAATCACCTTTCAAACATCAATAAAGCAGTGAATTCATTTTGACAGCTTTACATACTTATACACCGCAAATCCCCTCAAAAATCTCTTCTGATCCCATCATTATCTCGCGTAACATTAAAGAGAATGGTTTAAATCTCATTATTATTCATATATGTTGTCGTATCAGAGCCATCAGCATGATCACTGAAGCCTTTACGAGCTACGCTTATAAAACTTTATGATGCCACTGCCGTGTGTTTATATATGACGTCATAATACGCCGCGTACTAGCGGCTGGTTGTTACACTATAGTGCTATGAATTCTCGGCTCAATGTTTTTGAAATGGTTAAATTTTGTTTTTTTTAAATGTTTTGATAGTAGCAGTAAAAGAGAACACGCAGACCTAAGTGGATTTTCTATTTTCTTACTCTCATAGTTGGATGGAACGGAAAGCAAACACAACCGGAGAATGATAAGGCGCAGGACTGACAGCTTAACGTGCTCTCACAGACACGGAAAGGTGGGATATTTTTTAAAACGGTCACCTTTCTATGAAAGTGACTGTACTAATGTTGTTAATCCTTGCTGATCTGACACACACAAGCAGAAATAATTCAGACACAATTGATGGGTTCGCAAGCTTACCGAGGAAGGAAGGGTTGCGATCATAGAAGTTTGGAATATTTTTACAAACGGACACCAATCTATAAAACTGAGTGTTGTAAGGTTGTTTAACCTCGCTTCTAGATCTCCATAAAATCACGGTGTTAATAACAACAATATTATATTTATCTATAATTTGATATTGCTGTAATTAATCTAAACATTAATAAACAAGCTAAAAACTAAAAAAACTGGGCAAGAGCATGTCGGACCATGCTCAGGGTAGGATTCCTGCCGTTATTAAAAATGAATGCACAACATAAGAAAAAATCCGATTAGAATAAATGCATCAGCAGAAGAGCGTATGTTAATAGCATTACGCCCTTTTTTTGAGAAACGTAGTATTTCGACAATTAATCAATGAAGATAAATTCAAAAATGTCGAAATTAATATTAGTTTGAAGTATTTATCAAGCGCTAGCTTTGTGATTCCTTTCATATTTTTTGGTCATATGGTTCAAAAGTTAAGGAGAGACACAATTTAAGCAACTTTCGGAGCGATTATTTCCAAAAATATTTACTAAATAAAAAAGTAATAAAAAATTTAAAATAGAAACCTTGTAATATTTTTAAAAGACCTGTCGAATGATGTACCACAAGTTATGTTTGTTGAAAAAAAAACAGCTTCTGTTACATGTATGCCCTTAAAATGTTTATTTTTATTATTAAGCTATCAAACTAAGCAGCAGCTACTACAAGCCTTTTTACCCAATTTCATCAATAAATTTATTGTATAGTTTTTGTGTAAAATGACTGAGACATACGGACGGACAGGCAGACAGACGGATATGGCGAAATAATAAGGGTTCCGTTTTTATCATTTTGGCTACGCAACCCTAAAAAGTACCTCTGTCTTTCTGCGTTTTTACTTTTAAACCACTGAACTGGGTGCATTAAATAAAATTTGGTTATTATTTGAGTCCGGTTGAAGAATATATATAGTATGGATAGTTCTTATCATGATAACCGACAACCAGGCGGACGGAGCCGCAGGCAAAAGATAGTATTAATATAAAGTCGATATTAACTTGTAGAAGCTTTCAATGAATATTTTAATCAAAGCGTTAATGAATATATTAAATGTTCTAGAGAAACTTTCTGAGATCGTTCTAAAGAGATGTTGGAATACGGAATTATATTAATACTAGCGGACGCCTCGCGGTTTCACCCGCGTAATTCCCGTTCCCGTGGGAATACAAGAATAAAAAATAGCCTAATGTCACCTGGGGTTAGTACAGCTTTACAACGCTGAAAGAATTTTTTAAATCCTTCCAGTAGTTTCGGAGCCTATGCAATTCAAATAAACAATGAAATCTTTCCTATTTATAATATTAGTATAGATATAAGACGATTTTAATTTAAAAGACTATTTAGTGGTTTTAAGCGTGAAAACGTAACAGACAGACAGAGTTACTTTACATTTATACTACTATACATTGTTCTGAGCAATTATATATATATATATATATATATATATATATATATATATATATATTATTTTACTAGTTGATGTAAAGTTTTGAATTAAGACGAGTTTGCCATTAATACAATAATTGGATTTTTGAAAGGTAGAAAAATTTGAAGTCCAGACCCACGAATCGAACCCGAGACTTTCGTATGCCAAACCGGGGCTGGAATTGATTTTATAGGCTTTCTTGCCAATTAAAACAGACAATGTTCGAAAACGGTCACCCACCTACTGACCGACAGTGGTAAAGATGCTTAACCTCGCAGATATCTCGATCTTCTTGGTTGCACTGAGTAGAGAAAAGTGCGAGCGTTTGGTAGGATGAACAATCTGACAGGAGTTAAATGATTGACTAGCTGTCCCGCGCAACTTTGTCTGCGTAAATTTTCCCCGTTTTTGCAACATTTTTCATTGCTGCTTCGCTCCTATTGGTCGTAGCGTAATGTTATATAGCCTATAGCCTTCCTCGATAAATGGGCTAACCAACAGTGAAAAAAAAAATCATTCAGACCAGTAGTTCCTGACATTACCGCGTTCAAACTAACAAACAAATAAATTCTTCAGCTTTATAATATTAGTATAGATAGTGAAAACGCGTAGTTTAAAAGATCTAAGCGTACATAGTGAAAAACAGCCGGGTCTTGATGTTTGATTATTATTACAAAGTTGATTCCTGGGTCCTTATTCACTATCTTTATTTCGTTGTCATTAAAAGGCCGCGTGACGTATTTGAGCTCACCGCGCAGGCGCCAGTTCACACGGCCTTTTCACGACAGCGAAATAAAGATAGTGAATAAGGCCCCAGGAATCAATTTTGTAATAATAATCAAACATCAAACAAAACAACAAACTTATTCTTAAATTCTTTATCAAAGGAAATTGGGCAATCGTAACTTGAAGATACGAAATTAAGTGTTCCACAGAAACTTCGCCAGATCGTTATAATGAGATTTAATTGAGAACATAAACTATTAAATAGAAATTATAAGAAATACATTCCTTTGAAACAGGCTTTAACCTAATTTGTTTTAAAACTTAAGTTTTGTATGAACAATAAATTAACAGAAATAACGTCCCTCTGAAAACCAACACAATTTACTTCTATAGAAATTTGTCATTTATGCCAACATTGTTGTAAATTTCTTGCTACGGCAGGCTACAGCCTCTACGACGTAGCTTTAGCGTCTCGTAGGCCTTTATAGTTTAGGAGCTTACAATTTAGTTTCGAAGACATGGGGGATTTAATATTTTAACACTATTATTTTTTTAAATTTTTATATTTTTTAATGATTCCTTATTCTTTGTGATAAATTATAACTACATGTGTGAAAACCAAAACATATGTGTACTGTTTTATTATTAAAAACATTTGGAACCCTACACAAAGCATGTCAGATGCTCAGTGTAGGGCCCCGCAGTTGTTACTACAAAGGAAAGTGCACTACATATGAAAAAATACGATCTGTAAAAGTGTACCAGCAAAAGAGTGTATGTTCATGGCACTTACGTCCTTTTGTTGAGAAGCGCAGTTTTTCGGCAATAACTCAAAGACGGTATATTTGATTATGTTGAAAAAAGTTTAAGTTAAAAGTATTTATTAAGCCTTACCATGATTAATTTTTATACTATTTGGCCAAATTTTGTAACTTTCGTAGCGACTAGTTCCGAAAATATTCTTAAATATAAATATAACCTTTACAGGTTTAAGAGTAAATTTAAAAATATGTAAATATCTTTAAATTACCTAGATGACGTAGATGTTTGTTGAAAAACAAACTTTACAATTTAAAAATGTGTAAATGTAAAATTACAATGATATTATGGACGTAGTTTACTAAAGCCTGTCACATTATTTCACAATGATCTACTATTTTCGAGAATATGACGTTTTCATACATGACTGATTTGGTTTTTAGAAATATATTTTATTAAACTTTAATTGAATTTTATACTCCATTAAAGTAATTTAAATATAAATAAATCCATAGGTACTAATATCATTAATACAAAAGTTTGAATGTATGTTACATACACATGTGTGCATTCAATCATGCTTTTAAAATAAAAAAATCTTTTTAACAAATACATCTTTTTACAGCAAAATATAGTTCATGTTTTACACAAATACCTCATTCACAAATCGTTCGTCGGCTCCTAACCTACAAGCCGTAACGCTTACAACGGTTGTACCATTATTATGTTAATAGGAGCTATTATGGCAGATATCATTATCTTAGCTAGACCCTGATCTTTGGGGAGGGGTTAATTTACGTGAAGCCACTTTGATAATTATTTTCAATTTTGTCTCTAGAAAATTTAAATAGATGTCTTACAGCTATTCGGGTTTGTTTATGACGACAAATTGTTTTGAGTTATTAGGATGGTGGTGTTTGATCTTTATTCTGCCTCAGCGGCGCGGTGGGAGTGTGTACGACGTTTGCGCAAGAGATTGTGGGTTTGATTCCCACACGGGACACCACTTTCGGTGATCCACAAATTGTTGTTGCGAGTCTGGGTGTACTTTAAGTGAAATCCTCCGCGACACAGGGCTTGCAAGGATACAAGCCCTGTGTCGCTGGGGACAAACATATATATTATTAAATTATATATATTACTACTCGTGACCACGGTCTTTGCAGTACGGTCAAAACGTCGGGCAATAAACAAGATATTTAACCTTAAATTATGACTCCGGCGTACAAATTTCAAAAGTATATCATTAGAAAAAAATTAGACAAGAGTTGAGCCCCACAGAAAGTTGTAAAATCAATAAACTACGATGACTGATACTAGAGTTAAAGAGAACGAAGAGGGCTCCCGTTTCGAATACCTAGGTGTCCACAGAGACAAGAAACTGCCTTGATAGTTGCTACTGTTATGCTGTGAATATCTATACTTCTATACTTACATTATACATTATAAAGCTGAATAGTTTGTTTGTTTGTTTGATCGCAATAATCTCAGGAACTACTAGTCTGAATTATTTTTTTTTATTGTTGAATAGCCCATTTATCGAGGAAGGCTATGGGCTATTTATTATTACGCCACGACGAATAGGAGCGGAGCAGCAATGTAAAATGTTGCAAAAACAGGAAAAAATTACGCAAATGAAGTTGCACAGGTCAGCTAGTAAAATATACCTATTAATGGCACACGTTATTTGTTAATAGTATTTTAAATTAACCCTTTATTACTTCAAAGATATAACTTGATCATATTTTTAAGTAGACTGACTTAAAAAAATAAGGCTCTCTGTTTGACTTTATGTATGTATATTTGCGATTATCTCAAAATCTAATAATTCGATTTGAATGAAATTTTCATTATTCGACTAAATATTTATCTGTAAAGGTTTTAGTGCATATAAAATTACCTAAGTTAGAAGACAAACAATACAGTTATAGATTAAAACATAGGTCTAATTTACTGAAATTTCCAGTAATAATAATATCTATAATATCATGGGACAACTGCCACAACGCTATCTGATTCCGAACTAAGCAAAGCTTGTATTAAGGAAACCAGACAACTGATAAACATACTTATATATTTCTAAATACATACATATTATAGATAAATAACACCCAGACAAAGAATAAACCATCGTGTTAATCACACAAAGTTTTATCCTGGGTGGGGATCGAACCCACGACCTCTTGCGTAGCAGTCGGATACACTCCCACCGTGCCACAGAGGCAGTCAATAATGTAATGGGTGCTGTACTTGATTATTTAGGTGTATTATTATTAACCAGCTTTTACAACAACAAGCAGTCAGCTACATACTATCAGTAAAGCTATCTAAATGCTTTTGAAATATGGCCGCCCCGACAAGGTGTAGTGACGGAGACAAATTGTGAGAACTTGAACAGTCCTCAGAGGATCCCCGCCAAAATTCGCACAATTTGTGAGGAAACTTTGTCACTCTCTTGAGGCCGTTGTTGTGTGGACTCAGAGGTATTTGTCCTGACTTGAGAGTAGTTGTCAATAACTGGTGATAAGTGGATCAATGGAGCTAGTTTGGTTTTTCTTGTTGAACTAATTATTGGAGTTTTCTGAGTATGTTTTGATCTTAAATACAGAAATAGAAACTGATATCATGTTTATCGAGAGCAGTTTTATTTGCTTGTCTATCTGGTTTTTATAACGAATACATTGTACAGCTTGAAAACTGGAGCGGACAAAGGATACGAAGTGAGAACCACAAATGGACACATTCACTTCCATTTTTAGGGTTCCGTAGCCAAAATGACAAAACGGAACTCTTTTAGTCCGTCTGTATGTCACAGGTATTTTACTCAAAGACTACATAATGAATATTGATGAAATTTTGTGAAAAAGTGTCTTATAGTAGCCGCTACTTAGTTTGACAGCTAAGTAATAAAAATAGATACTTGTAACAAGCATGAAAAAACAGCATACATCAACTTATGGTACACCACTCGACAGGTCTTTTAAAAACATTTTAAGGTTTCTAATAAACTTTTTTGATTAAGAGAATATTTTTGTTCCATAATAAAAAATCTCAATTCGTATTAATCTTGTGAGGGTCAATCAAAAGTCAAAATGGCGAGGGCCAGACGCCATTTTGTGAAAGAGAAAAAAATAAAGTTAACAAACTATGTCATGTGGGGTATCATCGTATAGGTATTTTAAAAATCATGATGAGATTTTTCAAATCATTTATCACTTAAAATAACCGTTTAGAATATTATAGCGATTTAAAGTTTGTTATCAACTATTTTCAATCTAATTTTCGGTAGGTATAGTTATTACGTTACGTTACATAGCACAACTAAGCACTAAAAAGTATGAAATAAAAAAAAACCTGCTTAAAAAAATATTAAAACCAGATAACCTCAAATCATGCAGTCGGCAGCATGTATGTATCCCAGTGAACACTAAAATGCTTCTGACTGCATGAATTAAGGTTATCTTGTTTTTTAAAATTGAATATCCATAGTATTTTTAACCAATATATATATTTTATTTTTTAATGTAAAGTAATATCCATAGTATTGTCGTTGTTTGATAATTTTACTTAGGTATTAATTAAGACAACGCTTTAATTTTTTGTAAGTAAAGATTCAGCGTGATAATTTTAGACCATACTTTCCTTTCTTTTGCAAAACATATATACTTGTTTATTAATTAACATATAATATTCTTTTTAAAGGTGAATATGCAGTATTATAAGCAATAAATATAATATTTTTATTTAAGGTGACTATCCATAGTAATAAATATAATATTATTTTCAGCAACATTCACTGATCTTTCAAATCTTAAAAGAAACTTTTTTTTTAAATTAATCAACTTATTTATTACTGTTTTCAAACCTTGATATTAGTTATGTTACTAAAAAATATAACGTAAAATTTTAACAAGTAGAAAACTACAAATTGGTACCAACCTTTGAAAGTATCAGGACAAAGTGCAATGGCCTTCAGCGCCCTTTGGTCGACGTTTTTACAGAACGCGCTTCAGAAGGCGCCATGTTGATTTTTATTCAACCAGAATGTTTTATTATTTGGATTTGGCGCCATTTACCATCTGGCGCCTAGATTGAGCGCACTACTCGCTCAATGTAAGGCTCAGTGTATAGTCCAGCTTTGTTTCTAAGAACTTATTTTTTTAAAGATAGGCGCTTACCTGAAACAACATCAAAAAACATAATTAGAAACACATTGATCAACTGCTTTTTGAAATAAACCCTACAATGCGGCGGACATACGAGCAAGCAATTTACACAAAATACACTCAGATTCAATACCAACAATCTCTCTTGTACCTCAAACCACCTAGTCAAGAATCTTTCATTCGCTACTACATCGTACAATGCTTGGGTGGATTACGTCATGCTTTTAGAACTATTTAGGGTTCGGCTATATACACCAACTTGCATACACAAACAGTTTGTGCAAACATTTGCGCAAATAACTGCATGGTGTCTACACGATAACGATTTGCATGCGCGAACAATTTGTGCAAACATTGGCACAAACTGTTTGCGAATGCAAGTCACTGCTTGTAGCCGAACTCCTACTTGCTCCACGCACAATCTTATTTGCACAAACCGGTTGGTGCAAACGTTTTCGTACCGGCTTCACAAACATGCTTATTTTTGCAAATCAATTTAGTACAAGCGGTTTGTGCTAGCTATTTGTGCGGTATACAGTTTTGCCGGCTTAACGCACATGCTTACTTGTACAAACAAGAGTTTGTGCAAATAAGATTTAGCGTGTAGCCGGACCATAAGGTAACTAAAGAAGATGGAGTTATTTTATAAATCTTTCAATCTTCTTTTACGTCACAACATGTAATACGCGAACCGTCGGGTCTCGTCGCCTTTTTATTATCGAGTCCAAAAATACCATTTTGTCACATCCAATAACACTAGATAATTTTTGCCTTTCAACTATGTTTTAAAAATTTAAGAATACAAAACATTTGCGAGTTTAATTTTTGTGGTTACAATTCTCTGAACAAAACGTTCAAATTAAATTTTAAACAATGCTAAGTACGGCTTACGTAAGCTTAGAGAGTCGATAGAAGTCGTTAAACTACACTTATAGGCATTTACACATTTAAATTATAAGCACGCCTCTATGATCCACTATTAAATATTGAACGTCAAGTAGATAGCACCATGTATATTACAGAAACAGACGTTACGCAGTTCCCATCCTACTCTTAAGAGAATAGCGCGCATACATACAATATGTACAAGAATAGTTATGTATGACTTGGAGCCGACCGCAGACCGCTTGGGAAAAGGCTACAGTAACGCCAGTCTTCCACTGCGAGCGAAACTGAGAGAGGCTACACACATGAGCAATTTAACCGTACTTGCCGAATCGAACAAAGCCAGCCCGATGGAACTACAGCACATTTTCGGCTTCATTAACAAGTGCCGATCGGGTAACTACCCGTTCCGGATGAACGTTCGGGAAAAAAGCCGCTCGGCTTTTATGAACTTAATAAAGCCCACCGGCTTTTTCCTCGAACGTTCATTCACCTATAGCGCTCGGCCTGTTCCGAATGATGCCGGCCCAAACATGTTTGTAGCAACTCTAACTCTGTTCGCCTTGCTTCATTCAAAATCATATATATGATTGCGATCCGCATTGTTCTGCAGATGCTTCGAGCTCGGTTTCCAACTGAGATTTTCGATTGTCTCTCGTACGTTTTTTTGTAAGAATTAAAATTTCACTCGTTTGCAATGGCAGTATTCCTACTAGATTTGCTCTCCGCTTCTGTGAAGCTCATCAACCTAAACTCTTTAAATAATCGACAGTACGCATCAAATATTGATATATATCTTATAAACCATGATATTTACTAATGCTTTTATAAGAATGCTTCTAATAATAATAGGTTTGAGAGCGGATTACTCTCGTCATCTATACGGTGACTTGGCGTTAGTGTTGCGAGTCTAGTGTACTGTACGGAGTCAGCTCAGCTTTCAGTGAAAAGCGTACTTTATACTAGACAGTGGAGAATGTATACAGTTTATATATGAAGTTAAAGTTGTGGTAACGTTTATGTATTCTGTATTAAATTCATTTTACACGGAGCTGTTTAGTTGAGGGCGTGAGGCTCATCAGGGCGAAGGGAAGTTTGATCAAGTCGGTGCCTGAGTGTTTGCGGTGTGCGTAAACACACAGATTGAAAAGTTACTGTATTAATTCTTTAGTGTAATGTAATTTTTCTATTTGTAAGAGCATGAGATGGCCAGGGTGATATTAAGGACCTATTTATGGGTTTTTACAATTGTACAATTATATTTTTGGCGTTTTCAGACGCTACCTGACGTAGCATAGCGTTGTCTAGTGGTTTTGTCGGCATAGTACCTTACTCGAGAACTCAAGAGTGAACAATCTAGTTCCTAAATTAATGTGACATGAGATGCATCTCTTCACAACTAGCCTGATATTATAAAAGTAAAATTGAAATGGTTGTAAAGCATTACACTTATCTATACTAATATTATAAAGCGGAAGAGTTTGTTTGTTTGTTTGTTTGTTTAAACGCGCTAATCTCAGGATCTACTGGTCCGATTTGAAAAGTTTTTCTTTTTTGTTGGATAGCCCATTTATCGAGGAAGGCTATAGGCTATATAACATCGCGCTACGACTAATAGGAGCGGAGAAGCGACGAGAAATGTTTCAAAAACGGGAGAAATTACGCATACGAAGTTGCGCGGGACAGCTAGTTAGATATATTTCGGGACTTAATCGCGTGAATTATTTAAAGGTAAGTACGAACGTTTTATTTACCCGAAGTTTCGATCGAATTGCATTGATCGTGGTCACGGGTCGACTCATTGCTCTCATTGGTCAACTCGAGCATTTAACTTAAAAATAAAAGTATTTTTTGTGGCGGCCACATTTTTCATACTAAGCACAATAGGTTTTTTTTTATCATAACGTGCTTAGAACATAAGCCTGTAAAAATTGAATTCAGAATCATTGGATTTGTTTTATTTATTATTTAAATTACGAGAATGTATTCTGAATTATTTGTGCAAGTGGAATACAAATGAAGGCATGTGAAACATTTAGCGTAAAAACGAACTTGCTCACGCTTCAAACATGCCGAATTTGTAAAGGCAGCAGTGATGATACAGCAATAATATGTTTTTGTACGTTTTCTAGTAATTTGTTTTTAAATTTTTGCGATTTTTATTTCGCAATCTGGGTCTTTATTCACGATCTGGTCTTCTTCACAGTCCGATATTTCCGCATGGGCGCCGGCAGCAAGGTGCAAAGGGGTACTGACACCAGTCAAAAAAATTAACCTGTAAGGCATTTTTTTTTATCACAATGTCCCACGACTGCGGTAGCTTAAACTGTCATTTTTGAAGTCTTTTTCTCGCCTCATCTTAACGCAGCAATGACAGTATTAAACTGAATATGCTTTATTGAGATTTTTATAAGGAAACTCACAAAAAAATCTAACATATATTCCACAACTTCTAACATAACAATTCGTCTTTTGAAAATACAATCGTCATATAAAACAGACAGACTGATGGTATAAGGCTTTCATTTTTTTTCTATAGCTGTAGGTTTCTTTAAAGAATAAAGTTCCTGACATAGCTTATGAGCTATGTCAGGAACTTTATCAGGTTATGCACGCTGAAATAGCAAGGGGCCGGTCATATCTGCCAAAGGACTGATAGCCGCTGGAGCAAACGAGTCTTAGAGAGGCGACCGCGACTTGTTAAACGTAAGATTGGCAGACCCTCAGCCATATGGACTGACGACCTAATGAAGGTTGCTGGGATGGACAGGATGCGGAAGGCAGAGGACTGAATAATGTGATTAAAATTAGGAGAGGGCTTTGTCCAGCAGTGGACCGATACGGGATTGAGAGTTAAAGAACTGTTAAAAATAAATGACGCTTATAATATTTACATTAACCCATCAATTATAATAACTGGCAATCTAAAAATATATTCCTTTACTTACAATTGAAGTTAGAGATCAGAATTATTCCGAGTGAGTGCTCAAAGTGTTATCGAAAATATTAATTAAGGGTATTTTCACCGCGCTCCGATGTAACGACGCTATGGTTGGATCAACTGGAGTTAGTTTAATTGAGTCTCTTGTATTAATGTAAAGTTACGTCATATTTGAAGATAAGTCGAGTGAGACTTCAAATGTTTGTGATGGTTTGAATTCGTGTCGGATTATGACAGTATTGTAATCCATTGAATTGCTCAAAAAAAGCCAATATCAGACATTAATTGGTATTTTTTCGAGTAATTCCCTGTGAGGATAGATTGCATTTGGCTACATCTCTGTTAGGTAAAGATTCTTTTATAACACATTTGCTCGTAAAGGGACTCTTAACTCACCAATTTCAATATCGAAATGTATCTCATTACGTACTTGTGCGTTATTGTAATGTAAAACGCATGGTTTATCAAGATGCTCAGTCTAAAACGAACGGTACTTTTTTAAATATTAGCAAAGAGTTTTTATGTCAGAAAAGTGGTCAACATTAAATGAATATAAAAACTTTTTAACAAAAAATATTACCGACTTCAAAAATAAATACAAGGCAACTAAAGTAGGGACAAGATAATAGGTCACTTTTGACAGATGTCAGTTTTATATTCATAGTGAGGTGACCTGCTTAAAAACATCGATTAAATGAATGAATCGAATGAATCGATACAGACTTGAAACATATGTGAATTTTAAAAATGATCATGCGAATCCCTGTCCCATTATTATTTTTTCTTTCATAAATTAAAGGAGCAAAATAAGACAAGTACCTACGTAATTTAACAAAAAAATTGCTTTTATTCACTTGAACTATCGGAACTGCTATCTTCATCACTGCTGTCAGCACTCAGAGATATTATTAATTCATTTTCAATAATATTGTCTATTCTCACATCTCGTTCAAAATCTTGTAAAATTATTTTCTTTGTCTTCTCCACGACTTTTCGCCAGTCTTCTGTAGTGACTTCTGCACATGCAGTTTGTAGCAGAGTCATCATTTTAGCAGTACAGAAGGGTGGTTCAGTATTGTTCCGCGCTGCATGACCCTTTATTTGTGCCCAAATAAGCTCGATGGCGTTATACTGGCAATGGTAGGGAGGCAATCGAATAACTTCGTGTCCATGCTCTAGGGCTAGTTCATCGATTACATAGCGGAGCTTGGACGGCTTAGTTGCTTTTACCAGATTTAACAACTCAACTTTTAATAAAGTTGGACTTGCCTCCACACCATTTCTTACCAGCCACGAGACAATTTCTTGCTTTTTATTTGCTTGAGTTGGTGGTTTATCAACTTGTACAGAATGATACGGAGCATTGTCCATTATAATTTTCGATGGGTTTTCTAAGCTGACTAGCAGCTTCTCAAACCACTCTTTAAAAACATCAAAGTTCATTTCCTCATGGTAATCTGTTGTAGTTTTAGAGGCGAATGCGAGGAGGCAGTCTGGAATAAAACCTTGAGAAGCTGATCCCGCGTGACATATAATAAGTCGGGCTCCTTTTCCCGATGGAACTTTTGAGGTGGAGGCCGCTGTATCATCGGTCCATGTCCGCGCAACCGTATGGTTCGCATTCAACCATGTTTCGTCAATAAACACGACATTGTCCCAATCCGTAATTTTATTTACCTGACGTAAGAATGTTATTCTCTTCAAAATAATATCGTAGCGTTCTAGCAGGATTTTCCGCTTGTCGGATTTTTTAAATCTAAAGCCAATCGATTTCAAAACCTTTGATAGAGACGATTTGCCTCCAAAAAATAAGCCTGCGCCTTTTAACGAACTCAATAGCTTTTCCCGTGTAGGATATTCTTTTCTCGAGTAATATCCATAAATGTGGTTGCGAATTGCAGCAGCATCAAAATTATCAACGTCAACAATTTTCTTGTCCCTCTTTCGTTTTTTCGGTGTACGTAAAGTATTATCTTCTGAGCCTGATGGTCCGTATTTCTCTTTCAGAATTTGAGTTACTGTCTTCTTCCCTATTTCCAATGCTTCGGCAACGCGTTCTCTCGGTGGTTTCAATGGTAAAAGAGGCCCATCGTTAACTGATTCACGTCCAAAATAATTGTACAATTTCAGCACTAGTTCGCGAGATTGACTGTTTAGAGTTTTCCCTCGTTTCGACATAGTAAGACTGTAATGTTTTTCTTGTTTAATAATCGTTAAGCAATCGGAGTCCAATTTATAGCCAGGTAAACGTAGTCAGTAAGATCAGTTCAATGAAAAAGCCGGATCAGAAGAAAATAACAGAGAGCACACCAAAAACGCACAGTCACTTCGCACAACAACAAAAGACTGCGTCATCATCATGTTATGGCGACATGACATGCGTCATCGACAGGCACTGGTGTTGCCAGCAACATCCACCTAAATTGCACCCAACATCAATGACCTTTCTATTTAGTTATTTTTTTGTATTTTCATAGTTAGTTAAAAGAATAATAAATATGTATAATTAGGTTTTATTATAATCACAACGTGGTTATAAATTTATGGTGATTTTTCTTCACAAGTAATCATTGCATTCGATTCAACTTACAATCCTATCAGCTTTCGATTTTTAGAGTAACATCCCTAGTGTTTAAAAAGAAAAAGGGTTGACTGACGCAACGTTGTAACGACGTTCAGTTCTTTAGATCAGAAATTGTTTATTATGTTTAGAATGGTTTATTAGTGAAAGCAAATCGTAAAATTACTCGTATCGGTCATTATTACAATAAATATGTAAACGTAATTGAAAAAAGTTAAGCAATTGTGCAGTTCTTATTTTATGCCCGCCGTTACAAGGTTACGTTGTTGAATTTTGATGAAATGTCAAAAGTGACCTATTATCTTGTCCCTACTTTAAGAAGCAAAAAATAATATACCTAGAATAACGAAAACAAATTAAACATTTTGAAGTTGGTGCCATGAAATAGTAGTCTTTATGTTTTATTCGGCACCAACTTCAAAATGTTTAATTTCTTTTTAGTTGCCTTGTATTTATTTTTGAAGTAGGTAATATTTTTTGTTATAAAGTTTTTATTTCTCACTTTTTAGTGGGTTGGTTTATAATTCACTTAAGTTACAATAGGCTTATGTCATCTGCTCAAATCCTTTTACGAAATATTGCTTGCCCCGATGCAGGGCCGTTGGCGGCGGTATAACCATCCCAATTTAAGGCGTAGCTAAAGTAACAGGTCAGTGACGGGCAGCAGCGTCACTGATGCGAGAGCTACGCCCTGCGATCGCCAACCCGCCTGCCCAGCGTGGCGATTATGGGCATTACCCCCATATGCACCAAGCACAAAAGCCACGGCCCCCAGTTCCCGGCAGTCACGCTATTCCTGGACATGGTGGCGTCCACGGTAACGGCGTGGCGGGGGGTGCTAAGAATCTCCGGGCTACGGAAGGCCACCACAACCGACTGACCCTGACGACGTATAACGGACGCACGCTACGGCTAGACTCGCATCTGGCACAACTTGAGGTGGAACTTGGGAAGATTAGGTGGCATATCCTCGGGTTAAGTGAAGTCCGAAGAGAGGGAGAGGACACCATAACCCTCGAGTCAGGCCACCTTATGTACTTCCGCGAGGGAGACCAACAATCCCAAGGTGGTGTTGGGTTTCTGGTAAATAAGTCCCTTTCTGACAACGTTGTGGAAATGTCTAGCGTGTCGAACAGGGTAGCGTACCTCATTATCAAGCTCACCGAGAGGTATAGCCTCAAGGTAGTGCAAGTGTACGCACCGACCTCGGCACATCCAGACGACGAAGTGGAGGATATGTTCGATGACATATCGAGGGCCCTCCACTCCACCACTAAGACCCACTACAACGTTGTTATGGGGGACTTCAACGCTAAAGTGGGAGTACAAAATTGCAGCGAATTGGTAGTAGGATCCCATGGATTTGGAAGCAGAAATCATAGGGGGCAAATGCTAGTCAACTTCCTCGAACGGGAGGGGCTCTTCTTGATGAACTCCTTTTTCAAGAAACGGCCCCAAAAGAAGTGGACGTGGCAAAGCCCCGACACTATGACGAAAAACGAGATCGACTTCATCATGACGGACAAAAAGCATATATTTAGAGACGTCACCGTGATCAACAGGTTTAATACCGGTAGTGATCACCGACTTGTCCGAGGCTCTCTGAATATCGACTTCAAGGCGGAACGTGCCCGTCTGATGAGGTCCAGGCTCCGACCTACTTTGCTCCAAACCATGATAGGATCCGAAGCGTTCCAGTCAAACCTGGATAACCGATTTGCTGCCATGGAAACCACAACAGACGTAAACCAGAAGCTCGTAAATGTGGTTCGGATACTCAGGGAAGAAGGTACAAGATTTTGTGAAATGCAGCGTAAGGGCAAGAAGTCAAAGCTTTCGGAAAGGACTTTAGGGCTAATGAAGGAACGACGTGAAAACCTACCCGTCATTTCGTCGGAAAAGCGCGCTCTAAACCAAGAGATCAATAAACTTATACGACACGACCTTCGGTGCTCCAACACTCTTTTGATTAAAAGAGCGATCGAGCAGAACCGGGGGTCAAAAGTGTTCGTACAATCTCTTGGAAGAAGCCACCTGACGAAGTTGACCACAACAAGTGGAGAAGTCGTTTCCTCGAAGCCGGCAGTCCTCTCCGAAGTGGAAGGCTTCTATGGCCGGCTATACGCTTCGCATGCACCTCGACCTGATCCAGAAGATGAGGGTCCTAGAGCCACTCTAACACGCCACTACACCGAAGACCTGCCAGAAGTCAACATTGACGAAATCGTGCTGGCTCTTAGACAGCTAAAAAATGGAAAAGCCCCTGGAGAGGATGGCGTTACAACAGAGCTGTTAAAGGCTGGAGGTAAACCCGTACTGAGGGAGCTCCAAAAGCTCTTTAATGCTGTCCTGTTCGAAGGGAGAACTCCGGAGGCGTGGAGTAGAAGCGTAGTCGTCTTGTTCTTCAAAAAAGGAGATAAGACCCGGCTGAAGAACTACCGACCTATTTCTCTTCTGAGCCACGTCTATAAGCTGTTCTCAAGAGTCATCACGAACCGCCTTGCGCGAAGACTTGACGAATTCCAACCACCAGAACAGGCTGGATTTCGGAGCGGATATGGCACCATAGACCACATCCACACAGTGCGGCAGATTATACAAAAGACCCAAGAGTATAATCAGCCCCTGTGTCTAGCATTCGTGGACTATGAGAAGGCCTTTGACTCGATTGAAATCTGGTCCGTTCTGGAGTCTCTGCAGCGATGCCAAGTAGATTGGCGATATATCCAAGTGATGAGATGTCTCTACGAAGCCGCAACAATGTCCGTCCAAGTACAGAATCAGGAAACAAAACCTATACCATTGCATCGAGGAGTGAGGCAAGGGGACGTTATCTCCCCGAAACTGTTCACAAATGCAATGGAGGATATGTTCAAGACGCTGCACTGGAAAGGGCGGGGCATCAACATCAATGGTGAATACATCTCTCACTTGCGATTTGCAGATGACATTGTCATTATGGCGGAAACGCTGCAGGACCTGCAACTGATGCTGAATGACCTGGCTGACTCCTCTGTACGCATCGGCCTACGGATGAACTTGGATAAAACCAAGGTCATGTTCAATGAACATGTACTACCGGAACCGATAGCGGTGCACGGCGCCGTTCTCGAAGTTGTTCAAAAATATGTGTACCTCGGGCAGTCATTGCAGTTAGGTAGAAACAACTTCGAGGACGAGGTGAACAGGAGAATTCGGTTGGGTTGGGCAGCGTTTGGTAAGCTACGTCAAGTCTTCTCATCGTCGATCCCACAATGTCTAAAGACTAAAGTCTTTAATCAGTGCGTCCTACCCGTCATGACATACGGAGCCGAAACGTGGACACTGACGGTACGGCTAGTCCACAAGTTCAAAGTCGCTCAGCGGGCTATGGAAAGGGCTATGCTCGGAGTTTCTCTTAGGGACAAAATCAGAAATGAGGTGATCCGGCAGAGAACCAAAGTTATCGACATAGCCCACCGGATTAGCAAGCTGAAGTGGCAATGGGCTGGCCATATTTGCCGAAGAACCGACAACCGTTGGGGTAAACGAGTTCTTGAGTGGAGACCACGGCACGGCAAACGTAGTGTAGGACGCCCTCAGGTCAGGTGGAGTGATGATTTACGCAAAACGGCTGGCAGGAGCTGGATGCGAGAAGCCGAAGATAGAACAAAGTGGCGTGCAATTGGAGAGGCCTATGTATAGCAGTGGACTGCGATAGGCTGATGATGATGATGATGCAGGGCCGTTAATTGTTGAGGAGTTCACTATCAGCTTTATTACATTGTATAATAGTAGTATATCGAGATTAAAGTGCTACTCAATACCATATTAAAGTACTTAATTGAATCGCAAACTGTGAAATATTGAATAGGTCTGCTCGTAATTTTTGGTCTTCATCATCAGTTCCACTTCACCAATTGGTGTTTTTTAAGAGTAAATGCACGAATCACTATGAAATGTACCTAAATCACTGTAGGTGTGCTTTTAATATTTTAAGAGTTCCCTCGATTTCTCCAGGATCCCATCATCAGATCGTGATCTGATGGCAATGGGACCAATTTGGAAGTATACCCTTTCAAACACAAAAACAATTTTTCAAATCGGTCCAGCCGTCTTTGCGTAATCGGTGAACGAACATACAAAAAAACACATGGCACATCATTCCACAGGTCTTTTCAAAACATTTTAAGATTTTTAATAAACTGTTTCAACAATGTATAAAAGTCGCATAAATTGTCCTCCCCCCCCCTCCGTTATCTTTTGAACCGTGTGATCAAAAAATATGAAAAACGTCAAAAATGTGGCGCTTAACAAATACTTTAAACTAAAATTATTTCGGACATGATTAAGTGTGCAAGTACCATGAACATACGCTCTCCGCTGGTGCAATAATTCAAATCGGGTTTTTTCATACGGCAACGGCTCCGGAACCCTACACTGAACATGGTCCGAACTGCTCTTTGCCGATTTTATAATATTGTGATTATTGTATAAAATGAAAAAAACAAGAACAGAAAGTACGCCAACCAGGGCTGACCAACCTTTAAATATGGTATCAACTAGTCTATAACAAAAATTAATCTCCCAAATCACACCTCTATTAAATTCATTCAAGCTGAACATGACATAATGCCTCATAATACGTTGCTACAGTCAACACGACATATTATATCGGCTTAGGGCACATTAGTCAGACAAACGGCATAAACCTCGTTGAATTAACTTGTAATTATCTCTCAGCTAAACAGATTATGTAACGTAATATATACGTCACGTATGCGTTTATGCTGCACAACAATGCTATATCATTTTCGAGTGATCATGTCAGATCTAGAGAGAAGTAGGTTTGATGAGTTTATGCACTTAAAGAGAAGCGGCGGTAGTTTAAGGGCTAAGGCATCGGTCTCGCAATCGTGAGGTCGCGGGTTCGAATCCTACCCATTATACTACTGACCTGAACCCACTCCTAACACAAGCTATTAAGTTTAGCTGGAGGGGTTAACAGGATTGCTAGTAATGGGGGACAACACAATTCCAAATTACTTGTGATCTTTTAAAAAAAATATATGAGGAAAATAAGAATTAGAAATAAGAACATCTTGACTAATAACAGTTTATTAGTCAAGTTGTTCTTTGGAAGACTTTAACATAAAAGATATTTAAGATCTCTATCTCTTTCTACAGTCCAGTTTTTTTTAAAACTTCTGTACTGTGGAAACGTTTGTGTCGTGGAATAATTTGCAATATTAATACTCTGTATTATTTATATACAAAGAAAAAGATGCATGTCCATGAGAGTCTGCCATCTTCTCTTGATTACCACTTAAGTTATAAAAAGATAATTTTTCCAGGGCACTTCGATGTCACAGTGGTAGTGCGACAGCTAAGTATGTAGGTTCAATTCTTGAACTGGAAATCACTTTGTGTTATCTAAATGAAACAATTATTATTTCGAATATCTAGTATTTTTCTTTTGTCACGAAAAAGAGCTCTGTCGGACATTTTATTACTCACAAATCGACTCCACATTTCTAGTTAAAATATAGCCTTTTGAGTCTGGACCGTAATTTTGATATGTCAAACCGCTTTTGTTAGATATATTTCGGGACTTAATTATTACTTAATAATATTAAATTACAATCGCAGACAGGGTCAAGGAACATATCGCTGCTGTAAAAAACCGTCAAGTTAACAAGTCTGCTATCGCTGAGCATTTGTTGGAATCAGGACCAAATCACTGGATAGAATTGCATAAGTCACAGGTACTTTCCACCGATCGCCACTATTATTCCAGGATAGTACGCGAGGCGGTTGAGATCAAGAAGTATAAGAACTTCAACCGAGAAGATGGATACCGGCTCTCACCATCTTGGAACCCTGTTATCAGGAAATGCAATCGTAGCCATAAAGACACCGCGCCTCAGTGTATAGGCGTTGTAAGTGTAGTGTGTAGAAGTACCGACAGTACAAATTATCAAAATTATCAAGACCAGGCGAGGGTAGTTGAAAAACCCCGCGCCTCATGGAGACATCGCTAAGTTGCTATCAGTCGACCCGTGACCACGATCGGTGCAATTCGATCGAAACGTCGGGTAAATAAAAGGTTCGTACCTTTAAATAATTCACGCGATTAAGCCCCGAAATATATCTAATATGTATAAAAATCGCGAAAGTTTAAAAACAATAAACTGCTTTTGTTTCTAGAGTATCTTACTGTTGGTATATTTCGTTTTGTTAATAAATAATAGCTACAAATTGTCGTCTGGAGTTTAGACAATACGGCATATAAGTATGTTAAAACTATAAAAAATGGTTGTCTGTAAAATCGGTTTACGGACGATAATTTTACGTGATAAAGTCATAAGTAACAGCCTTAGCACACCTGCGCGCATGCGAGCGACGGTCACAATACTTCAGCCTATCAGCAGGCGGAACATGACTGTGACACATTTTCGACGTCTTCTAAATCGATGAACGGCGGATGATCGATTTTTAAGACGTTATCACGTCAAAAAATGTTTCATGTTCTGAAAGTTCAGAACACAGCTCCCCAATTGAAACACAGTGAAATAAATTTTGATACAATTTTTCTTAATCCAATTATTGTAATCGACAAAAGTAATCCAAGTTTAAACGATCTAGTTTTCGTCCACCCCGTAGAAAGCAATTATCTACGGCCCGAGTGGAAGTTATTCGCTGTGCAAATCCGCAGATTAGTTTTAAGAGCCCCTAAACACGAGTTAGACATCGCTTTGCAAAGGTAATTAATTTAATTCGAACGATTTGTGAAGCGAGGTCCGACCGCAAGCGGAGCGGAGAGATTTCCATGGAAGATTTAGTTTGTGGTTGATAGTTTAACGGTAAATACCCAATTATAGTATATAAAGGATTGGAAGAAATTATATTGCTATGCCTATTAAGGTTTTAAGAATAAAAAGATTTAAGAAATATAAAGCGGGTCATAATTTATATGTTTGTAGCAACTACTATTTGTACATCTATATATATAAATAAACTGTCTACGTATGGGTTTTGTCTTCGAAACTGAAAAGATATTAATAAGTAGGTTACAGCTTGAAAAGCACCTTTCCCTATAGAATATTTAAACTATCGTTTAACCGACGAAAAACAACGGAGGAGGTTCTCAAATCGACGTGCAAATGTTTAGCTAATGTCATAATAAAATAGATGCAGCATTTGGTTCCCTTATTAATTTGATATGCAACATTATTATTTATATACGCGACACATTTAACATCATCAGCGTTAGCAGTCCACTGCTGGACATAGGCCTCATCAATTGCACGCCACTTTGTTCTATCTTCGGCTTCTCGCATCCAGCTCCTGCCAGCTGTTTTGCGTAAATCATCACTCCACCTGGCCTGAGGGCGTCCTACATCATGTTTGCCGAGCCGCGGTCTCCACTCAAGAACTCGTTTACCCCAACGGTTGTCGGTTTTTCGGCTAATATGGCCAGCTCACTGCCACTTTAGCTTGCTTATCCGGTGGGCTATGTCGATAACTTTGGTTCTCTGCTGAATCAGCTCATTTTGTCCCTAAGAGAAACTCCGAGCAGAGCCCTTTCCATAGCCCGCTGAACGACTTTGAACTTGTGGACCAGCCGTACCGTCAGTGTCCACGTTTCGGCTCCTTATGTCATGATTCACACATTTAACACGATAGTTCAAAGTGTACAATCTATAATGACTTATAACTATGTACATAAATTATCAATATATTAACTTTACTTAATATGTGATTTTTTGAAGTAAAAATATTGTTGGGGTATCTGAACTATAAAACAACGTTATTGTGTTTTTTTTTAAGATTAAAACATGAGAACCTCATTGGCCTGGAAGAAGTAGTGGTCTTTATAAGAAATTATGAAATCAAGAAACCTGGGTATGACCAAAAAACGAAACATCTTCAACACATACATCCTCCCATGTTTAACATACGGATGTGAGACATTGGCACTCAACAAGCCACTCAGAGACAAGCTTGCCAGGTCTCAAAAGCAATGGAGAGAAGCATGATAGGCTCAAAAAGACAGGACAAAATTAGCAACACTGATCTTCGGTCGACAACAAAACTGACAGATATTTTGTCTAAAATAGATAAGCAAACATGGAGATGCTCGGGCCACATGATGCGGGAAAGCATAGGAAAGTGGAGCAAGTTAGTGACTGAGTGTTACCCTAGAGACGGTAAATGCAATCGAGGCAGACAATTCACTAGATGGGATGATGATCCGAAATAAGCAACAGATTCGAACTGGAGGGGGGTTACTCATGACAGACAACAATGGAGACGGTAAGAAGAAGCCTATGCCAAGAGGCACACCGAAGTCAGAGACATTCTGTGAAACTTATTTCAAAGTTTTATTTCAAAGATTAGATACTTATATTTTTGATATTTTTTTTTTAGGTTAAGTGTTTATATTTTGTATATCTGGTTTCGGAATAAAGAGCTTATTATTATTGTTTAAAAGATTAATAGAGTCGTTTGCATTAATCTATACAAATATTATAAATCTGAAGAATTTGTTTGTTTGTTTGAACGCGATAATCTCACGACTACGGGTCCGAATTAAAAAAATATTTCATTGTTAGATAGCCCATTTATCAAGGAAGGCTATAAAACATTACGCTACAACCAATGGGAGCGGAGCAGCAGTGAAAAATGTTGCAAAAACGGTGAAAATTTATCCATACGAAATTGCGCAAGTCTAATAATCGCTTATCTTTTACTTCTTGTACCAGATGAACACCTAACGCTTAAAATACTGCCTGCATCTCTTAGAGTTTACTTAGAGAACTACCTTCGAACTCTAGATAAACAAAACTTAACCAAACTTCTCCCAATAATTATTTGTACCGTATTGATCTTGGCTCTGGACGTCTACCCGATTGCTAATGAGTTAATGAAACTAAGCATCTGACTTGTTAAAATCTTTGCTCGGATCTCTAACAAAAGTATTTCAAAGACAACGTAAATTATAACAAAACAAAAAAAACGACTGCCTAAAATTAATAACTTCAATATTTTGGCGCCAAAAACTAGCCATTTCATTTTTCTTATATTATATATTATTATATTGTGATGTACTCAGTGTTTATACAACTGATACGAATCTTACAACGCCTCTTATCCTAAAATCCATCAAGCCATTAAAGCTCTAAAGCGTGTCAAAGAAATATACATACAAACATACATACACTCGAAAAACAAAACCCTACTTTTTGCGCAGTCGGGTAAAAATGGGAGTAGGTATCGGAATTTTTTTTTGATCTTGGAGACTTCTTGTGCCTAGTGATCAAGGGTAGCCCAGTGTCAAGGGTATCTTTACAAAAATTATTTAAGTAATAAACACAACGTAGACTGAAAAAGTGATAATTAACTCAAATAGATAATTCAACAACTTTTATTGTACGGTAAGTAATAAAACAATGACAAAACAGTTTTATCAAAGACAAGTACAAACACCACAGTTTAAGAAAGGCAGAACTGACTACGATATGATACTATAAATGTGTATTTAATATTGGAATTGGAATAAATATTTCTGAATCACAAAAAAAATTGTCTCGTGTAAAAATCTAACCCACCAAACAACCTCTTACAGCAATGGTCTTAAGAGCTGTACGCTAATCGCCATGGTAGTTAAAAACACAAATGAGTGAGGAAGTATACGAGAAATATATATCAGTCTTACTAAAATTACTAGGAGTTAATTTATGTTTTTGTTTTAGATATAAGTAAGGTCGCCAGAATACATTAGAAGTTACTGTACCAACTGACAGTGAGATTATCAGAGGATGTAGACATTATATTATCCTTATAAAGTAATATATAATAAAAAGACTCGCCTACGCAATCAATACACCGGGCCTCCTCTGTGAGCAGAGCGATTTCTGACCAGAATCAGTTCAACTCACAACATAATTTCACGAATGAGTTTTAAATGAGTTGAAGACGAGCTTCTTACTAAATGATGATAAATTTTATTTTTATCTATTCGTATTATATGTTATACTGTGATGACGGTACGGCTGCTCCACAAGTTCAAAGTTGCTCAGCGGGCTATAGAAAGTCTCGAAGTTTCTCTTAGGGACAAAATCAGAAATGAGGTGATTTGGCAGAGAACCAAAGTTATCGACATAACCCACCGGGTTAGCAAGCTGAAGTGGGCTGGCCATATTAGCCAAAGAACCGATAGCCGTTGGGGTAAACGAGTTCTTGAGTGGAGACCGCATCTCAGCAAACGTAGTGTAGGACACCCTCAGGCCAGGTGGAGTGATGATTTACGCAAAACGGCTGGCAGGAGCTGGATGCGAGAAGCCGAAGGTAGAACAAAGAGGCGTGCAATTTGAGAGGCCTTTCTCCAGCAGTGGACTGCGATAGGCTGATAATGATGTTATACTGAAACCTTGAAAATTGTTTAAACAAAAATATTAATTGTCATAAAGGCGAAAGTTTGTGAGTGTGTGTGTTTGTTACTTCTTCACGTCTAAACGGCTGGAGCGATTTTAATAAAATTTGGTGTGGAGTTAGGTGACACCCTGGATTAACACATAGGCTAATAAACCACGGGTAACACCGCGGGGCACAGCTAGTATAAAATAAACTACACTAATATCAAACTGAACTACCACAAAGCACTTTAAACCGTGTTCTTCTTGTTTATAGTGCAATATTGTTTGACAAGAATATTTAATTGGGGTTCGCTTTCAATGAAACCTCGCCCTATCTGATATAGTATCATCGAGCGGAACTCGGCGGCCGTCCAAAACAAGGTAATCGTTAAAAGGTTTCCGAGGACATTATCTAAGTGATTTTTACAAAGGGACCGATAAGTACTTTGATTCCTTTGGAATCTATTGACGGGTAATTAACGATTTAATTAATTATATTGAGATACATTAATTACTAAAGGACGTAATAATAAGTACGACGTGTAACAAAAATGTGGTAATTTTGATCGTGACCCATGATACAAAGTTTTTTTTTGTCAGTTAACTGGAACCTGGAACTCCTGATGGTGGCAGAAAAAAATGTAGATAAAAGACCAAGTGGCTGAAGAACAAAGCGTTGGTCGGATCAGATCTCTGAAGAACTAGAAATTCCCGTCAGCGCTGCGCTACATCAAACGAAGGAACGTAGTCGATGGAGACAAGTAGTCGACAAAGTCGGAAGAAGTCAATCGTAACTCCTTCCGACTTTGTCGACAGCAAGATATATTTTTGTGTCGGGTTATCTCTGAACAATTTTAACCCTTCGCCTCTGGTCGTCGGTTCATCTGGCTAGGGGTCATCCTCAGGCCCCTCTTTTCCACACTTGTCCAGGGCTCCGTGATCAATAGGGCCTCCTAGTTACTACCAGATCAACTAACGTGAACTGATATTTATTAAACTATAACTAGTCCGGCCATAAACTTTTATTTATTTCAACTTTTTAATTACTTTGAATTTGGAACGCGTTTATTATTCTTAAAAGTTCTTTCGATATCACATACTTTTTCGTGCTCATTATCAAATTACAATATGGATTGGGGTGTTAAATAAAATAGGATTGCGGTGCGGACACTTCAAAAGCTTAGTATTAGACGTATGTTCGTATATCGTACTATCGACAGATACAACAGCACTTCCTCTGGCGAAGACCATAAAAGATCGGGACGGCTGCGTGCTGTTAGAACTACAAAGGCTGTTAATGCTGTTAAAGCCAGAATACGTCGAAATCCCATTAGGAAGCAAAAAATCTTATCGCGTGAAAAGAAGATTCCCGCTATACTCGGTGCTTATCATAGCCTAAATCAATCTTCACAATTAAAGAGAGTTGATCGATCAAAACGCCTTCTGTCGCAATACGCAGGTGAAAGGCACAGAAATATCCTCTTTACCGATGAAAAAAAATCACGATTAAAGAACACTACAATAAGCAAAATGATAAAATTCTAAAGAAGCTGCTCAAGTGGTCGGAAAGGTACAGCGTGGTCAAATCTGGACTAATTTTGAATGTCAAAATTACTGCAATATCTAATGCAACAGTAGGTCTACTGTTACATTTTTATAAATAAAATAGAATAAAACTTACTTTTTTTTTTTTTTTTTTTTTTTTTTTTTTTTTTTTTTTTTTTTTTTTTTTGTGGGTAGTCGAGGTGTCTACACATAATAAAAGAGCTCTGCAGTATTTTAAATAATTAAATATATTAAAACTTATATAAATGTTACTTAAACATTAAGTCTTAACTATCCTCTTTTGCACAACTATTTTTTTTAACATTTCTCCTTCTTCTATCACAAAACTGCACAATCACTACACCATCTGTCATCATGGACCTCTACACAAAATTGTTCAAGCATATGGACGAACTATCATCAACATTCACAACAAGAATGACCCAATATGAGGAGGACCTAAAGAATGCCAGCAGTGAACCGGCTGTCCATAAGAGTATAGCAAGTTTATCCCGGGAGTTCACGGACTTTAAATGCCTCATTTGGAAGAGTTTGAGTGCGCTGAGGTCTCAAATGGAGTTGCTGGTGGTAGGACTGGATCGGCATGAAATGGCATCCCGTGGCAAGGTTCTTCTGCTTCATGGTCTGTCTGAAGAGAGCAGTGGTGACCTTATACCAAAGGTAATTAAGATCTTCGCGGACAAGATGAACATGGACAAGGTTTCGCTGAAGGACATAGCAACCTGTCATCGTTTGGGTAGTAACACCACAAAACCGCGTCCAACATTGGTGAGGTTTGAAAGTCGAGCCCTGCGGACCGAAGTCTGGCGCAGTAAGTCTAAATTGAAAGACACTGGTATCACTATTTCGGAGTTTCTTACAAAGCCGAGGCATGAAGTTTTCATGAGCGCTCGGAAACTCTATGGAGTACGTCGCTGCTGGACATCTGATGGTAAGATCGTGGTACAAGTGTCGGACAACTCCAGACAAAAGATCGAGTCTGCAGGTGAGCTTAAACAACTTCTGCTCAAATTCCCAGCAATAGAATCGACGCAAGATCGAGCATCGAGTACAATCTCGCGTCCTCGCAGGCCGGCGAAATGATTCAGTATTATTAATATTTCAATTCTGAATTTATTTTTATTTGTAGGTTACATTAATTTTAGTTTGACAATTGTCACTTGACGTTTTGTTTATGTTTTATTTGTCGTTTAGAAACAGTTTATTAGTGTAAAAGCAATAGTGTAACTTTGACTATCGGCCTTTTTATCCAATGTGTGTAACTTTATCCTGCGAGTGCTTAGAGGATAGGCTAAATTTAAGTTTTTATTTTTTATTTTTTTATTATTATTTATAGAGATATATATATTTATAAATATATATTATTTTATATATTTATACTATGTTAGACGATGTTGAAGATAGTTTTGCGTCCTGTTGTTCTTCTTCTTCTTGTTCAAGTGATAAGAGCTTCGCCAGTGCTTTTAGTGACAATGATTCAGTACTCCTCCGTGACCAATTATCTTCTATCTTTTCGTGTTGTCCCAAATATTTTAACGCTGTTCACATTAATGCTCAAAGCATTCACGCGCATTATTCGGATTTATTGTCGTCTTTTGACTCCGAGCTAGTCCATGCTGTCCTTGTTTCTGAAACTTTTCTTAAACCTGTCCTTCCTTCAACTCAATATTCTCTGCCGGGATATAAACTGGTGCGTAATGACAGAACAGGCAAGGGGGGTGGGGGGGTTGCCGTCTACCTAAGAGGTGACATACCATATAAATGTGTTGACCAGTCACCGAGTGAATATTCACAATCTGCTGAACATCTGTTTGTCGAGCTCGACCTTAAACATTCAAAGGTATTGCTAGGTGTGTTCTACAGCCCTAACTGCCACATTGATTACTTTTCTACTCTTGAAACCAAACTCGAATATTTCTCTTCGCTTTATGATCACTTTATAATCCTCGGAGACTTTAACACGTGTCTTTTGAAAGATGATCTACGTAGTCGCAAACTCTGTTCTCTTGTCTCTTCTGTCAATATGCAAATTCTTCCTTTAAATGCTACTCACAGAGCTCCTCACTGTACTCCTTCACTTCTAGATCTTATCCTTGTTTCTAACCCCAGTAAGGTAGCTACGTATGGACAGTTTCCTGCTTCTTTTTCTTATATATGACCTTATATATCTCTCGTATAAGATTCGTCCTCCCAAGCGCAAGAGTAAAATTCTCCTGCTTCGCAGCTTTAACAGCTTGGATCTGGAACGTTTGAGAGCTGATGTAAATAACATTGACTGGACTCCTGTCTATAACTCCAACGACCTTGATGAGAAGGTGCTTATTTTTACTAACACCATAACGGCCATTTACGACAAGCATGCACCAAAAAGAGTAGTAAGAGTTAGACATTTACCTGCTCCATGGCTGTCTGAAAACATAAAAGCATTTATGGCTAAAAGGGATAAAGCCAAACGTAAATATAAAAAGTTCCCAACGGAAGATAACTGGCTGCTTTATAAAAAACTGCGTAACCGGTGCGGTCGTATGTGTAGAGATGCAAAGAGACGCCACATTCATGACTCCATTCAAAATCTCAATACAAAACAAGTATGGCAATTTCTTAGATCCCTTGGCATTCGTCAAACCTCACCCAACAGTGGGAGCTATATAGACCGTAATGCACTTAATACTTATTTTGCTAGCTCTCCTACTACCATTCCAAATAATATTAAATGCGCTACTTTATTATATCTTTCCAGTCTTCCATTGCCGACAAGTACTTCTTTCTCTTTTCATCCAGTCTCAGAAGAAGAAATTCAGAAATCTATCCAATCCATATCAACTAAAGCAGCAGGCGAGGATGGCATTCAACTGCAAATGCTTCTTCCCATTTTAGAATATATCACACCAATTATTTCTCACATTATAAACTTTTCTCTGTATTCAAACACTTTCCCTACATCATGGAAGAAGGCTCACGTTATTCCGTTGCCTAAAGTATCGAATCCATCCATACCATCTCAGTTTCGCCCTATTTCTATTCTTCCCATAATATCTAAGGTTCTTGAGAGTATTGTCTATAGCCAACTGTCTTTCTATCTCTCCTCTAACGGCCTGTTAAGCCCATTTCAGTCTGGTTTTCGACGTGGTCACAGCACTGTAACTGCCCTTATTAAAATAACTGATGATATAAGACTGGCCATAGAAAACAAACAACTGACCATTATGGTTCTTTTGGATTTTAGCAGTGCCTTCAATTCAGTTGACTTTGACCTTCTCTTAGGCATCCTAGCTTCTCTGAATATTTCTTCTTCTGCAGTGTCCTGGTTTAATTCCTATCTTCGGGGTCGCTCACAGACTGTTCGCTGTGATGATCTTTTCTCTGAATGGCGAGATTTAACCACTGGCGTACCCCAAGGTGGTGTTCTCTCTCCTCTTCTCTTCTCCATTTTTATAAATGCTATCACAAATGTTTTATCTTCAAAGTATCATCTCTATGCAGACGATCTGCAACTGTATCGTCACTTTAAAGCTGATGAAATTACTGGTGCTGTTACTACAATTAATAATGACCTTGTAGAAGTAAGTTTATGGGCTAAAAAATTTGGACTTCTAGTCAACCCAGATAAGTCTCAAGCAATTATTATTGGTGGCAGATATATGTTAAATTTGTTGGATCACCAGAATCTTCCTCAGGTGTTTTTTGATGGAGTTAATATCCCGTTTACAAAAAGTGTAAAAAATCTTGGTGTCTTTATAGACTCAAATCTTTCATGGGATGTCCACATTACGGAATTAAGTAGGAAATTATTTTCCTCATTTCAATCTCTCAAACGTCTTCAGAAGTTCTTACCGTTCCAAACTAAAGTTACTCTTGCTCAATCTCTTCTACTTCCACACATAGACTATGCCGATATTTGTTTTCTGGATGCTAGGGAGGAACTCGTTGACAAACTCGAACGTCTGCAGAATTTGTGTATCCGCTTTATTTTCGGATTACGTAAATACGACCATGTCTCCGAATCTCGGAGAAATCTAAAGTGGCTACCGATTCGGCAGCGTCGTAACTCACACATTCTTTCTCTTCTCTATACTATTCTTCACAATCCTAATTCTCCTTCCTATCTACGTGAGCGCTTCAATTTTCTTGTTCCCAGGGGCAAACCCTGTCGTTCCGCCTCCTCTCTTCTATTAAGTACTCCGGCTCACAGCTCCAGCTGTTACGATAGCTCTTTCACCATAAAAGCAGTGAGGCTTTGGAATTCTCTTCCTCACCCTTTACGTGACAGCCTCTCTCTTAACATTTTTAAAAAAAGGACAAAGGAATATTTTCACTCTATCTAATTAAGTATGTATTATAATATTTTATTTATGTAATATTAGTATGTAAGTGTATGTATTATCTGGTATGTATATATATAATAAATGTATTTATTTAGGTATATTATATGATTTTGAATTGACATACGTTTATGTATGTAAGTATGTACTTACTGTTTATTTATTTAAATGGTTTAATTTCTATTTTTCTTTTATTGTTACACTTCCGACTACTTTTATAAATACATCTTTCTACTCTAGAGCTCAAAGGTTTGCTGGTAGAAAACTCAATTTTGAGTTAAGCTCGCCTTTGTACATAATTACTTTTATTTTGTACTTATTGTCTGTATATTTTTTTCTGTGTACAATAAAGAATTTGAATTTGAATTTGAAACTTACAAAAATAAGTACTAAGAGGAAGCAAAGAAATAATAATGAATTACTTTGCATATTTACTTTCTTTGTACATGTAACCAAAGAGTCCTCTTTCAAGGGCAAAGGAGCCCTATTATCCTAAGAGCCCAGGGCCTCCAACAGGTTAAAGACACCCTGGTCATCCTACCGTTCATTTGTGGCGGTACCTACATCTATATATCTATCTATACTATTATAAAATTGTAAAGTAGCAGTGTTTGTACATGGAAAATTTTAAAAAAAAAACCTAGATTGACTAATAATGAGTTTCTGAATCAAAAACTAGTTTTTTTTCGTGTCTGTTAGTTTTTTATTCAAGGTTTTGTATGCAAGAACTACTGGACAGATTTTAATTGAATTTTAGGAGTATAATCTCATATGTCCGAATTAAATCATAGGCTATATATCATCACGCTACTTTCCTTAGGACCAGGGGGTCAATTCACGTAAATAAAGCAATGCAGTTGCAGTTCAGTTGCAGTTAAGTTTCGATTAAAACAACCATCTTTGTATTCTTGTCAAATTCAACTGCACGTTATTGCTCAGCGGGTCAATTCACGTATTTATAGCAGATAAATACGTGAATTGACCCGCTGAGCAATAACGTACTCTTCATGATATTTTGCAAATAACATGGTTACCATTGGATGGATCTTTATGAAAATTTGCCATGTCGTAGTTCATATAAAGGGCCATTACTCAACTAAGAATAATCGCGCTATCATTTACACGGGTCCAGCAGTGATCATTTTTTGTCGAATCATACCGGATCATTACAAAAAATCTTAAGTTACATATTAACTACATCTACAACACCAGGAATGCATATATTCACGCTATAATTAAAAGGAGCTAAATACAACTTTTCCAAGTTTTATCAGGGTCCATATTCGCAATCTTTTTTAATACACCCAGACTCGGACTACAACAATTTGTAGATCACACAAAGTGCTGTCCTTTATGGGAATCAAACCCACGACCTCTTGCGTAACAGTCGAATGCACTCCCACCACGCCACATTCATTAATTCATTAACAGCTCCGCATAATTTTGTCAACATTAACAAATTTCATGATATGGAATATAGCATATGTTAAGCGAGTTTTGTAGCTAACTGTACCAATTCTCTTACACCAAATTCGGCGAAAAACTGTAAATGTGACGTCATAACAATCGATCACGGCCATGCCTTGTAATGACAAGTCTTTTATAAGTAGATCCTATTATCAGCAGATTCTTTGTAACTAAAGCCAGCGGAGAGAAATTGTCTTTTTACAGAAATTGTCCTTTTTTATAGAAAATTTATGTTCGGAGAATATTCAATGAGGATTGAATAAAAAATTCAACTTAATAGAGATAAAAAGAAGTTGTACAATGTATTTTATATTTATAGATGTTCTAGAAAATGGAAATGATGGATTAAAATGCATAAATTTATGGAAGACCTATTTTTGCGGCTTCGTCCATGTTACATTACCATTATATTGTTAAATATTTACGCGATTAAGACCCGTCTATAAAGTCATGTTGATTATCCAAACTAATCTGTCTGTTACAATTACACGCTAAACTGCTGACCTGACTTAGATGAAATTTGGTATGAATGTAGTTTAAACTCCGGGAAAGGAAATCTCACCATGTTAACCGACATCCCCATAGGCGGAGCTGCTGTAGAAACTTAGTATCTTGATAAAAAGTATTCAATGATCTTCTAGTGTGGGTAGGTAAAATGAAAGTCAATGCTAATCTATAAACATAGGTATTTAATCACAGCTGTAACTATTTCTTTACCTACATAGTTCTTTACCTAAGACAGTAAAATTAAAACTGTATTAAATACGTTTCTTCATTTAAATATTATAAAATTATACAGGATGTAACAGAAAGGTTCGGTCATATTCAAGGGTTGGTATGTGGCCATGATACTGAGTGCATCTAATTTTATCAAAATCGGAGCACCCTAAAAAAATATTTATTATTTTTTCATTCGTTTATTAATAAATGAAAATGTATTAATTAAAAAAAGCATGACTTAAAAAATTCTATTCCATATTAATCCAATCGAATTTTGTACCAGAGGAGGAATAATTCTTATGCCATAGGCCTTTCACTACTGAATTTTGACAAAAACAATATGCTATAACTATCAAATAATAATGAAACCAGCTATGGCATCATGGTAGGTGTAATACTGATAACATACCCTATCCGCTGCTGAAATTTGACCACACCTTTCTGTTACATCCTGTATATACTACGGGTGTTAATCGCGTAAATGATTTAAGGTAAAATACCTTGTTTATTTTCCGTTTTTTTTCCGTTTCCGGTGCTGGTCTCGTAAACATCGTAGTATGGTTGCTCCAAAAATAACCACAAAATTAAATATAAAGAACCTAATTTTTCACAATCACATCGTTTCTAAGTGTTAAACTAAGTGACACAGAGTGTTGGAAGTCATCTTCGCGGTCTAAATACTGGAATTCACATCATTTTGAGAAGAAAACCGAAGTAATTTTGAGGTAGGAATTTGATCTCAAGAATTTCATTCGATTACAATGTTGGCACTATTGATCTGTCAAACAAAGTGACGTGACAACTGACATTGACGGCTACCAGTAAAATTTAGTGTTGCCATCGTGAATATCCTAATCCCTACCAATTACTACTAAATTACGTTCTATCATACGCAGAAAAATGGATGAACAATTTCAACTTCTTTTTGAAAAAATGAAAATCGAAATGCAGAACCAAGCCGTTTCTATATCCAATACAATAATGGATAGAATAGACGAAAAACTAAAACCCGTCTTAGAGGAAAACAAAAAGTTAATATTTAAAGTTGAAAACTTGGAAAAGAAGATAGAGTTTTTAGAAAGAGACAAGAAAGGCAACAACATTATAATATATGGTTTGAAAGAAGGGGAAAAATCTACAAGAGAACTTATAGAAAATGCGAAAAATAAATTCCAAAAGGAATTAAATTTAGTCTTAGAGGATTACGATATAAATAAAATCTATCGCATTGGAAAACCAAACAAAGGCGACAAACCGAGACCTGTACTTTTGTCCTTCACTTGTGGATGGAAAAAGAACGAAGTTTTGAAAAACAGAAAAAAATCTAAGGAACTATTTGTCGCGGAGGACTTCTCTAAAGAAATTCTAGAAAAGAGGAAGGCATTATTACCACAACTGATAGAAGAACGAAACAAAGGGAATATCGCCTACTTAAAATTCGATAAACTCATAGTCAAGGAAGGTACAGAAGCCAAGGAAAATAGAAAAAGGGAACTTTCAGTTTCTCCGCCAACTAATGTACAGCCAAAGAAACAACAAACTGCCTCCTTTTCGAGGAACAACAGAACGAATGCATTTGACTTGATGAGGAATCGGTCCAACTCCCTTACAACCTACCTAACAGATAAAAAATAGCAGTCAGTTATCGGCGAACGGAAACTAAAACAAACACTGAACCAAAAAAACAAATTAACAAATATAGAACACTCTCCCCCAAGCCGACTGGTCCTCGTGGGGGAAAATGACCAAGACCCTCTAAAGATGGATAAAAATACCTCAAACCACTCAGATATGAATATCATAGATACGGAAAAGAGTAGAGAAATAAAGGCAAAACATATTCACATAGCAACCATCAACTGTCGATCACTAAGAACATCAGAAAAACTTAAAGAATTTGAACTGGCAGTAAAAGAAATAAAATGGGATATTATTGGGATTAGTGAAATGAGACGGTTTGGTGAGGGCATACAAGATCGAGGAAACTACATATTGCACTATATAGGCGAGACGCCTGGACTCTATGGAGTTGGATTCATGGTCAGGAAAAATCTTGCAGACAATATAGAAGAGCTCAGAGGAATCTCAGAACGTATTGCAATCCTTAATATTAAACTATCTATACAAGGAAAAGATGAAGAATGGTCGATTATACAGGCATATTCTCCAACTGAATCGGACAAAAAGGAAGATGTAATAAAAATAGAAAACTTCTATAATGATCTTCAAAATACTGTGGAAAGCGCTCACAAAAATAAAATTGTCATGGGCGACTTCAATGGTCAGATAGGAACACAGAAAAATGGAGAAGAATACATCATAGGAAGATATGGATTTGGCTTCAGAAGTAAAAACGGCACAAGATTAGTAAACTTTGCAACTGAAAACAAATTAAGCATTATGAATAGCTTTTATATAAAAAAACCGCAGAAAAAATGGACGTGGATCTCGCCTAGTGGGCTTTATAAGAACGAAATCGACTACATTTTATCTAACAATCAAAAACTTTTCCAAAACATAACTATAATAAACAATCTGAATTTCAACACAGACCATAGAATGGTTCGGGTAACACTGACAGGAAGACGTCCCAAGAAGCTAAGAAAATTTCACAATAAGTGTACCACTATTGAATATACAGGCAATACAGATTTACTTCTTGAAAACCTCCAAACATCACTAAAGAAAGACAGACATGGGAAAAAAGAACTTACATCAACTGAAGAAAAATACAACGGACTAATCAACCAACTAAAAACTGGAACAAGAAAAACCAACACAAACAATAAGAAAGAAATATCACTCATAACTAAACATTTGCTGCAAGAACGTAAAGAACTTATACAACAGAAGAAAAGTAAAGAAATCCGCCAAAAAATTACAGAAATAAGCAAAAAGATAAGTGAACAACTTAGAAAAGAAAGGAAAACAAAAAGACTATCTACAATAGAAAAATTTATAGAAAGAACAGGAGGAATAAAAAAGGCAAAGAAGGAACTAAACCACAAGAAAGAGTGGATACCAAGGATGAAGAAGAAGGATGGTATAACGACAGGTAACAGACTCGATATACTAAAGATTGCTACGGATTATTACCGCCATTTGTACACAAGCCAAAGATTTGAACAAACTCAAAAAGAATACAACATACCAACAGATGCAGAGCAGACACCGAAAATACTAAATATTGAAACAATGCAAGCAATTAAAACACAAAAACTTGATAAAGCACCTGGAGCAGATCTCATCACAAACGAGCTTCTAAAAACTACATTACCAGTGATTGCTCCAAAGCTTACGGATATATTTAATGAGATACTTAACACGGAAAACATCCCCGATGATTGGACTAAATCAACAATTATATTGCTCCATAAAAAAGGCGACAAAGGAGACATAGGAAATTATAGGCCCATTAGCCTGATGTCAAATATTTACAAGGTTTTTTCAAAAATTATACTTTCTAGAATTACAAATACCCTTGAAGAAAATCAGCCCAAAGAACAAGCTGGATTCCGTAGACATTTTTCAACTATAGATCACATTCACGCTTTGAGACAGATACTACAAAAATTTAAAGAATTTAACAAAACTTACTACCTGGGGTTCATTGACTTTAACAAAGCATTCGACACATTAGAACACAGTTTTATTTGGAACGCACTTGAAGCACAAGGCGTCGAAACAAAATACATTAGAATACTTAAAAATATCTACACAAAAAGCACTGCTCGAGTGAAGCTAGAATCGACAGGAGACGAATTCCCTATTAAAAGAGGTGTACGCCAAGGAGACCCTATATCACCAAAATTATTTTCAGCCGTTCTTGAAATGATATTTAGGAACCTAAAATGGACAAAGGGACTAAATATAAATGGTGAAATCTAAGTCATCTTCGCTTTGCAGACGACATTATTTTGTTTTCGGATTGCCCAAAAACTCTGGAAAGCATGTTGCAACAGCTATCGAATGAAAGTATTAAAGCAGGCCTGTCAATGAACTTAACAAAAACTAAAATAATGTCAAATTCTATAAATATAGAAATAAAAATAAATGACGAGGTAATAGAATATGTACAAGAATATATATATCTTGGACAACTTATATCTCAAGAAGACTGCATGCCAAAGGAAATAGAAAGAAGAATTGCTAATACCTGGAAACGGTTCTGGTCGCTAAGCGAAGTGATGAAAAATAAAGACATGCCTATAAAACAAAAGAGAAAAGTATTTAATATGTGTATTCTTCCATGCTTACTGTACGGGTGTCAAACTTGGGCGTTGACAGAAGAACTATCAAACAAATTAAAAATTTGTCAAAACGGAATAGAGAGAAGTACAATAGGCGTAAAAAGAAAAGACCGAATAAAACTAAAAGACATAAAGAGCAAGACAAACTTTAAGAACGCATACACAACTTACAAACAACTAAAATGGCGATGGTCTGGACATATGATCAGAGAGAAAAAGGAGAAATGGACCAGTTTAATAACTGAATGGTATCCACGAGATGGTAAAAGGAATAGAGGTAGACAGACTAAAAGATGGGAGGACGACATTAAAAAAATAGCTGGTACTACATGGACGCGTACAGCAAAGGACAGGACACAGTGGAAATCTTTAGAGGAGGCCTTTGTCGAAGGACAAGCTGCGATACCACAACCACCGTTTGCCGATATTTAATTTAATTCCATAAGGAACTAGTATTTAAGTTTTGGCATGTTTAAGTAATTTGATATATAGTTTGTAAAACTAAGAACAGCAATAAAGGCTTTTTATTTTATTTTTATTTATTTTATTTATATACCTTGTTTATTGCCCAACGTTTCGACCGTATTGCAACGGCCGTGGTCATTGGTAGATCTACCCGTGTCCACAACCATTGCAATGCGGTCGCAATAATTGTTCACGCGATTAAAACCCGTAATATATATAATTTTATAATGTTACCAATCGCGAGAGTTTATCAACGTTTATTTCATTTAAATAATTAAAGCGCTCCAAAGAAGCAAAAAACTTGCAAAATAACCTTAATATTTGTTACAAAAACAAAAATGAGACCACACGTTTACGTAATGTATTGGAAAAATTAGAAATAACACGCAAAAACATCGTAAATACAATTTGTCTACAGCATCTGACTTCGACGTATCTAGTCCAATCTTGTAATATAGAAAATCGATGTTAAACTGCTACTGAAATATTTGTACGTCGGAGAAATTTTTGTAGAAATATTCTCAGATATATATTCAAACGCTTATGAGCTAGATATTCAGGATTGCTAGATCCATTTTTAGGTTAAATACTTCGGTTTAATATTGTAAATGTAGGTATAAAAGTAATTCTATATAAAAAATATTTTTTCTAATTAAAAATTAGGTACAAAACAAAGAGATCAGATCTAAATAGAATAATAGACAATACAAAAAATATATCATCTCATAACAGAAACTGGTCTCAAAAAGCTAAAAATCGTAGACTATATCTATGCCTTAATCAAATATATACCTAGAAGAGGTAAAATGTAGATATTACCTACTTCCAATACGTACACTTATGTAGGTTTAAAATAACATGGTTTGGTTAACTTTCTTCGTTTACGACGATGGTTAAAAATACTTTCAAGGCGATTTGCTATAGAATATGTACTCAAAAGAACCAGTAAAAACACAAAACCGATCCAAAATCCCACTAAAAAAACATTTTTACCAAAACCCCGCGCCTCACGTACAATATTTTTCTACACACGCCAATAAAGACGATAAAATTCAATATTTTTTTTATGTCGTCTGCTCTCTATATGAAATATGAAGATAAATTAATGTATCGAGAATAATAAAATTCCAATACGTCTTCAGAAGATCGCTTAACATTCTGTAAAATACTTTAGGCTCGTAAACACATAATCCCAAGCATTATGTGAAAATCACATTATGGTGAGCTCCAAAAACATCTTTTGCGTACATTTTCTAGAACGTAAACAGTAATTACTGCTTGGAGCTTGCGGAGAAATAAATGGGTTATACTGGCAAAACTTAGGGAAGAAAAGATTGGTACTCTGACGACTTAACCGTTTCGTCGATGGGCCTTTAGCCCAGTTCACATTGTGAGATGAGAGCCCTCTGAATCTATAGCAAAGTTATTAAGGTGTAAGTATGGTATTATGTGGCAACAACGTCTGTGATAGTACGTTCGTATGAGCTGACGAAGGCTTGCATTGGGTGCTGCAGAACACATTCTTGGGTTATTTGGTACTTTTACGTCGTGATTATGTGTTATTTTTGAATTACTTTGAAGTCTATTTGTATTATACCTTATTGCCTTACCTCTGCGAGTGTTTAAACATTAGATGTTTGCAGTACTTGAATATGCTGGCGGTTTAACTCACTTCAGAATAATAGAGTTGTAAAGAAACATTTTCTGAGTGAAATTGTCTGTGTAGTTTAAAAATTGACAACGATAAATTTAGCTGGTTATTTGAAATAGTTTACGAGTATTAAACGGCGGTAGCTTAATGGCTATGGCATCGGTCTCGCAATCTCGAGGTCGCGGGTTCGAATCCTATCTATTATACCACCGACGTGAACCCACTCGTAACACACGCCACTGAGCTTAGCTGGAGGGGTTAACCGGATTCTTAGTAATGTGGGACCCACAATTCCACATGGCTAGAAATCTTTGAAAAGAAAAAGAAAAGTAAGTATGTTTGGATTTTTCTATGCTAAAACGGTAGATTTCTAACTAAATATGAATTGGAAAACTAAATTTTCAAGAAAGATATAAATTACTGATTCATAAAAAGAAATAAGTGAAGATTGTCATCATCTCATCCCAGATTATTGCCAAAAGAAATTACTTGTCAAAGCATCAGGAATTTTCACCAAATATTCCCAAAAAGGTTGAAATCCTTTCATTTATTCGTTAGCACCTATAAATCGATTACATTATTGTAACCGCACGTAAGGTGCTAATACGGACAACCTTGAAACAGGGAAAGGAAAGGTGTGCTAATTTATGAATTTCATTTCTTGGGCGCTACTAATATATTTATGTTCCGTATGCTGCTAGGGGTTTTTGTGTTTTATGGTGTTTTTTAGCAGAAATACTAAGATGTTTTAGAGAAAATATTGGTTTGCGCTATTTTTAGGGTTCCTTACCTCAAAAGGGAAAACCGGAACCCTTATCAACATCACTCGTTTTCTGTCTGTCCGTCTATCAGTCAATTTTCTTTCAATCTATAGGACCGATTATGTTCAAATTTGGTACACATTTGTATGTTTTATTTCCCCATTATCCCATTTGATGTGGCAAAGACTTGCTTATCTTATTTTTTTTAATTAGAAACTGTTTCTACGCAATTTAGATTACAATTTTAACTATTTCTATGAAATTTGTCAAAGTAAATTAATGTCATTTTATTTTGTACAAAGGTGGACTTCATGTCTTAGGTATTATCTGCCAAATACCATCTACTTAATCTATATTTTAATAGAGATAGATTATTGTCTTCTTGTATTTAAGATCTTTCGGTGTTAGTAGGGTACCTGATTTTAGTGAGTGAGGTCCTTGACAATTTGTAAGTAATGTCAAACTAGATGTGATCATATTAAGTAAATATATTCAAGTTACAAGTTCTAAGCTATTTAGTATACTAACAAAACAGGGTACTTTTGCTGCTTGTAAGTATTTTGTGTTACCTTGCATGACCTAAAACTGGTTTTTGGTAATATTTCTTTCATTTGCCTGTTCAGTGCTTTTGTTTCAGTTAGCGATTTTAGTCTTCGTCATAATCGTTAATCGTGTTCAATTCGTGCAGTTTATTAAAATCTTAACAAATAAATTCTGTTAGTAACCGTAGTGAATGTAACTTTATACAGTTCGCTGATGAGAATAATATGTTGTAATGTGATTGGTGGTGAGGTTGACATATTTTTGGAGCTTATACTTTGTGTTATTTTGGGCACTGTTCCAACTTGAAGCAATAAAACTAAACGAAGAGTTTTCTTACAGGGAAACTCAATTACTGTTCAAGGTTGCCATGAGTCACCATTTTGTTATATATCTCCGTAATCGCTACGTTATTATATCTTAAATGGTTTGCTTGATTAATTTCTTCAAGTTTATTTATTTTTAGTTTATTATTTCAGATATGGTTACTGAGATAATTTATTTGTTTTGTTACTTTTCCAAAGTCGAATTTATTTTCCACATGATACGATTTTACGGCAGTCGTCGTGACACAGATGTCACGACGACTGCCGTAAAATCGTGTACCCCAGAAACTTATATAAGTGATTTTCGTTGCAGAAACCATTTAAACATATATTTTTGATGACGTTGGGCCTGAAAATTACATTTGTTAAGATCTTAAATATCGAAATTTTCTTAACGAGACAATACGGTGCACAGCGATAAACAAGGTACTGATAAAAAAAATAACAAGACCAGAAATAAATTTTGGTATATGCATGGTAATCCTGTCATCGAGAAGAACAAAACTGTTTGTTTTAGTAAGCGTAGAACTTTTATTAATTCAAATTAGGAAGTTCTGGGGTAAGTGTTACTTAGTTAACATTTGAATACTCCTAAAACGTGAGACAATATGTTGAGTAACTTCAAACTACTGAATTAATTTTCAAGCTAAGAACCATTTTTACAACAACATTTCGACATGTCTTTCTTCAAACGAGGTTTAAAGAGAGTTTTCACTTCACGGTAGGCAGCGGCTTGGGTGTGTCCCTGACATTCCTGTAGTCCATGAGCGGCGGTTACCGCTTACCATCAGGTGGGCCGCTGGCTCGTCTGCCAACCATAGGCAATAAAAAAAAAATTGCATTTAAATAAATAAACAACTGATGTCCCAGACAGACACACACATGGTAAACTTTTAACAATTAAAATCTTCGTTAAATAGTGATGTTAACATAGTGATCCGTGTTTCGGTTTATGGGCACTGTAGAAAGTGATGGTACAACTGATAGTACTGAGCAAATGAGATTGCCTCTGTGGCGCGATGGGAATGAAACCGACTGCTACGCAAGAGGTCGTGAGTTCGATCCCCACCCAGGATAAAACTTTGTGCGATGAGCACGATGGTTTATTCTGTGTCTGGGTGTTATTTATCTATAATATGTATGTATTTAGAAATATATAAGTATGTTTATCAGTTGTCTGGTTTCCATAGTACAAGCTTTGCTTAGTTTGGGATCAGATGGCGTTGTGTGAGTTGTCCCAAGATATTATTATATTATTATTATTATTGTTGTCTCAAATGGGGAGCGCAGTCCGGTGATATTCAGATCTTTGTCAAACAAGGATTTAGGTCGCACTGATACTGTTATAGGTGACACGTGACGTATAACATCAAGCGCACGACAAGCTTGTCACTTCATTTCGTTTTATTTAAAAAAACACTCCTTTTCGCGTCGACGGCTAAAAGAAAATAGAAAAAATCCGTGAAAGATATGAAATTCGACAATGTTTTTTACATCCTGATTATTCAGATTAAATTATTTACTGGTTCAAAACAATTTAGCGTGGCCCACAAAATGATGGCTCAGATATTTATATTCTGCTGATGTTTTATTCACCTCTCTCATAAATTAATCTCTTTACAAAACTGTTTTGTTGATTCAAGAGTATTTTGTGCGTAAAAGAACAGTTTTGGGAACATTTCTTGCTGGTCCCGTTTTGAAAGAACATTGTATTAATAGGCGAGTATAGTTTCTGGGTAAATGAAACTTACGAACTATGTCTCAAAATGAAAAGCGCGTGAGGTGATTTTCAAACCTTTCAATTCAATTCCATTTATTTGCGTAATATGGGTACAAATGATGTTACAATAATAGTAATACAAGAAATCACCATAAACAGCTTTGAGCATGCAAATTAAACAGTATTATTTTATAATCTAAAAAAACAAAGTCAGAATCAATTAAATACAGTATACATGTCGAAATTTCAGAATATGTTAAGTGTTTTTAAACTTTCGCGATTTTATACATATAAGATATATTTCGGGACTTAATCGCGTGAATTATTTAAAGGCACAGTCGACCCGTGACTACGATCGGTGCAATTCGATCAAAACGTCGGGTAAATTAAAAGTTAGAGTACCTTTTAAATAATTCACGCGATTAAGTCCTGAAATATCTTTATTAATATTATAAAGCTGAAGAGTTTGTTTGTTTGAACTCGGTAATCTCAGGAAGTAGGTACTGATCTGAATTGAAAAAATCTTTCATTGTTGAATAGCCCATTTATCTAGAAAGGCTATAGGCTATATAACATCACGCTACGGCCAATAGGAGCGGAGCAGCAATGAGAAATGTTGCAAAAAAGGGAGAAATTTACGCAGACGAAGTTGCGCGGGTCAGCTCTAATATATATGTCAAGAGTGTAAAAATAATAATTTAAAATATTATATCTATATCGAATAATGTCACCAACTATCATATATTATTAAGAAGGTATTCTTTAATCTTCTTCTCTCTTTGTTTGGCAAAGGCCACACAAAGAGAGAAGAAGATTAGAAGGCTGTCAGTGTGACGCGTACCAATCAGGCTCACGACCTGCTAGTCTCTTAATTTCTATTATTTTTATATAATTTATTTAATTTTCATTTATATACATAAAAAGGATATCTTGAAGATACACACTCGGAATGATTTCTTAAAAGTTATAATTGTGTCATTTAAGATTATAAGCACAAAATAAACTACATAGAACTAACATAACCGGACTAAAATCAACCCTACGGCTACTCTCTTTTACGATCAAATCGTCAATTTGACTGTCTAGCACATGGTGCCCGAGTTTAGTATTTAGTGCAATATTTAGTAAATTGTAAGGATTATCAGGTTAACCTGCAACCGTTCGGCCTCCTAAATAATTTATGATCGGAGCTAACATATAGCGCTGCGGGATCGCGTGGGTGTATCTTGCGGTCAGGTGGTTGCTGTGTGTATCAACAGGTTATATATTGTTCGTTTGTTTGTTCAGTCAGCTAATTGTTGGCAATTTTCATTGTATATATAATTCAACACGGGAATAATGAGGGAAATACACATGTTAGAAGCTAGTACACTTGCTAACACCTTGCAAGTCTCACCTACTGTGTGTATATGCTAACTAGGTACACAAATATAGAGAATATCTCTTGTGTTTCGAAATATCGTTCTACACATTGATTATAGTGCCCAGATTTTTAGTGATTTGGCTGGGATTTCAATAATGTCCTGCTAACTGATTTCGGTTACGGCGTCAAATCTTAACGGACACTAGCCGCTGGAATGTGTTTGCTAACACAAGTTCACTCTCTTCTTCACTCTCATAGCCTAATGGGAGAAAAATCCGACATGATCAAGGAGAGATCGGATCGAGCAATGGTTGAAAGCGCTCTCCCAGACAGAGAGTAATATTAAAATTATATAAAACGGTAACCCATTCATAGAAGATGAAAGGAGTGGCCTCGAGTTTTAATGTCTTCTTCTTTTCTTCGGCTTTACTTATTGTTTGCGAGCTTGGCATTACATGTTCTTATAAAGTCACAAGTGTTGTTTTGCTTCAGTGAATAAAGGAATTTGAATTTGATGATGAAATCATGGTTGTTCGCTATAGGTAAAGTCTCGAGTATCGAGTTTTATTGAGTATAGCTTAAGCTTTAAATATAGCATACATTTTAAAATTTTCCCTTTTGTAATATGACTGGAATGCAGATCAGCATATTATAATACAGTTTAGCTCATCCCCTTCATCGCCGAACAGGGTGTAATATAGTGCCGCGAGATAATCCTCTCTTAAAGTTTACGGGATGTAATTTTACTAAGTCTGTTGTCTGAAGTATAATATCTATATTATAGTGGTTCTAAAACGGTAGGTACTTGTTACTATCCAAATAAAATAATTACAGACAAATAAGTTAACTTTTTTGGTACCTAAGTGCTCTTCGTAAGGATATAACTTGGTATTACTCTACGCGCGATCAACTCGCATTGATTCACGGCTAGAATAGGGTATTCTACTCTGTTTAAAGGAATAGTTTGAAATGTTCAAAATAAACACGTTTTCCTGCTATAAAATGACGCTGTCTGCCATGATAATAAAACGTTATATCGGCTCAGACCAATCGCATTGATGTAAGTCACTACTATTTATATTCCGTAAGCACTAGGTGACGCTACTTTCTATGCGCATTTTTTCCGCCACTGACATACACTACATGACTGACAGACCGGACTGACAGATGACAGCGAATTGGATTGCCTATTACATCACATGATGGCGGCTCGTGTTCATGTCATGTGACATACAAATAGAAAATACCAACTTTTCCTTTCAATTTAATAAACAATCAAGTTAATTTATGACTTAAAACCAGATTTTATGTGTTTATTTATAAATAAATTTTATTTTTTCATAACTTCATAACTTGGGACTCAGCCAAAAAAAAAAGCAAACATGGAACAAAATTGACGCGTAACAATAAACTGATCCTGGCTGCCTGTTTAGTACATGTAACGCAGATGACGGACAATTTAGTCCGTTACACTTAAAAGTATGGACAATTTTGAGATTGCTCAATCGTATTAATTATTAATACTTGAGCTTCACCAACTAAGCTACCAACCGTGTGCATTAACAAACGAACACCATGTGCGGAATAGATCTTTCTGTTCGGCGGACAAAGAGTCCGTTATACGCCAAGCGCCTTTGGCTGTTATTCCAACGCAGCTCGTCAATGGAACATCAATGAGAAATAACCATGAACGAGATTATTTTACTTTGGTGACTGGGACGATGACAGAAGTGCGGAGGACAAACGGCTATCGTAATTCTATATATCGCTACTTCGGCGTTGGCATGACGTCTCGTTGAAGGACTGCGGTGAACAAACGCCCTAAGCTTAAGCTTTGGATTTAGAAGCCAGTCATAAAAAAAATAGTACACAGTAAAATATAAAACCATTTTTATATTTTATTCAGTAGACTTTTTGATTTAAATCCTATAAACAACAGGGGATAACTTTTGTACCAGAAAATTTAATAGATTTCTAGGTCAAAATCGTTTTTTGCGGTCCACAAACCGAGTGTATTTTGTTTATATTTTTGCCTAAAAGCCTCGCCGTAAAGGTTACTTTTAGAATTGGTAGTTTTGTAACAATTTCAGATCTCTCTTTGTTATACTAGCGTCAATTTTCCCCGTTTTTGCAACATTTTTCAATGTTGCTCTGCTCCTATTAATCGAAGCACGATGTTATATATGCTTCTTCTTCTTCCTTGACAAATGGGCTATCCAACAGTTAAATATTTTTTTAATTCGAACCGGTAGTTCATGAGATTATCGCGTTCAAACAAACAAACAAACTCTTAACTTTAAAATATTAGTAAACTTATATTATTCTTGTTTTATACCTAGTGATTCATAGTCAACTTTTGTGATATAAAAACACCGCCTATTATATCACCTATCATAAATAAAAGCAACATTTAATCCGATACATGTATTTAGGCGTCACAGACTTAGGTATAACACCCGCCTATTTGGGTGTTAACAATCCGCTCAAAGAATTCAGAGCTCAACCACTATATCGGGTTGCCTTTATGAGACTAAATCGTATATCCCTCAGTGCGTGGGTGTTACTCTTAAAATGGGTCGGATTTCTTAGGTAAAGAGTCTCAAAAATTTGCCTTTAAGTAAATGGATATCTTTAGAACTGTCCACGCGTACATATAATGTGATAACCTAAATCTACAACTTTAATAAAAATGTGTAAAACTTATGAATAAAATTTAATTTATAATTTCATCCTTATAATGATCCATGGTTAGTCTATTTGAAACATTGTTTTTGTTAAACAACTTTTTACCTGACTGTACCTATCAATAAAAATCTGTCCAACTTAATGCCACATTTTTTAAGACATTCTTTAAAAAATGCTTATTTTTTCGTTAATTTCTTTCCTAACAGTTTCGTGTGACCATTCCAAAAATGCCTGAAAAAAAATCGTAGAAATACAAAATCGCTTAAATAAAAATTCCTTTTAATATTTAATTTACGAAAAAGGATAATGTGATTATATTCAAGAGGGTACTGTTAAAAGGATTTAACGCCCTTAAGTTTTAATTTCCCGTTAATGTGAAAACAGAATCGACAATTAACAGAAAAGGTTGAATCTGAATGAAGCGATGGTAGCCTAATGGCTAAGGCATCGTACTCATAATCGTGAGGTCGTGGGCTCGAATCCTACTCCTAACATAAGCCTATGAGCTTAGCTGAAGGGGTTAACAAGATTGCTAGTAATGTGGGACCTAACTCTACATAGCTAGTTATTTAAAAAAAAAATGACTCTTCGCCCGTGGGATCCCAGTGCACAAAATTTACTAAAAGAACTTTCCAAAAAATTGGTCGACTCCACTGGTGACCATAGAGCTGGCAGCTTTCTCGCACAACACACCAGCATTGCTATACAGCGAGGAAATGCTGCCAGTATCTGTGGAACCATGCCCAGGGGTCCTAATTTTTTGAATATATCTTAGGTATATTTAGTCTTAGTTTTTAGATTGAATATAGTTTTTGAATAGTTAGTTCGTAGTTTTGTAATTTTTATTCAATAAATAACATTCGTACAAAACATATATGTATAAACTGGAACATGATCTCTCATTCAAATCCATTGGTATCCTAACAAGAGGACATAAATATCTGGTATTAAACATTTTTGCCAAAACCGTATCCCGCTTCTGGTAAAAAGTCACTGACAAAAGGCAATAAATCATAAAATTTAACTAACAGAATAAAGTTGAAGGCGAAATACGTAAAAATGACAATCATATTTTAGTTTGCCGCCAACAATTTGAGTATTTCAGTGATATTTTATACGTAGTAGTAATATTGGTGCCAAATGGTTAGTGGCAAGGCTCTTTTTATATGCCAGGGTCGTGATAGTGTGCCAAGTTGTGACATATCAGGCAGACATATTGTATTTGATTGCATATATGTTTTTTTTTATAGAATTTAATGTTAATCCATATTAAAGCTCTTGACACATTCTGCGAGCATCCATAACTTATACCGTGGTGCCATTTATTACGATAAAACATAGCTATACTTGCCATTTAATTCATCTTATCCGTACTGCCTCTGTGTCGCGGTGGGAATGTATCCGACTGCTACGCAAGAAAGAACAAAATTGTCCGCGTTCAATCCCCCCCCAGGATAAAACTTTGTGTGATGAGATCCATGGTTTATTCTGCGGGTGTTATTTATCTATATTAAGTATGTATTTACAAATATATAAGTATGTACATCAATTGTCTTGTTTCCATTGTACAAGCTCTGCTTAGTTTGGGATCAGATAGCGTTCCGTTTTTGACATTTTAGCTATGGAACCCTAATAAAGAATATTACATACATACAAGATACGCGCGAAAAACTTAACCCTTCCTTGCAGTCGGGTAAAAATAGATTCATGTTTGTCTTTCCGGACGTACGTTCTTGCATTATTATAGTCTTTTATTAAGCATGAATATAAGATAAGTCACAACATTTTTTTTTTTTTTTCTTCAAAGTTCTACTCCAAAACGTTCATAAGAGTTGCATTCTGTAATCTAGTGAATAAAGTATTATCAACTTTGGCTTACTATATTAGTAAAATCACAACCTAAAAATACTTACAGCGCAACTCACACTTAACAGAATTTATTATAATTTTAAATGGCTGGTGTTTGAAACCCTCTCTGCTCCCCTCTTTATAAGAAAGGGGATGATGCAGAGTGAAACCGACAAGCACTTAGCGAGTGCTTTCATATGTATACTGTTTTTATGTGCCATATGCTTATAAAATAAATCTTTTCTTACAAGCCAATGATAATGTACATTAGATGTATGTTATACTAGCTGACCCGCACAACTTCGTTTATCGTCTGGTCTCAATAATCTAACTATCGATGAATTTGGCTACTAGAGGTGTATAAGTGACTAAGCTCCTTACAAAACATGTCAAAATTCTACCTCTAGTAGCCAAATTCATCGGTAGATTATTGAGAGTAAGTCATTTTGCAACATTTTTCATTGATGCTTCGGTCCTATTGGTCGTAGCGTGATGTTATATAGCCTATAGCCTTCCTCGATAAAGGAGCTATCCAACAGTGAAGAGAAGATTTTTTTCAATTCGGATCAGTAGTTCTTGAGATCACCGTGTTCAAACAAATAAACAAACTCTTCAGCTTTATAATATTAGTATAATAAATTACACTCAAACACAGAATAAACCATCGTGCAACTCTGACTTAGCAGTCAGGGTCACTAACCACTAACCAAACAGGCCAGTCAAAAAACTAGTGATTTGATATTGATAATTTTTTAAGTTATACACCGAAAACATGTTTCAATTTTCTGATTAGGACTGTACAAAACTTGATGTAGTCAGCCCTATTCCACAGAGGGTGACAATTGCCGTCTGACGCCGAATGATCGCCATTATCGATGTATTGTGACAAGGAGAGCACTGACACACGTACACACACACACACACTGCTGAATACAATTTCATTGCTGATATAAATTGTACTTTTAGCTTTGCTGATTATAATGTACGGTTGTACCTTAGCAACAGGGTAAGTATGAATGAATAGAGTTACTGCGCACTGGTCGAGACAAAAACTTGAGTTAGTAAATATTTGAGAAATTTATGTTTTTTTTTTACTATACACTTATATTCTTTGTAACTGATTGTTTCTATGAGACTAGGGTCCTTATTCATGTTGTTTGTGAACTGGTGCATGCGCGGTGCGCTCAACGCGGCGGACATCTTTGATAAAATACCCAGCTTATTGCCCGACGTTTCGACCATATTGCAATGGCCGTGGTCATGGGTAGGCTCGATAAAGACCCGTAATTTATATATATATATATTCAAAATGTGTACTAATCGTGAAAGTTTATCAGCATTTAAAACAAAACCCATCCTCAAAAAACTTTCGGATGTATAATATTAGTAGGATGTTGCGTTATGCCTCCGGCGTTTACCTCTTTACGTTTATTTATCTATTTACACTATTATAAAATTGTAAAGTAGCCTGTATCTGTACATTGAAGATATTTAAGAATGTACCTTAAATGTGTGAGAGAGTACACGAAGATTCGATAATCGTGCATTTAGATATGTCCCGAAAAACTAAGTGCTTAGAAAACCACGAATATTTGCATATTCATTTGAAATGTCGTCCCACATTTGTGAATTTGAATACTCGTACAATTAATCTTGCACCTCATCACAATAGTAAAGCGATAACATAGTGACAATTCTTTACAATAACGTCCGATTCAAATCGCTGACCATATATTTGACGACTTCGTAGGAATTCTTGTCTCAATTGAGGATAGCACACATCTAGTGATCAAATTACGACACTGTAGATCAATGTGAAAGCTGTCTTGAGACCGATTAGAGGTCAACTGACCATGGGCTTTGAAGGTACCCCAGGGACCAGAGTGACAAACACCTTTTGCGTGCCTTTTGTAAGAGGTTGGTGCTGTCGCGGACAATCTGCCTTGCTATGAGGCTGGACAATGAATCTTTCTTTATTCAGCCTATGGATTTAAAAAATAAATATTATGATATTAAGGAGTCAAAGAGGAAATTAGTTGCGGAGATATTCTTATTTTTTTTTCTCTCTCTCTCTCTCTTATTCTCTTGTATATAATGAAATTTGTCATATTACAAAGTCAATTACTTATTACGTTACATTTTCCTTATAAGTTATTCGAGTAATAAGTTACTCGTATTATTTTTGGGCTTAATCTTTTTAATTATAAACAATTTAATACTAAGCTTGGAAAAGGTTGTAGCTAACCTAAATTAAAACATAACATAATAGAAACATGTGTTACCAACCTGTATAACTACATAAGGTGTAGCAATATTGTACAGCTAGTAGTAGCTTATGACATTATAGCTGTAGATATATCCCGCCTGCTTTATTTCTATAATATTTAAAAGATAAATAATAATGGTCTTCTAACCGATTTCGGTTATGGCGACCAATCGCATTAAAGACTAGCCGACAACGCGGGAGATATTAAAGTGTGTGGAAAAGCGCTCTCTCCTTTCTCCAATGGTCCTTTCATAAAGTCCAGTGGGATAAGTCCAAAAATCCGACACAATTAGAAAGATTAGGCACAAGACCGACGGCTCAACGTTCTCTGCGAGGCACAAAGAGATGTTACATTTTTAAAATGGTCACCCATCTATGAACCGACAGTAGTAACGCAGTTAGCTTAATCTGCTTGGTTCCCACTGAGTCACGGTAACAAGACAAATTATCCTCACAATATTAGTTATCTTTAGTCTTTTTACGTTAATAAACATTTTCTAGTTGTCTCCACCTGTCATCACCACATTTAAGCAAATAGCCTATAATAGAAACGTTACAAAAAAAACATTTCCAAAAAATGTTTTTGAAGTACCTTTGTAATACGAACTAATTAATTAAAAAGTTAATTATCGACTCTAATTATAATTTATAAGCGAGGCTGCGGCAATTTTGGCCAGTTGGTAATTGTCGGTTCCTCACCGCAACCGTTGTCGAGGTCCGGAGCTGAGAGCGACCCTACTACATTCAGTATTCCTGTTCTTATTAGGGTTGGCAGTTGTGAAGAAGGAAAACAAACATTTTAAAATAAAAATACTGTGAGAAATAAACAAGGATGCCATATTTTGACTGATGCGACCGCCTAGTGGCGACATTCTAAAGAAAGATAACACAAATCCATTTGTTAGTAAGACTTAAAGCTAAGATTAATTAATTAATTTTATTACGCGATTAAGACCCGTAGCTTATAAAATTCTATAATGTGTACAAATCGCGAAAGTTTACGAACATATACTATACTACTAATATACTATAACTTTTACTAATAAGATTAGTAAGACGACATAGATTTTATTGGTATTTTAATTGAATCTGGTGCGTCAATAAAAATACCTGACGCACAAATACTTTGATAAAATGTCTTAGTATTAGTGCGTCAGGTACCTATATCAATTAATGTTTTCAAGATGTTGTTGGTACTGCCCTGCTTGCTTATTCCTTACTAGCTGACCCACGCAACATCGTAAGCGTCAATTTTCCCCGTTTTTGCTACATTTATCATTGCTGCTCTGCTCCTATTGATCGTAGCGTGATGTTACATAGCCAAAGAAACTCTTCAGCTTTATAATATTAGTATAGATTATGGCATAAAAGTCATTTGTTCGTGCTTCTGCCAACATGCCCGGCCATGGAGGCCATGGTTATGTGTGACTGCTTTGCCAGAAGTTGTAGATTCGGTTCCCGCTTAGGGCAGAGTATTGTGAGATTCTGTCCCGAGTCTGGAAATAGGGTACTGTCCAATAGTTGTAAGCTTTTTTTGATGCTCTGCAACACTGGTTTATACTGTATGGTAAGGTAGGGTACGAGCCCTTTATCGTAGGGGAGAGACTACACTCAGATTCTAAACGACAGCTTGTGAATCATATAAAGTGTTGTAAAAGCTTTAAGTTCGATTTCAACACAACACCACTTTTGTTATTCAGTGGCAAACACTCTCATTGCGCCACCGAGACAGTCGAAAGTTTGCTATTCTATGAAAGCATTTTTGTTACCAATCCATGTGCCTTTAAAAGGTCTTACCTTATCAGTGCAGAAAAGCGTAATGTATAATGGTTATAGTATTACCTAGATATTTCCTAAATTGATCACGCAAGACTTGGATCACCGTTAATGGCTTGACTCCTGCACCATTTCTAAGTCTTCCTTTACCGATAAAATGTAACTATATAATTATTTAATTTTCATTCAGTCAATTGGTTGGTCATTATCATATTGATAACTAAAAATCTATAAACGCGCATAACTACAGAACGTTATTATTATTATTATTTCTGCAACAAATTGGATTTTTTTTTGTTGAAATTGTTATTTGGACAAGTTTTGTATAACAGTTTTTTTTAAATAGTACGGAAAAAATATTCCCATGCACGGCCGTTACGGGCAGCTTATTTCTTACTAGCTGACCGCAACTTCCTATGCGTTAATTTTTCCCGTTTTTACATCATTTTTCGTTGGTGCTCTGCTCTTATTGGTCGTAGCGTGATATTATATAGCCTATAGCCTTTCTCGATAAGTGGGTATAATACAATAGTAAAATAATTATTCAATTCGAACCAGTAGTTCCTGAGATTATCGCATTCAAACAAACAAACTTATAAAAATAACGCATACATATTAACCCATATGATGTCCCACTGCTGGGCACGGCTCTCCTCAGTAGAACCTACTTGTTATAGATCTTGGGGGTAAAGCATTAGGAAGGTTAATGGCTACTTTAACCTGATTCTTGGACCAATTGACTGAAACAAAGCCCTGGGCAAACGCTTGTTTGTTAAAATCCGTTTTATACTTATTTTTAACGCCACCATTTTTAAAATGTAATAGAGAAGATGTTCTAAATTTTACCATGTTTAAACTATTTATATATATTGTATATTGTAAAAAATGAATGCACAAATTGTAAATTGTATTAAGATAAAGCTGAGGAGGAGGCCTGGTGTCTTGAAATACAGGCTTCAAGCCTAGTTTAGGCACCAGTCTCCCACAATATTAAAAAAGGAATTATTGTATACCTACTACTACGTATTGTGGCGATAAAATAAATTTATTTATTTTTATTCATATTTTATTTGATGATATAGCGTCAGTGGAAGGTCCATTTGCCACATTTCACAACAAACACGAATGTACATTGCCAACCCTGCGTTATTGCCACACACTAGGGTTGTCATCAAGTAGTCCCACAGGCCGTTACCGCTCGCATTGTGATCGTACGAATCAATCGCTCGCCACCGCTTTAGCCCGAAGTGGCTATGGGATTTACCTACAGGGTTTACAACAAGTGGCCAGACTGTTGTGTGATTTGATGTAGATGTAATCCATCGGTTGTTGCTATGTAGGTATGTTTTTCTTTTGGTTATTCTTAAACATTTTTATGCTCATTTAAAAACGTTATTCTTGGTATAGTGCAAACCTGAAAGTAGTTTGCTCAGAATCAGTAACACAATCCAATGGGGTGATTTTTATACCATGTTATTTTTTATGTTATATTTTTCAACTAATTATAATAATAATAATAATATCTAGGGACAACTTACACAACGCTATCTGATCCCAAACTAAGCAGAGCTTGTACCTACTATGGAAACCAGACAACTGATAAACATACTTATATATTTCTAAATACATACATATTATAGATAAATAACACCCAGACACAGAATAAACCATCGTGCTCATCACACAAAGTTTTATCCTAGGTGGGGATCGAACTCACGACCTCTTGCGTAGCAGTCGGATACACTCCCACCGCGCCACAGAGGCAGTCGTTTAATAATCTTTCGTCGAATCATTTAATCTTTTTTCTTTTTATATAACCCACCAAACTGCAGAACAGTTTGTTGGCGGGATAAGCGCTCGTATTAGTAGGTACAATAGTTTTTGATTAATTGTTATAAACAATAGTAATAAACAATAATGATGTACTTACAGCTTAAATTAAATTTGAAAAAAATTACTACAGAGTTAAATTTGGAAAATGTTATAAGTAGCTACTCGTAAATTAACGAATTTTAAAACAATTAATTAACAATTGAGTAATGTGTTACTTGTCATTTCGACAAGTATATATTCTCAATTGTTTTTTAAGGCATTCGTACTGAAGTTGCCATGGTCCTTTCTGACCCAGGCCATATTGTGGGTCATTAATTATTTAATTAATCATTTTAACAATCCAATTCCTGTTTACACTGTGATGTAAAATGTAATTATCACTTATCTTTTAATAATAACCATATACTACGAGACGCAATGAGCACGATAGCTCGAAGAACATAAGACTAACTTGAACGGCTTATACCTGTGCAAGTTTTCAATATTTTCATTTCCTTTTTTGATATTATTTCCAGAAGTAAAAATTGTGTGGCACTCGGGGACTGCCGCGATAAAGCTATATTGCATCATTTTTTATCAACTTATGCAATTATAATTTTTTTTATTTTATTTATGCAGTATTTTTTTTCTTTTTATTAAATTTTTGAGCAGCTTTTGCGAGCTTCGTACAGTCGTACCATATACATATACGCGGAGTGGGGGGTGTTAGGTTTTATTTTCCTTACGGAATTTCTTGATTCGGTTGCCGCACTCAAAGCCCGCGATAAAAGCTATGCAATAGCTTTAAAATCTTGTTGAGATGTCTGAGCTTTACACTATACGTAAAATAAACTTGTTTATACATATTAAATTGACATGAATTATTCATACAGTCCGCGACCTCGAATCCTGACCGAGACATATATTTCTTTATACATTTCATTAACATCATCAACCTTGAAACGTCCACTGCTGAAGACACTTCGACAACGACCGATTTTGGGGGGGTCTGTGTGCAACATATGATGAATATATACATTTATGTATGTAGGTATCACACTAATATTATGAAGGCGAAAGTTTGTGAGTATGTGAGTGTGTATGTTTGTTACTTTTTCACGTCTAAACGGCTGAAGCGTTTTTAATAAAATTTGGTATGGAGTTAGCTGACACCCTGGATTAACACATAAGCTAATAAACCGGGGTAACACCGCGGGGCACAGCTAATTCTACTTATAACGCGTGAATGACAGCCTACCCGTCACCACGACCGTTGCAATACGGTCGAAACGTCGGGCAATAAATAAGAAGGTATTTTACCATAAATTATTCACGCAATTAAGACCCGTAATAGATTTATTTTCTGTCAACTAATTTAGTACAATCAGGGTCAGATAGAGAACCCAATTTAGAAATGTTAGCTAACTCTTAACACTAAGAATGTAGCTTAACTCGTTTCAACAAGTTTTTTTTTTATTTTTATAACACTAGTAGTACTACTAGTACCTACTACTATAATCTTTATGACGCAAAGAACTTTACAAACATATAAACCGAGGACATAAAACACACCCGGACTCTAAATAACCATCTAACAAAGTGGTGTCCCGTAAGGGAACCGAACCCACAACCTCTTAGACCACAGTCGAATATACTCCCACTGTGGCACCATCAAAGACCACTAATAACATTAAACCCACATTCCTAAGCCAAAAAAAAACACTTCTGCATTTTTTTCCATCATAACATAATAACCTCGCAGATTTCCATTACCTCCTATAAAACGGTAACAACTCCACAGTAAAGACACAATGACTACGGTAAAGACACAATGTCCACCGTAATGACGGCCATTTTGTTTCTACGCCACTCACTTGTCCCTGTCGAGTGAGTATAGACCAGGACTGTAATATCACAGAATTTATAGGTACAAGCCGGCTTACAGGTCAACTATAAATCCACTCACACATAGACGCGTACATATAAATGATCTTGACTAGCGCTATTTTGGTTGGGATACCACCGAGATCTGTGTACATGTGTATCAATATGTGTGTGAGTCTGTTTTCGTGTTTTGTAGGGAGCTGGCTTTCTGTTTTGTGGTAATGTATTATAAGGAGTTGTTTTTGTTATTTGTGATATGTACCAGATTGCTACAAGATGTAGTAAAGTGGTAATTTAGTTTCTGTTTACTGATATGTTAGTTTGTAGCGATAAAACGAGACGAAAGATAGTTAAGGGCATTTTAGATGGGATGTTAGAAAGGGATAAAAAATTGACGTGAATATATGAGTCAACGTATACGAAGAGCAAAGCCTAATGTCCACCACGCAGGCGCGTTAATGCATTTTTAAGCGCAGCTCCCCATTTACCATTATGACTAGATTTTGACACAGTCTTGCCGTGGACACGGAAAAAAAATCGTGAATAAGGACCCTGCTGTTGCCCGTGTGGATAAGTTTAGGATTGATTTTCGCTTTAAACTTTAAAACACGTATGTTTCTCTATTTTAAACCAAAAAGCCAAATACTTAAACTTTACATATCTAACTTAGAAACTGACGGAGTTTCATACAAACTTGCAAAACCTATTTCATTCCCTTAAGGGTTGATTTTCCAAAAATTCTGGAACACGTTTCCTTATTTTAAACCAAAAAGCAAAATACAACATTTTTGCAGATCTAAATATAAAACTAACGGAGTTTCATGCAAACTTACAACCACTATTTTGCCCCCTTCTTCAGATGCCTACACTATTAAAAAGCGCTATTCCAATAAGCAAGTTTTGCATATAAGTCTGAGGTCAGTTAAGTCTGCAAATTACTTGCATTGAAAACATGTTCAGATCACGAACTACACACTATTGCATTTTTGAGGTTTTTTCCCAGTCTGGATATCAAAAAATATATATATTTTTCTATCTTTCAAAATTGCAATTATTAAGTAAAGTAATTGGCAAGAAATGCCTATCATAATTACTTCAACACACTATTGGTTTCAATCTTTTGTACAAGTTCAAATATCTCATACAAGTTGTAAGCAAATTTGCAATTTATACAAGTAATTACCCCCAGGATCTATAAAAAGTAGGTTCTACTGGGGAGACGCGTGCCCAGCAGTGGGGCATCATATGGGTTGAAATAGACAAAAGTAACTTGCTTATTATAATACGTCTTCGAAAATTGACTGCCTCTCTGGCGCGATGGGAGTGTGTCCGACTGAGACGCAATAGGTCGTGAGTTCGATTCCCACACGGTACACCACTTTGTGTGATTGACCAAATTGTTGTTCCGAGTCTGGATGTACTTTGTGGCCGTGACTTGTATATTCGTAAAGTCCCCCGCGATACAGGGTTTGTAATGTATTGCGAAAGTCGTCTTTAAAAAAAACTTAAGTTTTTTTTTAATTTCGGATGGAACGAAATTCCTTTCGATTAATTAGTGAAAGAGTTGTAATATATATTTTTTTTATAATCGTTGCGACACCACACTTTTCAATGCGAAATAGACAGACGAAACGAAAATAACTGGCTTGCTTTCTATGAGAGAGAGAGAGAGATTAAGAGAGAGAGATATATAAAGAGAGAGAGAGATATAAAGAGAGAGAGAGAGAGATAAAGAGAGAGAGAGATAAACACGCGCACGCCGCACGGCTTACAACTATAGCAAAAAATGTCGTTACAACTTTAGGTCTTAATTTTTTCCGTCTAGCCTTTCGCAACGAGCGATAAGGAACTACGTTCCAAAATCATGTGTTCAGAGGATTCGGCTATGCGTTGATCCCTGAGTCAGTTAGGACAAAGAATTTTATATGGATAGATAATGTAATATTTTCCATACCATAGATAATAATACACTACATTTATAACACAACATATTGCGTAAGAATCAAGTACTAAACTTACATATTTGATAAGCTATTATCAGCCCGTTTGCTGGCGGCAGATGTGGACAGGGTAGTGACCGTCATTACTGCGGATATTACGGCTCTCGGCTATTTGCGATACGTGATAATAGTGTTGTCCGATATCTGACAAGTAGTGTATTGATATTTGAACTTACTATATATAGCAAGGTTATAAATTATGAAGATAGTAACTTAGAAATAGATTATGGGTTTAGGAAACAAATGGTCTCAAAAAATTTGGTTCATCATTTTATAAATAAGAGTAGGGAGACCGTACCAACCTAAGTTTCTTGTGCAATACAAATATGCCCACCCCATCTCTTCCCGTGGGTGTCGTCAAGGCGACTTAGGGATATACCACAGGAGAACGAGCAGCAGCGATAGCCAAACCGCTCGCTAAGCGTGGCGATTATAGCAATTACATAATATGTAGGTTCTATTGTAGAGACCCGTGCCAATAACTGCTGGGAAATCATATGGGTTCATATGAACATGGTGTCTTGCCTATCACTTGCACATAGAGGGTCTCGATGACTTCGAAAATGCAGTAGATGTGGCCGTATTTTAAGCACGTCTATATATATTAATCCGTTTGTAGCGTGCTCTAAAAGCTAGCTGGCAGCATTGCCACGTTTGATACCGATGCTTACTTTTCGTGTAAAGAAAAACCAGCTCTCTGGTCACAGGAATCTTTACCAATTGTTCCAGTTTGTGTAAATAAAATGTTCCATTATGTTCTAATACGATAAAAAATCACGATAGTGACTACGCCGCGCGCCGTACTCAATCAGACTGCGTAATTTAAACGAAGAACGTCGACCTTTTCAAATTAATATTTTTCAGAAACAGTCACAAAGCCAATACAATCAGTTACATAAATAACATCTTACATACCAAGGGAGAGGTGACCTCGAAATATTATAAGTATCCTTACAATCAGAGCAGACCCAAGTATAAGTAACTTATTGCCAACAAAAAAACTCCGGACCAAGCCTACTGGTCGAACAATAGTAATAAATTCAATATATTTCGGTAGACGAATGGCAGGTATAACAGTAACAATAAAATAAATAACATTTGCAAACTCCAAACAGAACTCAACTATTCGATCCAATTTCGTAGAAACGGAATAAAAAATATGTCCCCATTCGGTACAGGGCCCGTTATTCAAGATTTCTATAAAAATAACACGGAAATACTGATGGAATTTCGTGGGAATAACATTTTGATACGTGCTTCCCGACACGGTTTAAAATTCATAACTATTACACCTGTGTTCTTGGATGTAGTCTGGGAGACGAATCGGTATGACTACGACAAGCCAAACTTCAAAATTTGTACTCAACTTTGATAACAATGATCAGAGTATAGAATATAATTTGTTTTAGATAGAGAAGCATAAAATCCTACTAACATCGTAAACTTTTATGTTTAGTACGGTATCTATGCATGTTAATCTGTCTCGCACAAACAACTCCACAACAATCGTACTTATACACAAATAATTAACTGTTTTTATTAACTTTTCTTTGGTCTTGTCGACATTCACGCGAGCAGATCCACAGGAAAATCTATTTCTACTTTCAAGAATATTTAAAAAACATAATAAATATTATTTCTGAATCGGCATTACCACTATATAATCGGTGATTTATCATTAGTAATCTTGTTACATAAAGTATTGCACTTAATCGCATTCAAAGCACATAAACAAACACATATCCACACGGTTGAGATAACCGATTTCAGAGGTCCACCACATTATTCTTCAAAATTTCTATGAAATAAAGATATTTAAATTAACTGCATACCCATGCTTGAAAGTTTACGAACCCCATAATTCGACCCCTCTTCCTCATAAACCCCAAGTTTCAAATTAAAGATTACAGTATCAACATTCAGCTCTATCACTGTCTTTGTCATGGTCATACCAACGCACCTTTCAGTACGAAAGAAAGAGATAGAAAACGACTTATTGGGCAGCTGTAAAGCCAGAATGATGCTGAGATTTTTCCCTCAGGGGAAGCTAGAATTACACCAGCAAGGAATGGCTTCGTCCACACCTGACCCGCGATTTAAATGCCTGAATTCCTTTTGCACGTTTACCGCCTAAACTAGTGTTTATCACAGGGATAATGGTACCTGGATTTTGTGCGAACTAATGTTTATTATTGCAGCTGTAATTTTTGAACAAAGCATGTACAGTTTTTACTTCTATGTAACAAAAGATTGTTGAAACAATATTTTGTTGTCATCCAATCTTATCTATATTAATATTATAAAACTATAAAGTTTATTGGTTTCTGTGGTTGAATACGCTAGTTTAAGGTTCGAACTACTGTGCTAGTTCGAATGAAAAAAATATTGTTGTGTTGGATAGTGCATTTATCGAGGAAGGTTGTAGGCCATATAGCATTAAGCTACGACCAATAGGAGTGGAGTATCTATAAAAAACATTGCAAAAACGACGCAGACGAAATTGCGCATTGCAAATTGGTGACTTAGTATAATATAAAAATAAAAGTTCCGAACCAAGTAAGTAACAGGAACTGCAACGACTTGAAGTAGTAAGTCAGTGAATTCCTTAAAGTAGTATAGTTAAAATTAGGGTTAAAACCAAAAGTTGTACAAAATAAATACTATATTCACCACACGTACAACTAACAGATAACACCACGGTCTATACATAGATACGCAATTTCGTTGATGCCGGGCTCCACGCAATCCTCCACAAAACGTTTTAAATAAATAGCCTCTATTTATTCAAGTGTTTGTAGGATTCGTTAAATAATTACACGAAAAACCTTGTGCTATTTTATACTTATTTACAATTTCGGTTGAGATTTTTTAAAGTGCTTGTAAAAACCAACCGCAGATGGGCCTAAAGTGTAATAGCCACGGTATTTCAATGTTTGTGAAAGGTGGGCACACCGAGAATGAGGCGAAACGAAGCTGGGTTCGTTTAGCTTTGTTATAGCTTACCAGTTATTGTTGACATTGACCTAATGTAGAAAGTGCACAGTTTGTACATGAATATACGTATGTATATGCGGAGTTGAATTTTGCGGAGCGAAATTACGGACTGCTGGTCCACTGACACAGAGTGGGGGTCTGTAAATGAAACTACAACGACAGATAGAACTGCGACACTTCATTATGATCGTACGTCGACACTACTAAACATTTTGGACACATACTTTCACGATCCCTAATATGCATAACTGTCAGGTCAACTCTAGACATTGGCCTATCATTGGCTCCAGCGCACTCCATCTAATATATTCAGTATATGGCTCATCCAACTTTGGATCCAATGAGCCGTATGTATAATTTCTACCTCACTGCTTTAAAATAACCTCGAATTATATAACGAGTTTATTCACATTTTCACTTAAAACTCAAACCCGTAATAATTAAATAAAAATATTTCTCTTCCATAATTGCCAAACAATTCGTGCCAAAAGATTTAAGGCTATATTTCAGCCTGTAGTGGTAACATGAACATGTAGGCTTTTCAGAACAAAGGTTTAGTTATTTTGTGACTTCTTTCAGATTATATTGGTTCCTTTGATATTGAAAAACTTTGGGATTGTATATATTCTTTTGTGTTATGAAAATATGAGCTTTTTGGGTTGGTTTGTTGATGTTGTTCACAAAATTAAATGCTTTGTGTTTCTGATATGTGACAGAGAGCGTTGTATCAAAGTTTTTGTAGTACAAGAGTTTAGCAAGTCTTATGAGTTATGAGATGAAAGTATTAATATTATTTACCTCGCTTTGTGGATTTCGGTGCTCGTGTACCTATGTGTTATTTATTTTTTATTATTTAAAAACTTTATGCACAGGTATTGTACAAAGGCGAACTTATTGCTAAAAGCATTTTCTACCTGTGAGCCTTAAAGTGATGTTCGATCCCCATCCAGGATAAAACTTTCTGTAATGAGCACGATAGTTTATTCTGTGTCTGGGTGTTATTTATCTATAATATGTATGTATTTAGAAATATATAAGTATGTTTATCGGTTGTCTGGATTCCATAGTACAGGCTCTACTTAGTTTGGGATCAGATAGCGTTGTGTGAGTTGTCACAAGATATAATATTACTATAATACGTGAAAACGAAATAATAATATAAGTACTTACACACACATACAAATAAATATACATACCTACATAAGCAGTGGGCGAGACCTTTACACGAGAGAGAATAGAGAATTAGATATCGTGGCAGACGGCATTAAAGGCTTTTGAGAAATCTATCAAAGCCAAAATTGTGACTTTGATCTCATCCATGCCTGCCCTGATATTGCCAGTCACATTAAGAACAGCAGAGCTGGTTACGTTGAACAAAATTGTGTCATTTGTTTATTATATCAAGCTTCCAACACTTTTTGTAAGAAAGAAATAATAGAAATAGGTCGAAAGTGGTTAGGAAGAGTAGGATTAGAAAATTTAGGTAGAGAGATAACAAAAGCATAACATCACGAAGATGGGAAAATCCCTATTTCAAAAAAAAAATGTGAGATAGATAAATGTATAATATATGTCTTGATTCAGTGAGGTCCATGAATGCGACGATGTTTGATTTTTTAAAGGCAACTGCGGCAATAGTAATATATTATGCTATTTGGTGTATCTAATCAACCACAAATATAATCATACAAGTAATAATAGACGACTCAATTCTAATATTAATTCAGTATCCTGTAATGTAAAATTAGTTTCGTTCTGAACTATTGTGACAGACGGTGGAAATAAACGTTATGTCAGAAAGAATAATGTAAGGGAGTAGTGTTATTCGCCAGCGTAATGCTCATCATTGACTGCAGCAGGACCACTCCGGCACAGCATATAAGTTACACCATTAAAATTACGACATTTAACAGCTTGAGATAAAATACATTTTAAAATGACATGTATAATATTTGACGGCTCATCGTGACGTTACCTATTGTAAAATTGTCATTTTGAATTTTACTTACCTTAAGCATTGAGCATTGTTAGGTTTAGCCTGATCATATACGAAGCCTCGCTGGCATTGGTCAACCTGAATAACAACCTTAATGTACCCAATCAAAATCTAGTATAAAGTAAAATGAAATATCTTTAAAAATTTGAAAATGTTTTACCTTTTATCTATACTAATATTATGAAGCGGAAGAGTTTGTTTGTTTAAGCGCGCTAATCTCAGGAACTACTTGTACGATTTGAAAAAATATTTTTTTGTTTACAATTTATAGAGGAAGGCTTTAGGCTATATAACATCACGCTGCGACTAATAGGAGCGGAACAACAATGAAAAATGTTGCAATAACAGGGAAAATTTACTCATACTAAGTTGCGCGGGACAGCTAGTCTATAATAAGTATGTATTTAGAAATATATAAGTATGTTTATAAGTTGTCTGGTTGCCATAATACAAACAATGCTTAGTTTGGGATCAAATAGCGTTGTGTGAGTTGTCCCAAGATAAATACGAACAAAATCAGTCTTAAAAATAAACCGCTCACATATGCAAAACAAATATGGCTTCGTCGAACAATGGAAAATCTAATTTGTCTTCGGTAAATTTAGGGTCAGATTGTGTTTTGCCTATAAAAATAAAGCCTTTGAATTGATGGAGCTGTAGATCTAAATTCAACATTACAATAACAAGGTGAAGCATTCGCGAGTCGACAACCCTCGCGTCGAGTGCAGAGGGGCTCTACAATTAATTTGTTGATGAAAACTGTTGAGAGACAACCCTAGAGGAAAGGGTGGTAGACTTACTTTTATTGAAAATGACGGTATGATTCATGTTAGATTGGTCTAATTGTTAGTTGCTGGAAATTAGCTATTTCCCGCAGGTCTCAGCTTGTGAGTATGTAGGTAATAGCAATAAAATGTATTTTCCGTAAGATTAAGGAAGAAAGGATCTCAAAGATTACCTATAACAAATAAACAGATCGCTCCACTGTATAATGTTGCTATGGAAATACTAGACGTTGTCAGCAACTTCATTCGCGTAGAAATTTTGAAAAACAAATCTATTCCACGGGAACCATACATCTTTTCGGGATTGAAGTAAACTGTATGCTATTTCAGACTGCAATCTATCTCTGTGGCAAATCTCATCTAGCTTCGTTCAGCCGTTCTAGCGTTATTGAGTAACAAACATTCTGTAGCCTATCTGGGAGAACAGTACTCAACCACATCACTATTGTAGATTTTAAAATAGTACCATAAGCCTAACATAATTAAGAACATTGTGTAAACCTACAATCTCATTTAAGTATCTAAATAAATATTTCTTGTTTATTTATTATTCGTCCATCCATTTAAAATTTCGCATTTATAATATTAGTAGGATTTAAACTTTATACAAACAAAATGGTTATCTGTAAAGTCGGTTTTCTCACAATACTTTAATGTGATAATGTCATAAGAAAACTAAGTTTGATGACATTGATAAAACAACCATGCCTGACTTTATTTTTTTTTATTTCCAATTGTATCGCATGTAACTGCCATCGCCAAAAAATGATGACACTGTAATAAACAAATGCCGTGTGGTGCCGGCTTAAGAATAGTACCACCCCATCTCTTCCCGTGGGTGTCGTCAAGGCGACTAAGGGATTTCACTCCGGAGGACGGACAGCAGCGTCCTCTGCGTACTTAAAGCCTTACTGCGATCGCCAACCCGCTCGCCAAGCGTGGCGATTATGGCAATTACCCCCAGGATCTACATACCAATAGGTTCTACTGGGGAGACCCGTGCCCAGCAGTGGGCCATCATATGGGTTGATATGATGAATAAACAACTATGCCTGCCATGCCATTTGTGAGTGCTATCAGTCATCGATTTATAAGACGTTATCACGTCAAAAATATTTTTAAACATGGTACAGCTTATAAAACTGTCTTTAATGTCTTTACGTAATTTTCAAAATTCATTGATTTACATTAACGTCCCAGTTTAAGTCTGGCTATAGCCAATTACGTGTAAAGTATAAATCCTACTAATACTATAAATGCGATTAATATTTCGAACTCCAAACTTAATTTCAAAGACAACGCTTTATTATTTTCCATTACCTAGACATAAACCTCCTCTCTGAGAAAGCATACTGGTCATAATTCACCTCACAGACCACTGACTCTAAAGTACTAGTACGCTGTATTGGTATTATAGACGTCAGTTAAGGTATCTTAAATTGACCAGGTCCATTAACCAAGATTATTAAATATGAAAATTGACCAAAAATGAACATTAAAGTAGAGGATATTTCAATAGTAAAATACACACATCAAAAGTGTCTAGGGATCAACATATATTTTTGCAATAACTTTTCTCCTGATTGATTTTTTTTTTTTTATTTCTTTAAGGATTCATCAAATAAAGTGTTTTCGTTTGTCACAGTAACGATAAACCAAGTCACCTTTGCATTAATAAAGAAATTTGCCATTTTCCTAATAAAGGGATTTTTGACATTTGAACCACTAACATTAAAGTTCGAAAAAAAGACTGAAATAACAGTTTTCTTTAAAATTTTATTGGGTAACTTAAACAATTAATAATCCGTGTTTCTACCGCGAACACTAACAACACAAGAACATCGGTTTGGCATACTCAAAATGAGTTCATCCAAATCACGCTGTGGAATGGCCGCCCATGTTCGTTGCAACAACAAAAAAAGGTCTTCTTGCGACTGGATACCCTCCATATTCGGCAGAGCTCTTCTCTGTAGCATATCCCATGCATGCTCAATCGGGTTCAAGTCTGGCGACTGAGCAGGCCAGGGCAGGACATTGATGTTAGCTGCGGCGAGAGTCTGTCTTACAACTCTTGCGGTGTGCGGTCGTGCATTATCATGCATTAACTGAAATAAGGGACCGATTTGCACTTGTAGAGGAACGATGACGTCTGATACAATCGTCTCAGCATAAATTTGAGCGTTGAGGTTGCCTCTGATCCAAATCAACTCAGTTCTTCCGCCGATCCAAATACCCGCCCATACCATGATGGTTCCACCACTATAAGGATGGACTTCCTGGCAGGATTTTAATCGCTGTTGGCGTCCAGGGGTTCTCCAGTGTCGTATACGTCTTGTATCCGGTCTCATACCAAAACGAGACTCATCAGAAAAGCACACGAAACGCCATTGTTCTTCTGCCCAATTTCTGTGTTCAAGAGCCCATTGATATCGAATCCTACGATTGTGCATTGCTATAGGTGGTACCCGTAGCGGTCTTCGGGAATGAAGGTTCACTTCATGCAAGCGGTTTCTGACTGTTTGGTCGCTAATTAAGTTCCCTGAAGAGTGATGAAGCCTCACGGCTAACATCATGGCGGTTATTGTTGGACCTCTTCGAGTTAAGATTTGAATGTATCGGTCTTGTCTCCGTGTGGTGCAGCGATACCGTCCTCCATGGCGCTCAGCCACGGTACCAGTGCTTCGGTAACGTGTCCAAAGTCGACTGATAACACTCTGACTTGTTTTCAGAGCTAAAGCCACAGTACGTTGCCGGGAACTGCAACGCAGCACTAATAATGTCTTCAATGCGTTGTATGTTTTTATAGGGAAAATATTGACAGCTGATTTTCATCTTTTACTCGAATTTGATTCACAGTTCCTGATTCAAATTATGAAATGCACCAAAAAGGATCCATATAAATTTATAAAATCATAAATTTATTACAAAGCCACATCTCAATCTCAAGAAATCCGCATAAAAATGCTTGATCCCTAGACACTTTTGATGTGTGTAGTTTAAAATTATCCAAATTTTAAACATTAAAAGAAGCACATGTCAAACACTAACATAAAATGTTCAGTTTGGTTTAATTAGTTTTAGATTATACCGATTTAATAAACACTACAAAGTTAATTAGAACTGAAATAATCTATCTCGTCTATAATTACACGTCTACCATACATTATTATTTCAAATACACGTGTATTATATTATTTCAAATCAAATAAAATAAACAAACAATTAATTTCACCATTTGCGAGACCTGTCAAAGCTAATGAAATAAAAACATATGCCAGTTACCTTTCATCTAATTAAACAAAATATTTTTATGAAAAATAATATCCACTTAACAAAGCTTACTTTACTAAAAATATTAATTAAATTATGCGTATTAATAACACTCAAAAACAATCTCTGAAATAAAAACAAAAGTTGTAACAATTTATAAAAAAAAATATTTTTTTCTTTTTCTGCCGACCCTGAGTCTGTTGACCGTAGCAGGGCTGTCGCGTGGGAATAAATCCGATTTCTGTTTGCGAGCGTTCATCAGATAGGAGACGTCACACAGCTCCACAGATACCTTAATTTTATGTATGGACCACGCGATTTTTAGTCGCAACCGCACCACCGCGACAATTTGATTTTGTGATTTAGGTTTCAACATGTTGCGTAGTGTTGAGGTGTTACCTGGTTCTAAAATGTGCACATATTTTTAGATTTTTTACGTAACCCCATTTCAAATTAAGACTAGGTTGTGGTGTGCAAATTTCAGTGATTACAATGTTTTCTCTTGCCATTTTTAAGCAAAAAAGAATAGGTTTTACATTATTCAGCTTGCCACGTTTCTATCCGATCTCTTTTTTACTTGTCATGACCTTATCTAGTTTTTCTTTTTCACTCACATTTGTCTGAAAAACCTTTCTCGTTTTATATTTTTTCCTAATATTTTTCTTTTTAAATGATATACCATTTTTTTATAACTCATACAAGTGGCCAACACATCTCCACTTTCATAACATTCACTTCTCATATTGAATTAAAACATTAAATAAAATATTTAAATTAAATTCGTAGGTCTACGGACAACCCTGCAGAAGAGCTACAACCTCTACGAGCTCTACGAGTTCTACAAAGCTAGTTGGCTTGGAATTGTAATGCAATATTCTGATATCGAAACAACTTTGCCTAATTGATTTTTGCGGTAAGGACAGCCCAATCGCTTAGTTAATGGACCATCGTTTATTGTAAACTCGTCTTTGAGATTTTAACTGTTTGAATAACATTTTTATAATTCTTATTGGGCAAAAAATGTAACGTACTTTTTTAAATGGAACTAGTAATGATGGATGCATATTAATAGCCATCTGGCGAACACCTCCAGATAAACAAATTCACTTAAGTTAGAAGTAGGTTCATGACGGAAGTAAAACCTTAACTTTTTTATATAGTAATTTTTAAATACTTATTATGAATTAATAAGTACACTTTAAAATCAGGAGCCATAAAGTTGACCGAACCGTGCGTGAAGATAAAGTGTTAACACGGTCCCTCATGACATGTTGGCACGTATATGAGACGTGATCAACGTATTTCAAACGCAATATTATTCGCATATTAATCTGATAATTCGTTTTTCTTTTTTACATGTAATTTTATAAAGTCATAGTTCACTCCATCCAGATTCCACAGAAAAAATAAAAATTCATAATATCATATTTTGCAAGTAAACAAAAAATAAATGCCAACTCTACATAACTCTACAAGTCTCTAGGTAGAGTCATGATAGGTATTTGGGTATTCTGCCGGCTTTTGTTTCTGACAGTTTTTATATTAGCTATCGCAAATATGTAGAGAAAAATATAAAATTGTATTTACTTTGGAAATGGTTGTAACATGCGTCTCTATTTGTTTTAGATGGCTCTGTATCGATTGGGCGCTCTACATTGAATGCTTCCTATATTTGATACTTTGTGAAGTTTTTATAAATAACATTTTGCTAAGAGCGCGTTCCCACAATGTTGTGACGATTAATTTGTCGTTGCACGACTTTCGTCTCTAGCTGTTCCAATTATAACAAATGTCGTGCTAGCTGATCTGACAATCTGTAGTCACTGCAAGAATGTCGTGGATGACAGTTAATCGTGTCGTCCTATATGTGAACACCTCCATGTACATACTCAAGCCACGATATGATAATCTGTCGTCACAACAGCGGGAACGCGCCGATTACCTCAGTGGCGCAGTGATAGTTGGTTGTACAAATGACTTCTGAGCAAGAGGCGATACGGGAATCGAATCCACAAGATTAGATTCACGTACATGACAATTCTTTGTGTGATCTACATTTTTTTAAGACCACTCCCCACTAGAATTTAAGCTCTGAGAACTTTAATAACATATGTATCTACCAAAGCTTTGCCCCATTTTGCCTCTGGCAATTGAACACTGGTGTAGACCAACATGAACATCTAAATTATTTGCAAAATACAGCGCAGTTCAACTTCATATTTGAATCTGACGCATATCAATTGTTGAACTGCTGTCAAGTGCAAAGAATTGACAAAAAGACAATAGGTCGCTCGCCGGTTTGGTGACGTCATCACTGAGTCGCCTGCTTTTTGGCAGGATTATTTAACAAAATTAGCTCCAGACACGGCTACGCTACGGCACAGGGCCGCCGCCGTGCTGTGGATAAGCTACCTTAGTGGCCCATACAACACTGACAATCGTGTCTATAATGGTGAATAAACCGTAGTTTTTCACTGCGTGTGGACAACCGGACTAAGAGTTCATGTTACAGCCCCTGGCCAGTCTATTATCAAAATATATTACGCAGTTAACAAAATTCAAATAGCATAAACAAATGCGAATGCGGAAGGAAACGTTAACGTTACTCAATACTGCGTTATGTTAATGACAAATTTTGAATTTAAATCAAAATCAAGGCTTTCTCTCACAACAAAACACCGTCAAAATTCCCGTGGAATTTGACGTTCAGTTTAAATTAACTGCAGTTAATTGTGCGTTAATTTGACGGCGCCGTCACAACGTCGGATGTATTCCGTTGAGTGTTTGATACCTTTGTACAAGATGTTTAATCATCGTAAGGGGTTGTGAAAGGTATTTTGTCGTTCTTGTGACACGGCTTTTATATTAAGTTTAATTACTTCAATGAAGTAGGTGTAAGCAAAACTTTGCAGCATCGCCATCAAAAGTGGCAATGCTGCTAGCCTTCTGGGTATATTGCCAGTCGACATCGATGAGGAGGAATATTTGACGCGTAGATGGGTCTGGCCCCCCTCTTTTAATTTAGGTATAAGTTCTTAGATCGTAAGATTTGTGTTTATTTGGTAAATAATTAGTTGTTTTTAATATATAATAATTATATAAAGGTACTACGGGATATAATCGCGTGAACAATTTAAGGTAAAATACCTTGTTTATAGCCCGACGTTTCGACCGTATTATAATAATAATAATAATAATATCTTGGGACAACTCACACAACGTCGTCTGATCCCAAACTAAGCAGAGCTTGTACTATGGAAACCAGACAACTGATAAACATACTTATATATTTCTAAATACATACATATTATAGATAAATAACACCCAGACACAGAATAAACCATCGTGCTCATCACACAAAGTTTTATCCTGAGTGGGGATCGAACCCACGACGTCTTGCGTAGCAGTCGGATACACTCCCACCGCGCCACAAAGGCAGTCAAAAGTATTGCCGTCGTTGTCGGGAAATGAACTATAAATAAACGGGCAATAAAGTATATATAATTTTATAATGCGTGCAAATCGCGAAAGTTTATCAAAAATAGTTTAAGTTGTTCTATTGGGACGCCTCGAGTACCACAAAATAACGAAAGCACAGACAGTAACTTTCATATGATCTACTCGTACCTCGAAAAACGCAAAGATTCCCATTGTTCACAGAATTACAGACCACTTTAAACAGCTTTGTACGTAAGACGTTCTAAAAATCCATGCGTGAGTCGACTCGTTGAGTCTCTCCCCACTGACACTCCCCGTCCCCCTTTTACTCGCAGTTTTGTTTCGGAATTCGAGGTGTCTTTTTTAGAGTTCCGTAGCCAATGACTTAACGGAACCCTTATAGTTTTACCATATACGTCCGTAGCTTAACTCAGAGACTGTTAGTGCTAGAAGGCTATAATTTTGCATGGATACACATAATATTTACGGCAAGAAAGTAAAAGAATAAAATCATGAAAAACATTTTTTTTTAAGGTAACTCCCCTATATGTAAAGTTGTGATGTGATTTTTTTCTCACATCGTATGGGGTATCATTAGATAGGTCTTTTAAAAAGTTTGGGGATTGGGAAGACCATTTTTAGATTAAGGGATCCGTTTGTGTAATATTAACCTGCCCTCCCCCCTTACCACAGCTAAATGATTGATTTTGGATATGTGAAAAAAATCACGATAGTAGTAGATGGTAGTAGTAAAATTAAAAGAAATACTGTTACTTGTAAAGCAGACTTTACAAATTAGATATATTTCGGGCCTTAATCGCGTGAATTATTTAAAGGTACGAACCTTTAAATAATTCACGCGATTAAGTCCCGAAATATATCTAATATAAAAATCGCGAAAGTTTAAAAACAGGCTTTACAAGTTTAAGAATAACAGCTAATCAATAGAGAAGTAACAAAATTTTCAAACAAATTCCATTGAAAATTATTACTAAGACAACGTTATAAGTATGAAACAAAAACAACAAAAAACCCAATTCTTAAGCCGCATTATTCGGAAGAGGACGACTACGGAACCCTACATTGTGCTTGGCCCGACATGCACTTGCCCGCTTTTTTAAACTACGCAATAAATAGACGAGCAGATCGTATGCCTGATACTATTCGTCACGCTAGCCTACAGCATCAGTGACACTCAAATCCTTGTTTGACAAAGATCTGAATATCACCGCACCGCGCTCCTCATTTGAGACATTAGTTCGGAAATCTCATTTGCCCAGTAATTACACTTATCCTTCTACAGTACCCTTCAACCAAAACACAGTGATGCGTTAACATTACTATTTCATGGAAGAATAACTGACACAGTTGTGGTACTGACCAACGCCTATGGCTAAAACCTACCCCTCGTCATCATCTTCTTCTGTCTACAGCAATTGTGCCATGAGTTCTAACTATACCACACAATTGCAAACATGTCACTAACTTAAACACTACAGTTTCAGTAAGGTACAAGTATTATAGACTGTATGAAGCTCGCACGGATCGAGCTGCTAATAAAAATAATGAAAAATAAATAAATAAAACAAAAAAACTTTTTTTTTTTAAATGTCATAAGTTGATAAAAAATGTTATGCAATAGCTTTACCGCGGCAGTCCCCGATAATTTTTTTTTTAATTGAAGATGTACAACATTTGCTAATGGAGTGTGATCCGAAATCAAATTTGCTGCTGACCGTTTTTTTATTTATTTTACGATTCCCGCAGTGGGGTACAAGCCCTGTGTAGGGTACAACATACAAGACACCGGCACAAAGTACACCCAGACTTGGTACAACAAGTTTTGGATCACACAAAGTTGAGTCCCGTGTGGGAATCGAACCCACGACCTCCAAACGCTCCACGCCAGTCAAAACTGGCAATACATTGTACCTACCTACTTGTTGATCGATCAATCTACAATGCCGCTAATCCGACACGGACCCCTCATTTCACTTTGAAGCAGACAGCCGAGAAGCTCAAGTAATCGGGCAAAGAGTCCTCAACCACAAGTCGTCCGACTTGTTTGAAATGTGCTCGAGTTACCAGCAAGTCTGTTGTTACTTTTTATAGCGGTTACCGCTTAAGATCTCCAGATTTATTTGTAGAGAGATTTGATTAAATGGAAATTGTTTGGTCATGGATTAATAATTTGAGATGGGGTAAGATTAACATAAATTTATAATGGTAAAATAATTGTAAGGGTAATTAAATGTTGTTGTAGTTACCATATACAGGGTGTAACAGAAAGGTGTGGTCATATTCTATGGTTGGTATGAGCCCATGATACTGAGTGCACATACCTAATTTTATCAAAATTGAAGTACCCTAAAAAAATATTTATTATTTTTTCATTCATTTATTTATGAGTGAAAAAGTTATTAATTAAAAAAGGTATGACTTAAAAAGTTCTATGCCATAATAATCCAATCGAATTCTGTACCAGGGGAGATATAATTCTTATGGCATACGCCTTTCACTACTGAATTTTGACAAAAATAATATGCTTTAACTATGTAATAGGAATACAACCAGTAATGGCACTATGGTGGGTGCAATACTGATAACATACTCTGTCTGCTGCTGAAATTTGACCACACCTTTCTGTTACACCCTGTATCTCTAGACGATTCTTATGGTTATGTAGTAAACAAGGAGCCCTTATAATTTCGCTATGTCCGTCGGTCTGGTTACTTCAGACCTTAATATATACACAATTTATATATTAGGTCTCTCTTTTTGTAGCTACTTATTTTATAAAATACTGAGAGATATTTTTGTATTTTGAAAACTTTGACTAAATAATATTTCAACAATAGAAGGAAAAGATAAATCTTCTCAAGTTTTTGAGACGCACATAAATAAACAATTCTTCATGTGAATATACGCGATCATGGTAGTTTAAAAGTTTTAAAAATATACAAGTTTATAAACCATAAAGTTGTACCAAGTTGGTAAAATAAACAAGATGTGATGTACCTACTGCGAAAATTGAATACACCGTCAGTCCAGAACTATATACGTACAGAGCTCATACTACGAGTTGTATTATCGTTAACTAATGTAATTGTAGTTAAAATATCATTCTTGCTAATAATAAAAAGAAATATGTGGCACTTGGGGACTGCCGCGGTAAAGCTATTGCATAGCATTTTTTATCAACTTATGTATTTTTTTTTCTTCAAATCTTTCTGACGCGGATAATACCTGATAATATCTTTTTGACGTTCACAATTTATTTTTCTTTTTAGCTCTTTAAGTTTTCTTCTCTATAAAACGAAAATATCTAGGTATAAATAATAACTATAAATAATAAGGTATAACTAGAGTAATTATACACCAAAAAAAATATTAATTCAATTATATTACGTATTCGTCCGATTTCGAAACAGCTCGTCTCGATCCGTGCGAGCTTCGTACAGTCGTACCATATAATATACGTTAAGCGAACACTCGGCCGAGCTACATGGTAGGTGTTAGGTTTTATTTTCGTAACGGAATTTCTTGATTCGGTCGCCGCGCTCATAGCCCGCGATAAAAGCTATGCAATAGCTTAATAATAATGGTCTCCTAACTGAATACCGTTGCAAAAGCGGTCGATTTCATCAAAAATAGCTAACAGGTGTAAATGCAGAATCAAGTGCACCCTGTGTTCCCTCATTCTTATAATCCGATAAGACGCAAGACCGACGGCTCAACGTACAATCCGGGACATGGAAACCAGAGGTTTATTGTAAATTTAAAATACTTATACTCATTTAATGAGTATAAGTAGGTATCAATCCATTTCTTACCGTGGGTGTCGTCAAGACGGCTAAGGGATTTCTACTGAAGGACGGGTAGCAGCATTCTCTGAGTATTTTTAAAGCCTTATTGCGATCGCCCACCCGCTCGCCAAGCGTGGCGATTATGGCAATTACCCCTAGGTACCATATTAAGTAGGTTCTACTGGGGAGACCCGTGCCCAGCAGTGGGACATCATATGGGTTAATATAATATACGATAACATCCATACTAATATTATAAATGTGAAAGTAACTCTGTCTGTCTGTTACGCTTTCACGCTTAAACAGCTAAACCGATTTAGATGTAATTTGGTATGGACATAGTTTGAGTCCCGGGGAAGGATATAGGATAGTTTTTATCGCGATAATCGACATCCACGCAGGCGGAGCGGCGGGCGAAAGCTAGTATACAATATTCACTTTTACTTAACATAGAGTTACTACACGTGGTATCAAATTAAATTGTAGTAGTTTCTCTGAACAAAGATAGTGAAAATTTTATGATCTGAATAGTAAACCAGCCAGGGTCATTAATATAGCATTTAGATACTCGAAGCTTGAACAAGATAGCTTCGTATCAGGAGTCTATTAGCAGAAGCTTCGAGAAAACTTGAGTTTAACAACGAGTAGCAATCGATAGAGGTTATAGTGTGAGCTTTTTTCAATAACGAGTTTTTATGTGATGGCGGTACGTTATAGCCCTAGTGTTTTTACGTTTATATGCTATGTAGGTATTTGTCTTAAATATTAAAATGTTGTTTGTATTGTATATTTACAGTTAAGGTACTGCAACCATTAAACCATCAAACACACGCAATCATATAGTAGATACAATGAAGTTTTGAATATAATTTTGGATGTTATTGTATTCGATTAAATTATTCACCCCTATATCACCAAGTCATTCGATTACAAAAAAATGGAGACAAAAGAAATGCTCAGTTAAATGACAAGAAAATCATATTAAGTATACATTTTTTATTTTAGCATGAAATGTGGGAGACCTAATGTCGGACGTTCATAATGATTGACGCGGCCTCCCTCGGCATAATAAATGTCACAAGTGTACCTGCACATTGGAATGGGAAGGGAATATTGGACAGAAAATGGGAAAAGATGTTTTTGCCTTAGTTTATTACTTTTCTTTATTAAGATTGCCACTTTTGTGATACTTTTGATGTAACTAGACTTCCTAGTGTGTATGAATCACTAACAGTTGCTACACAAGTTCAGCCCGGCAACATTCGGCACAGTCCGAGCGGTATATGTGGATGAACGTTTAGGAAAAAAGCCGCTCGACCTTGCCGAACACATACACTAGGCCGAGCGACAACGAGAAGGCATCAATCGGTACACCCAGGCGGTAGAATCGAAGCATGTATCGGCCCAAATGAACTACTCGATCAGCACTTGATAATGAAGCCGAACATCAATATGTAGGTTCACCTGAAAGTATTAAGAGGAGATACTAGAAGTTTATTGCAACTCCATTCGGACGGATTTATGACGGTGAGACATATGGCTACTTAAGTAGACATATCTATAAGTAATAATTGTGTCCTAAGTGACGTGAACAGTGTTTGTAACACAGAATGGTTTAAGACAGAATATATTGATATTATAGAAGTAAGTACTTGGGTACAGTTTGTTTATATTATAATAACAGACATGGCTTTGCAAGTATCCATGTCTATATGTCAATAATTGTATTACGAAATAGGTAATGACAAAGTAAAAATACTTACAGGTTATGTTGTAATTCACATGTAAATGACTTGAGATGATTATAACACATTATAGAAGCACCTTTAAATGAATTAAAACAATAAATTAGTGTCCACTGAACACAGTTTGTACGGATTGAAATGTCAAATAACGTTGTTGTGGTTAATTACTTTTATATCAAAATTAATTACAGCGGTGGTATGTATCGTTAGTAGAACCATACCAATAAAACAAATAACACCCTGGTTGTATTTCAATGGTTTGTACTTTCAATACCAAACATATTGATAAGAAATATATATATTACGGGTCTTAATCGCGTGAATAATTTAAGGTAAAATACCTTGTTTATTGCCCGACGTTTCGACCGTATTGCAACGGCCGTGGTCACGGGAAGACTAGTTGAGCTCAGCGTCGCCTCCGTGAAGCGCGGGTTTCGGAAACTACCCTCGCTTGATTTTTATCACTCACTATTACGGAACTGTCGGTACTTCGACACACAACACTAAGGACATCTGCACACTGGCGTGTAATGTTTGTTCGGCGGTGTATACACTTGCCGATCACGGGATTCCACGATGTTGACAAACGGTATCCGTCTTCTCGGTTGAAATTGACATGTTTTTTGATTTCAACCGCTTCCCTCGCCATCCTGGAGTAATAGTGACGGTCAGTGGAGAGGACCTGTGGTTTGTGTAGTTCAATCCAGTGATTGGTTCCCGCATCCAGCAAGTGTTCCGCTATTGCTGACTTGTTTGTCTGTCGGTTTTTCACAGCCGCGATGTGTTCCTTAACCCTTTCCGCTATTGTTCGCTTGGTTTGTCCGATGTGGGAAGTGCCACAGCTGCAATCCACTTTGTAGACGCCAGGTGTCTGTAGAGGAATTACATCCTTAGGAGTACGTAGGTGCTTAGCTACCTTGGAGTGCGGACTATATACAGTCTTAATGGAGTATTTCTGCAGTACTGTTCCAATTTTGTCCGTCACTCCTTTCACATACGGTAGAAAAGCTGGAGCCCTGTCAACCCCCGGTCGGGAGTCTCTCCTCTTCGTACGTCGTGTGCTTCCTCTGTATCCGTTTCGCTTTAGTACCTCCTGAACATGTGTGAGCTCACTATCTAAGTGTTCAGGGTCACAAATGTCATATGCTCTATTTGACCGGGGGTTGACAGGGCTCCAGCTTTTCTACCGTATGTGAAAGGAGTGACGGACAAAATTGGAACAGTACTGCAGAAATACTCCATTAAGACTGTATATAGTCCGCACTCCAAGGTAGCTAAGCACCTACGTACTCCTAAGGATGTAATTCCTCTACAGACACCTGGCGTCTACAAAGTGGATTGCAGCTGTAGCAGTTCCTACATCGGACAAACCAAGCGAACAATAGCGGAAAGGGTTAAGGAACACATCGCGGCTGTGAAAAACCGACAGACAAACAAGTCAGCAATAGCGGAACACTTGCTGGATGCGGGAACCAATCACTGGATTGAACTACACAAACCACAGGTCCTCTCCACTGACCGTCACTATTACTCCAGGATGGCGAGGGAAGCGGTTGAAATCAAAAAACATGTCAATTTCAACCGAGAAGACGGATACCGTTTGTCAACATCGTGGAATCCCGTGATCGGCAAGTGTATACACCGCCGAACAAACATTACACGCCAGTGTGCAGATGTCCTTAGTGTTGTGTGTCGAAGTACCGACAGTTCCGTAATAGTGAGTGATAAAAATCAAGCGAGGGTAGTTTCCGAAACCCGCGCTTCACGGAGGCGACGCTGAGCTCAACTAGTCTTCCCGTGACCACGGCCGTTGCAATACGGTCGAAACGTCGGGCAATAAACAAGGTATTTTACCTTAAATTATTCACGCGATTAAGACCCGTAATATATATATTTTAGTAATGTGTACAAATCGCGAAAGTTTATCAACATTTATATTGATAAGAAGTTTAAGATCACATTTAGTTAGTTATTTATCCTGACCTAATAATAGTTGGTATATGTATTTTGTATGTACGTAATGTATTTGAGTTTAGTTATGTATATTTGTATGTATGTTATGTTTTTAAGTATACGTATGTGTGTGTATATATAGATATATATACATTTTATAATCGATTGTAATTATCTTATTTATCTAGCATTGGCTGTCAACAATCTGCACCTATATAATTTTATGTCACATCACCCAAAGGTTGGCTGGTAGGGAATGCTTGTAGCATTAAGTCCGCCTTTGTACGATCTTTTTGTGCATAAAGTCAATAAATAAATAAATGTAGTTTTTAATATAGTGGTCGCAGCAGTTCTACATTATTCTACATTGAAAGTTTATTATAAGAAACTCGTAGAACTCTCTACAATATCCACAGATTCTATGTGTATTTTCTAACAACGGCATTAGCTAAGATTTGCAAAGATTTTTAACATAGGCAGTTTTGCAAACAGTGTCAAAGTTTGAACCAAAACTTTTTTCACGAGTCTCCCACACGATCGTCAATCATTTGAAAACGTCAACAATCAATTCGCATATTTTGATCGAAACATTATATAGTTGACCCGCGCAACTTCGTCTGCGTGAATTTTCCCCGTTTTTGCAACATTTTTCATTGCTGCTCCGCTCCTATTGGTCGTAGCGTGATGTTATATAGCCTATAATATAATATTCCTCGATGAATGGGCAACATTTTGCAATCGCGTTCAAACAAACAAACTCTTCAGCTTTATAATATTAGTATTGATTATTTTCAAAAAGCGGACAAAATGTTGGTCAAACTTGATGGTAAGCAGTTGCTTTATCCTATTTTTTGTAACGGGCTTGGAGTTGCTATTATTTTTAATTGAAAAAGGTCTCATACAAATTTGCAATTATTTTGAATTCTTTTTAGGGTCAAGTCCTTTTATTCGAATTAATTGACCCTTTTCTCTTTCGATTAAATGATACCGGTTTTATTATCAAAGAACATCCGTTTATTGAACTGCTAAACGGATTTAGATTTAATTTTGCACAACAAAAACAACAAATAGTTGGCACATCAGAAAAGTCTAGCAATCTAGAAGAATAGCGTTTTAGTCGCTAAGCTGCCATCAGTCGATTCGTGACTACAATTCGATCGAAACGTCGGGTAAATAAAAGGTTCATACCTTTAAATAGGTAATCCTTTCTCATCTCTGCCATACATAACAAAAAAGACCTCTTTGCCAAATTCCAGCTTCCTTGGTCCAAGGAATTGAGCTGGGCATTGATGAATAAATGAGGCAGGACTATGATATTTAAGATTATGTATTTATTTTATATGCACCCATAAGTTTGTTTTGTACAAAGTGTTATCATTATGAAACCTGTTCTATAATATTAATTTAGCACTTTGTTCACTGAAAGAGGTATTTACCATTTAAATTGAAACAATGGGATTATGTCGGCGGGCTTAGTTCAAACTAATCCTGTTTTTATATTCAGCTTACTGTTAAATTACGGAAAGTGTTCATTTACATTACTGCCTTGTAATTCTGTTCAATGGCTAGTGATAAAGCTTCTATTTATATCTGGAAACGAGTTTCTGGGGTCATTGTACTCAGCTGAGTACACCTAGAAACTGACCTTTCCTTCATTTATATTAACATCTTTGTTAACATGCAGTTTTTCGGCTATAACTCAATGACGGTATATCCGATCATGTCCAAAATAATTTTAATTTAAAGTATTTATTAAGCGCTATCTTTGCGATTATTTGTTATATTTTTTAGTCTCACGGTTCTAAAGTTAAGGGGGCGGGGACTCACAATTTATGTAACTTTTGAAGCGATTATTTTGTCAGACCTGTCGAATGATAAGCTTCGCGATGATGTTTAATGAAAAAAAAATTTAGGTTATGTTGCAAGTTTCCCCATTAAAAAATAATATTATTGGGGTGGTCACAATTTATGCTACTTTCGGAGCGATTATTTTGAAAGACCTGTCGAATAATGAGCTTCACAAGAAAAAAAAATTAGGTTATGTTGCAAGTGTCCACATTAAAAAAAAAATATTATTATTATTTAGCTATCAAACTAAGTAGCGGCTACTAAGACATCTTTATAACAAATTTCATCAATATTCGTTGAATAAGTAGTCTTTGAGTAAAATGGACAGAGAGACAGACAAATATGACGAAACTATAAGGGTTCCGTTTTTTGCCATTTTGGCTACGGAACCCTTAAAACCGCATGCGAATTCGTCTATTCGTGTACGATAACTTAGACAGATACACACATTACATTTATAACACCAATCCTTTTGTACCGGAAATTTAAAAAAAATACAGATTAAAAGAAAATCACCCTTAACTATCAAATGTAACACAAACGAAGAAACACCAAATCTCTTACTCATTTGTGAGATGTCTTCTTTCTGGAAGTCTCTTTGACTAATTACAAATCGTCCCGGCCTTTAAGATCAAAGAAGTTATACGTGTGATAATATAATGTGATATAATATGATGTTATCCACTGCGGGTAAGGTCCGGTCGTAAGATTACCCGGGTCCCGAGATACCGACGATATAGTACGAAGATGCACACATATACATACAAGAAGAATTCATTGATATAAGACGTTACGAAACCGATACGACAAAAATGTAATTTGTTTTTTGCGGATTTTTTTTTTTAATTTCTTGAGGCAACTCATACAACGTCATCTGATTACAAACTAAGCAGAGCTTGTACTGTGGCAACCAGACAACTGATAAATATACTTATATAATTCTAAATAGATACATATTCTGACTGCCTCTGTGGCGCGGTGGGAGTGTATCCGATTGCTAAGCAAGAGGTCGTGGGTTCGATCCCCACCCAGGATAAAACTTTGGGTGATGAGCACGATGGTTTATTCTGTGTCTGGGTGTTCTCTGTAATATGTATGTATTTAGAAATATAAAAGTATGTTTATCAGTTGTCTGGTTGCCATAGTACAAGCTCTGCTTAGTTTGGGATCAGATAGCGTTGTGTGAGTTGTCCCAAGGTATTATTATTATTATAGATAAATAACACCATGTTCATCACACAAAGTTTTATCCCAGGTGGGAATCGAACCCACGACCTCTTGCGTAGCAGTCGGACACACTCCCACCGCGCCACAGAGGCAGTCAAACATTATGTACCGAAGTCATCGCACAAAGTACTAGTAGTTCTACCACATTCCACCAGTGGCGTGGGGTCCTTTAAACACCATTAGTTTCGGTTTCCCTTTGGTTTGTAATTACTTAGTTTTATAGGTACAAAGCACCATGTCCAGCAAGATATATTTTTGTATCGGGTTACCTCAGAAAAAATTAACCCTTCGCTTCTGCATTCCAATGACTAGGTATTATTTATGTTTTATATTAATTAATACAGTTTATGTGGCGCTAATTAACACTGAACATTGCACGTAATAAAATAATGTTAATATACAAAGTGTAAATTAATCCCTGTCCGACCGAAACGGGGTGTGTACGTAATCTGTTAGCAATGTAAATAGCTAAAAAAAACAACGAAATATTATAATGTTTTTTTATTGAATATTAAAATTCACAATTACGGTTTAAGTACCAAAATTTCGTCGAAATGTGTAAATTTCCAAGATTTTTAATCAACATTGTTTGCATAAACCACCTTGACTATCAAAACAATATTTTCCGCAATAACTTCTATCAAGAAAAAAATGTATAGTTTTTTTCGTCATTCAAAAATTGGCATAAATCAAATGGGAACATGATACCTTACAACACAATAAGAGTTCGAACAGGAGTTACATATACATACTGTAGAAATTGTGATGATATAATAATATCATCTAAGTATCCAAAAGTCAATGAGATCAAGCAGCGATACCACTGTTAGATCTATACTAGATAATCGTTTCCTATATACAAAAACAAAAAAAAAAAACCGTGTAACAATACCCTGATTGCGTATTTGAATGTCAAATCAATCAATAGGAATAAATTATTTTAGAATAATGTGGTAATATTACATCTAATGATTTGAAAAAAACCGGACAAGTACATGTCGTGCTTTGTTTTATACTACTAGCATTTTTTCAGTGGAATATGTACGTCAAATAAACACTTTTAGGCTTACAATTTCACAAACGGATTCCTAAATCGAACCACATACACAAACGAACACCCCCTAAACGAAACCCCACACTGGTAGCTGAGAAAAATAATCATACCCCCACTTTACGTGTAACTACCACTTTTATCAGCTTTTATTTGTCAGCGTAACTAATATGTATATCTATGTATATTAGTTACGCTGACTGTTCCGTTCTGCAACGGAACCCTTAAAAAAGTTTCTCCGCAATTCAACATGCTTTAGTATTTATAATCATCGAAATCAATACTAAAATTAAATGTGCCCGTTTTTTTTCTATTCGATTGATCACTAATCTAGCAAACGGTGAGACCATGTAGAAAACGTAATAAAATGGCGGATTTTATTGTTTAAGAATTTGAGATTTGCGGTGGAGATCATAGACATTTTTTTTGCAAACGATCGCTTGCAAGCGTTATCGAATTCATCACGGAACGAATGTACCTTGTCTAAGCTCCCTGATTTGACTTGACATTCAAATACCTAATCATCTGAATTCATGCTGGTGGTAGAATAAAATCACAGACTAACTAACTAAATAACTCCTTTTCTTGGGGCAGTCTTGTAATAATACTCCTTTTTGGGCAGTAAATAGTGACCATTTTGTTAGTAAATCGACATTTTTAAAAAACAATTTCAATAGCCTGTTATGCAAACGTAGCAATATGTACCACGGAAATGAAAAATTCATTTCTTCCATCGAATATTGCAATCTATTTTGTTTTTTTACAACCGCGTACATAGATTTAGTACATTTCGTTTTTATACGTAACTTTTTGTTTTATAAATATTTGTTTTTGTAACATATTGAACATTTCTATTCTTGTTTGCTCGACGTTTTGTTTTGGAAGTTTTTGGTCACAACCTTGACTAAAACCTAAATTTGTATTGTAACCTAAACCCATAAATCTATATTAATATTAAAAAGCGGAAGAGTTTGTTTGTTTATTTGCTTTGTTTGTTTGTTTAAACGCGCTAATCTCAGGAACTACTGGTCCGATTTGAAAAAATATTTTTTTGTTGGATAGCCCATTTATCGAGGAAGGCTATAGGCTATATAACATCGCGCTACGACTAATAGGAGCTGAGTAGCGACGTGAAATGTTGCAAAAACGGGGAAAATTTACGCATACGAAGTTGCGCGGGACAGCTAGTCTATAATAATATTATAAAGCTGAAGAGTTTATTTGTTTGTTTGTTTGAACGCAATAATCTCAAGAACTACTGGTCCGAATTGAAAGATCTTTTACTGTTAGATAACCCATTTATCGAGGAAGGCCATAGGCTATATAACATCACGTTACGACCAATAGGAGCGGAGCAGCAATGAAAAATGTTTCAAAAACTAGGAAAATTTACGCAAAGTTGCGCGGATCAGCTGGTGTCATATAAAATGGTCTCCTAAACGATGTCGATTACAGTGGCGAATCTCATTAGAAACCAGCCAACAACGCAGGAGATATAGTGCACAAGTGTATGCGCAGACACAAGTGCACTCTCTTTTCCCTCTCATAATCCGATGGGACAGAAATTTGACACGAATTGAGAGAGATTAGGCGCAGGACCGACAGCTTAACGTCCTCTACGAGATACGAAGGGGTGTGACAGTGTCCGAAAACCGTCACCCATCTATGAACCGACAGTGATAACGTTGCTTAACCTCGCAAATATCTCAATCCACTCGATCGCTACTGAGTCACAATAGTAACTTAATATTGTAATGCAAGTACAGGCATTTCATAAACCGAGTATAATCTACGTGCAAACACAATCCACCAGCGCATAGTTTTACCCACCAAACACAAAATCCACTAGAAACAAATCGCATCATATAAAGAAGCCACCATACTTGTACAGCGATAATGACAACATCACGGTTATACGGTTTTATGAAACGTTTAGGACACCTAACGCTAATTTATACTAATATTATAAAGCTGAAGAGTTTGTTTGTTTTTTGGACGCAATAATCTCAAGAACTACTGATCCGAATTGAAAAAATATTTTACTGTTGGATAGCCTCTTTATCGAGGAAGGCTATAGGCTATATAACATTACGTTATGACCAATAGGAGCGGAGTAGCAATGAAAAATGTTTCAAAAACGGGAAAAAATTACGCAGATGAAGTTGCGCGGGACAGCTGGTATTTTATAAGTACTACTGACGTAGAATAGAAAACAGATGTGGCCGAGTTAAGGAGATATAAGTGGGGAAAAAATCTCTCTTGTATTTTGCTAACCATGCGATTATGAGTAATTTCCAATGCAAAGGCCTTATTTACGATGACTCAATCACACTTTTGGCAAGACCAAATCCTTCCAGACGAATTATCTTCTCATAACCAATTTGAGACGTAAGAGACATTATACAGTCGTACAGTACGCAAACACAAGTGCACTCTCTATTTCCTCGCTATCATAGTCCGATGGGTCGAAAATCTGACATGATTGAAAATAAACTAGACATAGAACTGACTACTAACTGGAGTACGTTAGATTACCGTTCAATATGTTAGATATTTGTACAAGAGTACAGGGAGCGTATTATCCATTATGTTTGTTTGTTCTCCGAGGAGAACAGTCCGGTACATTGTTGGCCAAACATCGTTGTACTCATACAAGACGGGGAGCGTTTATTGTCAATATTTTATAGTGTATTTTTTTTTCGTTTTGAATCTGTTAATATTAGATATTTCCTACTTAGAATATTACCTCTTGATTTATTCTTTTAAACATCCATTTACTCGGTAAAAGTCTTCCCCATGCTTTTAAAAATTGTCATATTTATTTATTTATTATTTTTTTTTTTGCGATGTCCAATTTTAACTTCCCGATGCAAAAATAAAGACACCATAATTTTGTAGGTGCTATGTGTGTCTGTTAAAGGATCATAGTTTTTAAACGAGTTAACCGAGTTTTATTAGCTTCACTTGTAAGTAAAAATGATTTTTTTTACTTATAATTATCGTATCACAATGAAATGCTCTAAGGGTGATTTTAAGCTTTTAAAAGCTATATTTTTTAAAATTAGAAACAGATTCACGCAACGTATCTGTTTCCAAACTTAGCAGAGCTTGTATCATCATCAATATCATTGCTTTTTCTTTTCACAAGCGTTAACGTTTAAAGATATATTTTTCTTTTAAAAATTATAACTAGCAATGTGGGATTGGAGAAGTTAACTAGCAATCTTGTTAACCCCTCTAACTAAGCTCAAAGACTTTTGTTAGGAGTCGGTTCACGTTGGCAGTTTAATGGGTAGAATTCGAATCCGCGACCTCACGATTGCGAGACCGATGCCTTAGCCATTAGGCTACCGCCCGCTAAAAGATACTGGTCTAGGTCCTTAGCGTGTTTTATTCAAGCACTAAGTAATCAATGTGATATTCCCATACCGTATAAATACCGCACGTCGCGAGATCGGAGTCGTTTATCTTAATTGTGTTCTGTAAAGAGTACCATCAGTATCTCATTATGTTTTTTTCCGAAGTAGGTTAACTGCTTCATGTTTGGCTAAATGTTTAATCGATAGAAGGTGAAAAAGTTGATGTTTCTTAAGTTAGAGGTAATGTGTTATCTGAGTCTAGGTATTACCACAAGACTATAACAAAAAAACTTGAGAGGTGTCAAGGGACACCCGGATGGAACGAAGTTCTTATCGTAACTTTTTTTTTTTTTTTTAATCGTCGCCACACCACGCTGTTCAATGCGAAATAGAAAGACGAAACGAAAATAACTGGCTTGCTTTCTATGAGAGAGAGACAGACAGAGAAACACGCACACGCCGCACGACTTACAGCTATAGCAAAAAGTGTCGTTACAACTTTTGGTCTTTTGAAATAACTTACAAAAAGACGATTGTATACCAAAGGCTCAAACTTACAGCTACACAATTGTCACCAATACTGTGTACCGAATTTATGCCTCTAGACCAAATTGACAGGTGACTTCTTCGTCAAATTAGATGTTCATATCTTACGCGCACGCCGCACGGCTTACAACTATAGCAAAAAGTGTCGTTACAACTTTTGGTCTTAATTTTTTCCGTCTAGCGTCTTCGTTCCAAAAAGTTTAACATTTTATTTTTATTATTTTTATTTTTATTAAAGTTTTACAGTTTAACTTTAAATACGAACTTTGTTCCTGTTTAACGTATAATCTAGTTCTTATTCTGCTCTTATATTCTAAAGCTTCCTATTTTAGGAACCATATGACTGGCCTCTTGGTCTAATAGTTAGTGATTCTGGATCCTAAGCCCAAGGTCGATTAGATCCCCACTCAGAATAAAACTTTGTGTGATGAGCACGATGGTTTATTCTGTGTCTGGGTGTTATTTATCTAAGATATGTATGTTTTTAAAATTTGTAAGTATGTATATCAGTTATCTGATTGCCATAGTAGCTCTGCTTAGTTTGGGATCACGCAACGTTGTGTGAATTGACCCAAAATATTAAAAAAACGACATGAAAGTATTTTAATTATATAAAAAGGCAATACCCGCACAGGGTACAAACAAGTCCTGTGGCATGGAGGACTTTACAAACACAAGAAACGATTACAAAGAATATACTGTACTGTGGGATATATTGTATTTAGACTTACTTGTAGTCCAGAATAAAGGGCTTATTAAATAAAATACAACTTGATCTAGTTATCCTTCACCCAAGCTTTATAAACTTCTATAGATTTTCATAAAATTGCCCTCAAAATCTAAACAGTAATGCTTTAAACCACTTAATCTCCAAACCTCTTCAAGAAACACCTCAGCCAATAAACAATCTTGGACTACACAATCCACGAAAACTTTACTATCAAAAGGTACTTTAGTTTATATCATAGGGGATTACAGTACCTGTGAGTCTCTTCCAAGGGACCTTTTTATGTCCGGAGGTTTATCGAGTACTGTGGCTCCCTCTGCCGAACGGGATAGCATTAAATTTTACTTCGTGTCGTAAAATTGAGTGAATTTAGTTTGATATTTTTTTGGATAGTGTTGAGTTTTATGACGGGAATTTGTAGTGATTTCGTGAGAGGGATCTGTGATGAAGAAGTGGACGACTTTGTGAGGGATTGACGTGATTTTAAATATAAGTTATTAATGAAGCAAGCAAATATTTGCATACGAACAGCATAGTGATTTAAAAAATATTTAAATTAAAAAAAATCTACTTGTATTCTTTTACGTATGACCGAAAACAAAAACTTTCTGAGTTATGACGATAAGTATATATTATTTTTACTATACTATCTTTAAATAAAATTGTATTTTCAGGGTTTGTGTATGCATCTTTAACAGATTTAGATGCTTGAAGTAGTTCTAGAATTGATAAAATGACTGAGTAACATAGGCTAGTTAGTAGTTTACTAAAAAAAATAATATGTCTGTCGTCAGTTGTGTTGAAAGTCACACACATAATTATAAATTTATAATTATTACATGTCCTCTTCCATTTTCTGTCTGAACTTTACTTACAAAACCTGGAACTTAAAACCAAAAATATCACATTTTTAAAAGCGTACTTACGCGAACAGTTTGTAGCGGACCTCTCTGTCACTCGACCAACGATTTATTTTCAAAGACAGGACCGTAATCGACAGCCGATTAACGTTTTTTATCGCTCCGACTAATTCCTGAACGAAAGCATTCATTGTAGCTGGTACAAATTTATTATTTGTGGAGTTTCATCAATCAAAATGTAAAGCTCAGTAAATTGACTTTGTGGGAGTAGATTATGGAGCGTCAGGTAGTCAGGAGGTGGTAGATTTTAGATTGATTTGAAGTTTATTAACCTTTGAGTTAAAATATCGAAAAAAAAATCAAAAATCTGAAATCTTTACTTAGGATGCAAAATAACAGTTGTGATACGTCGGGACTACATGCACATGTTCGCAAACAATAGGTAAAGCTGGGGAAAAGAACCCGGCAAAAAAAATTGGCGGCCTCTCTTTTCAAATTGCCAATTTTACAATGTTTGAATGTTTATAAACTTGATATGGGGGTAAGGTGCTGCGACTAATATAATATACACGTTACTTTATAGTCTTCTATCAGTGGGGAGAATGTAACCGAAAATTTTGATTTTGATGCAACTTTTACAGCTCGAAAACTTATTGTATTTGTATTTTATTAAAGAGAGCTGCAATGTAGAATTGTTGTCCCACATTAATAGCAATGCTGTTAACCCCTCCAGCTAAGCTCAATGGCTTGTGTTAGGAGTTGGTTCATATAGGTAATATAATGGCTAGAATTCGAACTCGCGCCCTCGCGATTGCGAGTCTGATGCCTTAAGCATTAGGCTACCGCCGCTTCAAAAAAAAATATTGTATGTAATACATTTAAACTCACACATAAAATACTATTTAATTTTAATTTTAAATGAGTAAAAGTACTAATTTTTTTTTTTAAGACTACTTCCTCATTCATTGACAAGCCCTGTGTCGCGGGAGACTTATCAAACATACAAGTCACGGACACAAATAACACCCAGACTGGGAACAACAATTTGTGGATCACACAAAGTGGTGTCCCATGTGGTAATCGAACCCACGAACGACCTCTTGCGTAGCAGTCGGACATCTTCTCACCACGCCACATTGGTATATAACTCTCCTAGCATTAGCCTATCGACCAATTACAGGTGTGGGCATCCACGCCTATATCACACAGCTCTTCTATCTGAGAGGAGCCTTGATGCCTCTGTGGCGCGATGGGAGTGTATCCGACTGCTACGCAAGAGGTGGTGGCTTCGATCATCACCCAGGATAAAACTTTGTGTGATGAGCACGATGGTTTATTCTGTGTCTGGGTGTTATTTATCTATAATATGTATGTATTTAGAAATATATAAGTATGTTTATCAGTTGTCTGGTTTCCATAGCACAAGCTCTGCTTAGTTTGGGATCAGATAGCGTTGTGTGAGTTGTCCCTAGATATTATTATTATTATTATTATTATATCAGCTGTAATCTACCACGGGCACTGGTACGAGTACCTCGGTGGCATAATGTGATACGTAAGACTATTGCGTAAGAGGTCGTGGGTTTGATTCCCACATGAAACATAGCTTTGTGTGGTCCATAAATAGTAGTGTCTGGATTTTGGGTTATCTTTAAAAATAATGTCAGCTTGCTTTATAATGTCAGAACAATTGCAACGCCTAGCACTGCGCAATTAGGTGTGCTAGTATGTCAACTCCCTTAAGACCCAGTGCATTTAAATGGCCCAGAGTAATATGAATGTTAGTTTGTATTCCTTGTCCAGTAATAAGTTTTGTTTGTATGTATAAGACCACGGTATTTTAATGTGATTTAAAGATTTATTTATTTCAGATGTCTCTTGTTAAGTATGGTCATCATCATTACACAAAAACCTCATTAATTTTATTCAGCACTAACTGACCCGCGCAACTTCGTCTGTGTAAATTTTCCCCGTTTTTGCAACATTTTTCAATGGTGACTATAGCCTTTCTCTATTAATAGGCTATCCAACATGCGTTTTTTTTAAATTCGGATCAGTAGTTTCTGAGATTTTCATGTTCAAACAAACAAACTCTTCAGCTCTATAGTATTAGTATAGATTAGGGTTCACAAGCGGTTAATCAAAATACATCCAAAGATACTTCATATATGTCATATTATGATAGGCAGTTTGAAGATATGTGGTAACAAAAGAAACATATATTAAATACTAGCTGTCCGGCGCAACTTCGTATGCATAAATTTACCCCGTTATTGCAACATTTCTCATTGCTACTCCGCTCCTATTAGTCGTAGCTTGATTTTATATAGCCTATAGCTTATGCAAAAGTGGAAGAATTTTTCAATTCGGATCAGTAGTTCCTGAGATTACCGCGTTCAAACAAACAAACAAACTCTTCAGCTTTATAATATTAGGATAGATATTTCGGGACTTAATCGCGTGAATTATTACCTTTTACCTACTTACCCGACGTTTCGATCGCATTGCACCGATCGAGGTCACGGGTCGACTCTGAGTCGAGTATAAAAATCGCGAAAGTTCAAAAACAACAAATAAACATATTATACCTATACGTAATCTCTATTGAAACTGAAACCAGTAAGAATAAAAATAGAATACAAGCTCAAAATAACAACCAAGTTCAATTCCTGGGTTCTTTTTTTAACCTAGAGAATCAATTTCCCCTGGACATATCCATCAATCCACCTACACCTCCAATTCGTCTCGAACCTTTACACAACCTACATAATGTATCATCCAAATTAAGAAAATGGCTTCCATAAGTTCCCTACCCCAAAAATTCACGATCCCTTACTTTCATAAAAATTGGCTGGCCAAGTAAAGTTCTAGTGACTACACGCCGCTTAATAATTCATACACGACCCGGGGCCACATTAGTGCCGACTATCACGGCCCTAAGTGCACACATGGAATAAAATATATTTACACGTTAAGATCAAATGAAGTTGCTGAGGAAAATTCTTGCAACGTTTTTAACACCTGTTTTTTGAAACGAAATTGAAATAGATATAGTTAAATAATTATAACCGAGTGACTGACCTGGTGGTTAATGCTATACTGCTAAGTCAAAGGTACTGGGTGCGATTCCCAACATAGGTAAATCTGTATGTGATAAACATGATCTTGTATTCTGTGTCTAGGTGTAATTGATCTACATGTATGTATTTAGAAGAGAGGCAATTATTTACTGTCACAGATATGTACAACATTTACAGTGGTGTTACATATATTATATAGTAGGTACATGTGATTAATAACTGCACGTCATATCTGTGGCAACGTGGCTTCCACTCAGCATAAAGCTATGTTGCAGCATGAGACGCAACATTGCGCTGATTTTCAGTAAAGCCCCGGGTGACGTCCAAAATCGTTAAATAACAAAAATTACAATTAAATTAACTAATATTACTTATACTACCATAATGTAACAACTTATAACATTTACTAATCTTAAATTCTTATTAATAATAATAATATCTAGGGACAACTCACACAACGTCATCTGATCCCAAACTAAGCAGAGCTTGTACTATGGCAACCAGACAACTGATAAACATACTTATATATTCTAAATACATACATATTATAGATAAATTACACCCAGACACAGAATAAACCATCGTGCTCATCACACAAAGTTTTATCCTGGGTGGGGATCGAACCCACGACCTCTTGCGTAGCAGTCGGAGACATTCCCACCGCGCCACAGAGGCAGTCCTTTCAGTAGTATTCCTTCAGTAATATTAAGAAAACATACAATAAATAGTTAAACAACGAAATAGGACTCGATCGTGAACAACTTTATGCTGTACTAGCGGACGCCTCGCGGTTTCACCCGCGTAGTTTCCCTTCCCGTGGGAATACAGGGATAAAGAATAGCCTATGTCACCCGGGGTTAGTGTAGCTTCACAACGATGAAAATTTTTTTTCAACTCCGTCCAGTAGTTTCGGAGCCTATTCAATACAAACAAACAATCAAATCTTTCCTCTTTATAATATTAGTATAGAGTATAGATAAATATGTATGGTTATCAGTTGTCTGGTTGCTATTGCATCTACCTAATTTGGGATCAAATGTCCTTGAGTGAGTTATACTAAGATATTTATTTTATAGATTCATAAGATTCCTTATAAATTTTTTTAAAGATATTTTACTGCGACATAAGTGTCCACTGCACATCCACAGCACGATGGCGCAGCGAAAATGCGTGCAACGACTGATATTTTTGTTAAGCTCACAAAGGTGCTCCGATTTGGGGATAACTTTGTGTCAGTTAATTGTTGTCATACAGTGTTGGTACACTATTGTGAGAGTTATCTTTAAAAAAATAATTCTTTATATAAAGTAGACTATGAACTTATTTTTGATATATCTACAACGATTTTAATAGACGAGCAGGTAGTGCGCCTGCTGGTAAGCGTTACGCTAGCTCATAACAGTATAAGTGTCACCCAAATCCTTGTTTGACAAAGATCTTAATGTCACCGCACCGCACTGCTTATTTGAGATATTAGTTTGTAGTTATTGTAACCTTAATTGGAAACATCATACGGATCAATTAGCCAAAAGAATCAACGTGATGGTCTATGCATTATATCAACTTTCTGCGATTACAGGTATTGATTCTCTTATAACAGCATACCATGGCATGGTGGGTTCTATTCTAAGGTTTGGTATCATATTTTGGGGCAATTCTACTTATAAGTTACTGGTTTTCAAGTCCCAAAAGAGATGCATTAGAGCTATGTTCGGACTTAACCCCCGTGACAGCTGTAAGCCATACTTTGCCATACATAAACTTTTAACGGTTCCCTCTCTTTATATATATGAAGTAGCACTTTTTGTAAAATTAAATCCCCATCTTTTCACGAAGTGGTCGGAAGTAAACCTACGTAACCGGCGTAATGGTGAGCGATTATGTGTAGTGAAATCTCGTACTACATTAAAACATAATAGTATCTTTTGCATGGCACCAATAATCTTTAACAAAATACCAAACAATATTAAACAATTAAATATTAAACAGTTCAAACGTCAGCTAAAACTATACCTAATAGATAAAAGTTTCTACACTGTCACTGATTTCTTGACCGATTCGACATAATATATTATTACTAGTGTGTACCTACCCCGGAACCGACAACCATGATTATGACATTTCGTATACCTATAAATTTTAAACTTATGATATTAAGTGCCGTGTGGTGCCGGCTTAAGAATAGTACCACCCCATCTCTTCTCGTGGGTGTCGTCAAGGCGACTAAGGGATTTCACTACGGAGGACGGGCAGCAGCGTCCTCTGCGTACTTAAAGCCTTACTGCGATCGCCAACCCGCTCGCCAAGCGTGGCGATTATGGCAATTACCCCCAGGATCTACATACCCGTAGGTTCTACTGGGGAGACCCGTGCCCAGCAGTGGGCCATCATATGGGTTGATATGTATTAATTTTTAAATGTTCAATATAATTTTACAATATCCCTTTACTATGCGACTTGTGTTTATAATTTATAATTTAAATTTCTTCTAATTTAATTTTCCTATTTGACATGTCTTTATAATTTAATAATGATATTTAAATGCTTTTGCTCTTTTTTTTTTATATAATTTACTCTTATTTCTAAATGTAATAATGGTAATTTTATATTTATATTATGTTATTATTTAAATGTTCTATGCTAATTTTTGGTATAATAAGATTTGTCATGCATGTCACTTACAACATTTACCATTGCCTTTTTGTATGCCTACAAGGGCAAAACATGTGGCACTTACAGAAAATAATCACCTTGCATGCAAGTTTTATATCTTGTATTGTATACTCATGTTTTATACAAAATAAAGAAATCTTTAATCTTTAATCTTTAGTTTGTAAATCTCATTTGTCCAATAATTACACTTGCTACAGTGCCCTGCAACCGAAACACAGTGATGCGTTAACATTACTATTTCACGGAAGAATAACTGACACTGGTCGGACCAAAATGGCCTATGGCTTAGACCTACTACTCGTAAACAGTTATTATAAACATGGAAGGGCAAAATTCTAATGCTTAAAATCACAACAACAAAATTAGGATTTTGAGAAATACGCTCTCGAGGATTCTATGTATTGTTACCGTTATACCTAATAGCTGTTATACGGATAAAAAATATGCGTTATAACTTTATGCGATTCAAATTAGACCAAATAAATATGACGCTAAAGTATCAATATGTCAAAGTTGATATGCCTTTAACAGTTATGCCAAAGTCGCTATGCAAAAGTATTTTAGGATCAAAAAAAATATGTGAATAAAGGGGATCTCATTTCAATGTCTCAAGTTCTTATATTTTGCTTTCCTGCTATGACTATATTAAAAGATACACTTGATAGACGTGCAATATCTCTACAAAGATACCACGTTGTCATTTAACTTCGTAAATCCGCCAATCTTTGGAATGGCCACTAACAAGAGCCTCTCAAAGCGCCGTTTTTAAATCCCTTTATAATCAAGATCAAGTAGGATAATGAAAATGTAACAAAAACAAACAAGTCGGGCTCTTTGACAGGTGAGGCCGAAAGTCAAAAGCCAAAGGCCGAGAGCCGAGGACGAGTGCCGAAAACCCTCGACAATTTTGGCCTCTCATCAAACTTTTTGCAATAATTGTCGCAACGAATAATTTAAATAAATTGACGAAGTGTTTTAAAAACAAAAAGACACTCAAACCGTTTTTGTTTAGAGTAATTGTGAAAGTTGAGGATATTGAGTGAGATCGAGTGGCGAGAAAATAATGACAACATTTTAAAAAGTACTGTAATTTATATGGAGATGGGTAGGGCGGGGTACTACGGAAACTTGTTGGGTTACTTAATCCAATATAGAGGTACGATACGTATATAGTTAAGTAATGTTATCGTCGTTGATAAACTTTCGCGATATGTACACATTATGAAAATATATATATTACGGGTCTTAATCGCGTGAATAATTTATGGTAAAATACCTTGTTTTTTGGTATTTTACCCTAAATTATTGTCCGTGACGGTCACGGCGGTTGCAATACGGTCGAAACGTCGGCCAATAAACAAGGTATTTTACCTTAAATTATTCACGCGATTAAGACCCGTAATATATATATTTTCGTAATGTTATCGTCGTCAAATTATTCGTTGGATGACCTTTTGCCGTGACAACGTCTTATAAATCGATGACCGGCTGCACTCACGAAAAAATGTGACGTCATCGCTCACGTTCCACCTGCTGATAGGCTGAAGTGTCGTAGCCGTCGGGCGCCTGGGTCCACTAAAGCTGTCTCAGGCATGATTGCATAATTTATTGGCGATTCACACATTTGACATTGTGATTTATTACAATGTCATCAATATATTGGCGATTGCAGCGACATGCGATACAATTGAAAATTAAAAAAAGTGTCACTGGCATGGTTTGTTTATTCAATGTTATTAATGTTTTCTTATGACGTTATCACGTAAAATTATCGTCCGTAAACTGACTTTACAGACAACATTTTTTATTACGTAGGCAACTTTTTTTTAATGACAACTTTTTTGCATATTATTAACATAATACCTATTTTTTTTAAAGATAGCAAATTTGTTAACCCTTTAAGCTAAACTAAATTGCTTGTATAAAATATGTTACATTACAATTTTATGTATCACCTATATTTTCAAAATAAGTATGGATGTTAGGAGTGGATTCTTCGTATAAATTTTCTAATTTATACGAAGAATTGTTTTTGTATTTGACTGCCTCTGTGGCGCGGTGGGAGTGTATCCGACTGCTAAGCATGAGATCGTGAGTTCGATTCTCACACGGGACACCACTTTATGTGATCCATAAATTGTTGTTCCGTGTCTGGGTGTACTTTGTGTCCGTTAATTGTACGTTTGTAAAGTCCCCCGCGACACAGGGCCTGTACCCTATTGCGGGAGTCGTCTTTAAATAAAGAAAAAAAAAATGAAGTCGTGGGTTCGATCCCCACCCAGGATAAAAAAAATCTGTGATGAGCACGATGGTTTATTCTGTGTCTGGGTGTTATTTATCTATAGTATTTAGAAATATATAAGTATGTTTATCAGTTGTCTGGTTTCCATAGTACAACCTCTGATTGGTTTGGGATCAGATAGCGTTGTGTGAGTAGTCCCAAAATATTATATTATTATGATTATATCAGAAGAAAATCGCATTCGAAACCGGGCCAAGTACCTAGTTAAACCCAAACTAACTAATTTTGCCTTATAAAAACATTAGTAGCATAAACATTAGCAAATAGACGAATATCTAATATATAAAATTCTCGTGTCACAGTTTTCGTTGCCATACTCCTCCGAAACGGCTTGACCGATTTCGATGAAATTTTTTGTGCTTATCCGGTATCTATGAGAATCGGCCAACATCTATTTTTCATCCCCCTAAGAGTTTGTTTGTTTGTTTGAATGCGATAATCTCAGGAACTATTGGGCTGCACTGAAAAAATATTTTATTGTTGGATAGCCCATTTATCGAGGAAGGCTAAAGGTTATAACATCACGCTACGACCAAAAGGAGCGGAGCAGCAATGAAAAATGTTGTAAAAAAAAAGGAAGAATAATAAAAAAGGGAAAATTTACGCAGACGAAGTTGCGCGGGTCAGCTAGTTAAATATAAAGACATTACTTCTACGAATGTGGAACAAACAACAAGTTAAATAACACCTAAAACATAGTCCCCAATTTGCGTAACACATCATAGAATTCCACACTGTTGTTGTTTTCCAATCTGAGCAAACAATGCTAGCATTCGTGGTACTAATACGGGACTAATAGTACCTAATGGTACCAATTAGGTACTAAATAGTACCGGCAAACAATGCCTTAATTAGTACATTAGTAGAACAAATCTTAATCGACGAAACTATAGTAATGTTTGTTGATTTGTGCTCCTGTTATTCAGACTTCTTGTTAGAATTAGGTTGTATTTGGATAGATATTGGATATCCATTAATGAGTGTGTTATGGCATATTTGTGTATAAGTATATGTTTCAGGCTTTTAGGATTGCGTAGTTATATAATAAAACTTATGATAAAGATTTTAAATGCAGGTAGTTTGAATGCCAAAAGAATTAAACTCTCCCGTTCCAAAAAAAACAATTAAACATGGAAATTAACGGCTTTAAGTGAGGTTAAGCAACGGTCACTCGATCATACGGGTGACCATTTTACAAAAAGTTGTCTCTCTTGTCGTTTGCTAATGGTTTAATTCAGTGGAAGTTACTTTGACTGCTTGGGATACGATTCCTGCTATAAAATTTGCCTTTTGTACATTGTCTGTATTTATCTAACCTTTAAACAAGATTTTTTTGTTTAATTGCTATCGATAAATCGATCTAGCTACTAGTTTTATCCGTGTTTTCAGGCAATCAAAAACTGCTACAATATCATTAGAATACACAGGTTAATTTCGCCGCCATGTTAAAGGTAATGCTAATGATAGCTCAGGTGGAAAATCAGGCGGTCCCGAAGCAGAAAACCCCGGTTCGAGTCCGACTGATTATTTTTTTCCCTATTTCATTTCAATTTTGGATTTTTGTATGTAATATTTCATCAGTATGTAGGTAATTTGTATCTAAATATATTTTCCAAAAAAACACGATTTACCGAATAATTGAATATCGAGCAAAGCTCAGTCATCCAGATACTAGTAATTATATACCACAATTCACCCGCGTATGTTGTATAGCCAGTGACCCAAACTATCTTCACGGCAAATTTCATCTCAATCAGTTAAGCGGTTTAAGAGTGAAAAGTTGACGAACATACAGAAAAATATACTTTCACATTTATAATGTTAGTTACAATGTGCTATGTAATGTATAAACTACATTACCGTAAAGTTTCATTCAGATTAATTCAGCAGTTCTTACGAGATTGCGTAACAAACACCCACCCATCTAAACTTACGCTATTGTAATGGCAGTAAGATAAGATAGGTACTATTTGTTAAACAAATAGTTAATTTTAGCTAAATTCAAGTAGAAAATACTCAGTATATATATTATGTGTAATATGCATCACGATGCCGCGACCTCATTACCATGTAAACGCTACAGGCAATCTTACATACTCCTGAAACTCTATTAACTTGAAGCTCTTACAGGATGTCACAAATTGTCACAGAGTGTCACGTACGAACGATCCGCGTAGTTGTGTTACCCATAGGATATTTAAGCCGACTTTAAATACCTTGTTTTGAACCCCCTCCACAAAATAAAGGGGGGCTACAAAGAAATGTATTTGAAAATAGTGACCCTGTGTTTTTATTGTGAAGTCCTCTATGCGAAATCGCTTATGTATAATGGTATCCCATTTCTTTCCGTGGTTGTCGTCAAGGCAGTTAAGGGATTTCACGCCGAAAGACGGGCAGTGGCGTCTTTTTCGTATTTAGGGCTCCGTAGCCAAATGGCAAAACAGAACGCTTATAGTTTCACCATGTCCGTCCGTCCGCAGCTTAGTTCAGAGACTGTTAGTGCTAGGAGGCTGTAATTTTGCATGGATACGCACATTACTTACACCGATAAAGTGAAAGACATTTTTTTGAGGGTACCTCCCGTATATGTAAAGTGGGATGTATTTTTTTTTCTTATCTACCCCATCGTGTTGGATATCATTAGATAGCTATTTTAAAAACGTTTGTTTAGGGGTTGAAAAGACTATTTATAGATTCAGGGATCGAATTGTCAAATATTAAGCTTTAAAGTGAACTTTTTTGTTAGAGTCAAGTGTCACCCCCCCATTCAACGTCAACCATTTAGCTGGCAGGGAGGGGGCTCCCTGCCAGCTAAATGGTGATGTTGAGTATGTAACAAAAATCACGGTAGTAGTATATATAGTGATGTTAAAAGGAAAACTATCACACCTAAGTAGGCTTTACGATATATACCATTTTCGTAAAAATTACATTGACAATTATTATTATGTAGGTAGGCATAACATTATAACAACACAAAACCCACTTCTTAAGCCACATTATTCGGATGGGGGAGGGGGGGGACTACGGAACCCTATATTGTGCGTGACCCGACATGCATTTGCCCGGTTTTTTAAAAGCCTAACTGCGATCGCCAACCCACCCGCCAAGTGTGGCGATTATGGTGATTACCCCCAGGATCTATAACAAGTGGGTTCTGCTGGGGAGACCGTGTCTAACAGTGTGACATCTTAAGGGCTAATATGTGTATTCACAGATTAATACAGGGGCAAGCGAGGACCGGCTAGTAGAAGTGAGTTAATTCATTAATTAACTTAATTAAAAATATGGTACATATCATCGCTAATGCTGTAAACAAGAATACAAGCCCCTTGATCAAAAGCCACGGGTAAAAAAACGCGACGATTCCGTTCTACTATCGTCGGGTAGTTTCCACGAACGAGGGATTATTCTGTATCGTCGCGACTGACAAGGGATACGCCGCGTGTCCGCGACGACTCGTAACGGAATCGTCACGTTTTAGAGGCGAGACGCTTGGGTTTGACAGCGTGCCACACTCCGCGGCGAGCGCACGGTGATACAATGACGTTTCACACAAACTCCTCCACTCGTCGCATCGTCGCGTGAATGGGAGTGTATAGAAACAGGTGGCACAATGATAATATCGGCGCGATTCTCTCGCCCGTGGAGACTGTCCCTTAAGAGTGTCAGTCCTTTTATCACAGCGATTACACAAGCCTAAATTAGATATTTATAACTGAAAAAAATACGTAACAAATTATTTAAAATGTCTTCATAAACTAAAAGCTTAGAACACTGTTACATAAACAAGTGACCGGTAGGCGGCGCCATTGTCTTCCCACGTCCCCTACCCCCTCCACTTCCACACCCCGAGGCGCTTCCAGCGTTCGGTCAATTTGTTAAGACAATATTTATGCCCCTTAAGTATATTTCTACTGTTTGCACTTGAATTGTTTTTGTATTTTTAACCTTGTTTAAAGGTAAGAAAGATATAAGTTGATACTAAACTAATAATGTATGTTTGTCTGTGGTATCATGCCGCTGAAATAAATGAATGACTTTCAAGGTGTCTAAGGCCGGCCGCACTTTAGATGCGTTTTTGTGGAAATTTACTCGTGTGAAGACTTACGTACACGCACGAACGATCCCGACTCTACGGTGCCTCGCACACTATGCGAGCTAGCCGTGCGTGTACGCGCGCATAATTCCGACTTACGAAATCAATCGCAACTTGCTCGGATTTCTTAGGTCTTCGTATGAAAAAATCAACATGGATATTGAAAAATGTATTATTTGGTGTACAGATGCAAATGTTGATAGATCAAAGTGATGCATGTGCATGGCAAAATTAAAAAAAATGGTTTTTGGTTTACGGACGATTATTTTACATGATAACGTCATTGTAATAAACAACCATGTCTGTGTTAGTTTTTTTTTTATTTTCAATTATCCAATTAATAACGTGACCATTGCTAGGTAACTACTTAGCAACCAATCAATAACGTGACCGTTGACACGTGACACTTTTTCGTGTGTGCACCCCTGCACCCCGTCGTCGATGTATTGGACGTTATCACGTCAAAAAAAACTTATCTTGTACATATAAATTACGACGATGTTATGGTACAGCGTGTGTGTTTGTGTGTGTGTGTGATGTTTAGGTTTTATACAATTGAAATGTTAGCGTTCACGTTGGCCAGCTCTCGCTGCGCGTTCAAAAGATAGGAACGTAAACGATTTAGTTTTAAAATGTACTCGAACCACATTTTGAACATGACGCTCGATGTTTTATTACAACCTGATTTTAAAAACCAACGAGCATTTTGGTGTAACGTTTTATCGAGCAATGCACGAGCATGGGTGACGGAAGTATATGCAAGACAGAAAACAATGTTACAGATAAATGTTTACTCCCGTTATTACTTAATTACGTTACATTACATGGAAATGCTTTAAGAACTGAGCATTTGCCTGCATTGTACCGTTCGTAGAAACGAACATTAAATTATTATCTTATAATCGTATACGTACTTTTACATAGCTGTTTAAGTACTTGATTTTGGTAAAGACATCTTTTAGTTTGATTCAGACAGTTTTTTGGCAAGAATATCGGCAATCTTGGGCCAGAATTTACCGCACTTTGTTTATTGGAAACACATAGATAACACTTTTTTTATGCAAAGGTTCACAAACTGGTTATTACACATCACATAGGTTTACAATTCTTTTGCTAATAAAAAAATGGTTTATGCATAACCTACTAAAAAAAGAACACAATTTATAAAGACTATGTTTTTTAATTTGCCAATCTGCTAAGTTTGTTGGATTACATTGTGTATAATGTTGAAACAAGTTGTAATTTTTTCCGACCAATTAAGAATAGGTTTTGTAAAGTTAATTAAGGGTTATTCAAATTATAAGGTTACAAATTATTGATCACCGGGAGCAAAGCTTAGAAGTTTAATTAGTAAATTAAATAGATTTTTGATAAGTATTAGAATTAATATTTTATATTTAATTATTCGTTACAAGTACTTTGGCCAATATTTAAGCACATATAGTTTTTACCTTTGTTGTAAGTAGATGCTCCTACTATATTGTACCCGCTAAGGCTGATTTTGCTTTATCTCATGTTTCAACTTTTTGATAAAACAATTTGCATCAGTCCTTTAACATGGTGTATAGTATATTAGTCGCAGCACCTTATCAAGCTTATAAACATTCAAACATTGTAAATTGGCAATTTGAAAAAAGTGGCCGCGAGTTTTTATTGCCAGGTTCTTTTCTCCGGCTTTACCTATTGTTTGGCATTACATGTACATGTAGAATCCTGACGTATCACGAGTGTTTTGCATCCTAAGTGAATAAAGAATTTTGATAAACTTTCGCGATTTGTACACATTATAAAATTATATATACTAAGGTAAGACCCTTATCGCGTGAATAATTTAAGGTACCCGTAGTATATATCATTTTATAATTTACTGTGTATGTATAATTGGTGCCAGTAAAAAAAGTCTAAACGGAGTTGTGTGCCTTTAAATTAGGCAAACTTTTTAGCACCGAGACTTTTATCGACGCAGGTACTTCAAATTTAAAGACTATTTAGTGATTTTAAAGGCGTTACAGTTAAAAGAGTACGCAACGCCAAGCACTTAATGTGGACTGGCTCTAAAACGTCACTATCGTAACATTTTATCGAGATAAAAGTATCACTAAATTACCTTTTAGCTTCTGATGCAAACATAATGGTATTTTATGCTTATCCTGTATATTTCGCCATTAAACATTACAGTTTGGCGAGAAAATATTATGTAAACAAAATTGTACACATTTTTTGTATAAATAAATAAAAAAAAAATGGTGTGTCTATCAGTGGCATTTTGGCGCACTAACCAATATGGCTGGATTTGAATACCATTTTATTGTAAAGTTGGTTTAATCGCGATGGTTCTTACCATCTATTTTTACCCGACTGTAAGGAAGGGTTATGTTTTACGCGCATATCTTGTATGTATATTCTTTATTACTTACCTAATATCTCACAATCCACTGAACGGATTTACACAATTAAGACGTCGTTAGATTCGTCTTGATTGCCCAAATGTGACGTTTGAAAAAAGAAGACATGGCGGCATTATGTTAAAATAAAGAGGTGTAAAAAAAAAGTTGTTTAAAATACTGCAATATTATGTAAATCAAATTAAAGGGCTCATCTTAAGTATTTCAAAAATGTGTAACATTATTATGACTGTAATACTAAAACAATTAGTTAGCAACCATTATTTTTTCATGCAGTCGGAGGCACTTCACTAAGTTCATCGAGATTCATTAATGCACGAAATTATATAATTACTAGCTGTCCCGCGCAACTTCGTCTGCGTAAATTTTCCACTTTTTTTTATAATCCTATGTTACTTCTAATACCTCCAAGAATATGTGTACAAAGTTTCATGATGATCGGTGGAGTAGTTTTCGCGTGAAAGCATAACAAACAAACTTACATTCACATTTATATATTGGTAGGGAGGTAGACTCCATGAAAATATATAAATAAGTAGAGGATCTTGTTTCCATCCTATTTGTGCAAGCGGGTTTTTTTTTTTAAACCAGTTGTTTGAAATTTAACGTAGTGTCATTATGACCTGATGGAACTATGTATATGTACCAATTGGCATGTTCTCCTTGTTTCACTTAGTTGTAGATATATATAGGTTTCGCCTACGGCTCCGCTCGCATGCATGTCGGCTATCGCAATAAAAAATTGTCGTATGTAATTTCCCGGCACTAAAACTATCTATATACAAAACCATATAAATTTCATCTAAATCGGTTTAGCGGTTTAAGCGTTAAAACGTAACATATCGACAGAGTTACTTCCACATTTTTAATATTGGTTTGGTATTTAAAGAAATTATAACTGTGTCCACCAAAAATAAATATTTTTAAAATTAGACTCCTGAATGAGAGCACTGACTTGCTCTATCTCTTTTAATATACACAATTATTTAGGGCCACCGAAGACAACGTTTTAATCATATTTATTTAGATAAATATTATGAATAGCTTTCGAAATTTTAAATATTAATTTCGCCCGAGACCTTCAATTTGTAATTTAAAACATACTCATACATAAATAATATAAACTTGACCCAAGTGAATGATAAATGAACAAACATCTTTGTGAATCCATATTTACATAAATATATTTTATGTGAGAGTGGAGAAATAAAGACCGCATTACTTATAGTCCAACAGGATGGAAAACTGACATGATCAAAGAGAGATTAGGCGCAAGACTGGCTTAACTTGCGTGGTCTCCAAAGTGCCATTTTTTTATGAAATGGATTATCTATACTAATATAATAAAGCTGAAGAGGTTGTTTGTTTGTTTGAACGCGGTAAACTTAAGAACTACTGATCCGAATTGAAAACTTCTTTCACTGTTGAATAGCACATTTATCGAGGTAGATATAACATCACACTACGACTAACAAGAGCGGAGTAGTAATGAAAATAGCTTGAGTTAGGAAACCGTATGGTACTGGCTTAACAATAGTATCTCATATATACCTCTTCTTGTAGGTGTGGTGATTAAGTGATGTCACATCGGAGGACGGGCACAGATACATACATTAAACTTTTTAACTCATATTTTTTGTCAAAAGTTAATAAATATAATAATAGTATATTGTGTTCCCAAACTAGACTGAAACTGTTCTATGACAACGAGATAACTGATATACATACTTATATATTTCTAAATACATACATATTATATAATTAGACCCGATTTTTTTAAATAATTCACGCGATTAAGTCCCGAAATATATCTAACTGGTTAGGATGAACAGAAATTAACGCCATCATACAATATTTGCCCCTATACTGCTAATCGTTTCCATAAGTTACACTAGCCATGGTTAGAAGCATCTTGTCTAATTAGTATGCTACTAATGAGCTTTGGCAATAATGATCAAAATCAAGGCATCAAAGAGAGGTTGTAAGTTCGATTCTTGGCCATTACATTGCAATTATGAATACATTTCTCACACAAGTATTGGGTTTAGTTGAAGAGATTTATTAGATTTATGGTAGTACAAATTTGGATGTAATTAGCTATAGAAAATGTAGCGTAAAATTGGGCAGATGACTGTATGTAAAATAAATTTTGGTACACTAATCAGGCAATAGTAGATCATACAGTAGGTATTAATAACATAGTGTAAAGCGGCGGTAGCCTAATGGCTGAGGCATCGGACTTGCAATCGTGGGGTCGCGTTTTTGAATCGACGTGAACCCACTCCTAATACAAACCTTTGAGTTTAGCTGGAGGTGATAACAGGATTGCTAGTAATGTAGGAGTGAGTTATCATAAAAAAAAAATAACGTGTTTTGGCAATTCATAACCATCAAAACAAGTATTAAAATAAATTATCTAACAAGCCGCAATTAGAATGTTACTTTGTATTTCATACAAATTTGTACAAACGTGTATTTTAGTCCTATTTAAATAAAAAACTAAATTTACTTGACAGTCAAGTTGCCTATTCTAGCCATTACTCTGCAAGACAACTATTTCTCACACAAATATTTTAGCTTCATTGAAAACTTTAACATCATTTTATAGGAATAGGAGTTAAAACTATTCCCCTAACTATTTCCCGGATATATAGAACAGCTTTGGGTGAATAACTTTTAAAAATAGTAAAGGAATGAAGTATTGCTTATGGTATGGTTATATGTTCTCAAGTTTTCGACTGTTTCTAATATGGGAAAAAGATTATAAGAATATTATAAATGCAAAAATTTGGATGTAGATTATAGTCATTAATAGGAAGCCTTTTTTATCATGGAAAAATATTTCTTCGGGACCAATTAGGTTTTCAAAATTTTCACACGAACAAAGTCGCGAGGATAAAGGAGGGAAAAACGATAACGTGTTTAATGTTGACCCTGATATTATTATTAGTTCTTGTGATACATATAAAAACAATAATATTTGTCATGACCTACTGATAACATTAATTATGTTTATCTTAAGAAACCGTAAGCAGCAGTATTCTAAACTAAATAAAACACATTATTAAAAAAAATAGCCTGACTACTTAAAAATATTAACTAAAAAGAAATCAATAGAAAAAACTTTTCTAATTATTCTCTTAACTTTCTTAGTGATAAACTTATTTGAAATTGTCTTAATAAGACCTTTACTTTGATATCAATACTGACTCTATCAGGAGAAAAAATAAATTGAGTGTGACTCTATTGCACTTAATGAGTCCGACGTCAGACTAATTACTTTTTCTTAAATATACCTAACCTACGTCACTCGGAGTAAGACACGAAATCGAACCAGACAAGAAGTCCAGGGCCAGGAATCGAAACTAAGACGATTCTGACAACATCCCACTTACAAGCATTCAATCCAGTCGTTTAGAAATGATGACACACACACACAAACACAAACAAACTCACAGACATACATACACACATTACCGCTAACTAATATAATTTAGGTTTTCAGAATATTTATGACAGTATTTTTAAAACAATATGGTTAAAGGCATACATATGTACGGGCGCCCGCTCACCCACGTGTAGTCGTAGCAAAAAGCTGATAAGCGCGCACCTCTCGTCTTATAATAGTTCTGGGTACAACATAACATACCTATGTTAATAACTAATTATTACTATTTGACTGCCTCTGTGGCGCGGTGGGAGTGTATCCGACTGCTACGCAAGAGGTCGTGGGTTCGATCCCCACCCAGAATAAAACTTTATATGATGAGCACGATGGTTTATTCTGTTTCTGGATGTTAATTATCTATAATATGTATGTATTTAGAAATATATCGGTTGTCTGGTTTTCTTAGTACAATCTCTGCTTAGTTTGGGATCATAGAGCGTTGTATGAGGTGTTCCAAAATATATTCTTTTTACTATTAGTGAACAATGGAATTTGTTATAGACGTGGTCATAAAGCAGTATATCTTGCTGTAAAAGGCGCCGCAATTGCAGAGTCAGCAGGTTTGATTTTTGTACTGTTTCCTTATATGAAAGGCTTTGCAATCTACATTTATATCACACAGCTCTTAGAAACTAATGCTGAATCCTTTCTATTGCTATCATAGCAGGGGGCATCCCCATATCATGCTGGCATGTAATTGCGGTCTTATTATGGAACAAAGTTAAGTAACTGGACGTTTAAAATCGAATGAAGATCTCATTACTAGGTTGTACATTTTGAACGTACATGATGATCTTATCAATGTGTTTGACTATCTAAAAGTATGTCTAAATCACGGATTAAGGTATCTTTAAAAAGAGATTCATTAAACAAACACTACTTGAAGTTAATTCTTTTTTATTCTTCGTAAAGTTAATATATTTACATTTGGATATCCAAATGTGCTTAGTTGTAATTTATTTTTCGTATACGTATATTACCAACTGAAAATGCGTAATTTTAACCAAGATTATACGAAAATGGAGACCTATTTCATTACAGGCTTGGGAACCAGCTTACTATGCCTACTTATGTCTCACTTAAATTATCTTTTTTTTAATTTAAAAACCCTAAGCAAATGTATTTCCTTATGTTTTTCTTTCACATATCTAAGCGCGCAGTTACGCATGAAACTCGATATTTCATTCCTCATAAGCTTATAGCCTAAACCAAGATATGGCTAGTCTGCACAAATATATTAACGTAATATGTTTAATTTTGGTCTAATTTTATTTATAATTATGTCCTTTTTGTAACACAATTTCTTGCATAAAATTTCAAAACACTTTTTTTTCTAAAATATATATTAGTCACACTGTATCTAACACTTACCATCAAGCAGGAACAGAAGTCTAAAGATCAGGTGACAAATCCTTTTCATCTTGATCATGTCTTCACTTACAAACTTTAAAAACGAATGGACATTTAATACTAAAACTACACAAATATTGTCCAAAGAGGTATTTAGGGAATCACAATAATTTAATACACGAACTCGGTTACAACTTAGAATCGAATGTATTGGACGACACAGCGAGTCGGCATCGTCAAAGACGTGCGCTCGGCGCGCGGTCGCTTCGGCTACTAAAAACTCCGTAGCAGATCGCGAATCCGCTACGAGACTACGGCTGCTACGAGTTCTACGAGGCTACGAGATTGCTCATTATACCGGAGTCGCAACGTATTCACTACATTATTTCGTTTAATAAAGTTCTATGCCGTACATGCAGATGCGTTTACATAATGTTATGGAATTTTAGAGTTGGAGGGGTAGTGGGGGGTGCGTGCAAATTTAAACGCGCTCCCAACGAAACGTCGACATGGATTAAAACAGGATAAGCGTAATCAAATTTATTTCGACGTGAGAATTCGTGAATTATTGAATCGGAGAGCATGTCGCTTGAATGTTCAAATCGTTGAATTGTAGAAATTTAAATAGGAATTTGGACCTTGTGGTGTTAGACATCCTTGTTAGTACAGTGGCTGTCAAATGGTTCTGGTTTAATTCCTATGTGCAATAAAACTATTTTTTGAAGGTTCCGTACTTCAAAAGGAAAAGCCGGAACCCGTATAGGATCACTTTGCTGTCCACCCATCTGTCAGTCAAGACCCTTGATCTCTACGCGTTCCCGTGACCGTGTTGAAATTAAAACCATATACTCGGGTGTCTAGTCCCTTGAAGCTGGGGGAAAAAATTAAACCTTCAGTGGGCGAGTTTGACTTGCACTTGTCGACAGACGTCGTATTATGGTATAATAATAATAATAGAGCTTTATTTAATTCCATATAGAATGATGCGTAATAAAAATGAATCAGTGTAAACATTTCATATTAAGATAACACATAGTAACATTATCTATATTAATGGTCTAGTGGTTAGTAACCCTGACTGCTAAGCTGGAGGTTGTGGGTTTGATCCCCATCCAGGATAAAACTTTGTGTATCTATCGCAGTCGGTTAACAAGAAAATGTGACTCACGTAGCCATCTCCGGCTTTCGTACCTTGTACAAAATGACCTCAAGATAAAAAGGTGCTATCAAGAGGTCTAAACAAAAACGATCGTTAAGATCCGTCAGTCATACCAAATAGGCTGTATAGTTTTTACTCATTACTAATTTATGAGATATCAGCACGTGAAGTCGTGCTGATATCTCATAAATTAGTAATGAGTGAGTGATTCAAGGTGGTTAAAGTTAAGTTCGAAACATTAATCTGTTGATAGGGGTCGTGATCAAATTTCATTTCCTTTTTTTTTATAAATCCTAAACCTTTAAACGAGCAATTCTTGTGTATATATATAATCTGAATCTCGACAACTGCTCCAGCGATTTCCATGAAATTTAGTACACAGGGGGTTTCAGGGGCGATAAATCGATCTACCTAGGTTTCATTTTTAGAAAACGTCTTTGAAAAAAAATACTGAGCGAAGCTCGATCATCCAGGTACTTATGAAAAAAATGTTCAAGAACAATGAACAAGTTTCCCAAAATATACCGTTTTTTAGAAAACATGAATGGTAATAGCTTAATCGACTGCAAGAACGGGTTATGTTTTTCACGCCTATTGTATGTATGTATGTAATATTCTTTATTACCTCATATCTTTCAAACCACTGGACGGATTTATACAATTAAGACGTTGTTAAATTCGTCTTAATAGTGATAAGTGACGTTTGAAAAAACAAACATGGCGGCTGTGAGATGTCAAAATAATCAGGTGTGAAAGGAAAAGTAGTTTCGAATACTGCAATATGAGTAAGCATTTAGAATGTACTGCTAAAAAATAGATGATAACCATTCTTTTTTCAATTGTTAATACTTGGCGATAGCTGTGATAAAAGTTAGTTTTGATATCCTACAACCACTCGAAAAAGTATTAAATAAAAATAATACATAAAAAAACCAGCCTGCACAAAAAAGATGGAAACAAGATCCCCTATGTATATACTTTCATGCAATCGGAGGCACTTTACTAAATTCATCGAGATCCATTAATGCCTCTGACTACATGAAATTATATATATAGGGGATCTTGTTTTCATATTTTTTGCCAAAAATGGTTTTTTAAATTTTTAAATGTATTTCTTTATTTTACTTTTTGTATTATATTTTTCATTGTAATTAGTTTTTAATGTGATACACTATTATTGTATTGCAACGAAATACCTTCATTTTAAACATACATTATTGCAAATACATAATTTGAATAATTGAAAGGCTAAGTGTACAAATGTATTTTTTGACAAACTTAATTTATCCGACTTTTCATAAACATAGGTTTTAACTGATGACAAATCTATTCATGAACATGAAACACGCCAATTCTAATTCGTTACATAGTTACAGGAACTAACAAAGGTGTTAACTGTCATCTATACATATAGAATAAAGCTGAAGAGTTTGTTTTTTTTTATAAGACGTCTCCTGCAGTAGGGTACAAGCCCTGTATCTCAGGCAACTTTACAAATATACCAGTCACGGACACAAATTACACCCAGACTCGGAACAACAGTTTGTGGATCACACAAAGTGATGTCCCGTGTGTGAATTGAAACCCCGACCTCGTGCGTAGTAGTCGGACACACTCACACCGCGCCACAGAGGCAGTGTTTGAACGCGATAATCTCTAACTCAGGAACTCCTAGTCCGAATTGATCTAAATCGACAAATATATCTCTATCTCTCGATAGGCCATCTATCGAGAAAGGCTATAGGCTATATAACTTCACGCTATGACTAATGGGAACGGAGCAGCAATAATAAATGTTGGAAAAACGGGCAAAATTTAAGCATATAATCAAAATTATATACTTGCCTAGCAAGTATATAATTTTGATTCGCAAATGTGTTACCAGCAGAAATATTTTCTGAGAATCATTATCACTGCTACTTTTAGATAATATAAGGTGATTATAATCAATAAATTTTCTGCATAATTGTAAGGATAACATGATTTAATGTCAAAAAATAAACAAAGGTGTGTTAGGCTATACGTTACATTTGCTAATGCAAAATAGAATCTCTTTTTAAAAACCTCTTTTACATGTAACATCTTAAATCACCAGTGTTTTAATCGAAGTATTGGTTTTGTATATTAAATTATTAGCATTTTAAGCACGTGCTACGTAAAAGAACACAATAACAAAATGACTTCACATATGTAATAGAAACAATAAGATAAGTGTTATTGGACACATTCTTAGATCATCCCAATGTCCTAATAGCAATTTAGGTTATAATTCAAGTCTTTAGACTTTATTGTAATCTATATAAAGTATTGTAATAGATATTTTATAATTAAAAAAATATATTTTAAATTAATTAGCATTTTTCCGATCCGATAAAAAAAATATAAAAATAAAAAACCCGCCTGTACAAAAAAGATGGAAACAAGATCCCATTTATCTTTATATTTCATGCAGTCGGAGGCATTAATGAATCTCGATGAACTTAGTAAAGTGCCTCCGACTGCATGAAATATAAAGATAAAGGGGATCTTGTTTCCATATTTTTTGTGCAGGCGGGTTTTTTTTTATAATTTATTTAATACTTTTTAGTGGTGTATTATGTAACCGATGTAACAACTAACTTTTATCATTGCTCAGTGGATCCGTTCAGTGGATTGTGAGATTTCAGGTAAAAAAGAATATTACATACATACATACATACAAGATACGCGCGAAAAACATAACCCTCCTTTACAGTCGGGTAAAAAGTTCCCAACACTTGTTACTATAGAAACAAAAATGCAATTGTTTTATATCAGTAGATGATTTCACATCAAATGTTTGCCATTATTGAACACAAATTTCCAGAAGTAGGTCACATTTTTTATATTATGGCATAGAAAAACTTTTAAGAAAAAATGAAATAATATTGACTCCTAATAATTACATAGAATGGCATAAAAAAAGTTTTTGAGGATATGAATCAGAACTGTAACGATTACAACAAATTAAAAGACGGTTTGGGGGTATCAAGTAACACCTAACAAAAATACATTAAAACAAAAAATCTATTTTAAAATGATAGTCAAGTTGATTCACATTGAAGCCTTTGGCAGATACTTTTATAAGACAAACTATGACCCCCATTATTTCTTACCCACTATTTCTGGAAATCTCTCTTGATGTTATTCTAACAGTGTCCATTAGATGTAACAGAATTCACAAGGGTAAAAAATTTCAAAAGAAAAAAATTGTGATATAAAAACAAAACTTGAGTGTATTGAGCAGGAGTCTGAGTGGTTTTACTTATATATTCTAAATTCTCAATAATTAATAAACAGTATGTAAGTGCATGTATGACGCATACCTATTTTTAGGGTTCCGTACCCAAAAGGTAAAACGGGACCCTATTATTAAGACTCCGCTGTCTGTCTGTCCGCTTGTCACCAGGCTGTATCTCATGAACCGTGATAGTTAGACAATTGAAATTTTCACAGATGATGTATTTCTATTGCCCCTATAACAAAAAATACTAAAAATGTAATAAATTAAATATTTAAAGGGGGCGCCCATACAGCAAACGTTTTTTGCTCATGTTTGCTCAATATTAATAACGGCAAGAGGTAGACGCTTGAAATATTCACAGAATTTTAAGTTATATTATTCACTTTAAAAATAAATAATTAAATTAAAATAAAATTCCTATTGAATAGCTGGCTCCAATACAACAGACGTGATTTTTTGCCGTTTTTATTGATAATGGTACGGAACCCTTCGAGCGTAAGTTCGAGTCTCTCAATCGAAATAATGTTATTTTGTTTGGTTACCACATAGAGCCTTTATAAGTTGTTCTTAACTCAATACGGTTCGTAGTAAACAAAGGTATGTCAAATTTTTATTGTTTTTTAATAAACTTGCATAAAATAACCTATTTTATAATATTTATACTAATATTATAAAGCTGAAGAGTTTGTTTGTCTGTTAGAACGCGGTAATCTCAGGAACTACTATTTCGAATTGAAAAAAAATCGATTCGATTTTTTCTGTTGAGTAGCCCATTTATTGGCTAAAGGCTATATAACATCACGCGACGACCAATAGCAGCGGTGCAGCAATGAAAAATGTTGCAAAAACAGGAAAAATTGACGCATACGAAGTTGCATGGGTCAGCTAGTATTAATATAAAATAATCAATCTTATCTAAGTATTGGTACTAACATTTTTCTGCCATCAATAGAATGCAAGCACAGTGTGTTTTTTTGCAAACCCTTGGTGATAATATATTACCTTTTGCCATTATGATAAGAACTAGCAATTTCATTCTTATTTTTTTGATAACTTATTTGTATAACTTAGCTTAAAGGATACCGAGTGATCTGGTGGGTAAGACAAGGTATATTAGTTCCGTGGCGAATTCGACAACGCCGTACTAATCGTTCGCAAAAAAATTAAAAAATGTCTATGGTCTCCACCGCTAACGTCAAATTCCATAATAAAATTATTTTCCATTATCGATATCACTTTTCGAATTTGACTTTGTCTAGACCCCCTGGGGGGTTAGACTAGGGGCATTCGGTCCGTGGCGAATTCGATAACGCCGTACTAATCGTTATTCGAAATTGTCTATGGTCTCCACCGCAAACGTCAAATTCCATAATAAAATTATTTTCCATTATCGACATCGCTTTTCGAATGTGACTTTGTCTAGACCCCCTGATGTCTTTACCTGGCTCTAAAAACATTAATATATTCTCCCATAGAAGACATTGCCGCTATTATAATACTAATGAGGAACGTTGAAGAGTCGGTTAAGCGGCGGCAAGCTCGCTATTTAAACTATAACCTATTTGAAAGTTTACTTATTTGTATGCATATATTTTTTGTAATGCTTCTACTCTTTGTCATGCTTTTTTAAAAGAGCATGTTTCTTTCCTATCTAATGCATGCCGTGGTAGCCTATAATTAAGGCAGCTTCTGGATCTATCCATTATTATGTAAATTTGTATATAAATCTTGATAAACTTTCGCGATTTGTACACATTATAAAATTATATATTATAACGGCTAGACCGTCACGGGTAGACCGGGTACTCTTGACCACGGCCGTTGCAGTACGGTCGAAACGTCGGGCAATAAACAAGGTATTTTATCCTTAAATGACTCACGCGATTAAAACCCGTAGTATATATAATTTTATAATAAATTTGTAAAGTTTAAGTGTGTGATTTGTTGGTTACCCTATGCTCGTTTCGAACTATTCGCTAGTTAACACCTTTGTCCCCTTAGCCCTTCAATTGTAACCCGTATCATTCCAATCCACAGTCGAACTTACATCCACTGTGCCACAAAGAGGGAGTTTGTCAGTAATTACTGACAATAATTATGACCCCGCTAACGATACACACAATGTTTTGTTCATAACGAGTTGTTTTAATAGCACCATGTCAGCATACGAGGTGTAATTATTACACTAATTAATGTTTCGTGTACTGTGCATGTTTGTTTGTTTATTGAAGAGTTAATGATTCCGGCCTTGTTAGTTGGATGGTTGAATAATTTGGATGGTTGTGTCTAGTGAAATGTTAGAGATTTATCTCACAACTCGTTTTCCAATTTGTTATTTTCAACACTTGCTATGTTTACTCGTATACAAGGTGATTTTTAAATAGTAATAATCTATTATCCTGGATGGATATTATATGGATCATTTAAAATAGTAATAATCTATTATCTATTATCCTGGCTTCTTTACATCTGTTTGCGCCTATCGCGGGGCTCGGCGCGGCCGGGTGAACGCAAATATAAATATATCTATAATAACTATATTGATGCTACAGAGAAATATTATAACATTGAGTTGTGTCTTTAAGGATGTCTGTCGAACAAGTGCCCCACCGTTATTCGCTCGCCGCCTCCCGCGCACCTTGCGCGCCCCCGCGTTCACCCGGCCGCGCCGAGCCCCGCGATAGGCGCAAACAACATCTATACTTATATTATAAAACTGAAGAGTTTGTTTGTTTGTTTGTCTGTCTGTCTGTTTGAACGCGATTATCTCAGGAACTACTAATCCGAATTCAAAATTTATTTTACTGTTGGATAGCCCATTCATCAAGAAAGACTATAGACTATATATCACGCAACAATTAATAAGAGCGGAGCAGCAATGAAAAATGTTTTTATATAATCTATTCAAATAGAAAATATTTAATATATTAAAAAAATATCGTTTTACAAATATTAGAAAACATTCATAGTGGAATAACATCTAAAGAAAGTTAGTTCGAAGCTTAAATTAATAGTTAAGAAGAAAATGAATGATAACTTTTTTTTTTATTTTGAGGTCCGATTCCTATGAAACGAACTTTAGACAAATAATCCGATTGTTCTTTAATATAGTTACGACAGCGCGAGTCGTGAGTAGATTTGAGAGGAGCATAACACCTTGATGCGATATGTTTTTGATTCGTCGTGCAATGCTCATCGTCTATCTTTTTTATATAATTAGCAATGTGGGATTGAGTCCCATTACTAGCAATCTTGTAAACCCCTACAGCTAAGCTCAAAGGCTTGTGTTAGGAGTAGGTTCACGTCGGTAGTATAATAGATAGGATAGGATTCGAACCCGATACCTCACGATTGCGAGACCGATGCCTTAGCCAATAGGCTACTGCCGCTTCGTTATTGGAGTCCAACATGTGATTTTACTAACACGACTTTGTTTATCACTATTCTGTTATTTCTCACGACTTGACCAATAACTATACCAACATTTACGTTTATAAACTAACAAACACCCTATTCTCTACAATTTAACTTAACAAAGACACAAGACCCTAATGATAGTAATTAATACCCTCCCGTATTTCACTGGGGCATAAAAAGCGGCCATATTTCAACGGAAGAGTCGGCAGTCATTTATCAAATTTGTCGGAAATGCTACACATTACCAACGACTAGTATTTATGATGACGATGCAATGGTTTTTTATGATAATAAGTCGGTTTTGAGTTGAGATTTTCTAGCGGCCCGTCCCGGCTTCGCACGGGTGAGCATGGGATCCCTATTTTTTTTAGTAATTGCGACTATAATTAAAGATCTAAGCTATCCTATCTCTCAAGTTGGACCAAACTGCATATTGCGTGCAAATTTGAACGAAATCTGTTAAGCGGTTTAGGAGTCCATCGCGGACAAACATCGTGACAGGAGATTTATATATATTAAGATGTGTCTAGGACAGCTATACTCTAAGTGTGTTCCGCGGAACCCTAGGGTTCCGTGATACCTCTGTCGGGGTTCCGCAAGAATTTAGAAATAAAAAAATCAAAACACCTCTCTCTGGTCGCTCCGCGGCTGTGCGGACTCCGCGGCCGCGCGGAGACAAAACGCTATGAATGTTATTTATTTATTTATTTGTATTTGTATAAGCTTGTGTTACATTAGCTGGTACAATATCTTATAAGTTTGGTCTCAACAATTTTATACTTGTACAACGCGATCGCTCTAAGTTTGCCGGTCTGTGGAATGCGAGGGTACGTGCCCCCACGTGACAACAAAACTTATAATGTGTCATAGTTTTACCCAAATATCTACCGTACACAATTTTTATTGTTACAATTAAATAAAAAATTTCGAACGTCATACACTCATACCTATCGCCAGCGGCAAACTTAAAACGAGCGGGTAGTATACTTGTAAGCGCTCAGTCTCTTTGATAAAAGCCGCCTCTGAATTAGACGCTATAGTTGTCAACAAGCGACTTTCGTCTCTAACTTCAAAGGATAAAGTCGATATTGTTTACAACGCTATTTTTAAATTTCTGTTTTTATTTTTGCTTTTTGTTTATCAAAGGTGCCGACTCGAGTTTTTTCGAGAATATTTGAGATCGAGTCTAGGACTAAGTATAAAAGCGGCGATCGCGCGTTGGCGTCGTCAGTTGATGATTAGCGTTCGGAGCGATAAGTTACTACCTACTTACAAGCTCGCTAGCGAGAAACTAGTGTTCATTGTTTTACTGCCTGCTGTATTCTGTTGTCTCAGTTTTATACATTTCTTCCCTGTAGGTTCTAAATTTAGTCTCTTATACGCAGTAACGATTGTGCATTATTTAAACCCCACTATCCTGACTTGTAACATTATAAATAAAGAAGAATGGAACGTTGGCTTAAAGGTGTTAAACGTGTTCCAACAACATCTTCTAATGACGCTGAATGTTCAAAAGCAATGCGCGCGGAGAATTTAGCAATCACCGATCCAGAAGATGATGCCACGAGTGCCAAGCTCGACGGTTTCAAAGACGAAAAAAAGGAAGTATGATGAATCTTATATCAGTTTCGGATTTGTTGATTCCAACGGCTCACCTCTCTGCATGCTCTGTAGTAAACTGCTTCCTAATAGTTCCATGGCACCTGCCAAATTGCGTCGACATTTAGAAACCGTACACCCCGAGACTAAAGACAAGAATAAAGAATTTTTTGTTCGCAAAAAAGATCAGTTATTAGAAAGTCAAAAAAATATGATGCATGTAACACAAACTACCAACGAAAAGGCCACGGAGGCATCATATTTAGTTAGCTATCGCATTGCACAAGCAGGTGAAGCGCACACTATCGCTGAGAAATTAATAAAACCATGTGTATTAGACATAACAAAATGTATGCTTGATGAAAAATCTGCAAAGCATCTTTCTACTGTTCCGCTATCAAACGATACTGTTTCACGACGAATCCATGATCTGGCAAGCTACGTCAAACAAGAACTAGTTACACGTCTACAAAATACACGATTCGCTTTGCAAATGGACGAGTCGACTGATGTCGCTGGTTTGGCTATCCTGCTGGTTATTGTGAGATATCCATATAAAAGTTCTTTTGAAGAAGACATGCTTATGTGTTCATCGCTGCTTACAAACACTACCGGGGAAGAAATTTTTAATAAAATAAATATATTTTTTGAAGAACATAATCTCAGTTGGAACAATTGCATTGACATTTGTACAGATGGGGCCAAGGCGGTGACAGGTAAAACAGCAGGAGCAGTGTCACGAATGAAAAATAAAGCGCCTAATTGTAGTTCCAGTCATTGTATTCTGCATAGACAAGCACTTGCGATGAAGCAAATGCCGTCTAATCTAAAATTAGTTATGGATGAAGCGGTAAAAATAATTAATTTTATCAAATCACGACCACTACAATCCCGATTGTTCTCATTATTGTGTGAAGATTATGGCAGCAAACATAAAACACTGCTGCTCCATACAGAAGTGCGATGGCTGTCTCGGGGAAAAACTTTAACAAGGCTATTTGAACTTAGAGCCGAGTTACAAATGTTTCTTTCAGCAGATACTTCTTTTAATTTGAAGGACCGTTTGTATGATAAAACTTGGTTGTTCCGATTGTCTTTTATGGCGGATATCTTTCAAAAACTTAACGAATTAAATTTATCGTTGCAAGGTAAACAGACAACAGTGTTTCAGGCCTATAATAAAATAACTGCTTTTAAAAGAAAATTAGATTTTTGGATCATTTGCATTGGTAAGAAAGAAATAGAAAGTTTTACGTTACTCAGTGAGTTTGTTAGCGAAAACGACTCAGAAATGTTTGAAGATAATGTGTTTGAAGAATTGGTCCAATATCTCAGTTCGATGCGCGCATCTTTTGAAAAGTATTTTCCCGAAGAACACAATACAAAAATTAAAGTGAACTCCTGGATTCATAATCCTTTTTTACCCAACTTGGAAAAGCCTGAAAACATGTCAAATGAGATATATGAATCTCTTTTAGAAATGTCATCAGACACAAGTATGGAGTCATTGTTCAAAACGACGCCTCTTAATGATTTTTGGTGCAGAATCCAAGATGAATATGCAATGCTTGGCCAAATGGCTCTGGATATTCTTCTCCCGTTCCCAACTACATATTTGTGCGAAACAGGATTCTCTACCTACGCAGCCACGAAAACAAAATATCGCAATAGACTGGACGCCGAAGCTGATATGAGACTCCAACTTTCTTCCATCAAACCTGATATCAAGCAATTGATGAAAAATAAAAAACAGTTTCATACCTCCCACTAGTTAGATTTTTTCTTTTTTAATGTTTTCTATTATTGTCCTTACCAAGTGGTGAAGTAAATAATATTTAGTAACTGATACATTGTACTTTTATTATGCTGATTAATAAAGAATACACTTATAAAAATAATTGTTTTATTGTAGGGTTCCATCAAGTATTTTGCTTCCCAAAAGGGTTCCGTCATTTAAAAAGTTTGAGAACCACTGGTCTAGGAAATAAGCATTATGTTTATAGCAAAGTAAGTTAGTTTTTGTTTACTGATACTAGATGGCGCTGTACCATAGCGCTAGAACGCGCTATGGTTTGATTCCATGCGGGCTATATAAGCCTGGGAATATAATTTTTTGTGAGCTTGTGCGGTGGCGATTAAGGCGCCCTCTGGCGGTAATAAACGCGTTGAATATTGATACGACGTATTATTTCGGGGATCCCTTCTTTTCTCATAATGTTCTTTGTCTTAATATACTTCGGCATAACGATTTTGGCATAATAATACTTCGGCCTAATTTTTTATGGCATACCTTTTATGTTGGCACAATCATGTTAAAGACTAATTTGTGTTGGTATAAATTAGATTCGCATAACGTTAGTAGGCCTAATGACTATTAGCATAATAATATTTAAGCATATAATTAATATAGGTAAATAACAAAAACAATTTTTATGCAAATTATTTATTACACATAAACTATGAAGATCATAGAATTTCAATTAGAATAATATAGATTGGGTTACTTTCTTCTTTAAAAATGCGTAGGTTAGGTTAGGTTAGAACTGTGACCTCTTATGCACGAGCCGAGCGAGCGAAGCGAGCGTGCCGCGGCAGCGGCCGGCGAGTGCCAGAAACGAACATGCTCTCATGGGCAAGGATATAAAAACCAAATAATTATCATTAAATCAACTTTTATTTATTACAATTACTAAAAAAAAAACAATTAAATTAGCGTAAATAAATTTATGTTTTAGGATATAATGCTTAAAAAAGTTATGCTATAGAACTTTATGCTTAATATATTTATGCATTAGAAGGTTATGCCTAATCATTGTTATGGTTTGAAAAAATATGCCTAAAACATTATGCGTAAGCTGTTATGCGTAATTATATTATGCGAATATATAATTATGCCTAACAAAAATATGCTAAGTTATATTAGGTCTTAAAATTTTAGGCAAATGGATAGGGAACCATTATTTCGCATGCCCACTCCCAATCGAGGATTTCGTTCATGGTCCTACCGAGCCGGATTGGTTGAGCTGAGCAAAGTGTCGGTTGTCGACGGCAGTATACGACTGCACCCGTGTCGCGTTACATACTGGTCAGTGGATCGCTGATCAGAGCAACTTCCCTGCAGGGAGCACCCAGGCTTTGGTGCTGTGCAGCTGCTTGGGAAGGAACCGGAAGAGGAGGAGTACGTTGGCAGTATCCGGAGGAAGTAAGCAACGCACGGGAGGCACGCAGGAAGGGAGGGTCGAGCAAAGGCAGTCGGCAGAGTGACATACGTCAGTCACAGAGGAGATAGTTGCTGCATACCGCCAACAGATGGCGCCACTGGTTCAAAATCAACAAGAGTGTCGTTTCGTTTTAAGTGGTCAAGTGAGTCAAGAATAGAAATTGTGAGTACGTTTCGTTTTACTATTAATTGTCAATCCAAAGTGAGAAGTTGTCAAAAACAAAATCAAAGACTTTGAAAAGTAGTTGATTAGTTAAGTATTTAGTAGTGGTGTTGGGACTTGTAATAGTTTTAAGCAAATACCTGTTGGGACGGGGAACCTATGCCCAATTTTGGAACCAGTAGAATTAAATGTAAAACACTTAGAAAAATTTACTGTTATTTAAGTCACTTTGAAATTTGGCTTTCAATAATATATTCGCAAATTTAACTGTTTAAAAATTTGGAAGTGTCGAGATTGAATTATTGAAATGGAGTCGTACAGTAAACTTCAGGCGGATATAAAAGACAAGATTGTAAAGGCAAAGTCTAATTATAAGAAATCCCCTAAGGATCGTATAACTATACCCTATTTAGAAACTAGACTAGATAATTTGGAACAACATTGGTCTACATTTTATAATAATCATTGTCTTATTGTTGAAAAAGTTAAAGAGTCAGAATTAAAAGATTCAGAGTATTATAAAAAAGAAATGTACGATTTTGTTGAAGAACTGTTTATAGAGTTTAAGAGTGAATTGAAAGAAACGTTGCAAAAGTATAAAGACAAGTTACCGATTAACTATGAACCTAAAACTGTTTCTTGTTGTAAAGAAAGTAGGAGTGGCAAGGTGAAGTTACCGGAAATAAAAATAGCATCGTTTTCGGGGAAATATTCTGAATGGAATACATTTAGAGATCTATTTTTAGGTTTGGTACATAATGATAAGAATTTAGACGATTCTCAAAAATTCTATTATTTAAAGGGGCACTTGACCGGGGAAGCGGAGCAACTATTAAGGAATATAAAGGTAACATCAGACAACTATAACATGGCTTGGGATAAGTTAGACAAAACATACAACAATAAAAAGTTTTTGGCTAAAAATATATTGAATAGATTACTAAATCAGAAGTGTTTAGGGAATGAATCTGCGTTAGATATTAAATTGTTATTAAATACTACTACGGAATGTTTAGAATCGATAAGAAATTTAGGAGTAGATGTAACCTCATGGGATGTAATCATTGTTCATATTATTAGTGAAAAATTAGATAAGGAAACCCGCAAGGCGTGGGAACTAAAAGTAGCATCAGATAGTAGCGATCAACTACCTACTTTTGAACAGTTTTCATCATTCCTTATTAGTCGCTTCCGTGGCCTTGAAGGGTTGGAAGGTACATCCGGAGATCGTAAAAAAGAGAAACATGTTAAAGGTACACACTCATTTCATATTGTAAAAGATAAAAACAGTGTTACTTGTGCATTCTGTTCAGAAGATCATAAAATAACAAATTGTAAAAAGTTTGGTAAGCAATCTAGCGAGCAGCGACGTAATTTCGTTCAGGAAAAGCGACTGTGTTTTGTTTGTCTGAATACCAACCACGCTGCCAGATTTTGTCGGGCTTCAGTAAGGTGTAAGGTGTGTCAGCGCCGCCACCATTCGTTACTGCATCCGACTGGAGGTACAGGAACCACTACTGTAGACATGTCTGCTACACAGGGCGAAACCTCAGTAGCGAGTAGGAACCAGGAGGAAAATAGGGAATTAGCCGCGCAAGCGGAGGGATCAAGCAATTCATTGGTGTCACATTTTTCGACAGGTAATAGAGAGAAAACAGTTTTGTTAACGACAGCCTTAGTAAAGGCTGAGTCGAAGGATGGGACATATCGGGTGCTTAGGGCATTGCTAGATCAAGGGTCGCAAGGCTCATTTATCACGGAGTCAATGGTACAATATTTGGGTCTTAGTAGAAGTGCAACAAAAACCTCTGTGGTTGGTGTAGGCGGGGAAAAAAGGATGACTTCTAAGTCCACAGTTATAGTTAATTTGAGGTCCAGGAAAAGTGCCGACCTGCAAATAAGGGTCAAAGCCTACGTCCTAAGGTCAGTCACAATTCTTCTCCCAGCTACGAAATTAGCTCGAGTAGAATGGGTAGACTTGGCTGAGGATGACTTGGCTGACCCAGAGTACCACAGGCCCAACAAAATTGACCTTTTGTTAGGTGCTGAGGTGTACAGTCAAGTCATCCAAGTGGGTATTAAGAGAGACTTGAATGGTACTGTGGTGGCACAGGATACCTCACTGGGTTGGATAGTATCGGGCGTATCTCAAGTGGATAATACATCCCACATTTATTCTCACATCACAGTAATGCACACTTCTTTTCAAACCGATGATTTACTAAAAAAGTTTTGGGAATTGGAAAAGGAACCGTCGGACCCGAAGAAGATATTAACAGAAGAGGAGCAGCGATGTGAAGAATTGTTTAAGGCTACAACAAAAAGAGATGATACCGGACGGTACATAGTACGTCTGCCATTTCGTGACGCTGACGTGATGGGACGTATGGGTGAATCCAAGGCTATAGCTGTAAAGAGATTAAATGGTTTAGAATCACGATTAAATAAAAACTTAAGATTAAAGGAAAATTATACTAAAGTTATACAAGAATACTTACAACTAAATCACATGCAAAGAGTAGAAGATAATGAAAAAGATAATAAAGCAGCTATATACTTACCCCATCACGCGGTGGTCCGGGAAGACAAGGTAACGACTAAAGTACGGGTCGTTTTTGATGCCTCCTGTAAAGGAAGCAACGGGATATCACTGAATGACCAGTTATTGGTTGGGCCAACGTTGTAGGCTGATCTCCGGCACATAGTGATGCGTTGGAGACAACATCCAATATGTCTGGTAGCGGACATAGAAAAAATGTACCGCCAAGTCCGGGTAGACAGGAAGGATACCATTTTTCAGCGAATTCTCTGGCGACCTGGTCCTGACAGGGAAAGGGAGGAATATGAGTTAACCACTGTAACTTTCGGTACTGCCTCAGCACCATACTTAGCAGTTCGCGCTCTCCAGCAGGTGGCTCATGATGAATGCCAGGACGATCCTGAAATAGCTAAAATCATTTTTTTATGGATGATTTAATGTCCGGAGCTGAAAATCCGGAACAAGGGTTTAGAATTTATCGGAATATCAATACAGTCCTATCGAAGTGTGGTTTTAAGCTACAAAAATGGGTTAGCAATAATAAAGAATTGTTAGATAAAATAAAACAAGGAGAAAAGAATAAATATGAAGATTTAGAGATAAACGACGGTAACGGATAAGGTCGTTGATCCCCTAGGGTGGTTAGCACCTAGCATTACTTTAGCTAAAGTATTTATTCAAAAATTATGGTTGGCAGGGTTGGATTGGGATCAAGAAATTCCATCAAATTTGCTAAGTGAATGGGTGACTTACCGTCAAGATTTGATTACCTTGGCATCGGTTAGCACGCAAAGGTAGAATTGCACGGGTTTTCGGATGCCTCTAAGATAGCTTACGCCGCAGTTATTTATATCAGGGTAGTAGACGAAAATGGTAACATTTATGTATCATTAGTAACCTCTAAAACAAAGGTCGCACCCATTAAGCAGGTGTCCATTCCAAGATTGGAACTGTGTGGAGCGGTTTTAGTGACTAATTTAATTGCCGAAGTGGGTAGGGTTATGTGTATACCAAAGATCGATTGGCATACTTGGACCGATAGTGAAGTAGTGCTGGCTTGGCTCAACAGTCATCCAAGTCGATGGCAAACGTTTATCGCGAACCGAGTTTCCCATATCTTGACAATGAGGTCTCATGTACAGTCCAAACAAAATCCTGCAGACTGTGCATCCCGAGGTGTTTTACCTGCCGATCTTGTATCGATTTCTATATGGTGGAATGGTCCGGAATATCTTAGGGAACAAGTTATTAATTATAAAAAACCCAAGAATAATAGTACTCAACTAGAGGAGGTTAAGGTGCACACGTCTACTGAGGATTGTACTGTTTGGAACAGATTTTCGTCATTGTCGAGATTAATTAGAGTAGTAGCTTATTGTCGAAGGTTTTTAAGGCTAAAAGATAAATCGGTCCGGAATAGTAGAAAGTATTTGGGCAATGAAGAATTAGAACAAGCTTTACAGACATGTATTAAGAGGTGCCAAGGGGATGAATTTAAGACAGAATTAAAAGAGCTAATGGAGGACAAAGTCGTTAACAGGAAGGGTAATTTAAATTCATTAAATTTATTTCTCGATACTACGGGTGTTATAAGAGTTGGGGGTAGGTTAGAAATGTCGCAACTTGGTTTTGACCGCACTCATCCTATTCTGATTCCTAAGGATTCATTTTTGACAGAATTGTTGATTGCAGAAACGCATATGAAAACCATGCACGGTGGTCCACAACTTATACTTACATATTTACGGTCGAAATATTGGGTTATAGGTATTAAGGTACTAGCTAAACGTTATGTAAGAAGCTGTGTTAGGTGCATAAGGTACGCGGCTACCACAAAAACCCAGCTCATGGGACAATTACCCTCAGCGAGAGTGACACCGAATAAACCATTTTTATGTAGTGGCGTTGATTACGCCGGCCCAATAAATATTAGAATGTCTAAAGGGCGCGGAAATAAATGTTATAAAGGTTATATAGCACTGTTTATCTGTATGGCCACACGTGCTATACACTTGGAAGCGGTCAGCGATTTGACTACGGGGGGATTTTTGACTGCTTTCAAGCGGTTTGTAGCTCGGCGAGGTCGAGTAGCCGAGTTATATAGTGACAACGGTACTAATTTTGTAGGAGCCGCACGAGAGCTACTTTACTTGTATAACAAGGAAAGATCTGATTTTAATGAGGAATTAGCAGAATATCTCTCCAACAACAGAACTCAGTGGCACTTTATTCCTCCTCATGCACCCAATTTCGGAGGACTATGGGAGGCAGGGATAAAGTCCATTAAGTTCCATTTGAAAAGAGTAGTAGGGAATTCGACTTTGACCTTTGAAGAATTGGCTACTGTGTTGGCACAAATTGAGGCTTGCCTCAATTCAAGACCTTTGTCCTATGTGGAAGACCAGGACAAATTAACTATTTTAACTCCCGGTCATTTTTTGGTGGGAGAACCATTGGTTATGGTTCCGCAGCTTAATTATGAACAAGCTAATGTTAACAGTTTATCTAGATGGCAACTCCACCAGAGGATGATGCAGGATTTCTGGCGCAGATGGTCTCAAGACTATCTTAATCAGTTTTTACAACGTCATAAATGGGCTCACCAGGTACCTGAACCTTCAGTCGGTGATGTAGTTTTGGTGAAAGAGGATGATTTGCCGCCTGGCAAGTGGTTGTTAGGCAGGATCGAGTGTAAACATCCGGGTTCTGACGGAATCACTAGAGTCGCTACATTGCGTACAAAGGCCTCGCTTATCAAAAGGCCAACCTCCAGGTTGTGTGTGTTGCCTGTTAATATTTAAGGGTTCAAAATTCAGTTTTGTATTACGCAGCATTTTGTATAGTTATAAGATTAATGTAAGTTTTATTAGAAATTTGTTACTTTGGATTTGTCTGAATTTTTAGTTGGATTTGTGTGATGTATACCTACTACTAATGACATCTTTTTGCTTTGGGTTGTTTAAAGTGATAGTTTGAGGATACTTTATCACAAATGTCATATTGGCATGGTGGGCGGTAATTAAGGACATTGAGCAGGATGTCCTTGGTGGGCGGAATGTCTAGGAAATAAGCATTATGTTTATAGCAAAGTAAGTTAGTTTTTGTTTACTGATACTAGATGGCGCTGTACCATAGCGCTAGAACGCGCTATGGTTTGATTCCATGCGGGCTATATAAGCCTGGGAATATAATTTTTTGTGAGCTTGTGCGGTGGCGATTAAGGCGCCCTCTGGCGGTAATAAACGCGTTGAATATTGATACGACGTATTATTTCGCCTGCCCACTCCCAATCGAGGATTTCGTTCAAGATGTCACTGTAACTTTAACGAAATGAGGTTTTAAATATAACTGTTGGTCAAAGACTTTATCTCAGAATGTCTTTCAAAAACTGTCAAAATCTTGTCATAATGGTAAAGGGCGAGCTGCGCTAAGAAATGCATTGCATGCGCGGCGGACATTTTTGAGACCATTGCGCACGCGGCAGTTTGCACGGGCTTGCCACGGACACGGAATAAATATCGTGAATGAATAAGGACCATGCGTAGGGTATTAAGTCATAAGTCATAAGTCATTTATTCATTACAATTTACATTGTGTGGAATATATGAGATTGAACTTAATACTATACAATAAAATATAAGTAGGTACACAAAAAATAACAAATCAAGTACACAATGCATAAAATGGATATAAAACAATGTCACACAAAATATAAAATGTCAAATTATTAAAAGATATGTATCAAGTAAAAAAAAAAGAAAAAAAATAATAAATCATTTAAATATTAGTTTCAAAATCATTCATTGATATACTGTCTGCTTGAAATTCCTCTATGCTATAATAACATTTCCTTAACAAAAACGATTTCAGTCTATTTTTAAAAGTATTGAGACAATAAACACTTTTCATTTCTACTTTCTGTTTTTTATTTCAGCTATGGGAACTGCTAGTATGTCTATATTTTCTTTGATTATGGTCAACGGTATTCCATCATGGCCACAGGAATGTTTGGACTCCATGTTTCTAACCAGTTTGAATACTTCTACTGGTAAGATAGTATCAAAGACCATAGTCTTTTCTACTCTATTTACATAGTCTGTTAAATATTTCTTTGCCGTGTTTGGGTTAAGAAAATTTAAACAAGAAATATTACTAAATATTTCAGAAAATATATTAGCTATTTGACTAGGATCATCTATTATTTTATTGTTGACTTTCATAACTATATTCTCACATTGCGAATTTGTTTGTAATTTTTTCCTACGATTTATTATACTCCAAATTGTCTTGCCGTAGTTTGATGACTTCAGAATTTGATTTCTAACTGAGTTTCTTTTCGCGTCTATAAGTACCCTCCTATAAATTCGAAAATATTTTTCTCTATAGTTTAAAATAGACTCATCACATTTAGTTTTATCAATGAAACCCAATAATCTTTTAAATCTACTCGATACTTTAATAGATACCCCTTGTTATCCATTGAGATCTTTCTTTTTTTTGCAAACTTATTTTTTTGCGTTGTTTTTTAAAAGTTCGTGAATGTTGTTCTTTAAATTTTAACAGGAAGGTATTAGTTCCTAAACACCAATTTTCTTCTATCAATCTTTTCCTGAAAATAGTCTTATTTCTATTATTATATATTCGTCTTTTAGTGACTAAAAACTTATTATTATTATTATTCCTTGAAGTTGCTGATTTGAACCTCGCTGTACAAAGTAACCCCGCATGGCCATCCGATAAGCCATTGTGGTCTACTTTTATATTAACAAAATCGGTTTTGGGAATGTTAGTAACTATATTGTCTATACAAGACATAGAGGAATTTCTGATGAATGTTGTCGATTTTATCAAATAGTCAAAATTGTAACAAGTAAGCAAGGAAAAGAATGAATTTTGTTGTTTCCCATCACTTAGCACATCCACATTAAAATCTCCACATATAATACATTGCTTTTTAAAGAAATAATGTAGCAATTTCTCAAATTTTTCCATAAAGTTGTCAAAAAATTTTTGTACAGGTGTTCTATATAAACATATAACATTAATATTACTTTCACAGTCTTTTACACTACAGATTTCAAACACATCCTGCTTATACAGTTGTTTGCATATTTGTAATTCCTCGGTCTTCCGTTTACTATTTACTAATACTAAGGTACCCCCTCTCTTTTTGGATTGCCTAATGCTGTAAGAGCTCAAAATATAATTTTCTAAATAGAACTGCGATATAGAAGCTTCGTTTAAAAAATGTTCACTTAAGCAAATATAATCTAATTCGTAATTTAAATCTTTTATATAAATCTCAAGTGCACTTAATTTGTTACTAATTCCACATACATTTTGGTGATAAATATTTAATGATTGTAAACAATTAGTGCGAAATGTGTTCTGAAGAGTCTCGAAAAAAGGTCCCATTGCAACTGCCCTCATTTTTCTCTGGCATATCAACATGTATATTCAACATGTTACTGTTTGTTTGTGTAAAGTTGTCCCTTACAATTGTTTCGCAGTTTAAAGTTTGTGTGCATTTATTTTCCAATACAATTGAAGGTAACATATTTTTATTTTTACAGGTAGGTATTAATTTGATATTAATATCAAATACTTAGCAATTTAACATTTTTAACTAGATAAAAAAGGTAGTTCTTTGTTTAACCATACCATAACCATATGTACTCGAACTACATATATTGTCAAAAACTTTTGATCGGAGGATTTGACTGCATTTTGTTAGAAGGTTTTAGTCTATTGGTATACACTAAAACCTTGTCAAAGTCAAAGTCAAAATACTTTATTCATTTATGTTACAAATGTAACGCTTATGAACGTCAGACAAAATTTGGAAAATAATGATTCTACATTTAATGCCAAGTTCCCAAGAGTAAAGCCGTGAGAAAAGAATTTGGCAATAAAAACTCATGGCCACTTTTTTTTACACCATTTTTTACAATATTTTGTACATATACAGTAAAGTCAGTAAGGTTCTGCAACCATTACATCATAACACTCACGCAAGCAATAACCATAGTACGTAAACTAGTGTAATCAAATTTTAAATTAATTAGCTTGTGTCGATATGCTAGATTGTTAGGCACCAGAGTTAGAAACTAAAACATAAAAGTCAATAATATTTGCATAATCGGTTATGCACTTGATTTTCTCTTGATTTTTTTACAACGCTTAACACCTCTTTTGTTTTCATTTAAAGAGGGTTCATTTTTTCTTAAAAAAAGTTGAAACAGAGTTTATACCATTCATAAATTGTTAGGCGGAATTTGTGGCTATCGTTTTTGTAAATCTGCGACTCAATTGTTATTTTCTACTGTGAGAACTGCATATTTGACTTATTCAGTTAATTTTTTGGGTTCTATAAAATTTACTATCATAAAATTTGATTTCTATAACACAAAAAAATTATTGTTTTTAAACTTGCGCGATGTTTACACGTCTTATAATATCAGTACCTGGATGACCGAGCTTCGCTCGTTATTTTTTTTAAACGATGTTTTCCAAAAATGAAACCTAGCTAGATCGATTTATCTCCCCCGAAAGGCCCTGCATACTAAATTTCATGAAAATCGCTGGAGCCATTGCCGAGATTCAGATTATATATATAGGTATATATATACAAGAATTGCTCGTTTAAGGGTATAAGATATACACTGAATGTAAAAGCAATAATTTTTAGAATATTATCGAGACTTAATCGCTTGACATATTTAAAGGTACGAACCTTTTAACCTTTTAAATAAAAGGTTCGACAAGGATCGAAACGTCGGGTAAATACCCGACGTTTCGATCGAATTGCACCGATCGTGGTCACGGGTCGACTGATGGCTAAAACGTTGGTTAAATAAAACGTTCGTCTTTAAATATTTCACGCGATTAAGTCCCGATAATATTCAAAAAATTTATTGCTTTTACATTCAGTGTATTTGATGACATTAGTGCATAGAGTGCGAGCTATTTTCACATTTACCGTGATTGGCTCTTTAATTGTTAAAGAGCTTAGAGCGGGTCAAACAGAGTGTCAAACGTCTTAAACTTGTCGATAGCGTTAACGTAAAACAAATTCGCACTAAACACAGGAGACTGGTGTTACTTGGCTGAGGGAGACCCATATCGAAAAATGTGGTAGGTTTAAGAGAAGACCTTAAAGAAACTTAATACAATCTCAGTACCAGCACAGATTACTCTCGATTTTCTGTGGTATCGGTTTTCAATCGATTAAAGTAGGTAATACTACGATGATGATGATAATGATTTACGCAAAACGGCTGGAAGGAGCTGGATGCGAGAAGCCGAAGATAGAACAAAGTGGCGTGCAATTGGAGAGGCATATGTCCAGCAATGGACTGCGATAGGCTGATGATACTATAATGATGTATATAATATAAAACATTACAACAATTTGAAACTAAAACAAAACAAATACAATAATTCACGCGATTAAGTCCCGAAATATATCTAATACTAGCTGTCCCTCGCAACTTCGTATGCGTCAATTTTCCCCGTTTTTGCAACATTTCTCATTGCTGCTCCGCTCCTATTAGTTGTAGCGTGGTGTTATATAGCCTATAGCCTTCCCCGATAAATGGGCTATCCAACAGTGAAAGAATTTTTCAATTCGGATCAGTATTTACTGAGATTACCGCGTTCAAACAAACAAACAAACTTCAGCTTTATAATATTAGTATAGATATATAAAAATCGCGAAAGTTTAAAAACAATGAAAACAAGATATCGTATTCTTTTAAAGCCCTGTTAATAAATTTGAATTCGTATTATCAAAAAGTATTATTCTTAGTGTTGTACTGTATTTTAACTAGCAACTCTGTAGATTACGTAATCCGTCCGAACTACAGAACAGTCAGTGAAGCGAGCAACACCAAAACTTCCTGAAAACTTTCAGCATTGTTGTAAAGTTGATACTCCCATTAAAATTCAGTGCATCGCCCCCAATCCGCGATTGGTTCGACAACGTCTATTCCCAACTTTACTTCAAGTAAAAAAACTAAGGATTGGCTGACAAGTTTCTTAGAGTTTTGTGAGTGAGACAGAGTATGTATAGTACAGTCCGCAAAGTAAAGTATCTTCATACTTAAGTATCTTCATTAATTATGACAGAGATGTTTTACAAAGGGCAGGTAATAATAGTAAGCAAATTTGGCGACATGTTAAAAGCATAACCTACTCCTCGAAAAATCATCAATCAAATTCGAGTTTACTGCATATTAACTCATCACCACCAAATTCAGCTAACCATGTAAATAACTATTTTATAAATGTGGGCAAAAATCTTGCCGAGCGTATTCAAAATCAAAATAATAGCCTTGGATGTACGCAACCCCCCCAATTTGACCGCAACTTGAGTCTCAAATCTTTCGTTATGCTAGACACTGACGAACACGAGGTAGCTCGAATTATTTCTGACCTGAAGGATAGCTGCGCCACTGGCTCGGACAATATTAGCAATAAAATCCTTAAATTTTTTAAACATATTTTAGTACCTCCTCTAACATATATTTTTCGACTTTGCCTTTCTGGAGGGATTTTTCCTCAATGCCTAAAAAAGGCAGTGGTTATTCCTATCTATAAATCCGGAAATAAAGAACTTGTATCCAATTACAGACCGATCTCCCTACTTCCCTCAATATCGAAAATACTCGAAAAAATTATAAATATTAGATTAATTAATTACCTAGAAAACAACCAGTTTCTATCCCCTACACAATATGGTTTTAGAGCTAAATTGTCTACAGCCGACGCGACTCACACTTTGACTGATTATATTTCACAAGAGCTCAGCAAAGGGAACCAAGTCCTGGGCATCTTCCTGGACCTTGCTAAAGCTTTTGACACAATTTCTGTTCCCATTCTGCTAAACAAGTTGGAGTCTCTGGGCATAAGAGGGAAACAACTAAAACTTTTGGCAGACTATTTAAATGATAGATACCAATGTATCAAAATAGATAACATTACTAGTGAAGATCAAAAATGTTCGGGTTTTGGTATTCCTCAGGGCAGTATTTTAGGCCCTACTTTATTCCTTATTTACATAAATGACCTTTGCAATATGAATATCGATCATGGTAAGATAATATCCTATGCTGATGACACAGCTATTATATTTACGGCCAAAACCAAGAACGACCTATTTGAAAACGCTCAGCAAGGTTTTAATTTCATAAATAATTGGCTTAGTCATAATTTGCTAACATTAAACGCTGATAAGACAAAATATATCCGCTTTTCTATGCGACAGTCATACCACAGCGACGATGACCCACATTTATTTGCACACTATTGTAATAACACATTAGAAAATACGTGTAACTGTCCTATTATACTTAGCACTAGCAACATAAAATATCTCGGCATTAATATAGATAACACACTGTCATTCAAGAAACACATAGAAATTTTAGTGACTAGAGTGCGAAAACTTATATATATCTTTAAAAAACTGCGTTCTATTGCCGATTCGAAATTAATTATACAAGTATATAAGGCCCTGTGTCAGTCCATCATTCAGTATTGCATCACTTCATGGGGAGGAGCACTAAAAACTGTTATGTTGCCACTTGAAAGAGCACAGAGAGCCGTTCTAAAAGTAGCCACTTTTCGACATTTCCTATTTCCCACCTTCCTCCTGTATAAATGCTGTAAGGTATTGACTGTCCGTCAGCTTTTTATAGTAAATATAATTTTAAAACAACACGAGCTACTTACTTTTAATACTGACTTAACTAATAAGAGACGAAAAGATATAGTCTGCACATCTGATTCCACCTCAAGATATATGTTCTCAAACCGATTTTTTAATTTCATAGGCCCTTTTTTGTATAATAGATTAAATCGAATTGTAAATATATACCACCTAAATTATTTTAATTGTAAACAAGCTGTAAGTTCCGAATTACAAGATATGTCATACGAACAGACGGAGGACTTATTACTTGTACTAAAATAAATAAGACCAATTGTTGTATCATCTCTTATAATTACCTATTTTTTGTAAATGTAATTTTTTTTTTTTTTTTTAGTCTATGTTTTCTAGTTTAACAGTTCTTGTTTTTAGTTATTAAGTATAGTTTTAGTTTCGGAAAGTATTTATTAAAATACTTTTTACTTTCTAGCCTGAAACACAGGTTTCAACCTAGTTCAGGCCAATACTTAACTGTGCTAATTGTTATTATACCTTTATATAAGTTTATTGTACTTTTACTTTCATGAATAAATTATTATTATTATTATTATTATTATACTATTTTACGAGTATACAACTTGTAAAAAGACGTGATGAAATTTATGTATAGCCTATGACATAAGTACTGCACCTACCATTATACCTTTTTTTGTCGTAAAATGTCAGCAGCCGACTGTACATGGCACGGGTACTGCTAGTGGCGGATTTGCCTTAGGGCACAATAGGCCCGGGCCTAGGGCGGCTATTTAGGGGCGGCCAACAAAATAACTCTTATATTATTATTGACCTCTTTTTTTTGCATCAGTCCTCTAATATGGTGTATAATATAATGGCGGCAGCACCTTACCTTCATACAGTTTATAAACAGAGAAACATTGTAAACATTGGCAATTTGAAAAGAGTGGCCACGTGTTTTTATTGCCTGTTCTTTTCTCGGGCTTTACTTATTGTTTGCGAACCAGTAAATGTAGAATCGACTTTTCACAAGTGTAGTATTTTGCTTCCTAAGTGAATAAATCATTTTTATTATTATTATTCTCTTTATTAAAATTAAATACATATAAATTACATTTTTAAATATAGCTAACAAAAATTAAATATATTTAAAAATATCAAAAATAGTGCCCCACCGGCATCGGGTACAGGGACCAAGCTACCGGTGGTTACGGTTCCAAAGAAAGGAACCTCCTCACTATGCGAGCCGTGTCCAGAAGTACTGCCTTCTGTATCAAGCGCTTGATCCAACCGTCTAACGCGAGCCTCTCAAGGTGTTGGTCGAGGCTCTTGGCAATCAAACCATTAACGGAGACGACTATCGGTACAATGATCGCCGAATCAACATCTCGTGCGCCAGATCCAGATATTTTATTTGTTTATCCTTTTCGGATTTCACGAGATTTTCGTCATGTGGAATGGTGATGTCGACGATCATTGCACGGCGCTCTGATCGGTCTATCAGCACAATATCAGGTTTGTTTGCGACAACAGTCCTGTCTGTGATGATAGAGCGATCCCAGTACAACGTGATACGACTATTCTCGAGAACTGGCTCAGCAACGTACCTGTAGTATGGTACCTCAACGTCCACAAGGTGGTATTTCAGAGCAAGCTGCTGGTGGATTATCCTGGCTACTTGATTGTGTCTGTGCAAGTACTCGCCGTTAGCAAGACGTGAACAGCCGGAAACAATATGTCTGAGGGACTCACCGGGTCGGTGACAGGCACGACAGATGTCAACAGTGCCATCCCTCAGGATATATTTCCGGTAGTTATTCGTCATGATAACTTCGTCAGCAATTGCACAGACAAAACCCTCGGTTTCACCGAAAAGGTCACCGAACCGTAGCCAGGCCACGGACGCTAGTAGGTCCACATCGGGCCCATGAAGAGCCCGAAAGAACCTGCCGTGAAGCTCCTTGCTCTGCCATACCTCCCTGCGCTCGTTGACACCAAGCACTACAGGCCTGCGCCAGTTCTCTTTCGCCAAGGAGAGCGGGGTTAGCCCGGTATCCACCGCGACGACATCCCGATGCACACCCGCGTCCACATGGAGAAAATATTCTCTTAGATTGTATACCTCGCGGTTATGAAGGGACTTAAGGTTTAGCAAACCCCGGCCCCCACACTTCCGCGGGATATACAATCTCATTACAGATGAACGCGGGTGATGCATTCGGTATGACGTCATCAGTGTACGGACTTTTCGATCCAAGGTGTCTAATTCAGTCTGAGTCCACTTGAGTATGCCGAAGGAGTACATAAGAAGTGGCATAACCCAGCTGTTGCAGGCCCGGATCTTGTTGCTACCTGACAAAAGGCTATTAAGCACTTTTTTCAGGCGGCCCAGGAAACGTTCCCGCAGCAGCTGTTTCATGTCAACCTCATTTATGCACAGCGCCTGCGACATACCCAAGTACTTATAGGTCTCAGTTGCGAGTAGTGATCTTAGGTGAATGGAATTCGAGAGTTGAGTCCCTGCGGATTCCACTATCCGCCCTCGCTTTATATGAACGACTGCACATTTGTCCACACCAAACTCCATTCTAATAGAATTACTAAAGGTTTCAGTCACCTTCAGTAGCGCTATTAGCTGTGAGCTGGTGGGTGCAAAGAGCTTCAAGTCATCCATATAAAGCAAATGAGATATAACCTGACCACCACGTCGCAACCTGCAACCTAGCCCTGAACCTACTAGTAAGGTACTAAGTGGGTTCAGTGCTAGGCAGAACCAAAGGGGACTCAGAGTATCACCCTGGAATATACCCCGCTCAATCCTTATAGGTACGCCGCCACTTTCTTGGGTCCCTCGGCACCCTGGATAGGTAAGAAGCGTATTCCATTGCCCCATACACGACTTCAAGAAGGTACGTAGAGTTGTATTAACTTTATACAACTCCAGCACCCTCAGAAGCCATGTATGTGGCACGGAGTCATACGCCTTCTTATAATCTATCCAACATGCCGATAGATCCTTTCGGTTGCGACGAACCTGCTGGCTTATAGTCGTATCAATGAGGAGGAGCTCCTTAGTACCCCGGGCCCCACTTCTACATCCATTCTGAGAGGTACACATGATGGAGTTTGTGTGTATATGTTTGTTTATTTTAGCTCTCAGAATGGATGTAAGAAGTTTATAGATCGATGGTAAACAAGTTATCGGTCTATAATTACTAGGGTCCGAGGTACTACCGGTCTTATGGAGCAGGTGGGTCACTCCTTTAGTCATAAAGGCTGGGAGCGACGCAGATTCTAGGGCTGACTGGAATTGTGATGCCAAACAAGCGTGCGAACTGCGTAGCCATTTTAGCCAAAAGTTGTGCAGTCCGTCTGGGCCCGGAGATTTCCAATTAGACAAAGGACGGACTGCACTGGCTACGTCTGTGCTATTAATGATGGTATCTTCCATTTCTGGAATAAGTTCGCACGCTCGTTCAACGTCACGCATCCATTCCCCCTCTGTGTGTATGACAGGCACCGACCAAATGTTGCGCCAAAACAAGCTTGTCGCTTCAGCATTCGGTAAATGCCCGTCATCCACACCTTGGTCCGTTCGCTGCCAGTCTCTATACACCCACCTTTGGTCCCTTTGGAACATGCGGTTCACGTTATACCTGTCCACGCGTATACCTGCGTATTCGGTTTGCCCATGCATAAATTTTTTGCTTCAGGAAGTCGATGCGCTCTGTGACACGTGACATATAATCTTGAGGGCTGATTCCAGTCCCCAAGAATGCCCGTTTCACAAAGCGCATCACTCTCGGACGAGTGTTCCCGGTCCTGAAGCAGGACAACTTGCCAATGAGTACCCTTGCCTCGGTAATACGGCGTTCAATCCTGTATTGCCAAGCCGGTACGGCGTACCTTGGTCGTATAGTAGGGGCTTCAGCTAAAAGCTTAATACCTGCTATACGACACGCCGCAACAGCTGTACAATACAGGATCGAATGGGTATCACCGAGGTCTTCGCTATTGTCTAGGTAAGTAGGCAATAGCGAATCAAGAGCACACACCAGCGCAATGTTCCGTCTATGCATAGGCAACCGAGGCAGGCGTGGCCTAATATTGTGGGGCGTGGACCGATACTCGTGAAGCGCACATTCCAAAGCGGCCTTAACCTCCTCTTTGTACTGAGTACTTACCATTATAGTCGCGGCATCCGGCCCCGTAGATTCACAGTCAACTACATTTGTAGAAACCTGGACCGGGGCAGGGATATCGCGGCTAGTTTGGGGGTACTCCGAGCGTAGTCTCTCAAGTGCAGCCTCATTCAGCAGATGACAGCGCTGAATGGCCCGCACTTGGTCCGATAGTCGTTGTGCCGTAACGTTAACAGTCGGCTCAAGCACCTGAAACAGAGGCAGCATCCGTTCACGGTACACAGTAAGGTTGGCTCCCCCCTCTGTAGCCGCATAATATGCCCGCATGACGTTCTCATTAATGGATTGAGTCCATCTCATGCGGCGCACGTTACCGGCAGCGGGGGCCCTGCTTGAGGCCGGTGGGCTTCTGGGTCCCAAGCTTGTAGGTGGCCGGCCTCTCCCTCGGCGGCGTGTAGGTGGTGGTGACGTCGGCGGGGAGAAGTACTCGTCGCTCGACGAGCTCGACGCCTCAGCAACGGTTGGTGTCGACGTAGCGTTCGGTTCCCGTGTTTGCGAGGCGGAGCGGAGCGACGAGTCCGGGGGTGGAGTTTGTGCATCTTGTGCTCTGGCGCGACTTCTTGTTATCATTTTCGTATTATTGGTCTATTGATTTCTTCTTTTATAATTGTAATGTGTTTTGCTTGACATATTGTCATCATCTGTCATTCTGTTTATTTTTGGTTATCTGAATTTGATCGGAATAGGTGTAATTTTCGTAAATTTACTATTAAATGGACAATGAGGTTTCCTTTTCTTTTTGCGGCTATTGTATGGTTTGTAAAAGCTTGTAAAATTATGAATTTAAATGTTATTTGGACGGAGATATATTTTAGACGTCATGACTCTTTAAGTGTTGCCATATATAACACTTGCCCCCGGTCGCGCTATGTACTTAAGCGGCAGTGGGTCAAATGATATACGCACCGTCACCCCTGTCACAGAAAGGGCCTCTGACTGGCAGGCACCTATTATAGAATTTTATAAGCTACGGGTCTTAATCGCATAAATATTTTATTTTAAGGCTGAATACCTTTGTTTGTCTACCTGTGACCACGGCCGTTGCAATATGGTCGAAACATCGGGCAATAAACAAAGGTATTTAGCCTTAAAATAAAATATTTACGCGATTATGACCCGTAGCTTATAAAAATATTATAATGTGTACAAATCGCGAAAGTTTACGAACATTTATGGCAGGTACCTACTTGCAATCTTGAGGTCACAGATTTGAATCCTACCCATTATGTTACCGACGTGAACCCACTCCTAACACAAGCCTTTGAGCTTAGCTGTAGGGGTTAACAAGATTGCTAGTAATGTGGGACCCAATAACACACTGATAATTATATTTATATAAAAAAACAGGTAGTAGGTACTGTTATGGTATAGATCTTTTGTCTCACCAACAATTGTTAACACTGATGAAATATCAAAGTAGATAACTTAAAAGTAACTTAGACAAGTTTTACAATTTCTTACAGGTTACCACATGACCTAACAATAATGTGTTTTTAAATTTAAGAAAACAAAGTTTGAAATAATAATGGGAGTAACAAAATTTATTTAAAAAAAAATTTAGAATAGCGTAATCATAAACATTTTTCTTGATTAAACTTCATGACTTTAGGAAGCCTATAAATACAATAATTGCATTTTTGAAAGATAGAAAAATTTGAAGTCCAGACCCAGCAATCAAACCCTAGACTTCTGTATGCCAAACCGGGGCCGGAATTGCACATAGTACAGTTTGTCGACATGGTGGACAGAGGGGTAACAGGAGCGCGTGGGTATCTCGGAGGTACGCGAAGTTTTTGGTTAACAATTTCAGTTGATGCTATCGTTACCTCGCTAATATCCTAATCTGTTCGATCAGCTCTATGGCTTGTGTTAGCAGTGGGTTCACGTCGGTAGTATAATTAAGTTAAAATTAAGAAATTAAGTGTTAAATAAATAATATATACTTAGTTAATATTTATACTTAAAGTTAATTTTTTAAAAATATCTGCAGGCAATATATAATCTACAATTTAATTAGAAATAGATTGTAGAATTTTATAAGCTACGCGTCTTAATCGCGTAAATATTTTATTTTAAGGCTATATACCTTTGTTTATTACCCGACGTTTCGACCGTATTGCAACGGCCGTGGTCACGGGTAGACTTTAATGTTTATACAATTCTATAATGTGTACAAATCGCGAAAGTTTACGAACATATAGAAATAGATAGATTTTAAGAAATGTAATTATAAAGCAACTTACATTGCTATCTGTACAATGAGTGAGTGAGACAGAATTTTAGCAAGATCTGATTGTGATAGATTAGTGTAGTTAGTTAACTTTAAGCACTTGCGGATAGCTGTGGCAAGTGTGAACAAGTTGTGTGCTCAAAGTCGGGATTAGTCTTGTCTTTACTTAATTGGTGTATCAATCATAATATGTAGTAATTTTGTAGTTAGTTTGACTACATAGACACGCAATGGACGAACTAATGATACTGTGTAATCTACAAATTGTTGTTCTGTGTCAGTTGTTTTTGTTCGTAATTTCTGTTTGTAAAGTTCTCTATGACATAAGGTTTCTTATTTTTACCACATATGCGTTTGTGATAATACCTGTTTGTGTGTATATGTCTGTCGGCTAGACCGATTACGAAACGGTCTTTTGCATTGTATAATTCTCATATATTTTGCGTTGTATAATTGTATAAAAATGGTTAAGTTCATCTTTTTATGTCTGTCTATTACGCTTTCATGCTCAAACAGCTAAACCGATTTAGATGAAATTTAGTATGGAGATAGTTTGAGTCCCGGGGAAAGACATAGGATAGTTTTTATCGCGATAACCAACATACACGCGGGCGGAGCCGCGGGCGAAAGCTAGTATAGAATAATGAAGAAAGAAATCAGATAAATCAGTTCAACTCATGGACTCTAGAAAGACAAAAAACATAGCGTATACATTGAAAGTTTCTTTATTTCACATCAATATATATAATATAATAAACAGCAATACATGTGACTATAAACGGTCGGTAGTTTGTTCGTAATAGGAGTATATTGCCTTTGTTTCGGTAACATTTAAGATCGCATGTGTGAGAACCGTTGCCATCGAAAAACTACTGGAACAAATTACTGTGATGTACTACTATTGGGTGTTGTTTAGGCTGCTGGCTCTCCAGGCTGATAAATAGCTGCTGATTTTTCGCTATGTGTCAAACTATGCACGAAGTGTACGTACCCAGGTACCAAAAGGTACTCAATAAGTATTTAAGATATCATTTTAATGTAGTTTAGTCTTTTTTTTCTTTATTGTTCTAGATTGTTCGTCTTGAAGGTGGCCTCCGTTTTAAGAATCGAAATCTGAAGTTTTGGTCAACTTGATCCAGCATAACTTTTTTTTTAACGATACATAGTAATGTGGAATTGTGGTCTCAGATTACTAGCAATCCTGGTAACCCCTTCAGCTAAGCTCAATGGCTTATGTTAGGTGTGGGTTCACGTCGGGCACGGATACTTCGGGAAGTACCTGCACACGGTTGCTAGGAGGGAACCGAGTCCCGGCTGCCACCACTGCGACTGCGGTGAAGACTCGGCGCAGCACACCCTCCAACATTGTCCAGCTTGGGAGGGGCAACGTCGAGTTCTCACCGCAGTGGTCGGAAGTGACCCCTCGTTGCCGGCCGTGGTTATGTCCATGGTCCGGAGCGAGAGGTCGGGTAATGCGGTCGCATCCTTCTGCGAGGAAATCATCTCGCAGAAGGAGGCGGCTGAGCGCGTCAGGGAAGAGAGCTCCCTGGCGGATCCGCTCCATCGCCGGCGAACCGGGCGGCGTCGGCGCGCATATCTGCGCCTGATGCCGCTTTAGGTTGGGCTGCGGGCGGGCGTACGGGGTAATCTGCCTCGCCCGCGGCCTTCCGTGGAGGCGCGGCACCCTGTATGTATCCAGGTGCCGCGTAGGTGTGAAATGCCCGGGATGCAACAACATCGCTTCCGGGCATTGCCACTGGGTGGGCTGCCGACAATATAACATATTCCGGCGGCCCGTTCGCGAAGGTGGCGAGCGATACATGGCAGGTTTTTTAGTGGGTGCAAACCTCACACTACCTCAACCGTCTTCCCTGGACGGTGGGGGTGTTCGTGAGGATTTTTTTATAAATAACACGCTACAAAAAAAAAGGAGTGGGTCCACGTCGGTAGTATTCGAAACCGCGACCTCACGATGCGAGTCCGATGCCCTAGCTATTAGGCTACCGCCGCTTCGTCTAGGCGATAACATCACGAATATAATTTTTAAGCCAATTAAGAATTTTCAAACGATTGGTATACACCAATATCAAAGATTTATAATATCCCCTAAAAATGTATTATTTTTTTTTACAAAGACGACTACCGCAGTAGTTTACAAGCCCTGTGTCGCGGGGGACTTTACAAACATACAAGTCACAGACACAAAGTACACCCAGACTCGGAACAACAACTTGTGGATCACACAAAGTGGTTCGAGTCCCGCGTGGGAATCGAACCCACGACCTCTTGCCGTGGGTTCGATTCCACTCCCATACCAGTCTCCAGTCGAATACACTCCCACCGCCCCACAGAGGCAGTCATTGTTGATACATTTTGAATGTATCATTGTTTTAAATAAGGGCGCTCCCGCGCCGCACCCTGTACATGCACAGTGGGCCAATCAAAATGCAAATTGCAGTTGACATTCACATCAAAATATCTGTCACTTGAATAGATGCCAAGAATAGATACTAGAATCTATTTGGTTTAATGTGATATTACATTAATGTCATCTGCAGTCCAAGTCTTAAATTACTAGTCCAATTCAAACTGACTTATTCATCAATGTCGAAACCAAACCATTGGAGCATAACAGTTCGCATAACTTAAATAAAGTATTTTTCGATATTACACCCTGTAAGATTAAAAAAAAGAAATAAACCGAAATGAAAATCGAGGGGAAAATTTAAATTAATGAAAAATAAAATTTTGTACATTATTGTTTAATGAAAAAATCCCTGAGTTTCTTCATTGCTTTAGTCAATTACATAAACACTTAGCCTAACCCCACCTTAATTGGAATAGTCGACAATTGCAAACATACCCAAATACATACGGTTCAAACAAAAAACCATCTTTCATGAAGCCGGTCAAAAAAATTTTTTTTTCTTGTATTGTCTGCCTAGATTTTAGTCAGGGTTCCTATCGCAATGATTTCTGTGCTTGTGTATTATGCCTTGATTCTTAAACCGGTCGGTCATAATTGAATAATAAGTCGGCATCAAAACGCATTTTCCAATTCATTATATTAGTGCCACAAAAGACATAAATATCACTTGAGCAGTTTAGGTGGTATTGTGGAACGTACGTCAAAACAAACATAGACTATATGTTTGACATTAGGTGCCCGGGGACACAGAGACAACCACTGAGTCACGTACACTGACCAACCACTTACTTAGCGACACTGGTAACACTGTTTAGACTCGTAAATCGCTATATTAGTTTTTTTTTTTAAGATTACTAGCAATGTGGGATTGAATCCCACATTACTAGCAATCTTGTTAACCCCTCCAGCTAAGCTCAAAGACTTTTGTTAGGAGTGGGTTCACGTCAGTAGTATAATGGGTAGGATTTGAACCCGCGACCTCACGATTGCGAGACCGATGCCTTAGCCATTAAGCTACCTACGCTTTTGATTATTAATGAGAGAACCCTTGATCTGTGAATCACCACAATTAAAGTAGTAAGGAAATGCCTTTAATACAACAATCGAAATAGATTGAAAAATTAGTGACATAGAAAATTAGTGACAGGTACTCTCACCAAGTCGAGTGGTAGGCAACTCCGGACCCTTGAAAAGAGAGTTGAGTTGTCGAAGTGAAACTTCGACACGTGTTTTGCCTCTACACGAGGAATCCTCAGGACTGTTTGCCACCGATGGATTTGTGCCACGTGACAACTGATTCAATCAGTTAAGGTACCTCCTTCAACGAGTTTACGCAACGTTACCATTATCGGTACATAGACAGGTTATTGTTTTCTAAAAGTGTAATACCCGTCCTTGCCTCAGAGAGCTCGTCGATTGTGTGCCTTATTTCCCTCCGGTCGTATCGAATTTAAGTTAAGTCGAACTGTAGGAGTGAAGTATAGAGAGTACTCTAGTGTATGTGCACACTCTAACATCACATTGTATTGTTACATAGAATGCAATGCAAAACATATTGTCGCATTGTTGAGTACACAGAAAAAGTAAAGATTTTTTTTTGACGTAGCAGTCGGACACACTCCCACAGCGCAACAGATGCAGTCGTTTTTCAAAATTCAGCCCTCAAACATACAACAAACGTATGAACAGATTTCAAGCCTGATGGTAAGTCATACCAGCTCAAAATAACATCAGCGTCACTCTAAATCCTTGAACCGCAAACCTTTGAGTGTCACACTGCATTCCGTATTCTGAGACATTAGTTTGTAAGGCAAATTTTCGTAGTAATTACACTTGCTACAGTTCCCTTTAACTGAAACACAGTCATGTGTCGTTATTACAATTTCACAGAAGAATAACTGATACTGTGATTATACACACCAAGATGGCCTATGGGTTAGACATATCATCAGAGTCCTTATTCACTATCTTTTTTTTGTTTTCGCGACAAGCCCGCGCTTTTAACTGTCAAAATCTTATCATAATGATGAATAGAGAGCTGCGCTTAGAAATGGACGAAATGGAATGGACACGGACATCTTTGAGCGCACCTCAGCGCATTTCATAAAAATGGCACCAGATCTCTTTTCCAACTCATATTTCGATAAAAACAAATATTACAAAATTAAACTAGAGAACATTTCCTACAATTTATGTTAACACTTTCCAGGAAAAACTACTAAATGACCACTACTGTACCACAGTGATATACAGTTTATCTAATCCACAGTTTGCGACAAACAATTCGCCTAATGACAACATTGTGTAAAATTGCACAACTAGAAGTAATATTCGTAATGTATAGAGGATTTATCGAAATTTCTTGGTATGCGAGCCAAAGTATCTATATGCCTAAAAGGTTTCACAAATATTTTTGAGCAATTCGTATGCCTAGGATAATAGATTGTCCTATATCGTTAATATAAGAATGTCAATATGTTTCTATAATGTTTTAAAATATAGTATGGTGTGGTGGAAATGTGTGCGACTGCTGCGCAAGATGTTGAGGGTTCGATTCCAACAATAAATACCACTTTGTGTGATCCACAAAGTGAAGTTCCAACTTTGGGTGTATTTTGTGTCCGTGATTTGTATCTTTTTAAAGTTCCTGCTACATGGTGTACATACTACAGGATTTGTCTTAAAAAAAATAACCTTCCTACTAACATTTGTGGTTTTTATGTATGGCAAAAAACACTTTATTCTATGGTCCTTCCTGGGACTCAGACTATCTCCAAATCAAATTTCATCCATATCAGTTCAGTGAGCTTAGTGTAAAACATAACAAACAGATCTCGATTTTACATAACAAACAGATCTCGTCTGTCGGTTTGTTACGTATTCGGCCTAAACATTTTGGTAGGGAAGACGTGAAACATCGGGTTTTACCCATTTGATAACAAGATAAGATATATTTTTTATTAAACTTTATTGTTTATAAACACGACTATGATAGCTTTCTTTGACTGCCTCTGTGGCGCGTTGGGAGTGTATCCGACTGCTACGCAAGAGGTCGTGGGTTCGATCCCCACCCAGGATAAAACTTTGTGTGATGAGCACGATGGTTTATTCTGTGTCTGGGTGTTATTTATCTATGTGTATGTATTTAGAAATATATAAGCATGTTTATTAGTTTTCTGGTTTCCATAGTACAAGCTCTGCTTAGTATGGGATCAGATAGCGTTGTGTGAGTTGTCCCAAGATATTATTATTATTAGATATTATTATTAATCAACGGATTTTTGCAGGCATGCTTATTACGTTCATTTTTGTAATTAAATTACCTTTCTTTCGATATAATTTTTTATTGGTTATCAGATCGGCGTAGTTATATTGACGGCGTAGTTATCAAAAGAGTGAGGGTAATGAAAAATAAAATAAATAATTAAAAAAAATAAAAAACCCGCCTACACAAAAAGATCGGAGGCATTAATGACTCTCGATAAACTTACTTAAAGTGATTCCGACTACATGAAATTATATAATTATGTAGGGGATCTTGTTTTCATCTTTTTTGTGCAGGCGTATTTTTTTTTTTTTTTTTTATGTAATACTTTTTAGTAGTTGTAGGATGTAACAATTGACTTTTATCACAGCTACTGTCAAGTATGAAAAGCGGCGGTAGCGTAATGGCTAAGGCATCGGTCTCGCAATCGTAAGGTCGCGGGTTCGAATCCTACCCAGTATACTACCGACGTGAACCCACTCCTAACACAAGCCATTGAGCTTAGCTGGAGGAGTTAACATGATTGCTAGTAATATGGGACCAAAATCCCACATTGCTAGTTATCTTTTAAAAAAAAAAAAAAAAAAGTATTGAAAATTGTAAAAAGAGTGGTTGCTAACTAACTTTTTAAGTATTACAGACATAGACATGTTATACCTTTTTGAAATGCCTAAGATGACCTTATAATTTGACACCCATATTGCAGTATTCGAAACAACTTTTGTTTTTCACACCTCTTTATTTTGACATCTCAGCGCCATGTTTTTTTTTCAAAAGTCACAAATCTTAGTACACTTGGGCGGTCAACAATCTAAGGACGTCTTAATTGTATAAATCCGTTCAGTAGTTTGTGAGATATGAGGTTATAAAGAATATTACATACATACGAGCGAAAAACATAACCCTTCCTAACAGTCGGGTAAAAAATAGCCAACACTTTTTGACAGACAAGCTACTGTAGGCGTGTTTATAAATAAATAAAATTTAATACAACATTTGTCACGTCAGATTATCAGATAGGTAAAGGTAGATGTTCAGCGTCTCTTAACCTATTTTCTTAGATTTTGAAATTCTAACTGGCGCAGTTTGCACATTGTCTATTGAGCGAGTCTATATAGATATTCAAACATTTTTTTTTAAATAAAGATATCTAGCAATGTGGGATTGTGGTCCCACATTACTAGCAATCCTGTTAACACCTCCAGCTAAGCTCTATGGCTTGTGTTAGGAGTGGGTTCACGTCGGTAGTATAATGGCCAGGATTCGAACCCACGACCTCACGATTGCGAGACCGATGCCTTAGCCATTAGGCTACCGCCGCTTCAAACATTTGTATTTATCTTTCATCATCAGCCTATCGCAGTCCACTGCTGGACATAGGCCTCTCCAATTGCACGCCACTTTGTTCTATCTTCGGCTTCTCGCATCCAGCTCCTGCCAGCCGTTTTGCGTAAATCATCACTCCACCTGGCCTGAGGGCGTCCTACACTACGTTTGCCAAGCCGCGGTCTCCACTCAAGAACTCGCTTACCCCAACGGTTGTCGGTTCTTCGGCTAATATGGCCAGCCCACTGCCACTTCAACTTGCTAATCCGGTGGGCTATGTCGATAACTTTGGTTCTCTGCCGGATCACCTAATTTCTGATTTTGTCCCTAAGAGAAACTCCGAGCATAGCCCTTTCCATAGCCCGCTGAGCGACTTTGAACTTGTGACCAGCCGTACCGTCAGTGTCCACGTTTCGGCTCCGTATGTCATGACGGGTAGGACGCACTGATTAATGACTTTGAGAATGGACATAAATAAGTGGATATATTGCTAGATCTTTGTGATTATGATTATTAATTGTTGTTGTAAAATGTATTGTTTCTAATTTTTCAATGTTTCTAATTTAGGCATTTCTTTTAGTTATTATGTAATTGGAAATGTATTAATTTAATAATATTTATAATGTATTATTTTAGGTGAAAGTAATTTAGATATAGTATTAAGTATTTTGTATTCAAACACAATTGTAATGGATTGTTATTGAAGTAAGTAAATAAATAAATATATCAATTTTTTAAATTCTATTTAGTATTCATGTTTTCAAGAAATCAATTTAGTTTTTCAAACATTTGTTCGTCTGATTTTCGCACAGTTCGTGTAGTGTCCATTGTGTAAATTTCGAACTGCCACTGAGCCTTTTAAAATCGAAGAAAATATATATAAGTAAATGGCTACAACACAAACAAACACACAATTAAAAATATAACCTTCCTTAAAAAATAGAGTAGAAAACCCCAACTATTTTATCCATGACGTTTCAACAAGAAGAAACATGTACAGCTTTATTTTGTAGTCTTACATGTACAGGACCATTCACAAAACGTGCCACAATCATTCCAACCAGTAAATAGACACGCCTCAGTACACAGCCTCGTAAAATTTGGGATAAACAGAAAAACACTCGCTTTTTATTTGTTTATAATACATTATTCGCATAGATCGTATCCATGAACCTCACTGCAAACAACACCGGATTTTTTATGCCTTAAACGTGACCCTACATAACTAAGTTTTATTTTGTAACTTGTACTATGAAACCTTAACATAAAACATCCGGAAAACAACCTCCAAATTGCACGACATCCATCTCTTGCTTTATTATGAACATCATTTACATGTTACGAAATAAATACGCAATGGTTTCGTTAGTATTTGTTACGGTCGTCGGAATTCTAAGTTGGGTAGTTGGGTGTCCATATAAACAGCTCATTACGATAAAGGCACGCGTTCGACGTATGGCAATCAAACGAGTAAACAGTGATCTGCGCGGGCGTCTGTACGCGGCGTCGAACAAATCCTACTGAGCCGCGTACAGTGTCCCCCGCAAGTTGCCTCGTTAGCTTGATTAGTTTATTGGGTTACAGGGAGTCAATCAGTGTTGTAATTTTTTAGGTTGTTTGTTGAGGCTGTACATGATATTATTTTGGTGTTGACTTCTTGTTGAGTACGAGAATGTAACAATGTTTTTGTAATGTTATCTGTTCAAAACCAAAATAAGAGGTTTCCACTACCTAGTCTAGCCATAAATATTGTTACGAAGAAAAAACATTTTTTTTTATTGCAAATAATATTTATTACTTTTACAGTGTGTTAGTTTAATACATAAATAAAAAACAATTCAAAATATAAAAAGCTTATTCGAAGTGGTCTCCATTGGCTGCAACACAGTCCTTTAAACGTTGAGGCCAGTTATCAATAGAAGCACGCACTCTTTCCATGGGAAAATTCTTCACTGCCAATCGTATGGATTGTTTTAGGGACTCCAAATTATCATGGCGTTTAGAGCAAGCCATACTCTCTAAAACTGACCATAAATCATAATCCAGCGGATTAAGATCGGGACTAGACGACGGCCAGTCTTCAGCTCTGATGAAGTCCGAAACGTTCACTTCCAACCAAGACTGCGTGGACCGAGCTTTATGACCCGGCGCTGAGTCTTGTTGGAAGGACCATACTTGGTTATTGAACATGGTGTTGTTAAGGGGTTTAACTACCTTCTCAAGAATGGTATCTTGATACACTTGTGCCGATGTTTTGATACCTTTTTCACAAAAATATGGCTCAGTCACTCCTTCATAGCTAACACCCCACCAAACCATCACTGAAGTCGGATAATGCCCACGTTGCACTCTGTCGACTAATTGGGAAGCTTCCTTAGAGCTTTGAGCATAAATACGGTCATTTTGTTTGTTAAAATGTTGCTCAACTGTAAAGATTTTCTCATCCGTAAACAAAATTTTTCTGTGACCTCCCTTTGCGTACCGCTTCAGTAGTTGCTTCGATTTTACCACCCTATTCTTTTTTAAATTATCAGTTAAAAAATGACCAGTGCGTCTCTTATAGGCTGCAAGTCCTAAGTCATCTTTTAAAATGCGTGACATGGTTCTGGGTGCTATCTTCATCTCCCGAGATAAAATCTTTTGCTTTCGGACAGGATTTCTTCGAATTCTTTCCCTTACTGCTTTGACCACCATTTTCGTACGAACACTACGTGGACGGCCAGATCTTTTTCTGTCACAAACAGAGAAGGTCTCATTGTACCTATTAATAGCCCGGTACACAAACATTTGACTAATACCAAGCGTATGGAGAGTTTTAAAAATTACATTCGGCTCCATACCAACTTTGTGTAATGCAATCACAGCGATTCGGTTTTCTTTATCACCCCACTCCATTTTAATATAGCAAAATATTGTACAATGTATTGGCGCCAAAATTAGAAAATACAATGAACAATCGTATAAAAATGACAGATTCCAAATTCAAATGTAATATCTTTCTTATTTTTAATTGTAACAGTATTTATGGCCAGACTAGGTATTTACCCGACTGTAAAGAAGGGTTATGCTTTTCGCGCGTATCTTGTATGTATGTATGTAATATTCTTCATTACCAGATATCTCACAATCCACTGAACGGATTTATACAATTCATACGTCGTTAGATTCGTCTTAATTGCTCAAGTGTTCTTAGATAGGTGACGTTTGAAAAAAACAAACATGCCGGCAATGAGATGTCAAAATAAAGAGGTCTGAAAAAAAAAGTTGTTTTGAATACTGCAATATGGGTATCAAATTGAAGGGCTTATCTTAAGCTATTCAAAAAGGTATAACATGATTATGTCTGTAATACTAAAAAAGTTAGTTAACAACCATATTTTTTTTATTTTCAATCTTGACAATAGCTGTGATAAAAGTAAGTTGCTACATCGGTTACATCCTATAACTACTAAAAAGTGTTAAATAAAAAATTAAATTATAAAAATAAAAAAATCCGTCTGCACAAAAAAGATGGAAACAAGATCCTCTACTTAAATAATTTCATGCAGTCGGAGGCATTCATGAATATCGATGAACTTAAGTGCCTCCGACTGCATGAAATTATATAATTATGTAGAGGATTGCCGTGTGGGGTGCGGCGTTAGAATACAAACCTCCACCCCTTCTCCTCCCGAGGGTGTCGTAAGAAGCGACTAAGGGAACAGTCGAGCAGGTGCAACTTCTGCTTAGAGATGGAAAACTCGAAATAAACCCTATACCAACCCGTCTGGTCAGCGTGGTATAGTAGGCCAAATCCTCTCAAATATTAATTGAGAGAGGCCCATGTCCAGCAGTGGACTGTAAAGGGCTGTTGATGTTGATGTTGATGATGTAGAGGATCTTGTTTCCATCTTTTTTTGTGCAGGCGGGTATTTTTAGTTTTATAATTTATTTTTTTATTTATTTTTTTTATTTTGAAAGGTAGTTTGTGGTACTTATGTCTATTCTGTCAAAGCCTTATCGTAAGTATGATGTGTATTGACTAGTAAAGGAAATAACGAATTAGGAATACTGACTAGTTTTGTCGTGATAACGTCTTATATTGATAACCAGGTGCACGCACGAAAAAGTGTCACGTTTCGTCCCGTTCCGTCTGCTGATAGGCTGAAGTATTGTCGCTAAAGCTGTCAGAGGCATGGTTGTTTATAACAATATCATCAATATCTTCTTATGCCGTTATTACATAAAATTATGATAATGATTTTATAAACAACATTTTTTTGACAAAAATATGAGATAAATGCCCAATTAAAGAAAATTACAAGTGTGTTGTCAACATATAAATTTGTTACATTTACAGCCAACTTTGACAAAAAAAATAAGTTAGATCAATTTGACAGTGATGTTTGGCGAATTGCTTTCACTCGAGACATGGTATCTTTTACATAGCGTGTTCCTATAATAGCGCAGATTTTTATGACTTGATAACGTCTTATAAATCGATGATCGGGTGCGCGTATGCAAAAGTGTCACGGTGAGTCACGGTCCGTCACGTTCCACCTGCTGATAGGCTAAATAATTATGGCCGACGATTGTCGGTCGGATGGTGGTTTATTACAATGTCATCATTGTTTTGGCGATTGCAGCGACATGCGATACAATTGTTTTTTTTTTTAAATAAGAAAAACTGTCACAGGCATGGTTGTTTTAATCGTGCACAAACTCTTAGGGGTATGAAAAAGAGATGTTGGCCGATTCTCATAGATACCGGATTAGCACAAAAAAATTCATTAAAATCGGTCAAGCCGTTTCGGAGAAGTATGGCAACGAAAACTGTGACACAAGAATTTTATATATTAGATATGTCGAATTTAGTTTGTTTTGATTCCAACAGTCGTTCTGAATTTCTTTTCTTAGTTGTGCACTTTTTTTGGTTTGGGTATAAAATAACTCGGGTCAGGATCACGTGACCGTATGATTGGTGGATTGGTGGGAAGACAGAAAAATGGGGCAATCTAGAAACCAGAAGACCCCGAATCGAGTACAAATGATTATTTCTTCCCTTTCTTATTTTTATTTTTGTTTTGTAATTTGTGATTGAATCACACTAATATTATAAAGGCGAAAGTTTGTGAGTATGTGAGTGTGTATGTTTGTTACTTCTTCACGTCTAAACGGCTGGAGGGATTTTAATAAAATTTGATATGGAGTTAACTGAGACCCTGGATTAATACATAAGCTATAATAAAACACGGGTAACATCGCGGGGCACAGTATTGTATATATATTGTATTTAACCACATAAATTATAGTACTTTTATACTTACAAAAAAAAATGTTTTCACATGCAAAACGTTTTTTTACAATTGTTCCACACAGTTGTAAAAAAACGGGTTGCATGTGGAAACATTAAAGCTAGAAGAAACAATATTTTCTCAAATTGGGAACCAGATCGTAAAATACATGATCAATCTGTAGATGATTTATTTTACGATCTTGTATTCGTATTTTATTATTTACAACTGTTACCGTAATTACTTATTCAAAAACGTTACCAAGATCACTCTGGTGACGTTTTCTGAAAGAATATTGAACGCTCTTTAGAAGGTAAATGACCAAACAGGGTGTTCACTTTGATGAAATAAATTCTCGTTCGAAAAGCCCTTTGATACAGAATATATTATTCAAATATTATAAGGATAAGTCGGAATTATTTTTAAGTAAATGTTACTTTTTGGAGTACCTACTTATCTATACTAATATTATAAAGCTGAAGAGTTTGTTTGTTTGTTTGAACGAGGGAACCTCAGGAACTAATTGTCTGAATTGAAAAATTCTTACACTGTTGGATAGCCCATTTATCGAGGAAGGCTATAGGCTATATAACATTACGCTACGACTAATAGGAGCGAAGCAACAATGAGAAATGTTGCGAAAACGAGGAAAATGTATGAAGACGAAGTTGCGCGGGACAGCTAGTTTGATATATTTTGTAAGTAGTTTAAGGTAATGTCAATAGTATTGGGATAAAAATCAATTGTGTATCTGACTGTAGTGCGTGGAAAAAGGTCGGACCTGTTTAAGATCACAACGAAATTATGAACAAAAATGTAATTATAAAACCCTTTCTTTTATAGTAAACTAGCCTCCGCCCTTCTGAATATCGGCTATTGCGATAGAAACTATCCCATGTTCTTTCCCGAGACTCAAACTATTTTAATATCAAACTTCATCTTAATCGGTTCAGCAGTTTGAACGTGAAAACTTGACAGACAGACCGAATTACTTTCACATTTTTAATATTAGCTTGGATTTGGATAAGCTTGATTGTATTGTAATATAAATAAAGTACTGTAATACATAATTATAGTACTTTATTAGTTAAATAAACGCTACCTACTGCATAATAAGCCCACTTCATAAATGATGGTAGTACTGTTTCACTTTCCGATCCCACTGTACAAATAAATAGCTTTATGGCTAAGGCATCGGTCTCGTAATCGTGAGGTCGCGGGTTCGAATCCTACCCATTATACTACCGACGTAAACCTACTCCTTTTTTTTTTTTTTTTTTTTTGTCTGGCGGGAAAAATTCCTGACGAACACCCCCACCGTCCGGGGAAGACGGTGGAGGTAGTGTGGGGTTGGCACCCACTAAAAAACCCGCCGTGTATCGCTCGCCACCTTCGCGGACGGGCCGCCGGAATGTGTTATACCGTCGGCGGCCCGCCCAGTGGCAATGCCCGGACGCGATGTTGTAGCATTCCGGGCATTTCACACCTACGCGGCTCTTGGATACACACAGGGCGACGCGCCTCCACGGAAGGCCGCGGGCGAGCAGATTACCCCGTACGCCCGTCCGCAGCCCCACCTAAGGCGGCATCAGGCGCAGATGTGCGCGCCGACGCCGCCCTGTTCGCCGGCGACGGAGCGGATCCGCCAGGGAGCTCTCTTCCCTGACGCGCTCCGCCGCCTCCTTCTGCGAGATGATGTCCTCACAGAAGGATGCGACCGCATTCCACGACCCCTCGCTCCGGACCATGGACAGAACCACGGCCGGCAGCGAGAGGTCACTTCCGACCACTGCAGTGAGAACTCGACGTTGCCCCTCCCAAGCTGGACAATGCTGGAGGGTGTGCTGCGCCGAGTCCTCACCGCAGTCGCAGTGGTGGCAGGCGGGACTCGGTTCCCTCCTAGCAACCGCGTGCAGGTACTTCCCGAAGCACCCGTGCCCGGAAAGGACCTGCACCAGCCGGAAGGAAAGGGTCCCGTGCTGCCGCCCTGCCCACTCCTCCAGGACCGGCTGGAGCGCCTCCACGGTTCGAACACCTGCCCGTGGAGCCTCCAGCCGGCCCTGCCACCGGGCCATGATTGCCCGGTGGGCCTCACCGCGCCAAGCGCGTAGCTCCTCGGGCAGGGGCACCGAACCCCCTGCCCGAACAGCCACCGCCCGCCGATACACTTCGGCGAGCACTTCCGCCTCCAAATCCCACGGGGGTGTGCCGGCCAATGCGCACGCCGCCTCTGCAGACACCGTGCGGTATTCACGTATGGCCCTGACCGCCATGGTCCGCTGGGGTCTCCCTAAGCGGACCCTATTCTGGGCGGTCAGGGACGCCGCCCACACGGGTGCGCCGTACAGAGCCATTGACCGCACCACCCCCGTGTACAACCGTCTGCTCGAGGCACTAGGCCCGCCCAGGTTCGGCAACAGCCTCCCCAGTGCGGACGCAGTAGCCTCGAGCTTAGGTGTCAAAATGCGAAAGTGCACGTCGAAGAGCCACCGCCCGTCTACCACTAGGCCCAGATATTTCATCTGGGCCCGGACCTGTACGAGGACCGAGCCGACGGCAATCGAGGCGCCAGCAGGTGGACCGCGACGGGGCCCATGAAATAGTAGGGCCTCCGTCTTGGAAAGGGCCACCCTAAGCCCCAGCGCAGCGCCTCGATGCGCCCGACCATTCGGGAAATCCCTAGGTTGGCCAGGCGCTCCGCCTCCTCAAAATTCCCACCCCGGGCCGTGATGAGGGTGTCATCCGCATAGCAGATGACCCCTATCCCGGGGGGGAAACCACACCGCAGGGCCCAGTCGTAGCCAATGTTCCACAAGAGGGGCCCCAAGACAGTGCCCTGTGAAACACCGCACGAGACGTCCCTGCGGATTACCTCACCCTCTCGGTCCTCGTACAGGATCCTCCTGCCTTCGAGGTAGTCTGCCACTAGCTGCCTTAGGTACGCGGGCACTCCATGATACCGGAGCGCCTCTCTGATGCAGCTGAATGGCAGAGACCCGAAGGCGTTGGCGATATCGAGTGATATCGCCAACATCACTCCTCCACCGGCGACGGCCTCCTCCGATGCAGCCCTCAGGCGCAGAATGGCCCCAATGGTCGAGCGCCCAGCACGAAAGCCGTACTGAGCGTCCGACAAATCGGGACCGACCTCGTTTAAATGCCGGACGATGCGGGTAGCGAGAATCCTCTCCAGCAACTTCCCCGCCTCGTCCAGCAACACGATAGGCCTGTAGGCCGCAATTGAGTCGGGAGGCCGTCCCGGCTTCGGAAGGAGCACCAGCTTCCCTGCCTTCCAGCAGTCAGGGAACCGTCCGGACGCCAGGCACACGTCGAACAGTCCCCTGAGGCGGTCCCCCATGTGGTCGAGGGTCAGGGCCAACACCCGGGCGGGAATCCCATCCGGCCCGGGGGCGGTGTTCTTTGAACGCATTCGAAGAACAGCCGCGCCTACCTCCGCTTCGGTGACAGGCGGCACAGTTGAGTCGGCCTCCCGGTCATCGGTCTCATCCTCGGAGACCATCGCCGGGGGCGTGTGCTCTGCCTGCAGCGGAAATAAACCCTCGACCACTTCCGCAAGGAAGCTGGGCTGGAGAGTGTCGGTAAGGGGGGGGCCCGCTGAGCGTAGCTTGTTTAGCGCCGCTCGATATGGGCGACCCCAGGGGTCACGGTCGAGACCCTCCAGCATCTCCTTTCTCGCCCTCTCCTTGGCGCGACAGATAGCCAGCTTAAAGGCGTCCCTCGCCTGGCGATACGCCTCATAAAGCTGGCTCTCCTCCTGGACATCGCGGTGACGAGTCCGACTGCGGGTATAGGACCTCCGCGCACTAATGCAAGTAGCGCGGAGGGAGGCAAGCTCCTGGGACCACCAATATACCCCCTTCCTCTGGGGGCCCGTCGTGAGGCCGCATCGCAGATCTGCGTAAACGCATCGCGAATGCGGCCAGCCATGACGTCCACCTCCTCGGTCGGAGGCGGAGTCGACCATGATGCCACGATGGCCGCCTCTTCCAGTAGGTCCCTGTCCAATGCACCCACAGCCCACCGCGGAAACCGAGGCGTTCTGCGCGCCGTGTGACCCCTAACTGGGTCCTGGATCCTGGAAGACCGGGAGAGCTCTAATCGGATATACGAGTATCGGTGATCCGAGAGCGTCTCAACCTCATCCAGGACGACCCAGTTCCTTACTCGCGCTTCGACGGCAGGGGTAGCGAACGAAAGGTCCACTATCGACCCCCCCTGCTGTCGAACGCACGTGTCGGTGGCGCCTCTGTTTAGGAGACAGAGACCCACCGACGCCGCCCACTCCTCAACCGCCGAGCCGCGGACGTTCGTGCTGGGCGACCCCCACGGCGTAGATTTGGCGTTGAAGTCGCCCAGCACTAGCACGTGGCGAGGTGCCAACCGCCGTATCGAGGTCTCCAGGTTTGAAAGGAAGGCCTCGAAATCGGCAAAACTCCGGTTTGGGGAGAAGTATACGCCGTAGAGCGTGACTCCCCCCCAGTCGGCAGCAACATCTCCCGAACCCTTGTCTCTGATCGACAAGGGCAGGGAATGAAGCGCAGCGGAGCTGACGATTGCCACGGAGCCGTCCCGGTCACCTGCCCAGTTAGGGCGGGGAGGAACAAAGTAGGGCTCCGCAGCTACGGCGACACCTATCGACCACTCCGCCATGGCCTGCAGGAGAAGGTCCTGGGCAGCGGCGGAGTGGTTGAGGTTCGTCTGGAGGATGATGGAGGAGTTACCGCTGTCCATTTAGGAGTGCGGCACTACATCCATCACCTCCACCTCAGTCGGCGGCAGAGCTCCGGGGGCAGCCAGGGTCGATTGGCTGCTACCCGGGAGTGGCTTGGAAGCCTTGGAGGGCTTACATCCTTTCCGCCCCACCATATGATTGGCGGGTAGATTGCCCGACGCACACATGGGGCAGTGGGGGGCAGCAGAGCATTCCGCCGCCCTATGTCCCGGTTGACCGCAGCGATAGCACATTGTGCTGCAGTCAAAACCGCTGGTGCACCTGGGTCGCAAGTGCCCCGTGGCCATACACTTGAAGCACCTTGCAGGCCTCTCCTCCAGGACAGTGATCCTTGCGGAAGAAAGGCCTACGAGGAGCCGGCCCGCTTCAGCCAGGGCTTTAGCCGAAGCGACAGGGCAACGCACCCAGGCTGCACCTACTCCACCGGGACCGGGGCGGATGGCGCCGACCTTCACGTATCCGGAGGCACATTGAGTTTTTGTCTCAATGGCCTCCCGGATCTCTTCGGCCGTAATCGAATCATCCAGGCCCGAAATGCGCAACTCTGCGCACTTCGTAGGCCTGGCGATCTTTACGCCCTCCTTTCCCGCGGTAAGCCCCCGCAGCGTCTCCGCCACGATGTCCGCCACCGTAGCGCCGTCCTGACCGGGACATTCTAGGATCCTGGCTCCGGTTTGGGCGTGGCGGAAGGAGACCCCCGCGCCAAGATTGTTGGCGTTAAGGGTCACCCTCGCCTGGCGGAAAATCTCGGCGTAGGAGATGCTTCCACTCCTCTCCGACAGCGTCACGACGACGGCTGCCGACTTGGGCGGAGTAAGTTTCGGCTTCCTCTTGGCCTGTTTATGGGCCTGGGCTGGCAAAATAGCTTCGGGTTGAGCCGTCTTCTTATTTTTCTTCCCACGTCGCTTTTTACGCCCGGCCGTTCGCCACTCCTCGCAAGAGGGGGCTGCGACGACGTGGGCAGGAGCAGGCGTGGTAGCAGTAGGCGTAGTCTTCGGCGCATTGGGTACGCCGGGTACCACACGACGCGCACCCCTTAATGCCCGCTGAGGGAGGGGTTGGGGGTGGGAAGCCTCTTGTATTTGCTGAAGAGCCGGCTCACGCGGCGTCCTCGGAGCAACCGCCCTCGGTGCAGCCGCCTTTGGCGAAGCCACCTTCGATGCAGCCGCCCTAGGTGTAGCCGTCTCGACAAATGACTCCACGCGTCCCCCGGAGCAGGGTAGTGGCGTAGGAGTCGTGGCCGTATACCCCAGTTGGGATTTCGATCGACTCGCCGCTAACGGCGGCCGGCAGCTTGGCTCGGGGGGGAGACGCTCCTTGATCGTCTCAAGTTTGGCGTCAATCAGCGCCCCAAGCATAACTGTTAGCTGCCGGCATTGCGCCTCAGAGAAGGTGTCTGGCGCAGAAGAGGCCTGTGCCGTGGGAGCGACGGCAGGGACCGAAACGGCAACTAATGGCGTGGCCGAGTTAGCCCGGGCAGCCAAGAAAGAACCAGCCTTTGTCGACTGCATGTCGGCCCGCAATTGTGCGAGCTCGGCGCGTAATTCGTCTAGCTGCGCTTCCAAGCGAGCGTTGTCCGCCAGCAACTGCACCACCGTTTCTGACTCCGTGGCCGTAGCACGCTGAGCCAAAATTTTCACGACCTCCGATAGTGCAGTGGCAGAGTCTTTTAAACCTTTGGCGAAGGTGCCCTTGAGGTTCCTTGACTTGGTGGCAACCCTACCTATTAGGTCCACCGAGTTAGTTGCGGTCCTGACAAGGTCCGCTGCGGTTTTCGGGGTGTCATCCCCTCCCGTCGAGCGAATCTTCTCCATCAGATCGCTCACTTGGCACTCCGCAACCAGCTCCCCTTCTGTGCGCCCCCGCAGGTATTGTTCCCGTCGAGAGAATACGTTGGACGGGTCCGCCGTGACAATTTCAACAGTCTGGGGGCAAGCAAAAGGCGTCAACGAACGCGTTCTCGCACCCGAACCTCCTCTACTAGAGGATCTGACCTTTTTAGGGACTCTGAAGTCTACCTCAGGAGGATTAACTTCGTCACCTGGTGAGTGGCTGCGCTTTTGTTGTTGCGAGCGTCGTGAGCGTCTTAGCGGACTACTTGCGCCGCTTCCACCACTACTAACAATTTCTTCTTCTATCGCGACCTCCGCGTTTATGTTGGTACCGGATTTTAAGCTCGGTACAGGGCTTGTGTGGCATTGGTTGCCCCCCCCCCAGAGTACGTGGGGCTGCCGGAGCCAACTGGCTCCGGGAGGGATTCCCCAGACGCTGCGCGACTGGGACCCTCCTGGGTAAAACAATTGCTTGTAGTTTCCTCTGCCATGGTTTTAAGTTTTACGACCTTCGTCGGTTAGGCCGCCCTTGGGACTGAGGACCCCTCAGCCATTCATCCCATAGCCGGGCGACTGGAGCGTAGGATTAGGGTAATTTTTTATAGGGGTTTTCTTCCCCGCGGTCCAGGTGGACCCCCATTCCTGTCCGTTCAGGATTACGGGTTGGGCCGGATGGTGGTCTATGTTAGACTGCGTTCGCTATTAATAAGCGAACCCTCCGCCCCTCTTCACCTCAACAGTGGAAATCAAGGTTTCCCGTCTGCACCTCCACTGTGTCCTTTGCTGAAGCAGAGGAACACGTGGAGACACCTATGGCAGAGCCACGTTGGCCGCGCCAGTAATAAATAAACATCGCGTGACCGCCCCCCACGTGAGTCTGGTGGTCGACTCGGACGTGTGGTTGCCTACAGGGGGCACGTGAACCTACTCCTAACACAAGCCTTTGAGCTTAGCTGGAGGGGTTAACAGGATTGCTAGTAATGTGGGTACCCAAAATCCCGAAATGCTAGTTATCCTATAAAAAAAAAAAAAAAAAAATACAGTCGGAAGGTTATTTATAATTTTAATTTAATGGAAAATAAGCACAATATTAGGTAGCTTTTTTCGATTATGTATAATTTAAAAAAGTACCTGCGACTAAAATAAGGTACCTAATTACCTAGGTACTGTAGGGTCGGACTAGTCATTCCAGACCTCTCATAAGACATTTCGTAAAACTATCTTCCACTAGCGGTCCCGCCCCTATACAGGGTTTATTTGATCCCTGTCCGATCCATTAAGGTGTTGTTAAGTATAATATTCCAATTCGATTTCGTTTTTCTCATGACGAAAAAATAACCTAAACAAATTTTCTTGACAGAAGTCACATGGCGAGACATGCGACGGCGGAAAAGATTGTTCTGATTGTAAAGAGTCCTTAAATAAACAATGTTGACACAACAAATATTGAAATTTTCGAATTTCGTGGATATTATACAACGTTATTCTTTGTATAGTGCAAACCAAGAGGCCAATTTACGTATTTAAAGCAGTACAGTTGCAATTAAGTTTCGATATAACGGCCATTTTCGTATTCTTGTAACTTTGGGATCGATCTCAAAAACGCTTGCGCACTGTACTAGAATGTGGTTATTCCTCTCTCGAAATGCATACTTGGCGCAATCGTATTCAAAAATAGCCGTTTTAATCTAAACTTATCTGCAACTGAACTGCAACTGCACTGCTTTAAATGCGTGAATTGACCCCCTGAAAGTAGTTTGGTCAGAATCAGTAACGCAATCCATTAGGTACTTTTTGGACCATGTTATATTTTTCAATTAATTAATTAATCAATCATTAATTCATTCATTAATCATTCTAACTGTCCGAATCCTGTTTACAATATGATGTGAAATGTGATGGTTTACGTACTATGCGACGCAATAAGCATGATACTGCGACGAACATAACATAACTTGAATGGCTTATAACTCTGCAAGTTTTCAATATTTTTATTTTCTTTTTCTTAAGTGATTTTTTGAAGTAAAAATCTTGTTAGGGTGGCTGAGCTCTGCACTATACCAAAAATAACATTGTATACTAAAATCGTGAATGTTAATATTCAATAAAATATCGTTTTGATGTTTGTATTCTTCCTATTTTTCACACGCCTCTTTCGGGTCGGACAGGATTAATTTACGCTCACCCATTCATTCGGGAAAAAGTAACATACAAACAAATAAACTCACTTTCCATTGATAACATTAATTGAGAAATTCTAAAATTCGATTGCAACAAAAGAGTTCAAAATAACTTCAACTTCTCCATTGTTAATTTTAATTAGGATTTCGAATTCCAAAAATCGACAAATATATTGAGCTCAAATACCATTCATTATAAGTTTTAGTTAAGGTTTTCAAACGCACTCGTTTGAAAACATAAAAGCGCCCTAGAGATACAATTTAAAATTGTGTTAAATCGACCATTCAGTGCGCATACCTCGTTACAAAGACGAGAAAAATAAACATTATTAGAACGTTATATTAAAATATAAGAGGAAAACTGAACACAAACACAATTTAAGTGTATAAACATGAACGTAATAAGAATTTCTTAAGACGAGCAGATATTCAATAATTTACGATTTAATCCACCACTTAAACCTGACCCCCAATATCATACGCGTAAAACCTCAGAAGGGTCCAAATTATATTAGTATGCAACTGGAAAAAGAAGCGCACTCAATGAGATCTCTCACCTCTAATAACTTCATAGAAATTAAAGTTCAAGTTATACTGGTGAAGTAACCGTGGCATAAACACCTGTTTAGCAGGACTATGAACTTTTATCCTATATTAATGTCACGTTTCTCTAATAACTTTTGTATTAAAAATGGAGGACTTGTTCGTTAAAGATTTCTAAATTAATGTCACTAAACATGGATTTTAATTATTTTTTGTGTCTAAGTATGTATGTTTGTGTCAAGATGTTCGTGACGCATAGTCACGAAAAATCACACTTAAACAAGTAGAAGAAAGACATATTGTCTTTCTTCTGCTTGTTTAAAGCAATAAGGACAGACCAAAACCTGGTCTCCTGTTCAGCATTATTGACGATTGCCAATACTCTTCGACTTTGAATCGGAGCCTATCTTGTGTAAGTCATGATACCAATGTATCTGAATGTATCATGGCACCCAGAATTATAATGGTTACAATAATCGCGATATAGGGGGATGCAATTACAGTAACAATTAACCCTGAAATTGCATCCGTCTCTATTGCCATAGCAACCCACACTTGGCCGTGGCTGTTGTTATTGTCTACTTTAATGTTGTCTATTTGATATGAAAGAAAGAAAAATCGTTTATTTGTCACAGATACAATTACATATAAACTAAAAAAATACAAATAAGTAGGTACTTTCACGTCGTATCTGCGACAAACGAGGTTTCCACTCAGCATAAAAGCCATGTTGTGGCATGAGCCACAACACAGCGCTGGTTTTCAGTGTGAACCCCAAGTGATTCGGACGTCACTTTGGGTTCACAAAGAAAACCACCACCATTAAGGTATATCCTTAATTAAATAAATAATATAAAGGTATCTAGGATATCTAAAGTCCTCATGTGCGAAGCATGATGGCTTTAATTTTTTACTATTTATCTAATTCCTGACAGATATCCTCATCATACACTGAATTCCAAACTACAAAGTGTATATTAAAAACAATAGTACATTCGACCACAAAATTGTCTTTAACCTGTCGCTCGCCGGTGGCGCCCCTCGGTGACAATTGTCTCCTCGTTTGCGTCACACAACGCAATGTCGATATGTTGACACGTGTAGGGCTGATTGGGAACAATGTCGCGCCGGCCGGCGGCTCGACGGACCAACATGCCAACGTGTCATGTGAGGAATTGTCGTGTTAAAGGCTTCGTATTGACTTAATATGGAGGACTGTGTGCTTGGGGCCTTTGTAGTATTATACAACTGTTTCGTAGTAGTATGGGAGGTATTTGATTTGCGTATTGTAAATATGAGAGCAGGAATTTAGCGTATATAATGGTTTAGAGTAGAATCGGTGCTCTACATTTTGAGGCGCCCCTAGCATATTTCCGCCTTCAACATATAGAAGCATCATCTCTTTAAGAACTTTTTGAGATTTTCAAAATTAAATGTAGTTCTCATTTAAATGGTAATTGCGTCATCAAAACTAAATTGATATTTTCAAACGGGATAGTTTATAATTATCAGTTAAAAAAATTACTTCATCAGTTCGTAAGTTTACTCTTTTTACATAGTCTACTAAATTTCAGTTTTTGCTTACAATTTTAAAGAAGTGGTAGCCTATTAGTTAAGGCACCGTCTTTGCAATTGAGAGGTCGCCTATTACCCCTTACACCTTGTCACCTATTATATTACCAACTAGCTTTCGCCCGCGGCTCCGCCAGCGTGATTGTCGGTTATCGCGATAAAAAGTTTTCTATGTCCTTCCCCTGGACTCAAACTATCTCCATACCAAATTTACAGACAGACAGACAGACAGAGTTACTTTTACATTTATAATATTAGTATGGATATAAACCTCTAAAAGGTGCTCCCACACAGCAGTTACATAACGTTATAAAATGTTGCATAATATTTGTTGTCTAACGTTGGTAACAAATTGTAACAAAAGTTATACATTGTTAGTGATGTTATACAACTTAATGTAACAAAATTTTATAAAAACAATTACAACACGCTATATCAAATTATAACTTTTGTTATATAACATCATCGGAGTGACAGCGGGACGTTAGCAGAAGGGCGTGGGAACGAGGGGGCTCGTTCAGCTTACCTCCTCTGTCACGTACACAGCTCTAGTCAGTTCATTCGATACAGTGGTGAACAGCTACTAACAGCTTACTCTATAGGCAGACCCAAACTGATGGTTACATAATGTTATACGATGTTTTACAACTAGTTACCGGTGTGGGAGCATTTATAACGTAAACCTTCTTAACTTGTCGTACCAAAAGTTATCGTGCTACACAATGCTTTATAACATTATATAACTGCTGTGTAGGAGTACCTTAAAGCAGTTTAACTCAGCTGAAGCGATTACTAAGATTTCTCGAATTGAATACCCACATTGCTTATAATCTCCAAAAATCTACAAAACGTATGTCTATTACCATCATAAAAGTAACCTTTATTACTCCTGAGATATTAAGCTATATTCGTACTAAATTTTGTAAAAAGCGGTCAAGCCGTTTACCTATGCAACCAAACAAACAATTACCTTGGAATCGCAATAAATGAGCTACTGTTCTCTGTCCCTTGAGAATCGAACCCGTAAACTCTGTACACCAACCCACTTAATTTATTGCCCTACTCGTGCAGCCAAATTGAATTTTGCAAAAGTTATGCTAACTTTGACAACGTCGTTAAAAAAATAAAAACTTTTTTTAAATTTCATCTCATGAAAAATGCGTCTATGTTTTTTCTTCCTATTTGAGATTTCTGTAAAAAAATCTTGTTACCAACCGCAGAATGACATTTAAAACAGATTTCATGTTGAAAAACTTAGGAAATTTTTCATTTGAAACTTGAAGTTAAGAAAAGATGGTATCGCTTTATCTTGGACTAGACTTTGCCTGTGGTTCCATTCACATGGTATTTGGTATGCCAGTTTCAATTTTTTTTTAATGATTTAGCTTCGCATGACTATATGTACCTTAAATTCACTTAACTAAAAAGATGAACAACAGGGTTTCCTAAAAAAATAATTTAGAGATAAAGTTGTGTTAAACTAGACAAAATTCATCACCTATTAGTAGTTCCCCTTTACGGGGGTAAAGCTTAGGGAACCTCTTCCGCGAAATTCCATTTTACATTTTTTTTTTTGAAAAGCGCTGAATCTTATAACTGAATTTTGAAACGCCTATTCCTATTCCACGAAATTCAAATTAAATATTTCAGGTCTAAAAACATGTGTTTATATTTCTATTTAAATATTAATATGTTAAAATTAATAATTTTATATACGTCGGCAATTCTGCATTACACATATAACGAAGATCCATATTCGAACTATCTTCTTAGCAAAAGACATCCCTCAATCTATAATTCATAACACAGATAGAGACATTTTAATACCAAATTAGAATGCACCTCAAAATTTTCCACGCCATAATTACACAGTGCATCAATTAGAAACCTAGGGTTAATCAGCGCAGTGCAGATGGCACCGAGGCGCGTGTAATGACCACATGCGGTATCTGGTAACGAGGTGCCGAACATTACAAAATACAGTACAGGTTGGCCGACTCACAGGTCAACAGAAAATTCACGCATACAGAAGCGCACGTGCTAATCTCTCAACTTACCCCGTCTCGGATGACGATTCGACCGAGATCTGTGTACATGCGCGTCTATATACGCGTGAGTCTGTTTTCGCTCATTGTAGAGAATCAACCATTATACCTATCTAATTTGTGAGAATAGTGTCACCCTCTGTCGGCCCCAGAGTGTTAGGGGCCGGCTGTTAACTGATTAGGTGACGGGTTAAAATGAAAACTGTTTTCAACCAAGTCTGAAGTTAACCGCAAGTTGGATAGTGTTCCTTACACATAATATGTTGGGAGTTTTAGGAAGTCTTACTATTATAGAAGACTAGCTGCCCGCTCCGATTTCATGCGGGTAATAGTCTGTACGTTTAAGAAAAAACTTTTATACAAACGTCGCCCAGACAACAACAGACAGAAAAAAAATATCCAATTTGGTGCAGTCGTTTGTAAAGTTTTGCGATTACATACATTTCAGTGATTCAGTTTTAAGCTATTGCATAGCTAACCTAACACCCCCCACTCCGCCTACCATGTAGCTCGGCCGTGCGTTCGCTTAACGTATATGTATATGGTACGACTGTACGAAGCTCGTACGAATCGAGACGAGCTGCTCCGAAATGTAATGAAAAGAAAAAAAATATATGTATTATTTAACTTATGCAGGTATTATTTTTTTTAAATTTAATATAAATATATATTTTTTATTTTATTGTTATTATTTTTTTTTTTGCTGTTTTTTTAGTTGATAAAAAATGCTATGCTTAGCTAATAGCTTTACCGCGGCAGTCCCCGAGTGCCACACATTTTTATTTACATAGATACTAGCTTATGCTCGCGGCTTCGCCCGCGTGAATGCCAGATTGTTATCAAAATATTTTAACGGCAAAGTTTCATACTAACTTTGCACCCCCGTTTTACCCCCTTGGGGTGTAAATTTTCAAAAATCCTTTCTTAGTGCTCCCCTGCGTTATAAAAGGAACAACTGTGTATATGTCCTACGCTACGAATAAGTCGAAGTACAAACTTTGACCCCCTTTTTTAACCAACTGCATGCGAAGGAGAAAATCTTTGGCACGCTCTATTCTCTAAACGGCATGATTTCGTCATTGTGAGGTATATTACATTCATTTATTTTATGGCGAAGGGTCGATACTCGAAGTTGCCCAAAATACCTTGGGCAAGTAAATCAGCTTGGTAGAAACAACTTTGAGGAAGAAGTCAACATAAGGATCTAATTGGGTTGGGCAGTGTTTTGCAAACTTCGTTGAGTTTTCACTTCGCTTCGACCACAATGCCTGAAGACGAAGGTGTTTAACCAGCGAATCCTATCTATTATGACCTTCGTGCCGAGACGAGGAGGAGGAGCAAGCTATGCGTGGGGTTAAGTTTCTTTGAAGGATAAAATTCGCAATGAGGTCATCTGACAAAGGACTGAAGTTACCGACATACATTACAGGTTATGCACGCTGAAGTGGCAATGGGCTGACCACATTTGCCGAAGGAGCGATGGCTGATGGAGCAAACGAGTCCTAGAGTAGAGATTGGGACTTGGTAAACGAAAAGTAGGATGGCCTCCAGACAGATGGACTGACGACCTAAAGAAGGTCGCTGGTATGGACTGGATGCGGAAGGCAACGGACCGGTAGTTGTAGCGGAAATTCGGAGAGGCCTATGTCCAGCAGTGGACCGATGCAGGCTGATGATATTACATTCGTCTCTATTGTGAGAGTGGCATAAGCTATATCATTTTTCAGTTATTTAATTTTGAGCTGTTGGATTTTTAATATACTACCTCCCGCTCGTGGCTTCTTTATATATGTAGGTAACTTTGTAAATAACTTTGTAATACTTGCTCAATATATTTAATGTATTAAACCTTAACCACCTACCACTTGTTTTTGGAGTTACCTTATCCACCTACAGACTATTTTACTAAAGTAAATTTGTTGTTTATTGTGGGGTTTATTCTCCAAATCTAACAAAGAACTATCGATTTTACTCCAGAGTCTCTAAGATGTGTGGTAAATAGTTGTGTGACAAAAGTAAGTGCTAGGTGGTGAAGGGTTAATTAGTTTTTTTTTTTTTCAAAAATTAAGTATACGAATTTATTTGGTATGATGTAAAAATTCCAAGAGGTTATTAGTATGTTAAAAATCACCCTGTATAAAAATTTATGTTACGGTTACTTTCCTTACAGCTGGAATTAAAAAAAAAAACATTCCAACTAACGTTTCCTTCCTTTAAACTAGATAGAAGATACAAGGCAATTTTTAAAATGACATAATCTGAAAATTGTTTTAGTGTTATAGTTGCTAGTACATACTTATTTTAAATATAATAACTTACTTTATAAGTAAAAGTAAATAATTTGAACATATATAATAATATAATATATATAATTTTAAGATATTTTGAAACCCGTAGTCCAATACAAGCGATCAATGAATAGGTATACCCCGAAATGTTACACAAGATGAAACACACACGTCACAAAGGTTGGTGTCCGAACAGGCGAGATCAAATATCCCGTCATACGATCCAATGCATCACAATGAATGGCAAAGTCCGTCTATACACCGGTCTAAAGACTGTACCTAGCGCAACAGATAATAATCTACTATTAGAAAGGATATCATCAAATACCTATGCAATGCGACAACCTTCGCAATCCTTAAAGGTACTATAAGAAGAAATAAACCGGGCAAGAACATATCGCATCATGTAGGTTTCTGCAGCCTTGAACAATTGTATCAGCAGAAGAGCGTATGTTCATGGCACTTATGTCCTTTTGTTGAGAAACGCAGTTTTTTGGCAATTACTTAATGACGGTATACCTAGTCTGGCCATAAATACTGTTACAATTAAAAATAAGAAAGATATTACATTTGAATTTGGAATCTGTCATTTTTATACGATTGTTCATTGTATTTTAGCCTGAGGGTTTCTAATTTTGGCGCCAATACATTGTACAATATTTTGCTATATTAAAATGGAGTGGGGTGATAAAGAAAACCGAATCGCTGTGATTGCATTACACAAAGTTGGTATGGAGCCGAATGTAATTTTTAAAACTCTCCATACGCTTGGTATTAGTCAAATGTTTGTGTACCGGGCTATTAATAGGTACAATGAGACCTTCTCTGTTTGTGACAGAAAAAGATCTGGCCGTCCACGTAGTGTTCGTACGAAAATGGTGGTCAAAGCAGTAAGGGAAAGAATTCGAAGAAATCCAGTCCGAAAGCAAAAGATTTTATCTCGGGAGATGAAGATAGCACCCAGAACCATGTCACGCATTTTAAAAGATGACTTAGGACTTGCAGCCTATAAGAGACGCACTGGTCATTTTTTAACTGATAATTTAAAAAAGAATAGGGTGGTAAAATCGAAGCAACTACTGAAGCGGTACGCAAAGGGAGGTCACAGAAAAATTTTGTTTACGGATGAGAAAATCTTTACAGTTGAGCAACATTTTAACAAACAAAATGACCGTATTTATGCTCAAAGCTCTAAGGAAGCTTCCCAATTAGTCGACAGAGTGCAACGTGGGCATTATCCGACTTCAGTGATGGTTTGGTGGGGTGTTAGCTATGAAGGAGTGACTGAGCCATATTTTTGTGAAAAAGGTATCAAAACATCGGCACAAGTGTATCAAGATACCATTCTTGAGAAGGTAGTTAAACCCCTTAACAACACCATGTTCAATAACCAAGTATGGTCCTTCCAACAAGACTCAGCGCCGGGTCATAAAGCTCGGTCCACGCAGTCTTGGTTGGAAGTGAACGTTTCGGACTTCATCAGAGCTGAAGACTGGCCGTCGTCTTGTCCCGATCTTAATCCGCTGGATAATGATTTATGGTCAGTTTTAGAGAGTATGGCTTGCTCTAAACGCCATGATAATTTGGAGTCCCTAAAACAATCCATACGATTGGCAGTGAAGAATTTTCCCATGGAAAGAGTGCGTGCTTCTATTGATAACTGGCCTCAACGTTTAAAGGACTGTGTTGCAGCCAATGGAGACCACTTCGAATAAGCTTTTTATATTTTGAATTGTTTTTTATTTATGTATTAAACTAACATAAGCTGTAAAAGTAATAAATATTATTTGCAATAAAAAAAAATGTTTTTTCTTCGTAACAATATTTATGGCTAGACTAGGTATACGATCTTGTCCAAAATAATTTTAGTTTAAAGTTTTTTAAGTTAAGCGCTATCTTTGTGTTTTTTGTTTCATATTTTTGGTCACACGGTTCAAAAGTTAAGGGGGGGGGGGACACGATTTATGCAACTTTCGGAGCGATTATTTCCAAAAATATTCACTCAATCAATAAAAGTTTTTAGAAACCTCAAAATGTTTTTGAATGACTTGTCGAATGACGTTGATGTTCGCTGTTAATAAAATCAGTTTCTGTTTATATCATTTAGCTAAAAATATTTATTGTTATTATTATTTAGCTATCACGACACCAGACACCTTTTCACAAAATTTCATCAAGATTCATTGAGTATGCAGTATCTATTAAAATGCCTGTGACATACGTGACCGACACGACAGACAGACAGACGGACATGTCGAAACTATAAGGGTTCCGTTTTTTCCATTTTGGCTACGGAACCCTAAAGAACGGGTTTATGTTACTTTGTATTGAAGTGGCTGTCGTTAGTACTTTTGCTTACATTATCCATAATATTTATAACTACCTTTTTACTGCGGTTTTGCGGCGTGAATAAAGAATAATGGTTTCCTATTATTGAATTCGATGAGCGACTAAAGGTGCAGGGTTGAACCTACTCTTCAAAGCACGGTGAAGTGACATTTTTAGTAAGTCGATGATCACGAACCACAAATTTCAAGACAGCGATTTAGCCGTGGAAGCGTAACAGACAGATGGACAGGATTACTATCGCATCTAATAAATTGGTTTGGATACATAGAATGCATAATCGAAAGAAGAACGAAAACCCAGCTATTCGTCAAGATTCAAGTTTAATATTCGATTTGAAGTTTAATATTCGACCGTCGATATTCGAATAAACCTTCTCGGGTATCGCAATATGAGCTACTATAAACTGTTAATTTTACTGACGTGATAACGTCTTATAAATCAATGACCGGCTGCACTCACGAAAAAGTGTCTTAAAAAAGGTCACGTTATTGACTGGTTGGTAAGCAACGCGAAAGGCGATTCCGCCTCCTGATGGGGTGAAGTATTGTGTTGTGCGCATGCGGTCGGGTCCACTAAAGTTGTCACAGACATGGTTGTTTATTACAATGTCATCAATGTTTTCTTATATACATACAATTATCTTCCGTAAACCACTTTACAGACAACCATTTTTTTTATATAAAGCTCACAAGGCCGTTCTAACTTCTTTTCTCTATTCTGTAGGACCGTCAATTTGGCTGGCCATCTTGTGTGCCAATGTTAGTTAGAAAGCCAAAGACGTTGGACGGCTTTGTGGGAATTCGCATAGTCCATTTAACTACCGGTTAATATTGTGATAGGTACACTTGTAAGCAGAGTATTCTCTATACTCTGATCTAACTGATTCCATTCCATTCATCTCTAGATTATCACGCATTAAAAAACACAACTAAAGGACAATACCTTAGCTATAGGTACACTGTTTATTACTGTAATTTGACTAAATGAAAATACTATAGTTATGTCATATTAAAGTAGTTAAACTGGCCTGTTGGTCTAGTGGTTAGTGACCCTAACTGCTAAGCCAGAGATCGTACGTTTGATTCTCACCCAGGATAAAATCTTTGTGTAATAAGCACAATTGTTTATTCTGTTTCTGTATGTATTTCATAAAATATCAATATGCTTATCGTCTGGTTACTTAATTTTATATTATACATATATTTACAATCAAATCATTGGCGTGATTCACAAACATAAGCGTGAAATTTCAAACAAATAATACATTAATTTAAAACGCATGTTTCTCACAAATCAAGTAAAACAAATCTAGTTCGCAGCAGTTTGGCACGCATCGTCACCATCCCTCCCCTCGCGTCGCCCGTGGTTACCCCTCCATTATTCCTATGTTCAGGGTTGTCACTATTACTATTTCAAGTTTTAACCGCAGTTGTTAGAAACAGCACGTACTAGCAACTCAGCTGCTAGCTAATGTGTGCAGATTTAAATCCGACTACAGACGACTTAGGACTTTGTTAGGGCTATCCTCATAAAGTTTTGAATTCAAACATAGCTGAAATATATCCACATTAAACCAGCTTATTAATAAAGCTCAATTCACACCAGAATGGCAGCAACCGGCAACGGCTCACGCCACCGCGCGTGGCCTTTCGAGTCGCGAGAGAAAAAAGATCATAGCCCACATATTAATAATAATAATAATAATATTTTGGAACAAGTCACACAACGCTATCTGATCCCAAACTAAGCAGAGCTTGTACTATGAAAACCAGACAACTGATAAACATACTTATATATTTCTAAATACACACATCAAAAGTGTCTAGGGATCAACATATATTTTTGCAATAACTTTTCTCCTGATTGATTTTTTTTTTTTTTATTTCTTTAAGGATTCATCAAATAAAGTGTTTTCGTTTGTCACAGTAACGATAAACCAAGTCACCTTTGCATTAATAAAGAAATTTGCCATTTTCCTAATAAAGGGATTTTTGACATTTGAACCACTAACATTAAAGTTCGAAAAAAAGACTGAAATAACAGTTTTCTTTAAAATTTTATTGGGTAACTTAAACAATTAATAATCCGTGTTTCTACCGCGAACACTAACAACACAAGAACATCGGTTTGGCATACTCAAAATGAGTTCATCCAAATCACGCTGTGGAATGGCCGCCCATGTTCGTTGCAACAACAAAAAAAGGTCTTCTTGCGACTGGATACCCTCCATATTCGGCAGAGCTCTTCTCTGTAGCATATCCCATGCATGCTCAATCGGGTTCAAGTCTGGCGACTGAGCAGGCCAGGGCAGGACATTGATGTTAGCTGCGGCGAGAGTCTGTCTTACAACTCTTGCGGTGTGCGGTCGTGCATTATCATGCATTAACTGAAATAAGGGACCGATTTGCACTTGTAGAGGAACGATGACGTCTGATACAATCGTCTCAGCATAAATTTGAGCGTTGAGGTTGCCTCTGATCCAAATCAACTCAGTTCTTCCGCCGATCCAAATACCCGCCCATACCATGATGGTTCCACCACTATAAGGATGGACTTCCTGGCAGGATTTTAATCGCTGTTGGCGTCCAGGGGTTCTCCAGTGTCGTATACGTCTTGTATCCGGTCTCATACCAAAACGAGACTCATCAGAAAAGCACACGAAACGCCATTGTTCTTCTGCCCAATTTCTGTGTTCAAGAGCCCATTGATATCGAATCCTACGATTGTGCATTGCTATAGGTGGTACCCGTAGCGGTCTTCGGGAATGAAGGTTCACTTCATGCAAGCGGTTTCTGACTGTTTGGTCGCTAATTAAGTTCCCTGAAGAGTGATGAAGCCTCACGGCTAACATCATGGCGGTTATTGTTGGACCTCTTCGAGTTAAGATTTGAATGTATCGGTCTTGTCTCCGTGTGGTGCAGCGATACCGTCCTCCATGGCGCTCAGCCACGGTACCAGTGCTTCGGTAACGTGTCCAAAGTCGACTGATAACACTCTGACTTGTATTCAGAGCTAAAGCCACAGTACGTTGCCGGGAACCAGCTTCTATCATTCCCACGGCTCTGAGCATTTCTTCCCTGCTTAAATGACGTCGCCGCTCCATAATAACGTTGGTTTTAATCAGTAGTAGGGAAACAGTAGCACTAATAATGTCTTCAATGCGTTGTATGTTTTTATAGGGAAAATATTGACAGCTGATTTTCATCTTTTACTCGAATTTGATTCACAGTTCCTGATTCAAATTATGAAATGCACCAAAAAGGATCCATATAAATTTATAAAATCATAAATTTATTACAAAGCCACATCTCAATCTCAAGAAATCCGCATAAAAATGCTTGATCCCTAGACACTTTTGATGTGTGTACATACATATTATAGATAAATAACACCCAGACACAGAATAAACCATCGTGCGCATCACACAAAGTTTTATCCTGGGTGGGGATCGAACCCACGACCTCTTGCGTAGCAGTCGGATACACTTCCACCGCGCCACAGAGGCAGTCGCATATCAACTTGGAACGATTTGGCACCAAGCCGTTTAGTATTATTTGTAATACTATTATGGCTCAATACATACCGGAACGGCATCGGCCACAAGCGGCCACAAGAGCAGGCCGCGGCGACTCACCCTAACGCGTGTGGCAAAAAAAGTCATAGCACATATACATAATTATACATACTCGGAAGGAATCGTGACCGAGCTTTTCAGTATTTTTTGTAATGAAACTCCATACTGCAACGCACTCTAATTGGATTTAACGTAATCGCCTCACCTTGGAAAAAGTTCACGAACCGCGATATGTTGCGTGGTCAACTTGCAGTCCCAGCACTTACGGCTCGTCCTCCCCGCGCTCCCCGTCCCCGGGCTTACGTCTCACCGTACCCGCGCTTACGACTCTTCATAGACCCCTCAACCAGCGGTCGGGAAACCATAAGCGCAGCGTCGCTTTGTTGTAGTCGTGCTTGCGTTAAGTTGCCGCCTGGTTGACGGCGAGAACGGCAATCCATTTTCCAGTTATAGTGTCTGCTATAACCTAACTGTAACTTGAGAACGTGAGGTTTTCAAGCAACATTTTTTATGTTAATTTTTAGATAAAGTTTAAAACTCTACAACACTGAAAATGCTCGCCGCGCCGCTACCGTCCGCTGCCATTTTGGTATGAATTGGTCCTAAAGCATTCAAATCCGGGATCAAAATCTCAAAAGGTATTTTAGCATATAGGTATTTGAAAATATTTACTTTATGGACGCGTTTATACCTATGCTTGTATCCGATAGCGTTCGTCGAAACCCAAGCGCAAGCTCGAACACCCTCTGAAACATGATCACGCCGATTCACAAATACCATAGGTATACTTTGCCATAGAAGCATTGACGATTAAAGTCGACGGCTGAGTGAGTACATACAACGGCAAAAGCTTATGATCAAAAATGGAATTTCAAAACTATTGAATGACAACAATGTTCCTAAAGTAAGTGATTGAATAAGTGACCGATAAATTGTCTGATTGTACTGTCGTCAGAACTTGATGATCAAAAACGTTCTAAACTAAGTGATAGAATTTAAAATCATAAGTTGATGAAATCCTGTAATTTGCGTTCTTGGATTATGGTCGTTTTGTTTCTCCACCGCTATTATCACCGGGACGTCACCGAGAATGAGATTATATTACTTCGGTGACCTAAACCTTTTATTTTTGCATTCTTTGGCGAATTGCAACTGACTTTCAAAAGTTATTGATAGTCTTATAAATCACAACTTTTGAAAACCTGTAATTTTGGAGTCTTTGGCGAATTGCAACTGACATTCAAAAGTAAATGATAGTTTTGAAAATCACAATTAAATTAAATCCAGTATTTTAGCATTCTTTGGCAAATTGCAACTGACATTCAAAAGTAAATGATAGTCTTGAAAATCATAGCTGTATAAAATCCTGTATTTTGGCATATTTTAGGTGAATTTAACTGCCATCCAAAATTAAATGAGAGTCTTGAAATTCATAACTTTATAAAAAAAAATCTATCACGTAGTTTAGAACTTTTTCGATCATCAAGTTCTGGCGACAGTACAATCAGATAATTTATCGGTAACTTATTCAATCAGTTACTTTAGGGACATTGTAGCATTAGCTAGATTTGCCACAAATATCATTCAATAATTTTGACATTGCGTTTTTGATCTTGTACTTTTGCTTTTGGCTGTACAAGCGCCCTCCTAATAACATGACCGCTGTTGAAATGTATTTTATGAAGCAGTAAAGGAAATTCAGTGACTGTACTTGCATTTTATAGTTGACGTAATGTCAACTATAAAATGCAAGTACAGTCACTGAATTTCCTTTACTGCTTCATAAAATACATTTCAACATGTGATGTATTCAAATTTAAAAAAAGTAACCACTACATAACATTACATTGACAACCCTATATACAGCCGCAGTTACCCCGTGGAGCTACGACGCGCAGTATTTCGCACTAACAATAATATTTTCATAAAGCAATTATCGCCGCGGGGAACACTACTGTACTTTTTGACACAATTTCAAACGTATGGAGATTGTAGCTATAAAGTCAAATCATTTTATTAAAGTATGTACTAGCTGCCCCGCGCAGCTTCGTCTGAGTAAATGTTCCCCTTTTTTGCAACATTTCTCATTGCTGCTCCGCTCCTATTGGTTGTAGCGTGATATTATATATTTTATAGCCGTCTTCGATAAATGGGCTATTTAACAGTGAAATAATTTTTCAATTCGGACTTGTAGTTCCTGAGATTACCGCGTTTAAACAAACAAACAAACTCTTCAGCTTTATAATATTAGTATAGATATGAAGAGCAGAGGGTAAATTCACGTATTTGAAGCAGTGCAGTTCCAGTTAAGTTTCAGTTTAAATGCCCATTTTAGTATTCTTGTAACTTTGGGATTTATCTCAAATACACCTGCGTCAAGTATGCGTCTCGCAATAATAACAATTCTAATAAGGTGCGCACGCGTTTTTAATATCGATCCCAAAGTTACAAGAATACGAAAATGGCCGTTGTAATCGAAACTTAACTGCAACTGCTCTGATTTAAATACGTGAATTGACCCGCAAGTCGTGCGCCTGATGACAAGCGTCAAGCTTGCCCAAAACAGTATCAGTAACACCTAAATCCTTGTTTGACAAAGATCTGAATATCACCGCACCGCGCTCCTCATTTGAGACATTAGTTCGTAAGTCTCATTTGCCCAGTAATTACATTTGCTACAGTGCCCTTCAACCGAAACACAGTGATGCGTTAACATTACTATTTCACGGAAGAATAATTGACACTGTTGTGATACTGACCAAGACGGCCTATGGCTTAGACCTATCGGCATAATTATTAATTGTCCACAGTACAAGTATTAGGTTCACCCGCCATTATGTCAAATCTAATATGGCATAATTATATGCTCCAGGGTATATTAACATTTCGAATCAATAGGAACTTTTGGAATGTGGTTTAAAACTATAAAAAGAAGGTTCATGCAAAATCCAAATTTCCCATAATTTTATTGAAGTTCGATAATTGATTTGTGCTTTTATTCCCGTGGCTAGGTAGAAAGAGTTTTCTAATTATTTTTTTTTTGTCTATTTACAAATATCCGCAGCGTACAGTGTAAGCTGTCCTGTTGGTCTAATAGTACTACTCAGGATAAATCTTTGTGTGTTGACCACATTATCTATAGTGCAATTTAACTATAATATGCAGGTTTTTAATTAGAATCTGTACCTATGTAATTATGTTTATCAGTTGCTAGTATATTGCACCTCTCGTGTTGCAAAATTAATTAAATATAGCATAGTTTTTTGTTAAATTAATTGTTTTTAATTAAATCATTATTTAGTTATCCTTCATTTATAAACGATTATACGCACCAAACACACTGATTCGTTCAGTAAAATTTATTTTTGTAAAAAAAAACTTGATGATTTAATAAGATTGGCCCATGAGTTTCTTGGTAGCTTCCTGTCATGAGCTTTACACTTGGAACTACCGCCTAACCTCATTTTTTTTTCAAACAATCATAATTTTATATATTTTTTAGTATGTATTAATTTGACGTTTTCAAATAATCATTAACCTGATTTTACAAAATAAAGATATTTGCGTTTGAGTTTGAAATAACTTTTTAACGAGTAATTCAAACCTTTTTACGGAGCTAAGATTAAGATAAAATTAGGTGCAATCACTTCGCATAATATTGGTAAATAACTATAAAATTACGGACGCCTCTGCAACAGTTAAGGATACAAACAGTGCCGCAATAACAAAGCAGAGGAATACTTCTGTACAAAAAATCAAATCTATAGGTTAACACGCAGCGAAAAAGATAAAAGTTTGTCGGTATATACCATGGTGTGTGAATACAGAAAGACAGACAGACAGTGAGTGATCCGTTTCACCTTTCACACGCCTCGCTACAAACGAATTGCAAATGTTTTCCACTCAAAATCACTCATACATATCACACTAAGTCGGAATCCGTGACTATATTTTTTTACGTAGACAAATCACGTTTTTAAGAATTTAGTACCTATAAAAAATCTGATTACACGCCATTTCATTTTATTTAATAGCAGTAATCTTAACGTTTGAATTAAAGTTTGACCAAATTAGCGTTATTTTTCTTTTAAAATACGAGCAAAATTGTTACAAAGCAAATACCTGACTGCTTAAAATTGGTAAATGAAATATTTTGGTGTCAAAAACGTGTTACTTTTAAAACTGAGATGAATGTAACGATACCTCTCAAGCAATAATCCGTCAAGCCATTTAGGCTCTAGGGCGTGCCAAATAAACATACCTACATATTCTCGCGCAGTCGGGTAAAAAATTGATTAAACGCCAGTTCGTATTATGTGCTGGGAGTAAACGTAACTATATAAGACTTATCTAATTTAAGTTTGTGCTCTTTTTTTAGGCTTCCGTAGCCAAATGTCTGTCTGTCTTTCTGTCCATATGTCACAGGCAGTTTACTCAAAGACTACACAGTACAGTGAATACTAACGAAATTTGATGAAAAGGTGTCTTGTCATATCAAAAACATTTTAACATTTTTAATAAACTTTTTCGATTAAGTAAATTGTGTAAAAAGCATAAATTGTGCCTCCCTGCCTTATCTTTTCAACCGTGTGACCAAAAAATATTAAAATAAGGTAGTGCTTAATAAATACTTTAAACTAAAATTATAAATATACCGTCATTTAGTCATTGCCGAAAATTGCGTTTCTCAACAAAAGGGCGTAAGTGCCATGAACATACGTTCTTCTGCCGGTCCAATTATACAAATCGGATTTTTCCATAATATGTAGTGCATTTATTTGTAATAACGGCTGCGGAACCCTACACTGAGCACGGTCCGACATGCTCTTGCCCGGTTTTTTCTTTTAACGAAAAAAGACAAGTCCCGAAGTACAAGCGTGAAGGACTTTACAAGCATACAATTTACGGACACAAAGTACACTTAAACTCGCAACAACAACTTGTGGATCACACAAAGTTGTGTCTCGTGTGAGAATCCAACCACGACTTGTGAAGCAGTCGTACACACTACCATTACGCCACCGTGGCAGTCAAAGACTTGTGCGGTATTACCCATTTGTGCGGTATATCATTTTAAAATGACATACTGCATATGGTAGTTTGGTTTGAGAAGAGCTCAAAGGTAAAATTTGGTTTGGGGGAGTTTGCAAAGCAAATACCTCACGTACAAGGGAGAAGTCGATTACTTTCTGGAACAAAGATTGAGTTCCTGCCTTAGAGCCTCTGGATTCACCGCTACCACTTTTTCGTATTACACCACTGAGATGGCAAGCAAGCTTTCGGCCTGCCTGATGGTAAGCAGTTTCCGTAACCTATGGATCGCAACACCACTCGTGCATTACCGATCCAGTAAAAACCTTACTACTAATTTTTAGGGTTCCATAGCCAAAACAAAATCCATCCGTCTACAGCTTAGCTCAGAGACTGTAAGTGCTAGAAGACCGTAATTTTGCATGGATACACGTATTACTTACGCCGATAGAGTAAGTTCCATGCCGATTCCCCGGTCAGCTAAATGGTTAATAATAATAATAATATTTATTGCATATAAACAGGTTTACATATAAATGGACATTGTTGTACATTGTTTTATCTTATAATTAACTAGCGACCCGCCCCGGCTTCGCACGGGTGCAATGCTTATGTAAATCTACCAAGAGCATCAGTTTTTTTTATTCCGGGGAAACCATCGGCCGCAGTTCCTTGTTTTCGCCGTTGGAAGGTTTTAGAACTCTGGTTCCATGTCTTGGAACTCTGTCATATGTCAGTGTTTTCGCGAAATCATCTTGAGCGCATAACTTGAAGAATGCTGTTAATGTTGTGTCCCGCGGGTTATTGACAACTTCTTGTATATTGTTCTCAGTGAAATATACTCTTTGTCAATTTTCTAAATGAACTGCAAGGTGGACAATAGTGGGAGCTCGGTCGTGCACTTCGAATGATAAAATCCTCCATACTGCTTCAGAGCTGCAGATGTAACGTCCAGACATGTTTCCACTTCATTTGGTGATTGTATGCTGAAAGTAGCTTGATCGCTACCTTTATTAATGTAGTAACATATTGGATCGACTTTATTGAACTGCACAACTCGACGTTGATGTGGAAAAATTTTAAAAGGAGCGGTAGGCGCGCTATTTATAGGCACGCGCCGCCCGACCCTCGGCCGGCCGCGGGTCGGTACCGCCGCGGCGCCTCAACAACTACGTCCCTGCAATTTAAATTTGTAATATCTTCGGAAATATTTACTTAAATTACATGCTGTAAAAAGCATATTGATCTATAATAAATGCACAATTTATTTAAGGTACTTAATTGGATAAGGATTAATGCTATATTGTTTAAAATCACTTCGTAAAGATAAAAAATGGTTATGGTGGGTTATCCCTAAGAGATAGACATATACCTACCATCGCGGACTTTTTTGTTGAACTTTTTAAGGTGGACAATACTGTAGTACATTATTTTGGTCTATCTCGTAGGGTTCAGCCAGCGTTTGCAATATAAGCGCAAAAAATCGTGCTTATTTACGACATCACATTAGAAACCTCTAAATTTATTAGTGTTTCTATACTATATTATGCATGTATTATACATATAAACCTTCCTTAAGAATCACTCTATCTATTAAAACAAACCGCATCAAAATCTGTTGCGTAGTTTTAAAGATCTAAATATACATAGGGACAGACAGACGGCGGATAGCGACTTTGTTTTATACTATGTAGTGATTTAAAATCACAGATGTAATCGATACCAACACCCTTGCTAAGTTATCGTAATAACTTGTATTAAAGGTCTAGGTAGAATAACTTGTAAAAGGTAAAATCACGATAGTAGTATATGGGTATATAATAAAATTAAAAGGAAAACTATCACAGCTAAGTAGGCTTTACAAGTCACGAGTAACAGCTGATCAAATGAGAAGTTACAAAATTTTTGTAACTTCTCATTCAAATTTATTATTAAGAAGGTATAACGTTGTAAGTATGAAACAAAAACAACAGAAAACCCAATTCTTAAGCCGCATTATTCGGATGGAAGGTTAGCTGTTTTGAAGAACCCCATGCTGTATTCTTTACATTGTACAGCCTTTACGCGGAATGAACATATAAAACTAAACGTGTAGCCGGAGTGAGAGGCAAGTCCTCATTCATAAAAACAACATCAAGCAACGCATTGCTTCCTTCTATGATGATAGTAAAATTTTGGAAGAAAATGAGCCTCATGATTTTATAATAATAACAGTTAATGCCAATATTTCATAGCCATAGGAGATTATAATTCAACACGGCACTTCAAAGCCACAATGTATAACACAACATGTTGTTTAGAGGCGTGCGTGGTGCCAAACTTATTTATCAAACCAGCGTGTGAGCGCGGATGCAGCAAAACATACTATGTGTTCATACTAACTACACTCGCTAGCGTCTTCATAAAACGTTTTCCAGACGGTTGGAAACAAACGTACAAACCAAGGTGACCTTGCTTGTTTCCAACAGTGTAGACGGCTGTTGTAAACCAAAATACTTGGTACTTGGTTTGCAACATTCGTCTACACTGTTGGAAACAAGCAAGTTCACCTTGGCGGGAACATTTGTTTCCAACCGTCTGGAAGATGCTTTAATCATATAATTACAATGAAATGTGTTTGACAGGTTTCAAACCTAGTACAGACTCCAGCTCTCTTAAACGTCTTTTTCTGTGAATGTTAAATAGACTAAACAAATTGTATCTTCTGAGAGATAAATAAATGAATATATTATTGATTAATGAAAATCAATTTTACACTGATCGGTAATACTACGTCTTTCTGTGATAGTGACACAAAAAGACCCAGTATTCTGTGTGAGAGGGAGCATTTAACAAGATACCAGCTAGTATTATGAGTCTATCAATTAATAAGTTTAAAAATGTAGTCAAAAATCATCTTATACGAAAAGGTTTTTATACAGTTGATGAAAATTTAAATGATAAAGAAAATTGATCCAGTTGCTTGCTCCTTATTACTTTATTATGCTTGATATAAATTCGTTACCAGTACTATGGCCAATATTTAAGCACATATAGTTTTCCTTTGTTGTAAGTACATACTCCTATGTTTTACCCACTAAGGCTGATTTTATTTTATCTCATGTTCTCATTTTTTAATAATATAATTTGCATCAGTCCTTAAACATGGTGTATAGTATATTAGTGGCAGCATCTTACCCCCATGTCAAGTTTATAAACATTCAAACATTGTAAAATTGGCAATTTGAAATGAGTGTCTGCGAGTTTTTATCGCCATGTTCTTTTCTCCGGCTTTCCCTATTGTTTGCAAACTTGACATTACATGTAACATACATGTAGAATCACAAGTGTTGTTTTGCATCCTAAGTGAATAAAGAATTTTGTTTTTTTTTTAATTTCTTAATCGTGAGTCAGACTTACTCAACCGGAGGTGCAATTAACATCAGCCAAGTGTAAGTCATACTCCCACGACGGGGGAAGTGCTCTTATAAGCACCAATCAAGTATGAGTCAGATCCCCTAGTGGTCACCGTAGTAACTGAGCCAGCCACGTTATTGATGTTTTACTCCTTCATGCCATGGACAGCATGTCGGTCCTGGTTGTAATATCGGTTACGGCCGAAGAGATATTAGACATTTTTTTCATATCATTTATTTCAGAAACAATTATTACATTGTGTTGAAATGTTTTACTTAATATATATAAAAAAAAGGAAATACATGCACAAAACACAATAAAATAACAATTTATAATCTTAACAAACAAAGTAAATCATTTAAAATAACTATTAAACACAATTTAATGTAGACGAACACATAATGCCGAGCAATGAGATTATATCATAACTAAGTCATAGTTTTAAATCATAATTCATCCACCGTATATAAACACCTTTCCAGCAAATATGACCTTAATTTGTTTTTAAAAAGACTTACACTGTTGATGACTTTAAATTCAAATGGCAATTTATTAAACATTGTAATAGATTGATAAAGAGCACTTTGCCTCGCTATACAAAAGTGTGGAGTAAAGTTGTGCTGCAAGTCTTTACGTCTTGTAGAGTGTCTTTTTTCTTTTCTGCTAGGCTCTCTTCTTTATGTAGCTTTTTGATTAAATCTGTTAGCAGTACGAGGATTAGAGACCGATATCGAGATAGAAAAGCCTGTGTAGTTAGCCAGTCTTCGTTGTGTTGTGATTGCCCATTGTATTTGAAATCAGATGGGAAATTAATATAGGCTTCCATAACTAAGAATTCTCAACGCATACTCAGCTTACTAGCTTGTACATCGAGTTGAAAAGCTTAAAAATTAGCTTTAAAGTTGGTAAAGTTAGCATTGAATAAACATTTGTTTCACTAATTTTAGCGCCTCGGTACAGCACTGCATGCTATGTCACATTTACGCTAACATGTATGGCGCTAGCGAATATTTTTTAAGTAACAGCTGATAGTACGGCAATTGGTAGGGGTACTGGTTGGTGACGATTTGGCGCGACAATATCATCCAAGCGCCAAATCACACTGTACAAGAGAAAACAGTATAACAACTATGTACAGCCTTTGAAATGTGACGACTATCCTCATCTATATATTTTTTTTAAAGATAACTAGCAATGTTGGATTGTGGTCTCGCATTACTAGCAATCCTGTTAACCTCTCCAGCTAAACTTAATAGCTAGTGTTAGGAGTGGGTTCACGTCGGTAGTATAATGGGTAGGATTCGAACCCGCGACCTCCCGATTGCGAGACCGATGCCTTAGCCATATAGTACCTCAACCTACATATCTCTGACCAATTTTGTGCAGTGGTAGTGAAACAAAAACCGTCCGATTTTAAATCCCAAAGCACTGAGCGTACTTACTTTGACATTATATCATATTTTTTGTAAATATTTTGAATAAATATTCTCCTTCTACCATTGCACCGCTCGCAAGGAGTTCATCACCATATTATGGACTCTAAATGATCTCTCACCATTCGGTTTCAGAAGCACTTCCTCCTGCGAGCGCTCCAGTTGTGGAATGAGCTCCCTGCCGAGGTTTTCCCTAATGACTGTGAATGGGGTTCTTCGGGTCGGCAACACGTCCGTAACACCTGTAATGTTGCAGGCGTCGATAGGCCACGGTAACCGCTTAACATTAGGCCGTATGCCTGTTTGTCTTTGCCGTAGATTAAAAAAAATATAACTTCTGCATTACACTTCGATGATAAATACTACTAGTATTTATCATATATACTTTATACTTTAAGTTGTAAAACTTAAAGTAGCATTTAGGTTATTTTTTTGGACGAATCCAAGTTGCCAACAGTTTGTAAAGATATTTCTCGGCAATTACCCATCGCCATGAGAGAGTCCAGATAGTCGCTTATTATTTATAAGTGGGCGTCTAAATGGGTCATTTAACGGCAATTTGTGGCAGCACTATTGGCAACTAATTGCTCGGCCAATAATGGCAATATGTCTGCAATTGTATGGCGCATGATTCAGTCTCCTAAACGGGCTTTACAATTCGGCAACAATAAAATAGTGAGCGACTGAAACAACAACTAAATTGGCCGGGCAACATTGCGGAAAATCAATCGCTCAGCGAACGACCGGCAACCATCAAATCAATATTGGAAAGTGCCATGTTGCTGGCCACAGCATTGCCGCCAAAAAATGCCGTAAAAAATGGTAAGTTTAGACGCCCACTTATTTTTGTAAGATCCTCCGCGATACAGGGTTTGTACACTACTGCGGGAGCAGTCTTTTAAAAAAAATAGCTGACAGACACACACACACAAACACACGTTTGACTTATATAACTTTGTTGCAGTCGGGGGCTCATAATTTTTCAATTATTTTGATTATATTTTCACATAAAGTATGAATTCGTTGGACTCCCTACTACTAGATACTATTTTCAAGTTTGTACAAACATTACCATGAATTCAGTAAAAATATTAGAACATACATCCCTTGAAAGGAACAAAAACTGAAGCTGCAATATAAATATTTCTGCAGAAAATCGAGTAAAATGTGGCACAGTCATATCACGAAGCTACGTTTTGTTATTCACAAAGAAAACAGCAGCAAAACGATGCATTGTATCTGGTGTCGATTCGTTTGTAGGCTTTACATCGTGTTGTCACCCCTACCCTTTCAAACTTACTATTAGTTTTACTATAAACACAGTAGTTACGTTTGCCTATATATATTTTTATTTAATACTACTCCCGCAGTAGGGTACAAGCCCTGTATCGCGGGGGACTTTACAAACATACAAGTCATGGACACAAATTACGCTCAGACTCAGAACAACAATTTGTGAATCACACAAAGTGGTGTACCGTGTAGGAATCGAACCCACGACCTTTTGCGTAGCAGTCGGATACACTCACACCGGGCCACCGAGGAAATTTGTCACTAATGCTATTAAAAAATCGACTCTGACCATAGGCTAACATAGTCTTTTTGTGAAGTCTTTTCCTTAAGATTGTTAGAAATAAGTGTCACTCAGATTACGAAATTAATGTAAATTATTTCTTGTGACCGGCTTCGCACGGTTTGACTACATTATTATGATATTCATGTTTTGTACCTATAAATCCCTAAACGATGAATCCGTTGCTTGGTGAAACAAACAAACGAAAACAGCTTCCTTGTTTTAAAACTATTTACAGAAAAGACTCATATAGATTAAAATACTATACTCGCTATAGTTAAACAAAAAAACTTGTGGTTACACAGAGCATTAATCGCACAATCGCCCGCACAGATTAACATGTGTACCTATTTTAAATCGTACATCGCGCGTTAACGCGATCGTCCCCGAGGCGATATCGCGATATATCGCGTTTATTATTTTTGCGATTTAATTAAAACAATAAGCGAAGAGTGTGCGATTTATTTTGATTGAAAAGTGCGGATTTATGCTGAATGCACAACGGATAATGTTTTTATTATAAATGTTATGTTATTTGAGTTGCGATTATTTTCGTTGTTTGATGGATTTTTATGCTATGAATCCTCTTTTGATATTAACGGTTTTTATAATATCAAAGGTAGACAAGCTTACAGCTTAGCTAATAGACTGTACCCTATAGGCATCGGCTTATCTTTTGGCATAGGCTAGCTTTTGCAGTTCTGCCCACGCGATTACAGGATAGTTTTGTGTATATTTCTATCAGTGCTTATTTTGTACACATCTAGAGAATTAAAGAAATACATGAATGAAATACATTTCGTTTAAAAAAAACGGGCAAGGGCATGTCGGCCCATGCTTAGTGTAGCGTTTCGCAGCCTTGAACAATTGCATCAGCAGAAGAGCGTATGTTCATGGCAGTTACGCCCTTTTGTTGAGAAACGCAGTTTTTTGGCAATAACTCAATGACGGTATATTCGATCTTATCCAAAACAATTTTTATTTAAAGTGTTTATTAAGTGCTATATTTGTGATTTTGTTCATATTTTTGGGTTACACGGTTCAAAAGTTAAGGGGGGGGGGAATGCATGGAGTGCCCCCCTAAAAATATTTATTATTATTATTTAGCTATCAAACTTAGTAGCGGCTACTACATGACACCTTTTCACCTAATTTCATCAAGATTTATTGAGAAGTCTCTGAGTAAAATGCCGGACGGACAGACAGACAGACAGACGGACATGACGAAACTATAAGGGTTCCGTTTTTGCCATTTTGGTTACGGAACCCTAATAACATTGAAGGTCAACGAGAAAAAAGATGTTGAGTTTCAGGATACTATCTTTTGTGCGGCATCACGTATGTAGATATTATTATTATTATTTTGTTGCATTCACAGATCATTGATATGATGCGTGCATATCACTGCACTTGTGTTTTTTTTTTAAAGTTCATCTAGTCTATTTTTAAAGTTGTTCACTGATTTTGCACTATTCACTGTTTTTGGTAGGTTGTTCCACATAGTTATAACGCGATTTAGCAGGAAGTGTATTTTAAGGTTACTAGCAGAAGGAGACCTAGCAAGTTTCAAAATAGATATAATAAGAATAATATAATCTTGGGACAATTCACACAACGCTACTTAAAAAAAAAGACGACTCCCGCAGTAGTTTTTGTAATTTTATATTTTAAGGCAGTCATTTTAACACTTAAGATGGCCGAAAAAATGCAAAAAAAAAAACAAGACGACTTAGATGCAACACCAGTGTCTCGTTTCAGTTCATCATACGGAAACACTTCAATGTCACAAAATATTACCTTTAGAGACAAAACAAAAATGAATATTCCTATCGAAAACTACTCGGATGAGTCATCTGAAAGCTCGGAAAAAGAAAGTGATACATACTCTTCTTTAAATACACCACCTACACATGAATTGAATAGAAGTTATCCCAATATGAATACATTTTTAATTGACGACATTCATGAAATGAGGAAAAAAATAATCACCTTGGAAGAAAAATTACAAATCGCTGAAAATGAAATTGACAATTTATTACATGAGAATAGCAAACAAAACCAGCAAATACAGGAATATAAGCTAAAAATTGACCAACTAACAACAATATGTAAAAGTACTACAATATGTAAAAGTACTACAATAAAAAAGTCTACAAGCAAAATGCACAAGAAAAAAAACATTAAAACTAGGCTCGACTTTACAATCGATAACGAAAAACATCAAAATAAATATCCACTGAACCACCAGCTGCCTCCTAGCGGTCAAGCTTTGGAAACACAGACCAATCACTCAAATCAATGTCCGCAAAAATGTAACAACATTTCAATACTAGATGGCGCTACTAGTACTAAAAAAACCCAAACAAAAAATATTTTTATTCTCGCTGATCACATTCAAATGAGAGGTATATCTGCTGCTTTTATACGATCGAGGAATCAGGAACACGAATATAAATACAAGCCGTTTTCCATGATCAAACCGGGGGCTACAAGTACTGAATTACTTTCAGAATGCGATCATATTGCAGAGGGGATATCAGAAGACGACTTAGTAGTTCTTAATATAGGTAGCTATGACAATAATATACAATTATTACATTACAATCTCAGTTTGATAATTGGTAAACTAAGTAAAGCTTCACACATATTTATAACGACTGTTACTCATAACCAGTACTTAAACTGTCTTATGCTTAATAAATCAATAAAGTTATGGACTGCATGCTTGAAAAAGTGCACCTTTATTGATAAATACAATGATAGAAATTATTATTTGAATTATATTAATTATGTTGATTATATATGTAAGCGGGTCAATCTATTTATTGATTGTAATGAGTACAAATTGGAATACCTATTACCTTCTAAAATAAAATTATATTTGAATAATTCAAAAACCTGCAGAAATAAGAATAAGTTAGATAGACACAGTTATTATAAGAGAGGCACTATACCATATTATTTTGAAATTATTAACCGCAAAAAGAAACTGAAAAGCTGTACTCACTGTGAACATGAACCAAATGTGATTTATAACTCTACTCAATGTGAGAATAGTAAGTTTTTTCGAGCCGAACCAAACTAATAATTTTATACTGTTTCACCAGAATATTCAGGGTATCTTATCGAAAATAGAATTACTCGAAATCACGTTATCTGAAATTGACACTCAAACTAGGCCTGATATATTGTGTTTTACAGAAACTTTTGTGAAAATGGGTACTGAGCGGAATATTAACATTATAAATTATGAATTAGCATCATCCTTTAGTAGAGAAAAAAAGAGAGGAGGCACATGTATACTGGTAAGGAGAGGTACACCATATAAAAAAATCACATGTTTCGATCAGTTCAAAATGACTTTCCATTTTGAACTTTGTTCAATTAAATTAATTACTCATAATATAATAATTATTTGTTTATATAGAATTCCTTCCAAGCTAAAAAGACATGTTGAATATTTTCTTAATAATTTAGATTTAATGTTATACAAATATTTATCAAAATACTCTAGAAATAAAATTATAATTGCTGGTGACTTAAATATTAATACTTTTGACATTCATAATTCATTTACTCGACAATTTACTGACATTCTAAAAAAATACAATTTAATATTACATATAACCGAACCAACCAGAGGCAGATCGTGTATTGATATGATTATTAGTAATATTACAAATGCAACAGGCTCACTTCTACCATTGTGCTTGTCTGATCACAACACTGCACAAATTATCTCTTGGTCGGTAGCATTTAAAAATAGCATACCTAAGAACATATACAGTTTTAAAAGGTGTTATTCTGATGAAAACATAAATATATTTAAGAAATACCTACCTAGTATATACTACCTCGACTGGTATAAGAAATCTGACTTAAACGCGGCTTTTAATTTATTTTATGATTATTTTTGCTTGCTGTATTATCTTTGCTTTCCTATTAATAAAGTAAGAGTGAATACTGCAAAAAAGCGCAACTGGATGTCAAAAGGCCTTACAAAAAGTTGTACACACAAAAGGAAGCTACGGTATAAATACTATTCTACTAAAAGTAAAACAGATAAACAAAATTACCTGAAGTTTAATAAGCTGTTCAAAAAATGTGTAGTCGCTGCAAAAAAGCTTGCAAATACAAACTTTGTTTTAAATAGTAAAAATATTTGCAAGGCCACCTGGTCAGTCATTAAAACTGAAACGAGTTGTGTAAATACTGGAAAGTATGTCACAAAATTGTCTAAAGATGGCGTATCAATCACAGATCCTACAAAAATAGCGAATACTTTCAATGAGCACTTCATTGGCACTACAAATAAAATAAATAGTAAAATTCGTAGCACAGATTTAAAATTTAAACAGTCAGGCTCTATGTTTTTGTCTCCTGTTGTGGAGTATGACATACATAGGTTAATAATGTCTCTCACTAATACAAAATCTGAAGGCTACGACTCGATTTGTACAAGGGTTATTAAATTATGTAGCAACCAATTAACACCGATAATAACATATCTCGTCAATCTTTCACTAGAAACTGGAACATTTCCCACTAAACTCAAATATTCGGTAGTGAAACCAATGTATAAGAAAGGGGACCAAAATGATGCTAACAATTACAGGCCTATTACATTACTTCCTATATTTTCGAAGGTATTTGAGAAGGTTATGCACGACAAATTAACAGCATATCTAATTAAACATAATATAATTGATCAGTATCAATATGGATTCCAAAAAAATAAATCCACTAGAGATGCCACTTTCTGTCTTGTAAATGATATTCTTCAGAGATTAAACGACAAGAATTATACTACAGTGGTATTCCTAGATATGTCTAAGGCGTTCGATTTTGTATCACATGAACAACTTCTAAAAAAGCTCGAGATGTACGGAATTAGGGGACCAGCTCTAAAGTGGATAAAAACGTACTTAGAACATAGATACCAGTGTGTAGAGATCTCCCAATTAAACACAATTAACCATGTGCAAACATACAACTCAGACTACCTGATAAACCAATTTGGGGTACCGCAAGGGAGTGTCCTAGGACCACTTCTTTTTCTGTTGTACATAAATGATTTGTCCAAAGTTACACACTACAAAACTATTTTATTTGCTGACGACATCTCGATTATAGTTACCACTAATAAAAGTATGACGCCAACCCTACATGAGGCGGATATCTACAATACGTTGACATTAATTATTGAATGGCTGAATAATAATAATCTACAAGTTAATTTATCTAAAACGAACATAATTAATTTTAATCATTTAAAAAGTCATGACATTTCTATAAATTTTAACGGACATACCTTACTAAATACTTATAACTTGACATTTCTAGGAATTATTATTAATAATAAATTAAATTGGACAGAACACATAGAAAAAGTAAGCAACAAAATAAATGGGTTTTCTTTTGCTCTGTACAAATTAGCAAAAGTTGCAAATAAGGAAACAGCGTGCACAGCCTATTTTGCATATGTCGAATCAGTGCTGCGGTACGGCTTGCTGATTTGGGGAAATGGTACAGACATACAAAAGGCTTTTGTTGCCCAAAAAAGGTGCATAAGGTCCATTTGCGACATTGCACCAAATGTATCTTGTCGTCCTCACTTCAAAACATTAAAAATACTCCCTCTTGCTTGCCTTTATATTTTAGAAGTAGGAAAAATGGTTAAACATCACCCTGAATTGTTTAAGCAAGCAAAAGATACCACAAACAGAGTAAATACAAGAAATCCTGATCGGCTTGTATTGGGCGTGATTCCTAAGAGTAGTCGGTTTCAAAAAAATTGTTATGCAATGTGTGTTAAAATTTATAATAAAATTCCTACTAACTTAAAACAACTACCTCTAAAAAAGTTTCCGTCAGCTCTTGGTTCTTGGCTTACCGAGAAAAGTTTCTATACACTTGAGGAGTTCTTTGATAATAAAGTTATTTAAGAGTAGAAAATAAATGTGGTAATGGATATATACAAAGAAAATCATTTTATAATTAATATCTAGTTTTAAGTGATAAATATTTGCATGCTATTGATAATGGCTAAATAGGCTAGTACCTACTAATGTAAACTACTTATAAGACCACTTCATATATCCACCCTATTTATAGTAAATAAAAAATATTTGTATTTGTATTTGTATTTGTATTTAGGGTGTACCAGCCCGTGTCGCGAGGAACTTTACAAACATACAAGTCACGGACACAATGTACACTCAAACTAGGAACAACAATTTGTGAATCACAGTGGTGTCCCGTGTGGAAATCGAACCCACGACCTCTTGCGTAGCAGTCGCACACACAACCACCGCGCCACAGAGGCAGTCATCATCCCAAACTAGGCAGAGCTTGTACTATGGTAACCAGACAACTGATAAACATACTTATATACTTCTAAATACATACATATTATAGATAAATTGCACCCAGACATAGAATAAATCATCGTGCTCATCACACAAAGTTTTATGCCGGGTGGGGATCGAACCCACGACCTCTGGCTCAGCAGTCATGGTCACTAACCACTACAACAGGCTAGTAAAACGTAACGTACATACCGACAGATAAAGTAACTTGCTTTGTAATCACACTAATATTATAAAGGCAAAAGTTTGTGAATATGTGAGTGGGTATTTTTGTTATTTCTTCACGTCTAAATGGCTGGAGCGATTGTAATAAAATTTGGTATGGAGTTAGCTGACACCCTGGACTAACACGTTGGCTAATAAACCGCGGGTAACACCGCGGGGTACAGCTAGTATTAGTATAAATATAAAATTGAATGCATTACAAAACCTCAAAAAAGTAAGACATTAAACACTTCAAAACCTTTCAAAACTCAATCATAAATATTATTATAAATCAGTTTAAACATTGACAAACTTCAACCCTATACAAAGTTGATTTTAATCAAATTTTCAACCCCTTGACCGCCGCGGAATGTAAAACAGATTGTTTATAATAGCGTAGACATCCAAGAATTTATTTGAAACTCGCCAAATTAATTGTTATTGTATCTGTATATAAATGGAATGTTAGAACATAATTAATTGGATTAGCGCTCTGAATAAATACTATAAGAAACTGTAAATAAAACGGATAATGTTTCACAGACTCCACGTGCACATAACACATATTAGTATTTATAATCACCGCTATCTGATCATACTGCGTCTGTGGCGCGGTGGGAGTGTGTCCGAGTGCTACGCAGAAGGTCGTAGGTACGATTCCCACATGGAACACCACTTTGTGTGATCTACAAATTGTTGTTTTGAGTCTGGGTGTACTTTGTGTCCGTGACTTGTGTGTTTGTAAGTCCCCCGTGACACAGGGCTTGTACCCTACTGCGGGAGTCGTCTTTATAAAAAAATAAAAATAAATAAAAAATACTCCACTTTATTTTAATGAAAAATACCCTCGTTAGTGCCTAATACTGACTTTTAAGATACAGGCATTAAGCCTCATTTAAAAGACATCGTTTAAAACTGTTAACTTGATATTGTTTGTTTCAGTATATGTTAATGAAGTAAACGGCGCAAATATAGTAGTCGGAGATTATATATTTGAGCCGTTTGGGGCTGAGACGCTAGGGCCATGGGGTCCAAGCGCTCGCCTTTCATTTAAAGACTTTTCCTAGCCGCTCTACAATGCATTAGAAGGCAGGCCTTTTCTTTGCACAAAGAATAAGCATTGTCATACAACGTGGCAATGCTGCCAACCTTCTGGGCACTATACCGGTTGATATCGATGAGGAATAATTCTTCGATGCCTAAACCTTTTTATGTAACCCCTGTTACAGTACAATATCTTTGTGCTGTATCTACAATCTCTACAATCTACATCACAATCTTATGTTCCTTATCGCACGTTCAGTATCTATTAAATGTTTTTACTATCTGTTATCAACACGAAGTCGTTAGTATATAAGATGCACCTTTAGATAATTATAACCAGACTATACTACATCTTTTGTCTCATTTATACCTAATCATATACTGCCAAGAAGTTAGGCAAATTGGTGACCCCGACGAACGAATACGCAGCAAGAAACATGGCACAATCACCGTGCAAGGCGAACATAAATCAGCAAGGAACACTTGAAGTAGCTGCTGGCACCTCGGTTTTATCCCGCATTCCGGAATTTTGGAAAGACCAACCAAGATTATGGTTCACGCAACTAGAAGCCATATTAGCACCACAGAAGCAAGGAGACGAATACAAATACTGTACAGTAATAGCAAAATTATCCAAGGAAGAAATACTACAGGTTAGTGACCTAATCACTTCACCACCGACTACAGATAAATACAAAAACATCAAGGAACGTTTAATTGATTGTTACGAAGAAACAGAACAGCGACAGTTTCAAAAATTAATATCAGAGACAGAACTCGGTGATCAAAAACCTTCGCAGTTATTACGTCAAATGCGAGTCCTCGGGAGAGGAAAAATCAGTGACGAAACAATTAAACTACTATGGTTCAGGCTTTTACCAACATCAGTTACTACGGTTCTAGCAGTTACGGAAGACATGGAAATTGACAAACTGAGCCAAATTGCAGACAAAATAATAATGAATTCAAAAGTAACCGAAATATCAGCTGTTAGCAACGACACTTCAAACGACAACAATACAGCATGCATTTTAGCCCAGCTAGCAAAATTACAGATAGATATTGACGCAATTCAGCAAGGTCAATATGGCTATCGACCCAACACGCACAATCATTTCAAGAAACGTCAACAATTCCCGATTATGAGGCCGAGAACAAACTATAGAGGAGCAAATCAATTTTGTTACTACCACGAAAGATTCGGAAAATATGCAAAGAACTGCATTAAACCATGCGGTTGGAAACCAATGACTTACGTACGGAACCAGGGAAACGAATAAGAGCACAGACAACGGCGAAACTCTGTGCAATCCACCCATCCAATCGCCTCACCATTACCGACCGAAAAAGTGGTATGAAGTTTTTGATTGACACGGGCGCAAATATTTCAGTCATTAGCAAGCAACAGAGACATTCAATTTTACAAAATGAACAATACACACTATACGCTGCAAATGGGACTAAAATTAGGACTTACGGCGAGAAGACGCTTACCTTGAATTTAGGACTACAACGATGTTATAAATGGAATTTTGTAATCGCCGATGTTACACAACCAATAATTGGAGCAGATTTTCTAGAGCACTATAAACTATTAGTCGACATAGCAGGTCGCAAACTTATCGACAAAGTTACAGAGCTGACAACGCATGTAATTTCGGAAAAAGCGACACAACAAACAATTCGTACTATCGCAGTGGGAACGAATCCACGTATTACGCAACTTTTAAACAAATACGAAGACATCACGAAAGAGTCCTCTCTCCGCAATGCGCCCAAACATAAGATTGAACATCACATTATCACTACAGGACCACCCGTCGCAGCTCGGGCAAGACCATTACCTCCAGAAAAATACGACATAGCCAAAAAGGAATTTCAAAATATGATAGAACTCGGAATTTGCCGACCGTCAGATAGCCCATGGGCAAGCCCATTACATATGGTAAAAAAGAAAAATGGCGAGTGGAGGCCGTGCGGAGACTATCGAATGCTCAATAGCACGACAGTACCGGACAAATACCCACTACCAAGATTAACTGACTTTACATACATATTAGAAAATAAGAAGATACTAAGCAAGATAGATATACGTAAAGCATACCATTGTATTCCTGTTAAAGATATAGAAAAAACAGCCATCATCACACCTTTTGGACTTTTTGAGTACTTAAGAATGCCTTTCGGATTACGCAATGCGGCACAAACATTTCAACGATTCATGGATTCCTTATTTAGAGATTTAAACTACGTATTTATATTTGTAGACGACTGTCTCATTGCATCGGACAACGAAGATTTGCATTATCAGCATTTAGAAACGGTTTTCAAACGTTTACACGAGAATGGAATAACCATTAATCACGAAAAATGCGAATTTCTCAGAAGGGAAATAGATTTCTTAGGTTATCATATAACGAGCCAAGGAATACACCCTACCGAAGAAAATTACAAAGCAATCATGGAATTTCCCAAACCGAAAACAATTCAAGAATTAAGAAGATTTTTGGGCATGGTCAATTTCTACAGAAGTAATATTCCACGCGCAGCGGAAAATCAAAGAATTTTAAACGAATATCTACATGGTTCAAAAAAGAACGATAATTCACCTGTTCCTTGGACAACGGAAGCAGACAAAGCTTACGAAAAATGCAAGGAAAGCATGAAAAACGCAGTGTTAACAGCGCATCCTTCCCGCAACGCATCACTAGCGCTCATGACCGACGCTAGTGCTACTTGCGTTGGTGGAGTTTTACAACAAAAATCCGGACGCAATTGGGAACCATTAGGATTTTTTTCACAAAAATTGAGCGAAACTCAACAAAAATATTCTACGTTTGACAGAGAGCTGTTAGGAATATACATGGCCGTCAAACATTTTCACAGATTAATCGAGGGAAGAGAATTTACAATATTTACGGATCACCGACCTTTGACATACGCATTCTCCCAAAAACCATCATCAAACGATACACCGCGACGGGTCCGGCAGTTAGATTTCATTTCACAATACAGTACCAACATTCAACACATAAGCGGACGTGACAATATTACCGCCGATGCCTTATCTCGAATAGAGGAAATATACGTGCCATCACCTATCGATTACGCTGAATTGGAAAAATGTCAATCAACAGATAATGAACTAAGTAAATTACATGACAATAAAAGATTAAAATTCAAAAATATTACGCTTCCGGGTTCCACAATAAACATCACCTGCGACACATCTACTGGAAAAAGCCGCCCCTACTTACCAACGCATTTTCGCAAACAAATTTTCGATACCATTCATGGTATGAGCCATCCAGGAAAAAGAACTACGAGAAAAATGATAACCCAAAGGTATTTATGGCCGTATATGAACAAAGATATCAATAATTGGTGTAGATCATGTATAGCCTGCCAAAAATCAAAAATACAACGACATACGATATCACCTCCTGGTACATTTATGACAGCGCAACGTTTTGAACATTTACATATTGACATCGTCGGACCACTTCCGATTTCACAAGGGAAGAGATATTTAATCACAATCATAGATCGTTGTACGTCATGGCCCGAAATATTTCCGGTAGAAGATATAACTGCAGAAACAGTAGCCAAGACACTTTTCGAAGGATGGATTACTCGTTTTGGATGTCCATTGCGCATTACTACGGATCAAGGCCGACAGTTTGAATCAAGAATATTTGAGTCACTCTCACAATTTTTGGGAATACATAAAATTAGGACAACACCTTATCATCCACAATCCAATGGAATGATAGAGAGATTTCATAGAACTTTAAAGGCGGCGTTAATGACAAGAGAATCCAACGAAAATTGGTTAAAAGAAATTCCAACAGTTTTACTCGGGTTGCGGAGTAGCTTGCGAGAAGACACAGGTTATAGTTCAGCAGAGATGACATATGGAACGCCAATACGACTCCCTGGAGGATTTTTTGAGTCATCAGCAGCACAGTTATCAACGTACGAAGAGTTTGTAAAACAAATTCAAAAGGACATCACACAAATGACATCAATTCCGAAAAGAAAAAAACACAATCAAGCTATATTTGTGCATCCCGAACTCAAAGAATGCTCACACGTATTTGTTCGGTGTGATAGAATTAAGAAAGCCCTGACACCGCCGTATGAAGGACCCTACCCAGTAATTAGTAAAACAGATAAAACATTTTGCATTAGAATTAGGGATAAAGAGACAGTGATATCAATTGATAGATTGAAACCAGCTTTCATGATCAATGACGAATCAAACTACGTGCCAGATTCAAAGGATTGCGACAGGCATTCACACACGTACACTACACGATCGGGACGTAAAGTAAAGCCAGTAGTACGTCTATAAAAAATCGCTGATATAAGCAAGCTATTCGTATATATATTAACATAGATCTTAACATATACCATTAATTTACAACTAAGCGAACCAACTCCGTAACCTGATCCAGGAGGACTTACGGTGGACAAGAAATGTTGCAATGGGACAGATTATTTTAACAATCGGCGTGATCCTAATTTACGGCATAATGAAAACACTGGACAGAAGAATGAAGAGTTTAACGAAAAAAAAAAAAAAATAATAAACACTCGTGCAACAGCTGAGTCAAAATTACAGACGTCAGCAAATCACACCACAACAGGCGTCATCAAATTCCACCGCGTACAATAGCATTATTATTTATATACATCAGCAAATAACTAGTAAGGTCTAGGTCAAATTTATATTTTACAATATAAATTAATTATATGGTAATAGTGTTTACACACTATTACCATAAATTTTTTAAAGGGGGGTGTACTGTTACAGTACAATATCTTTGTGCTGTATCTACAATCTCTACAATCTACATCACAATCTTATGTTCCTTATCGCACGTTCAGTATCTATTAAATGTTTTTACTATCTGTTATCAACACGAAGTCGTTAGTATATAAGATGCACCTTTAGATAATTATAACCAGACTATACTACATCTTTTGTCTCATTTATACCTAATCATATACTGCCAAGAAGTTAGGCAAAACCCCCTTTTTGTAGTTTTTCTGGTAAGTTTTAAATAATTAGCAATATGTAGTTTTATTTTAAATTATTACGTATTAACAAAGTTATTTTGTGGAGTAGCTAAACTAAATATATGTTATAAAAAATTATTACATATATTTAGTTTTAATGTAAGTAAATATATGTAATCATTTTTATTATGATAATCACACTAATATTATAAAGGTGAAAGTTTGTGAGTATGTGAGTGTGTATGTTTGTTACTTCTTCACGTCTAAACGGCTGTAGCGATTTTAATAAAATTTGGTATGGAGTTAGCTGATACCCTGGATTAACACATAGGCTAATAAACCGCGGGTAACACCGCGGAGCACAGCTAGTGTAACATAATTATTTAACTACTGTTAAGAAGTACATTTAAAAATCTGGAGCGGAATTTTCAAAGTCATCATACATTTACCATGACGTGGTCTTCACTCAAGGACTCGTTTGTTCCAGCGGTAGCAGATATGGGCAGCCCATTGCCATTTTAATACTTAACCTCGCTTAATCTGCGAGCTATGTCGTAGCTTTAGTTCTTTTTCGGATAACATCTTTGCGAATTTTAATTTTCAAAATAATATAAATATCAATAAAAACACTGTTGTAGCTTGGTAAAGAAAGCGATAACTATGCCACTATAAAACAATGAGGTTTGACATCATGGTTAGTCTTACCTTAAATTTGTACACTGACGATGAAATTCAAAACGAAAACGTACGTTGACTGCTTGACAATAATTCCATTTATCAATTTTCCCCATTTTTGCAACATTTTTCATTGATGCCTTGCTCTTATTGGTCATAGCGTAATGTTATATAGCCTGTACTGTAGTGTATATATATATATATATATATATATATATATATATATATCTAATATATAAAATTCTCGTGTCACAGTTTTCGTTGCCATACTCCTCCGAAACGGCTTGACCGATTTTGATGAAATTTTGTGTGCATATTGGGTAGGTCTGAGAATCGGACAACATCTATTTTTCATCCCCCTAAGAGTTTGTTTGTTTGTTTGAACGCGATAATCTCAGGAACTACTGGGCCGCATTGAAAAAATATTTTATTGTTGGATAGCCCATTTATCGAGGAAGGCTATAGGTTATAACATCACGCTACGACCAATAGGAGCGGAGCAGCAATGAAAAATGTTGTAAAAAAAAAAGGAAGAAAAAACAAAAAGGGGAAAATTTACGCAGACGAAGTTGCGCGGGTCAGCTAGTATACAGGGTGTAACAGAAAGGTGTGGTCATATTCAAGAGTTGGTATGTGCCCATGATACTGAGTGCACATATCTAATTTTATCAAAATCGGAGTACCCTAAAAATATATTTATTATTTTTTCATTCGTTTATTTATGAATGAAAAAGTTAATAATTAAAAAAAGTATGACTTAAAATGTTCTATGCCATAACAATCCAATCGAATTTTGTACCAGGGGAGGTATAATTCTTATGCCATACGCCTTTCACTACTGAATTTTGACAAATTGAATATGCTATAACTATGTAATGATAATGCAACCAGCTATGGCACCATGGTAGGTGCTATACTGATAACATACCCTATCCGCTGCTGAAATTTGACCACACCTTTTTGTTACACCCTGTATATATGTATAAGAGAACAAAAACATATCACCACTTTAAATGCAGAGAAGGACCCTATTTTTATTTATCCAAGATTTTATTTTATCACTTTGTCGGTATGAATAATACAGACAAATTACAGATGTATATGTCTAATTACAGATTTTTAGTATTAAAATTCTCTGAGCTAGAGTGCGGACAAACAAACAGATTGACGGATGGACAGACATGGTGTAACTATTACGGTTCCTTATTTACCACGAAACCCTAAAAATTTAATTCTCATTATTTTACTCATCATCGCACAGCGCAAACCTTTGGCCTCTAGGTGTCTAACACCTAGATAATATTTGACAAACAGGTTTCATTTGTGGTAAGAAAGATTTTAGAACTTGAGTTGGGAGTCACGCGATCCGTGCCGTGGACTAAATCTAGTTTACAATAATTTCAATAGTATCAATATAAAATGTACTTAAGCATAAGAAAGTACCATAATGACAACACCGGCTTTAACTGAATAAAGACGACGTCGTCAACGGGCGACTCATATCGGGGCCCCATTCAATATAGAGCCCCTACACAACTGGGGGACGGAGGGGCCCCGGGCTAACAGAGACCCTGTTTTCAATGGACAGGGATTTATAAAATCCCTCGATCGAGATATTGATGGCCATGAGCGCATATCAACTGAAAGCGCATTATGTAAAAGTGTCGCGACGTTTTTATCTTGACACTGATCGCTAGCAGTAGGACAGGGGCTTTAGCCCTCGCATTCAGTGGTACAGTATCCGTTTTCTATAGATTGGATTAATGAGCGCGTTCGTGTTGTGAGTTCATACATTTTGTGTTAATTCCGTGAGATAGTGTAGTGGTTACAAAATAAAGATCTCTAAACCAATGTCAGTTACGGTGGCGAATCTTATTAGAGACTAGCCAACTACGCAGAATAATATAGTGCACAAGTGTATGCGCAGACACAAGTGCACTCTCTATTCTCTCACTTTCATAGTCCGATGGGACGGATATCCGACACGACCGGAGGGAAATTAGGCGCAGGACCGACGGCATAACGTGCTCTCTGGGCCACGACAATGGTCTGACAATTTTAAAAATCGGTCACCCATCTATGGACCTACAGTGGTAACGTTACTTAACCTCTCAGACATCTTGATCTGCTCGGTCGCCACTGAGTCAGGGACCCATATACTGATAGTACAAAAGGTCTTTTTAAGTACCTCAAGGAACGCATACTTATTCATCGTTTAGGCTGTAGGCGTCTAAACGGGCCATTTTTTACGGAAATTTGTGGCGGCAATGCTGTGGCCGGCAACATGGCAGTACCTACTCGCCAATATTGATTTGATGGTTGCCGAACGATCGCTGAGCGATCGATTTTCCGCAATGTTGCCCGGCCAATTTTGTTGTTGTTTCATTCGCTCTCTATTTTATTGTTGCCGGTTTGTGTAGCCTGTTTAGGAGACTGGATCATGCGCCATACAATTGCAGACATTATTGGCCGAGCAATTAGTTGCCAATAGTGCCGTTACAAATTGCCGTAAAAAATGGCCCGTAGACGCCCCTTAAGACCTACTTGGTTGGTACCAAAACAGTGTCAGTTATTCTTCCGTGAAATAGTAATGTTAACGCATCACTGTGTTTCGGTTGCAGGGCACTGTAGCAAGTGTAATTATCGGACAAATGAGATTTACAAACTAATATCTCAAATAAGCAGAGCGGTGCGGTGACATTCAGATCTTTGTCAAACAAGGATTTGGGTGGCACTGATACTGTAATGAGCTAGCGTGACGCTTATCATCAGACGCACGAGCTGCTCGTCATCGTCAAAACCGGGAAGAGCATGTTCGACCACGCTCAGTTCCGCAGCCATGAATAATTGCATCAGCAGAAGAGCGTATGTTCATAGCACTTACGCCCTTTTGTTGAGAAACGCAGTTTTTCAGCATAAGTCAATAACGGTATACCCTATCATGTCCAAAATAATTTTAGTATAAAGTGCTTATTAAGCACTACTTTTGCGATTTTTTGGTCACATGGTTCAAAAGTTAAGGGGCACAATTTATGCAACTTTCAGAGCGATTATTTCCAAAAATATTCACTCAATCAAAAAAGTTATTTTACAAATCTTAAGATGTTTTTAAAAAACCTGTTGAATTATGTGCACATTAATGTTTGCTGAAAAAAAGTTTTTCAAGTGTGTGGAGGGGCACTCCACCCTTAAAACTTTTATTTTTATTATATAGCTATCAAACTAAGTAGCGGCTACTACAAGACACCTTTTCACTAAATTTCATCAATATTCATTAAGTAGTCTTTGAGTAAAATTCCTGTGACATATGGACAGACAGACAGGCGCACATTACGAAACTATAAGGGTTCCGTTTTTGCCATTTTGGCTACGGAACCCTAAAAACATGAAATTACAAACCACTTCAGAGCATTTTGTCTCTCATCCCGTTTCTGTGAGCGAAGTCTATGAGTTTATTCGGAAGGCGTCTACTATTAAGGATCATTTCCGTGCATCGCGGCCGATCGCGAGCCGCGAGCGGCTTACGACAAGCGTCTGACGCGCGCGGCCGATGCGACAATATTCACAGTGCGCGCGCAGCTTACGACTGTCGTCGGCCGCGCGCGTCTGTCGCTTACCTCGGAAACGGGACCATACATTCTTATACTCTGACTATTGTCGCATCGGCCGCGCGCGTCAGTCTTTCGTCGTAAGCCGCGCGTGGCTCGCGATCGGCCGCGATAGTGTTGATACTTAAGTGAGAATGTTATTTTTATTTATATGTACCTTTATATAAAGTACTTAACTAATGCGTAAGTCACCAGGGGAACTAGTTGAAAACCACTATTAGGCACTTGCCTGGCATAAGCTGAACTAGGTACTATTATCAACTTTTTTTACCCGACTGCGGAGGAGGGTTAGGTGTTTGATACGTATTTGTCTGTGTATGTCTCCTTCTAATGTAACTCCTTAATGACTCATCCGCTCACCGGGGTTTTTTGAACCTCATATTACTTGAAATTGTATACTTCGTGGTTATCCACGAAGTACCTATACAATTTCAAGGAATATTTCCTCCATATGTAAATGGATGTGCGTCGGGATTTAGAATTATATCCATCAGCCTTCTAATGTAGTGTATAATATATTGGTGGCAGCACCTCATCTGCTTATGCAATATACATATTGGCAGTTTAAAAAGAGTGGCCGCGAGTTTTTATTGCCTTGTTCTTTTCTCCGGCTTAACCTATTGTTTGCGAACTTGGCATTACAAGTACATGTAGAATGATGACTTATCACAAGCGTCACATATGCTTCCCAGTATATAGTTTAGCCTGTACCTATATATGCTAACACGTGTCTGTTAAATTCACAGTCCAATAGTTGACATTTCATAATGTATTTATTTCAAGTTAATTTATTTATTTTCATAAAATCTTTATTCAAAACGTAGTGAGGCATTTTATATTGAAGGAAATGAGATGATAATGATTTCAGTATTCATGTTAATTACTTATTTAATGTTTAATTATGACTGTTTCAGTTCCAGTACTTCGTTCATTTCTGCGTAATGTGAAAATATTTACTTTTGTAAAATAGAAAATATCAATTTACTTTTTAAATATTTATACCTTAGATATTAGCATTCTCCGTGGCTCCGTCCGCTTGTATATTGTTTATGCAACACTATGTATTGTATATCCTTTTAAACTTAACATTAGTACCTGGATGACCTAGCTCTGCTCGGTATTTTTTATATCAACACGACGTTTTCTAAAAATTAAACCTAGCTAGATCGATGTATCGCTACTGAAACCCCCTGCACACTAAGTTTTGTGGGAATCAGAATATATATCTATACTAATATTATAAAGCTGAAGAGTTTGTTTGTTTGTTTGTTTTTTAAACGTGGTAGTCTTATGAATTACTGATCCTAATTCAATAGGAGCGGTGCAGCAATGAGAAATGTTGTAAAAACGGGGAAATTTATATATATATATAATAAAGCGACGGTAGCTTAATGGCTAAGAGATCGGTCTCGCAATCGTGAGGTCGCGGGTTCGAATACTACCCATTATACTACCTTGGGGTTAACAAGATTGCTAATAATGTGGGACTCAATCCCACAATGCTAGTTATCTTCTGAATAAAACAAAATAATAAATAAGAATTATGAAAATATATATTTAACGGGTCTTAATCGTGTGAATAATTTAAGGTAAAATACCTTGTTTATTGCCCTACGTTTTGACCGTATTGCAACATAATATAAATATTTTCAAAATGTGTACAAATAGCGAAAGTTTATCAACATTTATATACATACTAGCTGTCCCGGCGAAGTTCGTACCGCCTCTTATGTTATAGGTATTAGATAGATAGATAATGTATATATTATAAAGGAAAATGTATTTTCTAAATCTTCATTTTTACATAGTATAAAATAAAGTCACTCCCTTTTGTCCCATCGAAATCTAGATATTAGCCAATAATAATAATTAATCTTTTGATACATCCTACAAATAAGTACTAAAAACTTAATAAAATAAATATTTAAGTGGGGTTTACATACAACAAACGTATTTTTTGTGCTCGATATTAAAATTGGCAGTTTCGGCGCACGCGCACTAGTGAGCGGTCGTCGATTTGCTGTGCGAAAATGTCTGTGAATACTGTTAAGTGTACGAACTGTAATGTTGTGATTTCGGAGGTGCTTGCATTTATCCGGAATAGGCATGATGTGGTGGATAATGAGAGCCTCATACGAATATGTGAGTCGGCTTTTTCGGAGGAAGAAATAGATGAAGCAAAGAAGTTACTATTTGTTTCGACGAAAACAAGCCAGAAATTGGTTTCGCGAAGAAAAAACAAGAAATTGAAAGATTTGGAAGATATGATATCTGTGTTCAAAACGATGGATCCTGAGCAAATACCAGTCTTTGTGGCATATGACTTGCATAAATTGCCCCCTATTTGCTTTGATCACGTAGATGTCACAAAGTTATTGAAAGATATATTAGTGTTACGTGCTGAAGTGTCTGAAATAAAAAGTAATTATGTGTCCAAAGTGCAATTAGAAGACATAAAAATGGATATTAAGCAATATTCTAATTCGTTAAAAAATACAAATAAGCATCATTTTTATTTTTATTTTGTTTATATTTTTGTACCTGAACGACGAGACCTAATTGTGTTAGGCATTTACGGTGAGGCGCGCGCGTGCACCACCATATTTGTTATGTATACTTGTGTATGTCATTGTTGTTTGTGTCCAAATCACAGCGAATAAACGTTTCTTTCTTTCTTTCTTTCTTTCATCCAAAAAACGGACGGTGTATATCAGAAAATGACGATTCGGTTTTTAGCGAAGTACCGTCTTGTGCAACAAATGTTCAAACGCCGCTGCGTTCGTGTTATGAAGTGAATCAGCAAACGTGCGAGAGAGAAAGCAGTACGGTCGCGCAAACCGATCTAGCTGATGGAAAGGAGACAAATATACCTGTCGCGCATGTATCTACTAACGTGCCGATGCAAGACAAGGACCGATTATTGCAGGCAAATATACCGCAAACAATGGCGGAATTAGTTAAAAATGGCGAATGGAAGGATAAAAATGACAATAACTGGACATTAGTACAAAGAAACAAATCAAAAAAGCGCTTTACTGGTATGACGGGAAAAGCAGCGTCAAATTCGACAGGCAATTTTAGGGCCGCTGAAATAAAGATACCTTTATTTATTTCACATGTAAATAAAGAGACAACGGAATCTGACATATGCGAGTACATAAGAACAAAAGCGAATGAAATTGTTACTTTAGAAAAGATTAAAATGAAGACTGAACGATCGTACAATGCTTATAAACTGTATGTGTGTAAACATAAATTAAATGTATTTTTAGATGGCAATCTGTGGCCTGAGGGCATCACTTTTAGAAGGTTTATCTATTTCAAGAAACCCAGAGACACTGTAACACTGAATGAAAACGCGAATACACAAAATACTTAATGGATTCTAGTATCAACAATATAACTCTCGCAACATTTAATTGTAAAATGTTATGCGATCAGCTGATTGCGTGCGTAGACTCTGTAGCGTGGCGGACGTCATTGCATTACAGGAGACGTGGTTATTGCCCCATGATGTGCCATATCTCGGCAGCATATGTGATGACTTCGCCTACACGGGCAATTCGGCGGTGGATACATAGGCCGCAGTACTTATAGGTCGACCCTACGGCGGAGTTGCTCTGTTATGGAGAAAGACAGTGTTTACAACGGTATCAGTGGTATCATGTAAAAGTGATCGTGTAGTCGGCATAAGAATCAATCACAATGATAAATCGTTATTGATCTTTTCTGTGTACATGCCTACGGACTCCGCGGAAAATATCGTTGTGTTTACAGATACACTGAGCGAAATTATAGCAATATGTGAAAGTAGTGATGTGGAATCAGTGTTTATACTGGGCGATTTTAACGCGCATCCCGGTGAACGTTTCGCTACTGAATTGTTGACTGTGTGTGCGGAACAATCGTGGTCCTGTGTAGATATGGAACTACTTCCTAGTGATTCTTTTACGTTTAAAAGTGTGGCAAATGGTGCTCTCCGCTGGCTAGATCACTGTGTGGTGAGTAGTGCGGCGAGAAATTTAGTAACGAATGCGTCCATAAGGTATGATGTTTACTCATCCGATCACATTCCTGTGTTGATTGAGTGTAATATTGGATTGATTATTCCTAAAATAAAACATCCATCGTCAGTGTGCAATAAAATTATATGGGGGGAAAGGAATGCAAATCAAGTCAATAACTATACTCATTTATGTAACTCTCAGTTAAGATTAATAGATTTTCCGATCGAATTTAGACCCTCCGGCGCCAGGGGTCTACTTCTCAAACAGTCTATTTCTCATTTTGACTACTTTTCGTGGAGACAACTTCGCAAATCGCCTACTTATCAAACAGTCTATTTCGCATTCCGCCTACTCTCAAAGAGACCACTTGTAGTAATGTTCACATGGAGTGTGTTCGGATCCTAATCATTATTTAGTGCTGGATGATATGTATGCCAAAGTAGTGTCTATTTTGAAAAGTAGTGCAGAAAACACCTATTTAGGTGGCGATTTGAAATGCAATAAACGAAAATACATACCAGGTTGGAACAAACATGTACGTGACGCTCACGGGGAGGCCCGACTATGGTATCAGAATTGGTTAGTACAGGGTAAACCTACTTCTGGTTATGTTTACCAAAATATGTGCGTGTCGAGAAAGATCTTTAAAAGTAAATTAAAATATTGCCAAGATAATGCACAACAGATAAAAATGGATTTATTAGCCACTAAATATGACAATAAACAGTTCCGTGATTTCTGGCAATCTACTAATAAATTAAAGCATAGATCGAGCCCCCCCGTGGGTGTGGCGGGTGTCTACAACCCTACTGATATTGCCAATGTATTCCAGCAACATTTCAGGGTTCAATCACCGCTAAATACATCTAAACAGGTGATCGATGCTGGGGGCGTCATTGGGGAGACTACTGTTAGATTTTCTGCAAAAGAAGTTGCTTCAGTTATACAGCGGATGCAGAGAGGTAAGTCCCCTGGTCACGATGACCTCAGCATCGAGCATCTGAAACATGCGGGAGTACATTTGCCACGAGTACTGTCTCTATTTTTTAATTTGTGTGTTAATCATAGTTACTTACCTAGTGAATTGATGTATACTACGGTGGTACCTATTGTGAAAAACAGAACTGGGGATGCATCTGATATGTCCAATTACAGGCCCATATCACTGGCGACTATCATAGCTAAAGTATTGGACAGTCTGCTTGATAAGCAATTAGCCAATCATATTAAGGTACATGACAGTCAGTTTGGTTTTAGGCCGGGGCTATCAACCGAGAGCGCTATCTTGTGTCTCAAGCAGACTGTTCAATATTACACGGATAGAAAGACGCCTGTATATGCCTGTTTTTTGGATTTATCAAGAGCATTTGATCTTGTGTCATATAATGCATTATGGGAAAAGCTGAAACAAAAAACTACAGTACCGCCAGAGATCATTTCAATACTAAGATATTGGTACGGTCACCAAAAGAATAGAGTAAAGTGGTTAAATTCCTTTTCAAATATGTATACATTGAACTGTGGCGTAAGACAAGGTGGATTAACCTCGCCCCGGTTGTTCAATCTCTACGTTAATCAGTTGATGGTTGAGCTCAGCAACACTAAAATAGGGTGTCATGTAGACGGACTTTGTATTAATAATATCAGTTATGCCGATGATATGGTGTTGCTGAGCCCATCAATCAGTGCCTTGAGACGGCTCGTCTCTATTTGTGAGTCGTATGCGGTGGCTCACGGGCTTAAGTACAATGTTGAAAAAAGTGAGCTATTAGTTTTTAAATCAAGGAGCAACAGCTACGCATCTATACCTGATGTGTTGCTCTCTGGTATACCTTTAGCTAGGGTAAACAGGTTTAAGTACTTGGGCCACTGGGTCACCGAAGATCTAAGTGATAACTTGGATATAGAGAGGGAGCGCAGGTCGCTGTCTGTGCGTTGTAACATGCTGGCCCGCAGGTTTGCACGTTGTACGAACTCAGTTAAAATTATGCTGTTTAAAGCCTACTGCCAGTCATTCTACACGTGCAGCCTGTGGGTGAGATATGGTCGGCGGGCATACAGCGACCTGCGTGTCCAATACAATAACGCACTTAGGGTGCTGTTGGGGTTGCCGTGGAGGTGCAGCGCATCAGGTATGTTTGCGGACGCGCAAATTGACGGCTTTGCAGCCATAGTTAGAAAAAGGTGCGCCTCCCTGATGACGCGTCTCCGCGCCAGCACCAATACCATCCTAAGGGTGTTTACAGATCGGTGGGAGACCCCGATGATGCGCCGTTGGGTGCGGCTACATGCTGTGCCATGAAATACTTATAATATTGTTATACTAACATTAGTTCGTAAGTAAATTGTTACTAACATAATATGGATTAGTCTGAATTAAATTAATATTATTATTATTATTATAATAAAGTGTCTAAGTGTAAAATGTGTGCCTTCGTGTGCGAGTCCGATTCGTATTTGGTGGGTTTTTTAATTATCTCAACATGTTAGGGTACTTTGATTTTAATCAAATTAAGTACGACCAATCAGCATCATTTGTTTATAACAATCCTTGAACTTGACTATGCGTTTCTGTAAAACGTTGTAATGATATTTAGTTGTACCTACATTTGCTTACTTTTAAAATAAAAAATAAAAAACCCGCCTGCACAAAAAAGATGGAAACAAGATAGGCTACATAATTTTATCATTTCATGCAGCCAGTAACTTTTTTAGTATTACAGTCATAATCATGTTATACCTTTTTATAATGTTTAAGATGAGCCCCATATTGCAGTATTCGAAACAACTATTTTTTTTACTGGTCTTTATTTTGACATCTCAGAGCCGCCATGTTAGTTTTTTCAAACGTCACCTATCTAGGAACACTTGGTCGGTCAAGACGAATCTAAGGACACCTTAATTGTATAAATCCGTTAAGTGGTTTGTGAGATATGAGGTAATAAAGAATATTACATCCATACAAGATACGCTCGAAAAACAAAACCCTTCTTTACAGTCGGGTAAAAATACATTTAAATTGGTTAATTCTACGACAATTTCAATACTGAAAACTGTTTGAAAATCCTCTATAAAATGATCCTAACGAACAGTAACTTTAACGGCCGAATGCTCAAACCAATTCAACTTTAAAACACCTTTAAATCTCGTACTGTCACTATCTCCGTCAGGTGAATAGTGGCGTCACAAAATCTTTTAAAAGCACCCTAAAGTTAGGTATCCTTTGAGAATTCAGGCTAACGGTACGATAGTATCCCTCTCATCGTCGTAGTTGTCAGTCGTCAATGTCTTTAGTGATTGACAGCCCTGGCCCAGGGCTGGCACTTTGACGGGCCGGTGCTGCCGGTGATACGCTCGTAAATCAGTAAGGACTATCGCCGTAGAACAGAATTTTTTTATGGTTTGATGTATGTTATACTTGGTTTTAAGTCTGTCTGTTTTCTTCCCAGGACCAAGATCTATAGTTTTTAGTTTTTTTTTGTATGCATTCTATATGAACAATAGCCTTTACAGGGTGCCCTAATTCGATAGTGCGTTTAAATAATTTAACATTTTGTAAGATAGGGTGAACAGTTGTCACAGTGAGTTCACTAGGGTAGCCTCTAGTGAATTAATTCAATGTATAGAGGAATAGGTCCGTTTCGTTAGCTATGACGTTGAGAGTGAGAAGCGCCCGCGTTTCTTCATCGCGTCTCTGAAACGAAATTCATCAATTTTCGTTTTCTTAAATTTCATTAGTTTACGGACACAAGAAGTCCGAACCCATAAACGACGTTCAGACACGAGTGGATTGAATTGATGTTGCTAACTTTATATTACCTTCTCATTTTTATTGAAACTACGTTTTCATCTAATTAATATAGGCCTCCTGGTCCCTCACTCAAGTAGTTTGTGCGCGCACGCTGTCTACCGTCGTCGCCATACGTATTCGTCAGAAATTCGTATTTTAATAACTAGCTTTCGCCCGCGGCTCCGCTCGGGTGGATGTCGGTTATCGCGATAAAAACTATCTTTTGTCCTTCCCCGGGACCTAAACTATCTCCATACCAAATTTCATCTAAATCGGTTTAGCTGTTTGAGCGTGAAAGCGTAACAGAGTAGACAGACAGAAAGAGTTACTTTCACATTTATAATATTAGTATGGATTTGGCTCAAAACATCGTCATCATTGTGTAGTTTATCTCTAAGGACTTTAAAAATATATGATATCAGTGCTAGTGCGATAAAAAAAAAGTAATATCGCGTTTTCAACTTCAGAGCTGTGAGTATTTGATAAAAACTAACTATCACGCCGTAATAACGTCAATAAACACTGGCAACTAAGTATTTCAATTTAACTTAATAGTCAGTATAAAAATAAATCTTTTATTCTTTACATAATTGTATGTAGTACACAACGTCGCTACATCACCTACATTGTCGGAGATAGTCATCAAGCCTTCCCGTATGTCCCAGACCTCGGAAACGGTACCATACATTCTCATACTCTGAGTATTGTCGCATCGGCCGCGCGCGTCAGTAGCTTGTCGTAAGTCGCGCGCGGCTCGCGATCGGCCGCGATGCACGGAAATGAACCTTAAGCCACTATTTAAAAAACTAAATATTTTGACATTACCAAGCATGTTTATATTAGAATTATGCATGTGGAAAAACTATGTCTACCTCGAATAAAATTAAAAATGTTTAAAAGAAATGCGCATTGTATGTGTACACAAATATATAACCTGCAAATATTCGAAAGTAACCAATAAAATCATTCATGAAGATGTTAATGAAATTAATAATTAATTGAAACTATTATAATGTATAAGATATTATTTTAATAATAAATTTACAGATTATTGACATGAATTTATTTGACTTGAATGATGAATTTTTAGATTAATTTATGATTATTTGACATTAAGAGCAATACAAATAATTACTGAATGTACAATTTAATTAAAATATATTTTCACGCCATTATATGGCAGAATATGTCCGAACTCAATCTTACTGTAAATTGGTGTTACAGTAAAATTTAGTTCGGACATATTCTGCCATATAATGGCGTGCAAATATATTTTAATTAAATAGCCATCATATTTTAGCAAATAAAGAAATATTCTATTCTATTCTACAACGTATATCCAACTCAGAAGGGGGTTAGACAAGGTATATTCGTTCCGTGGCGAATTCGATAACGCCGTACTAATCGTTCGCTAAAAAATTAAAAAATGTATATTGTCTCCACCGCAAACGTCAAATCTATACATACCTATAATAAAACTGTAAATTTCACGTGTCTGTACATGGCCGAACTTAGTGAAAAAAAATATTAGGAAATGTTCGAAAAGAGTATTTAAACACTTTGCTGCATTTTTAGAAATGTCTGTCTGTCTGTCTGTCTGTCTGTCTGTCTGTCTGTTTGTTTGAACACGCATCACGCAAAAACTACCGTACAGATTCGGTTGAAATTTTGCACGTGCAATCTAATAGATGCAGATTAACATTTAGGCTATAAATTATCACGCTTTTTCCCATAGGAGCTAAGCAGTAAGGGATAATGTCTGTAGCTATTTTTCGATATAAAACAGTAACTACTTGACGGATCTTTATGAAAATTTGCAGTTTTATAGTAAATACTATAGGACATTATTTACACTATGAATCATTACGCTAACGTCTATGGGGAACGAGTAGCAACGTATTTTTTGTCGCACCATAATGGTTTATCACAAAAATTTCCACAATTAGACATTATCTATAATTGTAACCCGTGGAATGCATAACTTCACGCTAAAACTAAAAGGAGCTAAACACAACATTTTCAAGTTTCATAAGAACAGTTATTTTGACGTGTTAAGTAGCGAACAGTATAGCCTCGGAGCTATGCTAGCGGACTTTGACGACGAAGTCCCAGGTTCGAATCTGATGTTTGAGTATGTTCTTTTTGTATTTATTTAAATTGTCTTTATCCTTTTTTAATATTTTTCTGAATGTTTTAGTTATTTTTTCGACCGTAGGTAACTTATTTACTTTGGTTATTACTTTTTATATTAAAAATCAAGTAAATTATGCAATTAATTATAGGTATTGCATGCACTGCTGAGAGTAATGAATTAATCGTAGTAGAAATGAAAAACAATATTACATTATAATTAAAAAGTATTCGACATTTTCCAGAAATGATGTTTTCGTCTAAAAAAAAGACATTACACACGTAAAAAAAGTACATGTAGCGCCATCTATGAAATCAAATTGTGAACAACAAAACAACGGCAACATTCTTGAAAGTAGATGGCGTTGTATTCAATAATGTTCTATACTTAGTAAAAGAAGTTTTAAAAAGAAACACATTGCTATGATTTTTAGAAATGTTTGTCTGTCTGTCCGTTTTTTTGACCACGCATCACACAGGTGCATCGAGGATCATGTTTTGGGGTTATGGTTGGAGATTACGTATTCATCAATTCAACGATAATGAATGGCTCAACATCGTTCAAGTGTGCTGTGTGAGTAGTTCGGGTGACGGGAGGAGGGGGGTCGTTGTTTGTCAACCGTACCTTTAGGGATATCTGACATTTTCGCGGGCATGACACACATGACACGCTCTGTGTTTGCTTACTAAAGTGTTACAGCAGTTTTATTATTAGTATTGCGTTGTAACACTATATGAAATACACCCCATTTTTAGCCAAAATGACAAAACAGAACCCTTATAGTTCCCTTATGGCCGTCCGTCCGCAGCTTAGCTCAGAGACTGTTAGTGCTAGAAGGTTGCAACTTTTGCATGAATAAATTACTAACGCCGATAAAGTGAAAGAACAAAATCTTGAAAATCATTATTTTTTTAAGGGTACCTCTCTTATATGTAAAGTGGGGATGTGATTTTTTTCTCACCTACCTACCCCATCGTGTGTGGTATCATTAGATAGGTCTTTTAAAAAGCGTCTAGGGTTTGTGAAGACTATTTTTAGATTTAAGGATTCCTTTGTGTATAATATTAGGCTTTATAGTGAACATTTTTGTTAGAGTCAAGTGTCCCCCTGCCAGCTAAATGGTTGATGTTGGGTATGTGAAAAAATTCAGGGTAGTAGTATAAATACTAAAATTATAAGGAAAACTATCACAGTTAAGTACTTAGGCTTTACAAGTTTACGATCACATGAGAAGTTACAACATTTTCGTACAAATTCTATTAAAAATTATTAGGTAATAAGGAGGTAGGTATAACGTTGAAAGAATGAAACAAAAACAACAGAAAACCCACTTCTTAAGCCGCTCACCAAACTAACTATCTAAAAGAATAGAACAGATCGATTTTTATTTAGTAAGTATTTAGTCAACAGGACTGTTTCCAACATATTTACACAGAAGTTATTTCGTTACCTAAACTACCTTAATTTAAACCGAAATAAATATACCTCAGGTAAATTGATTTAAAAAATAAATCTGAAATTCTTACGTAGAGGGATATTAATTTATGATGATCTTAATTAACGACAGGTTCATCATCATCATCATCAGCCTATCGCAGTCCACTGCTGGACATAGGCCTCTCTAATTGCACGCCACTTTGTTCTATCCTCGGCTACGACAGTAGTTTAGTATTTAAACTAAACGTTTCTAAAAGATATACTAATTCACTATATCTTTTAGAAACGTTTGAATGTTGTCTGTTTGTTTGAACACGCATCACAGTACCGCGGGAATGCAATATTTTAAAACCAGGATATTTTTTTAAAAACTTATCTCACATTTATTTCGCGCGAGTACTTGGGCGGTTTCGGGCTTCATTTAACCCGAAACCGATAATAGTAATATTTGATGTGATGCAAATCATTTTGGTAAAATACTATTATAATTTGTCTTCTAACCGTCTGGCGCCATAAACTTTGTCGGCCTTCATTTTGCTGCACTGGGCATTTGCTTGGCTTGCCTTGCTATAGGTCGGGCCCTGATTAGAGCTAGGCCCTAATATCCATAGATGCCACAGAGCATTGTGGAGCATGTTTCCAATATGTTTTACACAGAAGTTAAATTGTAACATAAACTACCTTAATATAAACCCAACTTCCACGCGAACGAAGTCGCGGGCACAGCTAGTTCCATAATAAAATTCTTTTCCATTATCGAGATCGCTTTTCGAATGTGACTTTGTCTAGATCCCCTGGTAACTTATAGCATATTTTCGTTGCTCCGATCAACGCTGTCGCAGTTCTTACTCATGATTGGCAGGTGGCATCCCTAGTCAGGGCTGACACATTGACGGGCCGGCGCGGCGCGGCGGCGGTGCAGCTACGGTGACATGGCCGTAAATCAGCGCCAACCTTCTTCGTAGAACCGAAGATTTTTGCCAGACGGTTTTATATTTAGGCTCAGCTTTAAGTTTAGTGGTAGAGTTATATTAACGGTTAGTAATATTTTGCTAGTTAGTTTGTTTGTTTTAGGTGATAAGGTCAAATTTAGCACGACACTTCGGAGAATTAGTAAAATGCTTTTGTTCCTTACAAAATTTATTTTATTGGCAACTGACTGTTTATATCATTATTTGTGAGGGCTTGTTATAAGCATTTTCTTTATTGTTAATGTGTAATTTAATTTGTTATTAGTCTGTAAGCATTATTTAAATTAAATAAATAAATAATAATATCTTGGGACTATTCACAAGACGCTATCTGATCCCAAACTAAGCAGAGCTTGTATTATGGAAACCTTACAACTGATAAACATACTTATATATTTCTAAATACATACATACCTATATTATTGATAAATAACACCCAGACACAGAATAAACCATCGTGCTCATCACACAAAGTTTTATCCTGGGTGGGGATCGAACTCGGGTCAATCGAAGAGGTCGTCTCTTGCGTAGCAGTCGGATACACTCACACCGCGCCACAGAGGCAGTCACAAATCCCTTTAAATCCGTTTCGTTCACATCTATACATATAATAAAACTGTAAATTTCACGTGTCTGTACATGGCCGAACTTAGTGAAAAAAAATATTAGGAAATGTTCGAAAAGAGTATTTAAACACTTTGCTGCATTTTTAGAAATGTCTGTCTGTCTGTCTGTCTGTCTGTTTGTTTGAACACGCATCACGCAAAAACTACCGTACAGATTCGGTTGAAATTTTGCACGTGCAATCTAATAGATGCAGATTAACATTTAGGCTATAAATTATCACGCTTTTTCCCATAGGAGCTAAGCAATAAGGGATAATGTCTGTAGCTATTTTTCGTTATAAATCAGTAACTACTAGACGGATCTTTATGAAAATTTGCAGTTTTATAGTAAATACATAATAGGACATTATTTACACTATGAATCATTACGCTAACGTCTATGGGGAACGAGTAGCAACGTATTTTTTGTCGCACCATAATGGTTTATCACAAAATTTTCCAGAATTAGACATTATCTATAATTGTAACCCATGGAATACATAACTTGACGCTAAAACTAAAAGGAGCTAAACACAACATTGTTAAGTTTCATAAGAACAGTTATTTTGACGTGGCAAGTAGCGAACAGTATAGCCTCGAAGCTATGCTAGCGGACTTTGACGACGAAGTCCCGGGCTCGAATCCGATGTCTGATTATGTTCTTTTTGTATTTTTGTAAATTGTCTTTATCCTTTTTTAATATTTTTCTCAATGTTTTAGTTATTTTTTCGACCGTCAGTAACTTATTTACTTTGGTTATTATTTTTTTATATTAAAAATCAAGTAAATTATGCACGTAGGTTAGTTAATTATAGGTATTGCATGCACTGCTGAGAGTAATTAATTAATCGTAGTAGAAATTAAAAACAATATTACATTATAATTAAAAAATATTCGACATTTTCCAGAAATTATGTGTTCGTCTAAAAAAAAGACATTACACACGTAAAAAAAAAACATGTAGCGCCATCTATGAAATCAAATTGTTCACCGTGATCAAATAATTCCTTATTTGTGAAAACATTTATTAGGGTATAGGTGCTTGAGATGCTGAGTGGCAACATTCTTGAAAGTAGATGGCGTTGTATTCAATAACGTTCTATACTTAGTAAAAGAAGTTATAAAAAGAAACACATTGCTATGATTTTTAGAAATGTTTGTCTGTCTGTCCGTTTGTTTGACCACGCATCACACAGGTGCATCGAGGATCATGTTTTGGGGTTATGGTTGGAGATTACGTGTTCATCAATTCAACCATAATGAATGGCTCAACATCGGTCAAGTGTGAGTAGTTCGGGTGACGGGAGGTCGTTGTTTTTCAAACGTACCTTTAGGGATATCTGACATTTTCGCGGGCATGACACACATGACACGCTCTGTGTTTGCTTACTAAAGTGTTACAGCAGTTTTATTATTAGTATTGCGTTGTAACACTATATGAAATACACCCCATTTTTAGCCAAAATGGCAAAACAGAACCCTTATAGTTCCCTTATGTCCGTCCGCAGCTTAGCTCAGAGACTGTTAGTGCTAGAAGGTTGCAACTGTTGCATGAATAAATTACTAACGCAGATAAAGTGAAAGAACAAAATCTTGAAATCATTATTTTTTTAAGGGTACCGCTCTTATATGTAAAGTGGGGATGTGATTTTTTTCTCACCTACCTACCCCATCGTGTGTGGTATCAATACATAGGTCTTTTAAAAAGCGTTTAGGGTTTGTGAAGACTATTTTTAGATTTAAGGATTCCTTTGTGTATAATATTAGGCTTTATAGCGAACATTTTTGTTAGAGTCAAGTGTCTCCCTGCCAGCTAAATGGTTGATGTTGGGTATGTGAAAAAATTCAGGGTAGTAGTATAAATACTAAAATTATAAGGAAAACTATCACAGTTAAGTACTTAGGCTTTACAAGTTTACGATCACATGAGAAGTAACAACATTTTCGTACAAATTCTATTAAAAATTATTAGGTAATAAGGAGGTATAACGTTGAAAGAATGAAACAAAAACAACAGAAAACCCACTTCTTAAGCCGCACACCAAACTAACTATCTAAAAAAATAGAACAGATCGATTTTTATTTAGTAAGTATTTAGTCAACAGGACTGTTTCCAACATATTTACACAGAAGTTATTTCATTACCTAAACTACCTTAATTTAAACCCGACTTTCACGCGAACGAAGTCGCGGGCACAGCTAGTATATAAATAAAATTAATATGTGAACAAAACGGATTTAAATGCAACACCCATATTTCTGATGATATTGGTCCAATTTAGATGAAATTTTGGTATGGGGGTAGCTTAAAGCTGGACGGAGATTATATAGATCAAAAGCATGATAAGGTTAACCAAATTACTACTGAAAAGTCCATATGCGAATGATTGCTTATATAAAAAGTCACACCAATCGGAAACGTTATGCCTGATGGCCTGGTTCAGTCCTGCGTCTAGTCTATTTTTAGATCTTTGGACAATCTAAATGTGCCTGTGTGAAATAATAGAGAATGCACTTGTATTTCTTACAAACTTATAAGTCATCATGATACCTAGTAGTAACTTTTATAAGTAGCACTACACGGTGCAGTTCATTCCCGAAGTTTTACGCAAACTTCACATCATAGAGAGTTGTGAAGAGAAACAATGGGAGCCTAACATTACACTAATGAATGTACGCATTCAGTTAACTGTACCGAGTTGAAGTTGTACAACTTAATAGTGCTTAGTTATTATGAAAATTATACTAATGTTTAATGTGTAGTTTTGAGACGTGAAAGATTTGATTTACAACGCACTAAATAATAAAAAACTTATGAGGTGTCAAGGGACATACGGATGGAACGAAGTTCTTATCTCAATTTTTTTTTAATAATCTTCGCAACACCACACTGTTCAATGCGAAATAGAAAGACGAAACGAAAATAACGAACAAATCGACAGGTGACTTCTTCGTCAAATTAGATGTTTATATCTTACGCGCACGCCGCACGGCTTTTGTTTTTGTCAAAAAGTGTCGTTACTACTTTTCGTGAGAATTTTTTCCGTCTAGCCCCCTTTCACAACGCGCGTTATGGAACTTCGTTCCAATAATAGTCTCCTGAGCGATTTCAGTTATGGCGCCCAATCTCATCAGAGATCAGCCAAATACGCAGAAGATATTATAGTACAAGTTACCGAGCGTATTGCACATATTTTTACATGTGCAACCTGTGGACTATATATACTCAAAAGTCTTACAACACCCTCCGTATCCAAAATAATAATGCGTTCAGGGTGCTGTTGGGGCTGCCCCGTTTCTGTAGCGCATCAGGCATGTTCGCTGAGGCGCGCGTTGACTGTTTTTACACCACAATACGCTAAAGGTGTGCATCCCTGGTCCGTTCGAGCCAGCTCTAAGAGCATCATGAACTTGATTGTGAATAGATTTGATTGTGTCTACATGAATCATTGCATTTCACATGGAGTGATTTGTGTAGGCATTTTAGGTTATGTAAGGTTTTAAGTAAAATGTAATTACTAACAAATTAAGTCAAAGTTATTTTAAATATATCTTTTAAAGTATAGCTATAATGCTTTGCTACCATTCCGAAGCCAGAGCAGCTTGGTAGTACTGATATATAAGATTAATCGAAGTCACACCTTAGGTATATAGCACACCTATAGCCAAAACCATCTACCCGAGCTATGCCACGAAACGTCAAATTCTATTATCCCAATCCGCGATTCTAAAGGCCAGCATTCAAAGTCACATGTTATACAAAACGGTTTCATTTGTAAGCTAACGTTAAATGTCAAATGTTAAACAAAACACCGTCCAATAAAATAGCATCAACTTCTAAAAATATATTTGCCGAAAATCCACGCCAACAAAGTTCCGTGCAACGAACGAGCTCACATATTCGTTTATAAATGCATTCACTAATATTATTTCACACTGGACAGGTGAGCTGAACGAATGTGCGGACTTTGTAACTGTTCGTACCACTACCATGTGTTTATTTCTCGGTAGTTCTTCGCTAGCGAATCTAATTCAATATTTGTGACATTTTATAGCATAGTCCTTTAATGGATTTGGTACTTGTGTTTCTGTATTGAATTATGTGTCTTTTTTGTTTGTTTTTATGCCATTTTTATCGAAATTAGTTAACCAATTCACTTTAGACTGCCTTTTTATAGGTAGCATTATGTAAGAGCGGTCAGAATTGACAGGATTATATACTTTACTTTGATTCTAATTTCCAAAAGCAATAAGTTTCAGTTTTTAATTTAATTCATTTTTTTACAAGCAATTCAAGTTAAATAAAATTTAACTTGCAATGTTTGTGTGTTCGGCACGAATCCAGGGAGCTAAATAAGAACCACTTTCTAACGTCTGATTGGGCTTAAATTTGGTGTACTGTATCTTCGGTGGCAATACAATAATTTGGTACCATGAAACTGTTCCGATGATGGAGCCGGAAGTTACAAGCTTTTATTTAACTTGCAATGTTAGTGTGTTCAGCATGAATCTTGGAAGCTAAATTAGAACCACTTCCCGGTGTCCGATTGGGCTACGATTTGGCGTACATATGTATTTTTAATGACAATATAAAAATATGGCACCATGAAGCAATTTTGCCGATGGGGCTGAACGAAGGCCACAGGAATTTCTTAACTAACCCATCGAGTTTGGGCTATTATAAGTACTTTAGTGCGGCATAATATCTAGGGTCTGATGATGAAGTCGGAAGGTGGCTATTAGAACTTCTGAATTAAACAATAAAATCGCCCATCGAGTTTGGGCTCGATTGGTTCGTCCTGAGGAGTACTTTTAGGGTTCCGTAGCCAAAATGGCAAAACGGAATCCTAAAAAGTGAAAGAACAAAATCTTGAAAAAAAATACCTCCCCTATATGTAAAGTGGGGGTGCGACTTTTTTTTCTCACCTACCTCATCGTGTGGGGTATCATTCAATGGGTCTTTTAAAAACGTTTAGGGGTTGGAGAGACGATTTTTACACTTAGGGATTGTAAAATATTAAGCTTTAAAGTGCAAATTTTTGTTGAGTCAAGTGTCCCCCCAGCCCCTGCCAGCTAAATAGTTGATAAGAGGTATATGAAAACGTACAAATTCCATTGAAAATATTATTAAGTAGATATAACGTTGTAAGTATGAATCAAAAACAACCGAAAACCCATTTCTTAAGCCACACACATTATTCGGATGGCGGGGGGGGGGGAGACTACGGCAACCCTTGTGGCCCGACATGCATTTGCCCGGTTTTTTAACACCAAATCTACACTTAAAAGCTTGATATGAAAATATATTTTTTTTAATTAACCTATTTCTACTACTGACAACGCTTTCAAACATGACGACAACGAGCTTATTTGTTACTTTTTAACGATTAAATCGTTAATCGAATTTTAAATAAACTTTGTAAAACCACATCCTGAATCAAAATAAGATGAGAGAGAGTCAAGTTAATAAATTTAGCATTATTATAATGCAATTTAGTTCAACGGTAACTATAGTATTGATAAACTTTCGCGATTTGTACACATTATGAAAATATACCCGTGACCACCGGCCGTTGCAATACGGTCGAAACGTCGGGCAATAAACAAGGTAACTATAGTAGTCAACGTAACCAAAAACTAACAATACTTGTAGTAGGTGCTAGTGTATCCTCGAAATAACAATAAGTTTCCAAAATGCGCTCAGTGTGACGTCTGACAACAGCTCAAACTAGGATTATCCACAACCAACAGTTGACAGTTAGTAAGGCAGGAGAGATTAGCCAACAAGTGATGTGTGTCTCCTACTCCGTACCTCCCTACTCCTATCATACATTCCTATAAATATCATGAAAGCGAAAACATTGTGAGAATAAAAAAAATGAACGGATTTTGATACAACTTTACAGAATACACAACAATAGAGGGTTCCGTCTCAAATATTTTTGGGGGGTCTCCATACATGTAACAGAAGCTGAAAAATAAAATTTTCAGCAAACATCAACATGTGGCACATCATTCGACAGGTCTTTCAAAAACATTTTAAAGTTTCTAATAAACTTTTTTGATTGATTGAATATTTTTGGAAATAATTGCTCCGAAAGTTGCATAACTTCACACTTTTCTTTTATACGTTGTATTTTAATGGGCAATTTATAAAGAATGTTAAGCAAAATTTCAATATCAAATCACTACTCCGATCAATCTTTTACCTCGAAATACTGAGAACATAAAGCTTATTGATTGAAAAAGTGATTTCAAGGCCGTCTCGTGATGTGAAAGTGACGATTTTAGATAACGATCGACATTAGGGACGATCGTCGACGACAGCAATCCTCAGTAAACGATATAGGTAACTATCAATATCAAGCGGTGTTCTATTTAAAGTAGGGGTTTTAAACGGAGTTACATAGGGGCACGAATAATAATCATCAGCTTCTATCTGACGGTATAAAAATGAAAAAAATAAATCGCTGTAATAGATAAAAGCCATTTGGCCACTGGCCTGTTGGTCTAGTGGTTAGTGACACTGACTGCTAAGCCGGAGGTCGTGGGTTCGATCCCCACCCAGAATAAAACTACATGTGATGAGCACGATGGTTTAAACTGTGTCTGGGTGTAATTTATCTATATTAGTATGTATGTATTTAGAAATATATAAGTATGTTTATCAGTTGTCTGGTTACCATAGTACAAGCTCTGCTTAGTTTGGGATCGGATGACGTTGTGTGAGTTGTCACAAGATATTATTATTATAATCACCTGCCACTTGTTTTTGGAGTGATGATCTTAACCACCTATAAACTATTTTAGTGAAGTAAAATCGTTGTTTATTGTTAGGTTTAGGCCCTAAACCTGACAAAGACATTCTATTTTATTCGTTGTCTCGCTGGTGTTGAAGAGTTAATTTGTTTTTTTTTTTCAAAAATTATCATCATCATCATCAGCCTATCGCAGTTCACTGCTGGACATAGGCCTCTCCAATTGCACGCCACTTTGTTCTATCTTCGGCTTCTCGCATCCAGCTCCTACCAGTTATAAATTATGTTACGAAGTTATTTGGTGTAATGTTAAGAAGCCAGGGAGGTTATTAGTATATTAAAAACCGGTTAAGAGCATGTCAGACCATGCTCAGTGTAGATTTTCGCAGCCCTCAATAATTGCATCACCAGAAGAGCGTATGTTCATGGCACTTACGCCCTTTTGTTGAGAAACAATTTTTCAACAATAACTCAATGACGGTATATCGTCGTGTCCAAAATAATGTTAGTTTAAAGTATTTATTAAGCGCAACCTTTGTAATCTTTTTCATATTTTTTGGTTCCATGGTTCAAAAGTTAAGGGACACAATTTATGCAACTTTCGGAGCGATTATTTCCAAAAATATTCGCTCAATGAAAAAAGTTTATTAGAAACCTTAAAATGTTTTTGAAAGACCTGTCGAATGAAGTGCACATGTATACTCGTAATAGTACAGTTACCTACATGTATGGAGAAAATATTTATTTTTATTATACAGGGTGTAACAGAAAGGTGTGGTCAAATTTCAGCAGCGGATAGGGTATGTTATCAGTATTGCACCTACCATGGTGCCGTAGCTGGTTGCAATATTATTACATAGTTAAAGCATATTCTTTTTGTCAAAATTCAGTAGTAAAAGGCGTATGGCATAAGAATGATACCTCCCCTGGTACAAAATTCGATTGGATTATTATGGCATAGAACTTTTTAAGTCATACTTTTTTTTAATTAATAACTTTTTCATTCATAAATAAATGATTGAAAAAATAATAAATATTTTTTTAGGGTACTCCGATTTAGATAAAATTAGGTATGTGCACTCAGTATCATGGGCACTTACCAACCCTTGAATATAACCACACCTTTCTGTTACATCCTGTATAGCTATCAAAATAAGTAGCGGCTACTACAAGACACCTTTGCATTAAATTTCATCGATATTCATTAAGTGGTCTTTGAGTAAAATTCCTGTGGCATATGGACGGACAGACAGACAGACGGGCATGACAAAACCATAAGGGTTCCATTTTTGCCATTTTGGTTATGAAACCCTGAAAATCACCCTGTATACATTATAACTCATCTTAATAATATTCCAGCAAAAATGTAAGAGTTACAATCCCCAGTCATTTCCCGTACATCAGAATATTTTATCGTCTGATTTTCTCAAGGTACACCAATCATAACACGCCTTCTCAAAACTAATTTGTAGACAAATGTGCTCCGAAATGAGACGAATCTTAAAACATAAATATCGCGAGGTTCGTTATTGCGCGCGATGAGTAGGGTGAGAACACTCGTTGGCGGCACAGCGCCGCTGCAACTGCGACAAAATTCATTTAACAACTCCCTAATGTGAACGCGGAACTGTAGAATGAAGGTTTAATAGCTTTGTTGTGTTGTATAATTGAGGTTGTTTATATGAACCTCTATTTTGTGCAATTTTTGTAACGGGACATGAATTTCGGTTGGTTCAATTGTTAAAAATTCTAATCGATTACGATGCCGAGTATTGGCTTTTCAGTAATACCTTTGTTAGTTAAACATAATTTAGTATCTTTATTAAACAGCCAGAGTCATTAGGATCACATTGAAATATTGTTAAAACTAATCTTCCTGTAGAGAAATATTAAAAAACATTTGCTAAAGATCATAATTGATTGTAATGGTCCCATGTCACGATATTTAATAATTGGTAAATGGGATTCTAATCTCTAAGAGATAAACGTTCCAAAGAGCAATAGAACGCAGAATAGTAGGGACAAGACGTCGAGACAGAGCCAAAAATACTGACATCAGGATGAAAACCAAGCTAACTGATATACTACTACGCATCAACCAACAAAAGTGGAGATGGACAATCAAGGAAAATGGTGTAAGGCAGTTTCAGAGTGGTACCCAAGATATGGAAAGAGAAGCCGTGGAAGACAGTGTATAAGATGGGAGGATGAGATCAAAATGACAGCTGGCCCACCGTGGAGACGGGTAACTCAGGACGACTGCAATGGAAACTGGAGACCTATGCCAAGAGTCACACTGAGACTAGAGCCATCTCATAACATACGAATTATACGAACGCGTACCTCATTTCTAATCCCAGAATAAAAGGCTTTATTACTATTATTATTATTAAATAGGATTCTTAAAGTTAATTTGCAATTAAATTTATAATATTATTTATTAAGCTTTCTGTGTTCGACTTGTTATAGCTCATACTGTACATAGTTCTAACCGCTTTAATCACTCCCAAAGAAATACAGCGTTTTCATTGCTATCTTTTTTTGGTAGACTTGAAAATAAAAATTAAAAATGAAACCACTTGTGCTATTCAATTTGATCAAAGAAACTCACCGTATGAAAAATAAAAAATAATAAACCGACTGCACCTCCAACAGGTATCCCCACCCTAATTCATTAATACGTCAGCTGTCCTTATTTAGCATAACAAGATGTCTTAAAATTTATCCGCTGATGTATCTCGTGAGCGATGCGCGGCCATTGCGCACACCACTGGTTTATTCATGAACGCACATAGCGCACATCCGAATCCAGCCTAAACATCTATTATTTATTTCGTACCCAGATTAAACCGCACATTTTTTGTGAAGATTGTTTTAGGTTGGCTACAGATTAAAGCTTATACTTATTTACTAACTAGCTGTGCCTTGCGGTGTTACCCGCGGTTTATTGCCTATGTGTTAAACCAGGGTGTCAGCTAACTCCATACCAAATGTTATTAAAATCGCTCCAGCCGTTTAGACGTGGAGAAGTAACAAGCATACACACTCACACACTCACAAACTTTCGCTTTTATAATATTAGTATGACTATGGCGTATTTAGGTTTGGGTCGAAATAGGTACTTCTGCTTTAATCTGTACAAAATATAAATTGATCTCCTTTACCCTACAGACGCCCATCGTTCAGCAAATTCCAACCTCAGCCGTTTCCACTCCTAACGATTCTGGACCACAATCGTCCATTTGATCCCCGCTAATTTGATCAGATCGTTGGTCCATCTGTTAGGAATTCACTTCACATGCGCAGAAACCGCATGCCAATTTACATAAATTTCATTAGTCGTTACTTCACTTTTAAACAACATCGCACGCCGAATATCGATATGTCGATTAATGAAACGAGTTAATGTCTTTAACCGAATATTTAATCGAGTATTTGGTGAATATATCGAGTCAGTGTGAGACGTCACCCGACCGGGGAGAAGGGGAGGACCCTGTACGCTATTAGATCGACTTATTTCGATCGAATCATTTTATTATTAATGGCACACTCGTAAATGGAGAATTCGAGAGTTAAATACTCGCTAAAGTGGGAAATGAGGGATGCGAAGTGTTTTATGGCCTGTTGGTCTAGTGGTTAGCGACCTGGACTCCGGAATGTTAGGAATCCGGAGGTCGTGAGTTCGATCCCCACCCAGAATAAAACTTTGTGTAATGAGCACGATGGTTTATTATGTATTTGGGTTATTTATCTATAATATGTATTATTATTATATATTTAATGAGTATTATGCAAAATTCTAAACTATATCCATACTAACATTGTAAGATTTGGTCTCTCTCGATAGTTAATCTCTGAAATTTGGACCAGACACAGCTGGAAGCTTAATGATGTAGGTTAGCATCTATAAAATCGCGAACAACAGTTAGTGAATTTAATATCGGTTAGAAAAATTTCAAATATTTAAACAAATTATATTTTTGGGGTAGGTAGGTATATCCTGTTAAATGTTGAAAACAAATTAAAAACTAGCTAATTTTAGATACCGCACAAATGTATGTGAGCTTATTCCGAAGTTGATGGATTACATTAGAAAAGCGATAAGGCGCAGGACCGAGTGCTTAACGTCATCCATCGAAGGACCTGACCATAGTTACGTTATTAACCCTTATCTTACACGCCATGCAAGTTATCTCACCACCTTGTTTCTACGGTGAAGAAATTGCAACTTATAATCAAACTTTATCAAAAACGGGATTGTGAACCGTAACTTATTTTGATACAAAGTGTAATAAGTGGTAAACATGTATTTAGAACGTCAGAATTCACTGTTTTTTGTTTTCAAGTCTGGCACACGGTTATTTTTCTACCCCACAGCCAGCTCTAGTTACACTAGTCTTGGCACAAATTTTATAACATCTATTATAATTTGAGCCCTACTTTCTAACCTATTTTGACTTGCGGGCCATCGCCTAAATTCTTTTTCAAAGGAGCGGAAAATAGAATTATAAGATTCTATTTTATCATATGACAGCATTTTTAATATACCTACTACTCGTTTCTTGTTGATTCGTTTTCGAGGTAAAATTATTTGTCATGTTAACAACAATTTGCGGTCCTTACCCCATTTTATTTATGGCGCAAATACGATTGATTAAATTCTGACAGGGAAACAACATGCTAATGAAACCCATTAAATTGGAAGCTAATTTATATTCAAAAAGATTTCATTTATTTTCATCAATATAATCAAGGGCCATTCAGATCAATTTTCTAATAGAAAAAAATGCATATTAATCTAATGGGGCGTTTTAAACCACAGACAGATACAAATATATACAATACACGTATATTGAATAATAAAAGCTTTATTCATAGATATTTTTACATAGCACAATATAGTGGTCAAATAGTATGTAATTGTGGGGTTGCAGTAAATTAAAATGTATAATTTTAAAATCTGCGTTATTTAAGCTTTGCTTTAAAAGAGTTTGATTGTTATTATCATTTTATTGCAAATTATTATAATTACTACAAAGTTAGTTAATATTTTACAATTTTCTTAGAAATGTCATAAAGTTCGTTGTAATTGGCTAAGAGTATAGTATAAAATAAATGAATTGAATTAATAAAAAACTATTGTCATACTAGTGAAATATCTAAATGCTTATAGATAATAATTGGTCGGCCATCAACGGGTTGTTTCACCCTACCGTCAATACAGTTGTCAATATCGAGTGAACATATCCAGTGCAAATATCAGTAATACAGAGTGCATGTGTGCTGCGACAGTGCAAATATTTGGTACATTTTATTACGAGTATGACACGAGCGTGCCGCGTGGTACGTGTGAGATGGGTCAATGTTTGTGGGACCATTTGGATAGGATTAAAATATTTTGTGGATAATTAGGTCACAAGTGCAATATCGCTCGACTCAACACTCAAGTAAATAACTATTCAATGCGAAGTTGTGTCTGTCGATTTGCTTGTTTTTAGGGTTCCGTAGCCAAACTGGCAAAAGTGGAACACGTATAGATTCGTCATGTCCGTCTGTCTGTCCGTATGTCACAGGCATTTTAATCAAATACTACATAATGAATATTGATTTTATTTGGTGAAAAGGTATCTAGTAGTAGCCGCTACTTAGTTTGATAGTTAAATAATAATAATAAATATTTATAGGGGGGGGGGGCACTCTATACATGTAACATGCTAAATGAAGCTGAAAAAATTTTTTTGAGTAATCTATGTGACATTGGACAGGTTTTTTAAAAACATTTTAAGGTTTCTAATAAACTTTTTGGATAAGTGAATATTTTTATAAATAATCGCTTCGAAAGTTGCATAAATTGTGCCCCCTTATCTTTCGAACCGTGTCACTAAAAAATATGAAAAAAAAAAAACACAACAAAAAGGTACCGCTTAACAAATACTTTAAACTAAAATTACTTCGGACATGATGGGATATACCGTCATTTGGTTATTGTCGAAACATTGCGTTCTCAACAAAAGGGCGATAAATATGCGCTCTTCTGCTGGTGCAATTATTCAAATCTGATTTCTTCATAGGGCTCCGGAAACCTACACTGAGCATGATCTGACATGCTCTTGCCCTTTCTTATTTAATGACTAAACGAACGAATTTGGCAAGAAGAAAATCGCTTTAGCAGTTTTGAAGATAATCTGCTTTTGCCTTATGTGTCGAGGATTGACGTATTCACATTAGATAATATTGTTAGCACCACTAGGCTAAAGTAACATACAATTTATTTCATTCAGTTGTGAATACTGACTACCTACAGTGCTCTAAATAATCATAGGCATATATACGAGTACGAGTATAAAGCTACAATCACACAGATCCATACATTACCGCTATATCCCCAGTGAATACTATTCAAAATCTTGATTATTATTAGAAAAGATTAAAGTTCTAAATAAAAAGTTGTTAAGAGGGCATTACACTGAGAGAATGATTTATTTAGCGCTACGTACACAGTAACACGATCGCCGGCCTCGCTCTTCCGCACACAACCATTACTTCTCAGTGCGCAGGAGCGCAGGTCAAAATAAAGTAGAATATTCGTTCGTACATATGTTAGATTACGAACGCCATGACAATGACAATACGAATATGCTCGTTTTTGCATTTTTCCGCAACTTCAAGATTTGTTAGCGGGATCATTTTAAGACATATCCTTAATTTCTTTATTTCATCTACTAGAAAAACTCTTTGACTAGTGACACAATTTTTTTCGTGTCCTAATATTTAGGTTTTCTATATAATTTTTTGAGAGAGCCAAACCCTTTTTCGCGTAATCTACCCTTAAAGACATTGACACTAGCGGATCCAGGGGAGGGGACCAAGAGGATCAGACAACACCTTCTCCCAAAAGTTTAAGAGTCTTACGATGAATTTTGAGCTATCTTCCGATGCTGTTCCTTGAAAATACAATACCCTGAGCGGGGTCAAACTCTCCCTTCCAAACCAAACAAATACAAAACAAGGGTACAAGAACAAGCCAAACTGAGGCTAGACTGAGCAGGACTTGTTATAGACAAGGTTTTATATTAACTTAGTCGTTTAAATATCGGGTATTTTTGGATTTCTAATTTAAAGGTGGTCACATATTTTACTTTCAAGGCGGTGGAAACTATACGAGTACTCCTTCAGTGCACCGGCGTCACCCAAATCGGCAAGGAAATATTTGAAACACCAAGATTATTTGCACATATCCTAAGAAGACCGGGAAGACTGATCTGCTTCTAAAGAGAGGTGAGCTGGTTGGAATAACGGTCTCCATGGCTCACAATGGTCTACTTAAAGGACTAAGTGCGGAAACCAAAACCCCTAACATAGAACATAGTATCCTCAATTTTAATATCAGGATATTGCTGGCAACTCCGTGAATGCAGGCTGCACAGAAATTTGCATACGTCCGCGGACAGGTATTGGTTTACGCACGTAGCATCTATACGTGAAACGTTTTCCGATAACACGTTGTATAATCTCGACATACGATTGTTCTCTTGCTGCTCCCTTGTTTTTTACACAGTTTATGTGGAATGTACATTTTAGTGCTCTGACCCGTGAGTCGGGTAACAATAAGCCTAGATAGTCGTAGAAGCAAAGATAACTAGTAATGTGGGATTGGATCCCACATTACTAGCAATCCTGTTAATCCCTCCAGAAGCTAAATAGCTTATGCTAGGAGTGGGTTCACGTCGCTCACGTGGTGGCGAGTTCGATCCCTTAAACATTAGCCTACCGCCGCTTTAAATAAAAACAAAATGGGTGTTAAAAATCCCCATATTAGACATGTGCTGACCGTTGAAATTATTGATCTTAGCTCAAGGTCAGCATAAACTTAAATGATTTAGTCTACTAAGTCAATGGTGAGCATATGCTTCATCAAGTTTTAGCCAGACTAAGCCTTAAGCAGGGTAATTGTTACAAGCTTTTATTTAGCTTGTAATGTTTGGAAGCTTAATTTAAACTACTTCCCGGAGTCATGTGTTTTTTTTTTGTTTTTATTACAATATTAAGTTACCCATGTAGCTGTTCTAATGATGGAGCCGAAAGACGGCCATAGGAACTTCTTAACTTAACAAAATAACCCATCAAGTTTGGACTCATTTTTTTTTTAAAGATAATAGCAATGTGGTATCGTCGTCCCACGTTACTAGCAATCCCGTTAACCCCTCCAGCTAAGTTCAATGGCTTGTGTTAGGAGTGGGTTCACGTCGGTAGTTTAATAACCAGGATTCGACCTCACGATTGCGAGACCGATGCCTTAGCCATTAGTCTACCGCCGCTTCAATTTTTTTTTATCATGGTGAGTGCTTTGGTGCTACATGCTATCTAGGGTTTGATGGTGGAATCGGAAGGTGACCATAGGAACTTCTGAACTAAACAAGATAAACACATCGAGTTTGAGCTCGATTGGTTTGTCTTGAGGAGTACTTTCATTATTCATAACATAAAATCTATACCTAAAGCTTGTTTTAAAAAAATACAATTAATCGAATATATTTGGCGCCCCACAGCCTAAACTGCTTTATGTGAGGTATTATCGGATTAATTGTGAGAGACTATGATTTTTTTTAATGTGTTAACTTCTTATAAATCGATGACCGGCTGCACTCACGAAAAAGCGTGACGTCTGAAGTATTGTGGCCATCGGGTGTGTTAGATTTTACATAGGGGTCGTAGCAATTTGTAATAAAATACTAAAGCTTTTATTGTAGAACTACGTAGAAGTCCTACGACTCCTTGTAGAAGACCTACGACTCATCGTAGTAGTACTACGACTCATTGTAGACCACTACGACTCATCGTAGAACTACACTTACTACTGTGTCAGGATATTTGGATCATATACCCAATCAGTTGCAATCTAACCTTATCAATCAGTATAGCATCAATAGGAAATAGAATAAATTAGGGAGGTAAATAATACAAAGGAATAAATGACAAGTATCATATATTTTCAACCTTGTTTGGTCTAGTTGTATCAAAGGTTTCATAATAGCCAGTCTCCTAATAAACATTTGCCATACTACATTTCATACATCCTAAATACAATATACCACAGATACTTTCTAACATAACCAATTCACAACATTATTGCAATGTACGACCATATCGCTGTAGAACAGCTGATAAGTATCACACCAGGCAATAATCATCAAATCATATCACATTGCAATATATTGTTATTAGTCAATATCTATACATAATACACAATAATAGGATATCAGCACAAAAGAACCAGCAATAAGTATAATCTGAATCGGATCGTACCTGTATCCACAAATGTTGCAATCAGACTGAGCCTCGATCACAATCTGTCAGTCCTTTTATAGAACAAATACACTGAATATTAAAGAACATGTGGGTACTTCGCAAATATTCCTAATCATTATACTTTAACCCATAAAATAATTTATACACAGAATTATGTTATTTAAATAAAGGAATAATAATAAAACTATTACACAGATAAAACACACTACCTTTTAATTTTCAATAAAAGAAGTGAAATATCACAACAACAATATTTGACGTTTCAAGCAGTAGGGGGAATACCCCTAGCGCCGGACGGCACCTACCGCCGGACACATGTATTATCTGAACAAGTAACAGCACGATCGACTCGGGTATAGAATGAAAAGGGTGCGGGGCGGGTATCGTAGTGAACACACGGGACGCGGCTTCTCAGTCCCCCGCAAGACGGCAGTGAGAGCGGTCGATCGTAGCGATTGGCGGGAAAACGCGGCATCGGATAACATTCGAGTGAGTATTACCAGAATATTTTCGTATTTACTTATTTAATGTTACTTTGAATAAGTAGTTGTGACTGTTATCTCACAAAATATGTAACAATCTGTTACTATATTACCTAAACTCAGAAAATATTCCAACAATTTTAAAAATAGGTAGTCCCCTAGTACCGGACAGGATTTTGTCCCTTAGTACCGGACAATAAACATGTCTATTTTATTTACGTTTTCTTTACTAATATGTAACATTTTTGTGTTTATAGGATAAAACAAAGCACACCAAACAATCATGGAGGGAAACGGTGAAGAAGGGCCAAAGAAAAAAGGAAGCTGGTGTCAACAAAATTTGAAAACTGGTGTTGATATGGTTATATCGAAAAAGTTAAGTTTGCGACAAGCTTCAGTAAAATATGGCATCCCCAGAAGTACACTACATGATAAAATAGCTGCTATTAAGTCTGGACAAGAAGTAAAATTCACACCAAAGATAGGTAGATACGAAAAAACGTTTTTACCCGAATATGAACAGTTATTAGTCAAACACGTAAAGGTACAACACGTAGATAAATTCTAACAGATGTCTACCGCTGACAAAAAAAGAATTCCTGAAGTTGGCTTATGACTTGGCAATTGCGTTAAAGATTCCACATCGCTTCAATAACGAGAAAAAAACTGCTGGTAAGCATTTTTATTTTGATTTTATGGCCCGATATCCTGAATTGTCTTTGAGAAGGCCAGAGTCTACCAGCCTGATGCGCACAGTTGGATTTAACAAACCACAAGTTGACCTTTTCTTCTCAAATCTGGAACATTTGATGACTCTTCATAATTTTCTACCTTCTAATATCTACAATTGTGATGAGACAGGTGTGAGTTGTGTGCAAAAACATTCAAAAGTCATAGCTCCCAAAGCTGTTAGACAAGTTGGAAAACTCACTTCAGCAGAGAGAGGCAAAAATATTACCATAATGTTTTGTATGAGTGCGAATGGCTATTTTATACCTCCATTTTTTATATTCCCAAGACAAAGGATGAATGACAGGCTTATGATTAACGCTCCGGCTCAAAGCGTAGGAGTAGCACAACCGAAGGGTTGGATGAATAGTGACTTCTTTTTACAGTGGATGAATCATTTTTCAAAATTCTCACGCCCTACAAAGGAAAACCCAGTGCTAGTTCTGCTGGATGGCCATTGCAGTCATAAGACATTGGGTGTCATAAATTTTTGTCGTGAGCATCATATTCATTTAATGAGTTCACCGCCTCATACAACTCATAAACTTCAACCCCTGGATAGGACGTTTATGAAACCGTTTAAAAATGCATATCATGAACAATGCGATATGTGGATGAGAGCAAATGCAGGAGCAAGAATAACCGATTACGATATTGCCGGTTTGGTTAATAATGCATTTAGAAAAGTAGCTCGACTAGAGATTGCGGTATCAGGTTTTAAATGCACGGGTATCTACCCGTTTGATAAAAATGTCTTTTCAGACCTCGATTTCTTACCTGCTGATTTGACTAATATTCCACTCGAAGAATCTGAATGTTTGCAACCCATTGTTCCTGAAAATGATGAAGTTTCAGAGCCAACCACTAGCGCCATTGTCGAATTGCCCGCCAATTTTGAAGTCCAGCCGTCCACTAGTTCAACCATGACTATCGTTGAAACAATTCACAAGCTATCTCCTATACCAGACGCTGCTAAAAAACGCTCGGCTGCTAGAAAAAGGAAATGTGAAAAAAGCGCAATTCTCACTTCGTCCCCATATAAAAACGCAGTAGAAGAAAAAGAGAATGACAGGAAAATTAAGGAAGTCAAGAAAGAGATTACAAAGAATTTGAAAACACTTAAAGACGGAAACAAAAAGCAACCTAAGAACCAAAATAAGTCCGATAAAAGTGAGCCATTATCGCAGATCGCAAACCCTCAGACCACTTGCGAGGTCTGTTTGGAGGACCATGACGAAAGTTGGATCCAATGTGGAAGTTGTTCAGGATGGGTTCACGAAGCTTGTGCTGACGTACCCGAATGCTCCGACGGTTATGTTTGCGATCGATGCTTATTATTTTAATATTGTCCGGCGCTAGGGATTCGACAATCACTATGTCCGGTACTAGGTGCCACAATTACGTTCGTGCAAAATTATATGCCAAAGTTAAATTAAAATTTTTGTTAGATTTTCCTAGAAGTTGGGTATTTTGTTGCTTTATTTTAATGTCTAATATAACTAAGTTGATTTGTACCTGATTAAACATACATTTTTTTAATTTTGTTTTTATTTATGTAAAATAAACCTTAAGTGTCCGCTACTGGGGGAACTCCCCCTACCTACATTTGTGACCAGTGGATATTTATTGTTTTAATTCATTTATAATACTGTGTGGTGCTTTTATAATGTGTTATAATCATCTTAAGTAATTTACATGTTAATTACAACATAAACTGTAAGTACTTGTACTTTGTCATAACCTATTCCGTGATACAAATTATTGTTCAGGTTACTAAAAAAGACATGGCTACTTGAATATCCATGGCTATTGTTATAATATAAACAACTTGTAGCTACTTCTATTATGTCAATTTACTCTGCCATAACGTATTCTGTTATTCTAATGTACAAATACTGTCGCATATTCTACAGTTAACAACATTACAGTGGTATTTAGGATTCCTTATTAAAGTGGTCATTATGTCTACGATTTATTGACAGGCTAAACAAATTCATCAAACATATTCATCCCTTAGTACACAGGTATAATATTTACCTGAATTTATTTATTACGATTGATATTTATCTATGTAAATAGCCATTAATATATCCCTTATCTATCAGGTGCATGAGCCCGGGTCCACTAAAGCTATCACAGGCATGGTAATTTATTACAATGTCATCACTGTTTTGGCGATTCTAGCGACATGCGAAACAGTTGGAAAATTAAAAAAAAAAGTATCACAGGCAAGGTTGTTTATTCAATGTCATCAATGTTTTCTAATGACGTTAACACGTAAAATTATCGTCTGTAAACCGACTTTACAGACACCCATTTTTTTTATTAATTTTCAGTTGGGTTTTTTGTTTTTTATAATTTTTTAAACTAAATTTGGGCTAAGCCTAAGTGCGCTCTAAAGATCTCAGCTTAAGCATTACAAAGAAGAAAAAGATAATTTTATTTAGAGAAACCTACCAAGTTATATTTTTTTAATTATAAAAATAACTAAAGAAAACTATTCACAAATCCCTCGCAAAACGCCTCAGCTTACTTTCGCTAAAACCATTTAAAAACTTTACATCGCAGTGAATAAAGAATTACATCTCATTTTTATTCAAAAAAGATTCTCCTTTAAGTCGAAGCATTGATAAAATATTCCTTCTTGAAACGGACAACATTATGTCGATAAAAATATAATCCCTGTCCGTACTACAAGTCTAAGTCATTTATTTTTCATAAGCAAAATGCGACAGAGTATTTTTTATCCGCTTACGGAGGGAAAATCTGTAAACACCATACAGTAAGCCCTGGAGAACATAAAGGAGCCCAAACCATATCGACTGCCGCCTTAATCTGCCATAAACAATCGCTACGAACAAAACCGTGCAATAGTAAATTTCACGAAAAGTCATCCGAGGGAATAATGGCTAAATTCTCTGATCGTGGAGACTTTGTCACTCAAAAAACAACTATAAATCTGCTACCTTTACAGTCCAAAATTGTATTTCCTAAATTTTCATGTCCGAATTGATCTGTTAAGCAATATAAAGTCATATCCTTAAAACAATAGAGTTGGTTTTCGCTAGAAGTGGTAGACAGTAACATGTGACTCGCCGTTTAATCTGGCTCTGTTATTTTTCCGGTAATACATCAAAGTGGCGACTTTCTACGGCAAATTGTATCAAAGTCGCTGATGTATGTACCGCTCACATATGAGTAGGAGGGTATAAGTAAAGCGTTGTACACACTACGGACGAATGCTGGGTTCTTGTTCACGATCTTTATTCCGTGTCCACGGCAAGCCCGTGCGTACTGCCATAATAGTAAATGTGGAGTTGTGCTCACAAATGCATCAAGGCGCCTGAAAGGCGCGCTCAAAAATGTCCGCCGCGCATGTGCGTTGTTGCATTACTAAGCGCAACTCTCCATTTACCATTATGACAAGATTTTGACACGAGTTTTGAGTTCGCACGAGTGGACACGAAAAAAAGATCGTGAATAAGGAATCTAGTCGAGCGTATGTCGGAACGGTTTACCATATTATCGTTGGGATCAAAATGACTCTACATTCTGTTTTCTTTCAAAAAAATAGTATGGTGGTTATAAATAATATCCGGAACAAACAATGTAAGCTATCTCGCGGCTTCGCCTTTGTTATTTGATTTTATCTGGCTGACCCGGTGACACTACAGTTCCCATACAAAATTATTTTCTGTATTAATGCGAACAAAATAAAAAAAAGAATTATTAAAATCGTTCCAGCTGTTATCGAGTTTTAGCGAGACCAACGAACAGCTGTTCATTTTTATATAATTAGTTTCAATGCGATTGTCATATTTATTTTATTTAGAAACAGGCTCCGAAAGTAATGAACGGATTAAAAAAAATCTTTCACCCTTTGGAAGTCACATTATCGGGGAGTAACATAGGCTATATTTTATTGTCAAAAAATTAGAGATATTTACGAAAATTACAATAATGTAACAAGGTATAAAAAGCTACGATATGACACCCGTGCGAAGCCGGGGCAGGCAGCTAGTTATTCATAATTTTGAATTAATTACACTTCCCGTAACTTAAACACAATTCGACACGGAAACCCACCTCGCCTCCTACGTCAGCGTGTGATCACGGTCGGTGTAATCCGACCGAAACGTCAGCAGTTACTGTGTAACTTTACCTAGTTGAAACGCGTTTATTCCCGTGTCGAATTGTGTATATGATATGCATGCAAGTATTTGGGAACATACGCATTAACCACATAACATCGCAAGGTCCATACTGGTCGCAGATGAGATAAATGGACCACATGGTCCAGTAAACCCAAAAAAAATGTAATTGTCAAAAAATTTGGAGATTGTGCCTCACTATGCCTATGTGTTATCGTTTTTATAAATACACAAGATTTTATCCAGCCATATTCGCGTCTCACGTCCAATCCACACCCGTCATCTGTGTGCATTACGCTTTAGATTGTTGAAGTGTGTGTGTGTGTGTGTGTACGTGTGTATATGTGTGTGTGTGTAAGGCGCCGGCGGCGACCGCAAGATTTATTCCTACTCAGTGATATTAAGCGGATATCTTTGCGATATCGAAGCTATGACTAAAAGTATTGTGTAAGTTTCTTTATTTTAATTTTCGGTGCCTTTCGCTTGCTGTTTTGTTCTTGTTTCTGTAGATGATTGTACCTACCGACCCGACTTTGAATATTTTTTTTAGTTTTCAGAATGAATGTTTATTTTGTATCGTATGTAGAACATGGTGTTTTGCGAATATGATATATATTTTAAGTTTTGAGAAAGTGATATTCAGCGAGCGGAAGGGTAAAAGGATTACTTTTACAAATACATAGGTACCTACTTTTAACTATACATTTATATTATTAAATTTATATTGAAAAGTAATGTTAATGTTTGCACACTTATACAGGGGATTTTTATTATAATCTCAGTATTTAAATATTAAATTAAAAAGTGAGATTAAAGAAATGGCTCATCGAGCAAGCATTTTAAACATTTGACGAACTAATGACGATTAAATGAACATATACCTATTACGTACCTAATTTACTGGCATATTATATATGTCATTATATAGTCTATTTTATTAAGAGAATAAGCATTGCCATACAACGTGGCAATGCTGCCAGCCTTCTGGTACTAGTATAGTATTATATTATCTGTGCTTCTGGGCACTATACCGTAGACATCGATGGGGAGGAATTCTTCGACGCCTAACTCTTTTTTGTAGTTTACTAGGTAAGTTGTAAATAATAGTATGTATATAATTCGTACGTCGTTATATAGCTTGTAGTTATTAACATTGTAAATTTTCATTTTGCTAATTAATAAACGTATATTTTATTTGATTTAGATTTTTTTTTGAGATTTATATTTTGTATTGTATTATTATTCTTTTTGTTGTTTTTGTCATGAATTGTATGTAATTATTCTTCAACTATTTTTTTATTGACATGTAACAATCCCTTACCAATAAATGAATATGAATATGAATAAAAAAAAGTTATAACGTATTTAAAAAAAGTGGCTTAAGTTTTTTCCATTTAAAAGGCCCTAATACAACAACTGCCTTCAGAACGTAACAAAGGCAGCGAGCAATAAGCAGCGAGAACGTTCACAACTCATACATCAATGCAGTAGTTGCATTTCATAGCCGGCGTTGACAAAGGCCTCACAAACGGGAGTCAAATGCACACGGACAGATGGCCGGCTGCCTACAATTAGCGAAAACAGACTCAGACACACATAGATGCATACGTACACAAATCTCGGTCGAACTAACTCATGGGCCGTCTTGATAAGTACCACAACAGTGTCAGTTATTCTTCCGTGAAATAGTGATGTTAACACATCACTCTGTTTTTGTTGAAAGGCACAGTAGCAAATGTAGTTGCTGGGCAAATGAGACCTATGAATTAGCTCTACGGCGACATTCAGATCTTTGCCAAACAAGGTTTAGGATGGCGCTAATATCGTTATAAACTAGCGTGACGCTTACCATCAGGCGCACGACCTGCCCGTCTCCTCATTTCGTAGTATAATATTTTTTTTTTATTATAAAAAAACAATGTTTGAATTTTTTTTTCTCTAAAAAAAATGTTTTTTTTTTTTAATTTAAAAAAAGCAATTAAAATTTTTTTTTTTTTTTAGTTTTTAAAAAAGTTTTTTTTTTAATTAAAAAAAAATCATTAAAAATGTTCTGCTATTCATTGATAGATGGCAAAAGTAATAAGTATCACCGCTGTGCCCGTCGGAGTGGGGAGCGTGAGGTTTTTTCGTTACGGAATTTCTGGATTCGGTCCCCGCGCTCAAGGCCCGCGATAGAAGCTATGCAATAGCTTAAAAAAATACTTGTCTTAAAAGGTTTACGGATGATAATTTTACGTGATAACGTCATAAGAAAACATTGATGACATTGTAGTAAACAACCATGCCTGTGACAGCTTTAATGGACCCGGGCGCATACCGTCCTTGCCCGACGGCCACAAATCGCCTTTTCCTGTTGCTTAGCAACCAATCAACAACGTGACCGTTGCTTAGCAGCCAATCAATAACGTGACCGTTGCTTAGCAGCCAATCAATAACGTGACCGTTGCTTAGCAGCCAATCAATAACGTGACCGCTTCTACGTGATACTTTTTCGTGCGTGAACCCGGTCATCGATTTATAGACGTCAAAAACTTGGTCGAATGACAACCGAGACTAACGCTCGGTACATGCGCATATGTGTGCGTGGATTATTTGTTGACCTGTGAGCCGGCTGTACCGTGCTTTGTGACAAAGGTCATTTTACTTTTATTATACGAACGCACCGCGCCGCACAAGAGTAGGACCCCTTTTAGTATCCCCCTCCTAGTGTGACCCCCCTAGGCAGGACGGGCCGGGTCTGTCCGGCCGAGATTGCAGTGTTACATCTAAATTGATTTAAAAAAAATCTATTCGGAGGTTGAAATTGTGAGCTTCTTCTGTTCTAGGTACAGTTAGCAACTGTGTGAGTTGTGGAACGAATTATAAATTGATTGTGATTGTTTTTTAAAATCCAAAACAAGGGTTGTTGTAAGTTTGTAGCCCCTCTTGATAAGTGATTGAATCAGGCGTCACAAGGCGGAAATCCATCCTAAGTAGATCAGGGAATCCACCACCCATCCTCGGTCTGTGAAATCTACTCTGAAAAATTGATGGTGGCGGAATATTGCGAGTCATGGGTCTGCAGGTGCCTACACGGCAGAAATCCATCTTAAGTAGATTATTAACCACGGAACCCACAACCCACCCTCGATCTGTGAAATCTACTCTAAAAACTTGATGGTAGCGGAATATTGCGAGTCATGGGTCTGCAGGGGCCTACAAGGCAGAAATTCATCCTAAGTAGATTATTAACCACGGAACCCACAACCCACCCTCGATCTGTGAAATCTACTCTGAAAAATTGATGGTGGCGGAATATTGCGAGTCATGGGTCTGCAGGTGCCTACACGGCAGAAATCCATCTTAAGTAGATTATTAACCACGGAACCCACAACCCACCCTCGATCTGTGAAATCTACTCTAAAAACTTGATGGTAGCGGAATATTGCGAGTCATGGGTCTGCAGGGGCCTACAAGGCAGAAATTCATCCTAAGTAGATTATTAACCACGGAACCCACAACCCACCCTCGATCTGTGAAATCTACTCTGAAAAATTGATGGTAGCGGAATATCTATATATTTCGACTGCCTCTGTGGCGCGAATGGAGTGTATCCGACTGCTACGCAAGAGACTTGATCCCCACCCAGGATAAAACTTTGTGTAATGAGCACGATGGTTTATTCTGTGTCTGAGTGTATGTTTATCAGTTGTCTGGTTTCCATAGTACAAGCTCTGCTTAGTTTGAGATCAGATAGCGTTGTGTGGTGTGAGTTGTCCCAAGATATTATATTATTATTATATATTGCGAGGTGCCTACCACTCGACTTGGTGAGAGTACTTCACTAATTTTCTTTGTTATATACTTATCTTTTATTTTGTGTTCGGTCTGTCAATCTGTTTCAATTGTCTTAATTGGCGTTTCCTTACTACTTCAATCGTGGTGATGACAGTTCCTTGATCTGTGCAACACTACGTAGAAGGTTGGTGGGTAACTTGAAACTGTACTGTGTTTTACTGTTAAAATATGTTGTTTAAAATATGCATTAGTGACTTGTGTTGGTAACTGTACCTGATGCACGCGGCGTTTTAGGGTTCTGTAGCCAAAATGGCAAAAACGGAACCCCTATAGTTTCGTCATGTCCGTCTGGCTGTTTGTTCGCCCTATGTCACAGGCATTTTACTCAAAAACTGCTTAATGGATATTGATTAAATTTTCACTTCTGCCAGCACTCCGTTTGCAACCCGTTTTTTTTTATACGGCAATGGCTCCGGAACTCTACACTGAACATGATCCGACATGGAATTTGTACGACAATCACATATCTAACATAGCTGGCGTGGGGGGGGGGACACTTGACTTTAACAAAGATTTGCACTTTAAAGCTTTGCACTTTAAAATGGTCTTCATAACCCCGAAACGTTTTTAAAATACCTATGTAGTGATACAGCACACGATGGGGTAGGTGAGAAAAAAAACTCACACCCCCACTTTATATAGGGGAGGTACCCTAAAAAACCTTTTTTTTCAACAGCCTCCTAGCACACAGTCTCGGCGCAAAGGTGCGTACGGCGGACGGTCATGGCGAAACTATAAGGGTTCCTTTTTGCCATTTTGGCTACGTAACCCTAAAACGACAATGACAACGACATGACAATACCAAGTCTATCTCTCAAGTTTCCGAGTAAATAATTTATGGGTTTCAACATAATTTCAGTAATCTATATATTTTCTGCAGTTACTGCCGTTTGTAGGCGACCACTTCTATAGTCATCTTCGAGGTATGTTTTACCTTTTTTAAATATACTGAACCATCTAAAAACGGTTAATCGAGATGGGGCAGACTACTTATTATTGTAATCGTTGAAGGCTAAGTAGTCTGCCCCATCTCGAGAAACCGCCTTTTCAGTTAAACCAAATTTAAAAGGATAAAATACCATAGCACGCGAATGTTCGCAGTTAAGCTCCGTCGTTGTAAAGGAAAACGCGGAAACCGTCGTATTAAAATGACTGGAACATAAATTATTTTTGAAGTGAAAACTTCTTTAGCGGCGTTGTGCACTTATTGGGATGGGTAAAAAAAGTTAAACTCGCATCACAACACGTGACCTGATCGAAAATTCGTAAGACGGAGTGAGAAAAATGAAAAACTGCTACAATATAATTAGAATACGAAGGTAAATTTCATCACCATCTACAAAATTACTATAGCTCAGGTGGGAAATGGGGCGGTCCAGAAAGCAGAAAACCCCAGTTAGTAACATTTAATTTTATTTTTTTTCAGTTTCAGTCAACATCAACGTGTTAACTGAAAAAAAAAATAAACGTTAAAGTATTTTAAGACAGCTTTAAAAGCATTTTAAGGTTTCCAATCAACTGTTTTGTTTGAGTGAATATTTTTGGAAATAAACGCACTGAAAGTTGCATAAATGTCTCCCCTTCGTGGTCACACGGTTTAAAAGTGAGCTTCACTTTTGAACCGTGTGACCACGAACCGTGTGTTTTCTGTCCTTTCCCCTTGTTTTATTGCTTCTTTTTTTCATTTAAAACCAAATAAATCACATTGGACTGAATGTTAGACCACGCAGTTCTCAGATGTAAGATGTTCGATATACGACAAATAGGTACATATCGTCACAGTACCCTAAAACGAATACATTTCATAAGCTTAGTTTACTGTAAGTATATTATATTATTAGGTTAATCCTTATTAGTGACACTATAGTGACTATAGGATGTTGTAATACGTAGGTCACTCGATGAGTTTTGAGATGCTCGTAATTTAAAAATGAAACGCATTTGTGTTATATATTTTTAAAATAAAAATTTATTTAAAAAGAGGACGCAATCATGTTTCTGGCTTAAATAAAAAAACAACAGGTTGCACTCTGGAAGTGCCGGCAGAACTGAAAACTTGAACACTATATTACATACTGATGAAATTTGAATAATATTTTTCAATTTTACTGACAATAATAAAAAAATATGAAATAATAAATCACAAATGAAAAAAAAACCGGGCAATAGCAAGTCGGACCATGCTCAGTGTAGGGTTCCGCAGCCTTGAATAATTGCATCAGCAGAAGAGCGTATGTCCATGGCACTTACGCCCTTTTGTTGAGAAACACAGTTTTTCAGCAATAACTCAATGACAGTATATCCGATCATGACCAAAATAATTTTAGTGTAAAGTATTTTTCAGCTTCTGTTACATGTATGGAGTGCCCCCCTAAAAATATTACTTTTTATTATTTAGCCATTAAAATGCCTGTGACATACCGACAGACAGACAGACGGACATGACGAAACTATAAGGGTTCTGTTTTTTCCATTTTGGCTACGGAACCCTAAAAATCCCGTACTAGTTACATAGTCATAGTCATAGTTATTTATTGGTAAGGAATTCTTACATGTCACAAAATTATAATTTAATAAATTTAGGAACAAAAATAAAAATAGTCAATAGAATACAGGTCAATAAATAACAAAAATTAATAATAATAATGTCAACAAACGAATTACATAGCATAGCGCAGTGTCAATAAAATATAAATAAGTCATAAAATAAAATAAAAAAACAGCAAAATATCAATTACAATAAAACAATAATAATAAAATTAAAATAATAGGTAATGTCAAACGAAAAATAATTAAATAGTTATGACATATCATCAAGTTAGTAATCCGTCAAATGAGTAAAATGCTTGCTCGATAAGCCACGTCTTTAACCTGTGTTTGAAGTTACATGCACTGGTCGCACTAGTGATGATTGCTGGGAAGCGGTTATAAACATCCGGACCCATCACATGAGTTGTCTTGGAAGACTTAGTGAGCGTCCTTGAGGCAGTAGCTAGCAGTCCTTTGCTTCTAGTAGAGTACAAGTGACCATCGCCGATCTTAGGGTATATACAACACAAACCCTACGTCAAATAAAAAACCACCTTTTTGAAGTATGTAAAGAAACTCAGTACACACACATAAGCTACCTGCCTAATTAAATAAGCCGGTTTCAAGCGGTAGGTATATTTTTCTTGTTTGACCAGCCTCTCGTTTATCGAGCCTTTTGTTAAAGCCTCCGCTGACCGCGCACGGCTTTGCGTACTATCCTCTACTCTCCACGTAGCTACAGCTTTAGGGTTTTGATTTACTATGACGTAATATAATACGTCATTGAAATGTAAAAAAAACATTAAAAGTATTTATTAAAAGGCATTATATATATATATATATATACATGTAATGGGACTTAATCGATACGATTAACTATTAAACTATTAGAACGAGGTACCTTTTATTAACACGACGTTTCAATCGAATTGCACCGATCCAATATTCTGTGGCATCGTGTTCGTACCTTACTTATGACTTACATTATCATCGAAAGGTATCAAAAACTCTTCAGTCAAGCGTTCATTCATCAACAACCAGTCCAAACAAACGAAAATTTTGCTGAGAGGTTTTTTATAATGTAGACTCTCAATAGAGGCAAACAAACTAAGAGCGAAGCGGCGGGCAAAAGCTAGATTGCTGGGATACTTGAATTCCAGTGAGTTGTAAAGTCACTTTCGTTCTTCTGCTGCGACATACATATATTTAAAAACCGTTAGCAAAGTATTGTTACGTGTCAGCACAGATAATATAATAGGTACTACTATTTGACTGCCTCTGTGGCGCAGTGGGAGTGTATCCGACTGCTACGCAAGAGGTCGTGGGTTCGATTCCCACACGGGACACCACTTTGTGTGATCCACAAATTGTTGTTCCGAGTCTGGGTGTACTTTGTGTCCGTGACTTGTATGTTTGTAAAGTCCCCCGCGACACAGGGCTTGTACCCTACTGCGGGGGTCGTTTAAAAAAAAAAAATAAAAAAAAAAAAAATAAAAAAAAAAAAATACTATACTAGTAGTGTCAGGTTCGAATAAAATGCCAAATTCCGCAATGACGTATTTATTATCACTATTCCACAAAGAACACTACTACAATGTTCACTGATCAACACTAATAATAACACTGTACAAGTCACAAACTATCGCCTCGAAGTTAACTTTTTGAAATCGTATTTCAAACTGAACTGATATGCGTCGAGGGACCGCCTACAAATACAAAAATTCCATGATCTAGAAAAGTCGACCACATAGTAGTAGCCAGATTCGGGAACGTCACGCACACAAACACACACAGTTGTTTTTGTTTATTGATGCACTCTCGTGTGTTCTACGAGCTTCTCGAACATTTGAGTCGTTCGTTCGTAACAGTATAAAAAAATCTCATAAATTAGCAATAACCAATCACCCTAAGTATCACCTACACTTGCATGACAGATGGATCAGTTAACATCTCTTTTGCTATAACTTTTACAAAACTAATATAGTGACAGTGAACGCTCACCTTAATAAAAAAATTGCTATAGGTACCTACTAGGTACGCTATATAAGTAATGGTACTGAACAAAGAATAATAAAACACATAATTTGCTTTGTTCGACTCGTCGGATATCGCGACAGACAGACGTCGTTAATATTATAACAATGTGTCTGCTCGTCATATGCTCCGGGAATAAAAGAACAATATTTTGGTTATACGCTATTGCATAGCTTTTATCGCGGGCTTTGAGCGCGGCGACCGAATCAAGAAATTCCGTAACGAAAATAAAACCTAACACCCTCCACTCTATCTATGTAGCTCGGCCGAGCGTTCGCTTAACGTATATGTATATGGTACGACTGTACGAAGCTCGCACGGATCGAGAAGAGCTGCTCCGAAATGTAATGAAAAGAAAAAAAAAATACATAAATAATTATAATTGCATAAATTGATAAAAAATACTATCCAATAGCTTTACCGCGGCAGTCCCCGAGTGCCACACATTTTTTTTAAAGTAGGTTACAAGCCCTGCGTCGCGGGGGACTTTACAAACATTCAATTTACGGACACAAAGTACACTCAAACTTGTAAAAACAAGTTGTGAATCACACAAAGCAGTTTCTCGTGTGGGATTGTGAAACTCACGACCTCTTGCACAGCAGTCGCCCACACTATCACCACGCCACCGAAGCTGTCAAAATTACAACAAATTTCCACAGTTATTTAATGATTTATTTAAAAGAAAATTTATTAAATTATGTTATTAATTCAATATAATATGTACCATATCTTATTAAAGGTATAAGATACGAGCAATTCTTACACACAATTTATACACCTTTAAATATAATCTGAATCTCGACAACGGCTCCAGCGATTTTCATGAAATGTAGTATTCAGGGGGTTTCGGGGGCGATAAATCGATCTAACTAAGTTTCATTTTTAGAAAACATCGTTTTAAAAAAAACGAGAAAAGCTCGGTCATCTAGGTAGGTACTGTATATTAATGTTCCTCATATACAATAACAAATTTCCTAATGTGTTTCATATAGAGTATCCTATGGTACTTTTTGCAGATGATAGTACTACAGTCATAAAATATAGCAAAAACACAAGTTATGAGTTACAAACAATAATTTTATTAAAATGACAATTTACAATGTTATTAAATACATTAATTACCCTACGAACTAATTATACACAAACTATTATTGTTTTAAAGTAGTTACAAATAGAAACTACTTTAAAACAATCGCATAAATGGCTTGAAGATTTAACTTAGTATATACACAAAACAAAATTAATGCATTTCCGACAACGAATGATAATTCCAATACACTTTCATGATGAAAAAATCAAAGAAGTATCACACACGATTTTTTTAGGATTAATAATTTAAAATAAACTTACATGGAAGGATTATAATATCATTAACAAATTAAATAGATTTTCTTTTCAACCGACTTCAAAAAGGAGGAGATTCTCAATTCCACTGATTTTTTTTTGTATGTTTGTTCACCGATTACGCAAAGACGGCTGGATTGATTTGAAAAATTCTTTTTGTGTTTGAAAGGTTCCAAGTTGGTCCCATTGTCATCAGATCACGATCTGATGATAGCATCCTGAATAAATCGAGGGAATTCTTAAAATAAAATATTAAAGGGGAACCTACAGTGATTTAATTATATTTCATAGTGATTCGTGCATTTACTCTTAAAAACACCAATTGGTGAAGTGCAACCGATGATGAAGACCACAAATGACGAGCGGACCTATTCAATATTTCACAGTTTGTGATTTAGTTACTCTAATATGGTATTGAGTAGCACTTTATTCTGGTCATACTACTATTACACAATGTAATAGAGCTGATAGTGAACTCCTCAACAATTAACGGCCCTGCATCGGAGCAAGCAATATTTAGTAAAAGGATTTGAGCAATTAAGAAAAAAAACTTTATTCCAAAAAATGTAAAAATGTAACGACTTCAAAAATAAGTACCTAGAATAACAAAAACAAATTAAACATTTTGAAGTTGGTGCCGAATAAAACATAAAGACTACTATTTCATGGCACCAACTTCGAAATGTTTAATTTGTTATGTTATTCTATGCATATTATATTTTGCTTTTTAGTTGCCTTGTAGGTATTTATTTTTGCACTCTATAATGATAATATAATAATAATATCTTGGGACACTTCACATCGCTCGTCATTTGATTCCAAACTAAACAGAGCTTGTACTATGGTAATTTGACAACTGATAAATATATGTACTTATATATACTATTTATACTATTATACTACTATAGTGATGAATATAAAGAAATTGTATACAATAAATATAATACACGAAGAGTCAGAGAAAATATATAAATCCAACCGCGAATAACCAACTATTATGGCAAAAGACTGCCAAAGTATTTAGTACCAAAGACATTCAATAAGGTTGAGTTATTAAGACAGAAATCTAAGTTAAGTAAAGGTGTGTTGAGGTCCAAACTGCGAGACTTGCTTCTCGATGGCCGAGATGCGGCAGGTGCTGGTGGCGGTACACCTACACAGAGTGACCGCAATCTGTTGCATGTCTCTGAGTGATTGTAGGTAGTATGTAGGTATCTATTAAAAAAATAAATTATTGTTACGTCAGTAGTTATTAGTGTGTAAATGTAGTGGTTAAGTATGTAGTTTTATTATATTAGTATTAAACACGAGTGCGTCTCGCCATCAAACATTACAGTTTGGCGAGAAAATAAAAAGTAAATAAAATTGTATATATATTTTGTATAAATAAATTAAAAAAAAAAAAAATATATATATATATATATATATATATTTCTAAATACATACATATTAAAGATAACATACACCTAGATCCAGTATAAATCATCGTGCTCATCACACAAAGTTTTATCCTGGGTGGGAATCGAACCCACGACCACTTGCGTAGCAGTCGGACACACTCCCACCGCACCACAGTAACGTATAAACTAAAGTCTATTATTAATCGAGCAGCAGTGATTACTACCTACTATGGATATGTGGATACTATCTTACGCTACGTGTTATATTTTGGGTAAATTCTTACGAGAAGGGTGACATTTTTAAAGCACAGAAAAGGTGCATAAGAATCATTATATATATTCGATTCCCGCCCAGGATAAAACTTTGTGTGAGCGATGGTTTCTTCTGTGTCTGGGTGTAATTTATCTATAATATGTATGTATTTAGAAATATATAAGTATGTTTATCAGTTGTCTGGTTACCATAGTACAAGCTCTGCTTAGTTTGGAATCAG